>CM065597.1:106940599-107619863 GCA_033119425.1 Bufotes viridis | reverse complement strand
TGGACACCGTTTTTTGACGGTGACGAACGTATGTCTAATTAATGGTCCTGATGATGTATGTGTTATCATGTCTTAGAATTGACTATAATGACACATGTGAGTGTAATTATCGGTTAGAATGGCGTTATATCCGAACAGCTGATCGGACTGGAAGCTGTCTTTTGACAGTGACTATTGTATATCTGATCAGCTGCTCTGATAATGTATTTATTTGTGTGCCTGGCATTCGATCATAATGACACACGATCTATCTGCCTCTTTGGTCTTCAACTTTTTTAGTAATTAACATCATACCACTCCTAATACATAGTTACCTTACTAAGTAATGATATTTTGCCAAAGAAATCCATAATCAGGAGCAATTTGTTCTCCTTATATTGGCCACTGCCGACTATATGCCCCAATTCTGCGCAGTCTCGGGCATTGGGAGCGCGTATACTTGGAGGCGGGCCCTTCCGGCTTGGATGAATCACGTGACCTCCGCTACTTCCGGTCGACTCATGTGCTGGCTGGCGTGTGCTCCAGCGGGACGAGACCGGAAGTAGGGGATCAAGCACGAATCAGCCGGCACCGATGGGTTATATTAAGCAGGGGGGCGGCGTGAACTAACCGCTGCCCCTTCTAACTCTTCTGAGGGGTGAGTACCAGCGGTGGAAGGGACACTTCCCTCCTGCTAGCATCTGTGAGGAACCACTGTTCTATCCAGGCTATAGAGAAAATACATCTATCTGTAAGTAATCTCCTATACTTATTCTGGTTACAACAGACTGTCTATCTACATTCAGTAGCAAGTGACAGTGCACTTCTGTGTTTTGTTTTTCAGTGTATTTGATTTCCCTTATTGTTACACGTCCCCTGATGAGTCCCAGGTGGTGGGATGAAACGTGGCGCGTAGGGAATAAGTGATAAGGGGGAGTGCAGTTTGTTTAGGCCCCTTACAGGGACAGGATCCGTATGGGGTCGCCCCTGTCGGGGCGGGTGCTCCGTGTCTATAGGCAGGAGAGAGAGTAGACCCCGGTCCTACTATCAGGCAGGGCCTCAGTTTAGGGTCACCCAGGAGATATACCTGCCACTGAGATGGCCACCCTGATGTCAGTACAGTAGGAGCACCTTTCTTGAACAATATTTGAGGGGTTGTCTCCAGCATTAACCGCTTGAATACATCTACTGAGGAAGTGGTAACGTATTGATTTCATATGTATGAGGCATGTTAACACTTAATATCCACCTTGACAACCTAATGTAGGTGCAGTAGGTATGGTCTACAAATATTTAGACTTTTACCCTGTATCATATGATGGAGTAACTGCTGGATGATTGTCATTAAGTGTATTTAACAGCCATACTTTGTTGCTATGTTCATTTGTGGCGTACAGCCACACATAAGCAATTTTTAGTGGGTAGACACGCACTGATCACCTCTCCTGGTGCATACCCGCCATTGGTACATACCCGGTGGATAGGTGATCAGCCCGTGTAGGAGATTTAGTTAATATTAATATTTCACCAGTTACACATATTCCTTGATTAGGAGTTTTATACGACATATTAAAAGTTATATTTTAGTTCTAGTCCACTTATGGGTTCAGAGATTGATGAGACAGGAACTCCCTATGAGTACAATTTTATATAGAGGAGTGTTCATAATTGGTTGTATTATTGTTAATTCCAGGACATGTAAAATCGTCAGTCCGGTGGTGGCTTCACTAAAAAAATATAAAAAAAGGCATGGTTGGCTCAAGACCCCAGCAGTGCAGATTCAAACAGATGCCAGCGCGAGGGGTTGGGCACAAAGGTAGACTCAGACCTCTACCAGGGAACTTGGCCTCCAAAATTCGCAGCCCAGTCCTCAAATTACAGAGAGCTCAGGGCAGTTTGGGAGACAATACTAGCAGCTCCTCCAACATTAAAAAAAGAACATTTAATAGTATACTCAGACAACGTGACAACCGTATCCTACCTCAAACATCAGGGAGGCACACGGTCTCAGAAACTAGAAGCTCTCTCCAGAAATGTTTTCCTTTGGGCGAAGAAAAACGTAAAATCAATATCCGCTATTCATTTAAAGGGAAGTCTAAACAGTGCTGCAGACTTCCTCATCAGAACCACTATAGACCAGGGGGAGTGGTCTTTAAACAACGAAGTCTTCAGTCTGATCGTCCAAAGATGGGGCCTCCCATTAATAGATCTATTCGCCTCAAAGAAAAACGCAAAGGTAGCGACCTTCTGCTCCCTAAACCCAAGAGACAGGCCGCTAGCCATCGATGCCTTCTCCCTACACTGGACCTGGGACCTCGCATATGCTTTCCCTCCATTCCCGCTAATTCCAAAAGTTCTCCAAAAGATCATCAGGGACAGGACCAAGATATTTCTGATCACACCATACTGGCCGAAAAGGAGTTGGTTCTCCATCCTAACCAATTTGTCCCTACAGGAGGTATTTATTCTCCCGAAGAGAAAGGACGTCCTAGTACAAGGACCAGTGCTCCATCCACATCCAGAGATCTTCAACCTCTTGGCCTGGGATCCTGAGTCCGACCTCCTGAGACGTAAGGGTCTCTCTGAAAGAGTGATATCCACCTTAAGGGCTGGCAGGAAAAAAAATAACTAACGCCATCTATTTTAGGATTTGGAAAATATTCTGTATCTGGTCAGGTAAGGAAGCCCCGGACCAGACCAGGCCAAATATACAGAAGATCCTGGACTTCCTACAGGGAGGACTAGAGTTAGGATTACGTCCATCTACGCTTAAGGTCCAAGTTTCAGAACTTAGCGCCTTTTTTGACCGAATTACCTTGAGGCTAGATCCAGGGTCGTAACGGACTTCCACAGGGATCAGGAGATAGTTCTTCCCTCTTTTTGCGAGAATCCTAAAAACCCTGGTGAGGAATGATTCCATACCCTGGACGTAAAACGAGCAGTCCTAGGATATCTAGAGGTCACTAAGGATCTAAGGAAAGTGGACAATTTGCTGGTTCTCTTCAGCGGGAAGAACAAAGGGAAATCAGCTTCCCGTGCAACCATTGCCCGATGGATAAAACAGACTATATTAGACTGTTACAGTGTAGAAGGGATCAGCTGCCCAGAAGTCATACGGGCGCATTCTACTAGAGCTGTATGCCTCCTTCGCAGAAAAAGCGGGAGCTTCTATAGAGCAGATATGCCGGGCTGAAACCTGGTCCAGCATTCACACTTTTGTAAAACATTATAGACTTGATTTATCCAAATCTTCTGACCTGGCCTTTGGTCGCAAGGTCCTTCAGACCATTGCCCCACCCTGAGACGTTTATAATCTTGTATGTCTCTTTGGGCCTTCATGGTGGTGAAGTGGAAAGCCGGAATTAGACTTACCGGTAATTCATTTTCCATTAATCCCCCATGACTGCATGATATCCCACCCAAAATTATTTAGGCTTGGTATGAGTTAATGCCAAGGAGAGAAAAAAAAAAAAGGTATATTTACATATAGATGTTTTCACTTCTTCACTGGTGGTTATGGCACTATAATCTGGAACTCACTGGTGTATGGTGGTGGGAGGGGTCCTTTTAAACCTATCTCAGTTCCCGCCCCTACAGAGGTCAGGGGTCAATCTCTCTGGGCCGTCATAGTGGATTAGTGGAAAATGAATTACTGGTAAGTCTAATTCCGGCTTTTCCGGCATAGAGCCCCGACGATGGAACTCTATGCCGGAAAACAAAAACGACAGTGTGAAGGTACCCTAAGTCGTATTTTACAGGCATGTGAGGAAAGCAAAGTCTGGTGTCTGGCTCCACCAACTCATCATCGATAACCTTGACATTTTCCCTGGCTCTAGTAAGGGTAGGATCTTTTAACTGCCCAGCACCAAACTGATCCTTACTTCATGATCAGGCAAATTGTCACTACGGGGGTCTTGTCTCTCTGGACTGCTCTGGCTCTTTCCTAACACTTCACTATGGTCAGCTTGCTCAGACTCCCGAGTCATGACCGAAAAAGGAAACATTTAATCAGCACCTTTCAGTATCAGGATTTAGGTCATCACCTTCAGGCAGGGCACTAGAAAGTTTATGCTCCCACAACTGCCGGAAATGTGGAAAATCCCGCCCCATGACGACACCATGCATTAACAGGGGCATAAAACCCAGCATAAATTTTACTGCACTAAACTGGATATTCCCCATGTATGCAGGTTACAGCAATGGTCTTCTCCTGGCATTTTCTGGGATTTACCAAGTCTGCTTTTACTAGAATGACCAGACTGCCTGAGTCTAACAATGCACCCATATTTTTACCTTCCACAGTAATAATGCACATTTGTTTCTCACCCACATTATTTGGTAATGCAGCACACGCAAGCTGAGCATACAGAGACAAACAGTGATTTATATATGAGGCTTCAAATTGCATTGGTTCATCATACATCGGGCAATTGACAACAATGCCATAGACCTCCCTGGCATGGCTTTCCGGCTTCTAGAGACTGGGCCTTCAGTCTTGCACGCACAAACCTATCAGATCTGCCAAACTCCTTTTCCCTTAGAACAGTCATATGAGAAGGTCCTGGTGATCTCCGCTGTTGGGCTAGGGGACGCTGTGGCAGACTCATCAGCTCCTCAGTTGCTGTGTACCTCTCCACCATTTCCTCAATCTGGTCAGCATTTTTGGGGTCTCCATGGCTCATCCACTTGCGCAAGGTAACGGGGAGGGACCTTAGGTACTGGTCCAATACCATCCGTTCCACCATCTGTGGGCCTGTCAGAATCTCTGGCTGCAACCACTTCTTAGTCAGGAGGAGGAGGTCGTGCATTTGAGACCGTGGAGGTTTGTCCATGTTGTAGACCCCGTTGTGCACACACTGTGCGCAAACAGAAATGGTAACTGCAAGGCGTGTTAGAATCTGCTTTTTGATTTGGTCATAATCCATAGCATCCCGAGCTTCCAGGTCAAAATATGCCTTTTGGGGTCCCTCTGAAAGGAAAGGTGCCAAAAGTCCTTCCCACTGTTCATTTGGCCAACTTTCTTGCAGTTCTTTCAAAGGTTGTGATGTAGGCTTCCACATCATCTGCTGTTGTCATCTTTTGCAGAAAATGGCTAGCCCTTATGGAGGTATGAGTAGCATGTGCAATACCTGGGACCCGTCCAGCGACACTGGTTAGTTGCTGCACAACAACTTTTAAGGTCTCCCAGTCTTTTCTTTGCTCTTTCTGAGCAGCCTCTAGTTGGGCCGTCAGCCTGCAGCTTGTTTCCTCCGGTGCCCTCTGATAGCTGCACTGGTGGTCTTTGGTGCACTGCAATAAAAGGGACTCCAGCCCCTTACATTATCCAAATTTGTTATTTTGTGCCTAAAGCCTCCTCCACCAGTTGTAAAGGATTAGGTAGCAAGAGTGTTGTCTCCTGAGTAGACAGGCACAGTTTAGCATGCACACAGTAGAAATTTCAGTCAGAACAGCAGGAAATTTGTTTAACTGACCTCAGCCGTTTTATTGTCCTTTTTTGAGGTACAGAACATAAAATAAAATGTAACAAGCAATAATCCTCTGCCTGTCCAGCTCTACCTATACAGAAAGGTAACCTCCCTGACCCAGTGCCTGCCTAATACCGGGCACCAAACAAAACAGCAAGTCTTGTACCTCTTGAAGTGCTCTCACAGGCTCTAAGCAGGCTGAGATCAAGGTGTGACTGGGCTCTTGACTTTAACCACTTCAGCCCCCCCTAGCTTAAACACCCTTAATGACCAGACCACTTTTTACAATTCTGCACTACACTACTTTCACCATTTATTGCTCGGTCATACAACTTACCACCCAAATTAATTTTACCTCCTTTTCTTCTCACTAATAGAGCTTTCATTTGGTGGTATTTCATTGTTGCTGACATTTTTACTTTTTTTGATATTAATAAAAAATTACCGAAATTTTTGCACAAAAAAATGACATTTTTCGCTTTCTGTTGTAATATTTTTTTTAAACTACATTTCTATATACATTTTTCTCTAAATTTATTGTTCTACATGTCTGATAAAAAAAAATGCAATAAGTGTATATTTATTGGTTTGGGTAAAAGTCAGGCTCGGACTGGCCCACAGGGGTACAGGGGAATCCCCCGGTGGGCCCCTGGGCAAAGTGGGCCCCTAGTCTCCCACCCCCTGCACAAGTGGCACATAACACAGTAGACTTACTGCACTACATACATATATTCAATGTACGGCACCTCCACCAACCTATGTTCATATAAAAAACTTGTTAGATTACTTATTATATTTGAAAATAAATAAATTTTACTGGTGGGCCCTAGGTACCCCAGTCCAACACTGGTAAAAGTTATAGCGTTTACAAACTATACTGCAAAAAAGTGAATTTCCGCATTTTGAAGCAGCTCTGACTTTCTGAGCACCTGTCATGTTTCTTCAGGTGCTAGAATGCCAGGATACCCCCCAAATGACACCATTTTAGGAAGAAGACACCCCAAAGTATTCGCGGAGGGGCATGGTGAGTTCATGTATGATTTCATTTTTTTCACAAGTTAGCGGAAAATGACACTTTCTGAGGAAAAAAAATAATAATAAAATTTCCATTTCTGCTAACTTCTGGCAAAAAAAAATAAAAAATCTCCCACGGACTTGCTATGCCCCTCAGTGAATACCTTGGGGTGTCTACTTTCCGAAATGGGGTGATTTGTAGGGTGTGTTTACTGTTCTGGCATTTTGGGCGGGGCTAAATTGTGAGCAACCCTGTAAAGCCTAAAGGTATTGGTTGGACTTTACACCCCTTTACGCACCTAGGCTGCAAAAGTGTCACACATGTGGTATCACCGTACTCAGAAGAAGTAGGGCAATGTGTTTTGGGGTGTATTTTTACATATATCCATGCTGGGTCAGAGAAATATCTAGGGCCCCTAAAATGCCAGGGCAGTATAAATACCCCACATGTGACCCCATTTTGGAAAGAAGACACCCCAAGGTATTCCGTAAGGGGCATGGTGAGTTCATAGAAGATTTTTTTTGGCACAGATTAGCGGAAATTGACTTCTTTTTTTTTTCCTCACAAAGTCTCCCTTTCCGCTAACTTGTGACAAAAAGTTCAATCTTTCATGGACTCAATATTCACAGGAAATCTCGACTCTAGCGAGATGACGTGCCAATGCGGCTAGGAGGAACATCCCGGCCGCCCTGCGTTAGGTGGTCGGGAGGTGGTTAAATAAGGACAGCTCACCTGAAGACTAATTAATACAAACAGCCCAAGACCCAGACTGTCTAATTGAGTGGAACTCCAGCAACACAGGCCCTGAAAGAGGGTTATCAACAAACCCTAACCCTGGGAACACACCTGAGCGTTTTTCAGCGCGTTCATACGCGCTGAAAAACGCTCAACATGTGAAAAGCCATGCATCCCTATGGGCATGGTTCACATTTGGGCGTTTTACAGCACGTTTGAACGCGCTGTAAAACGCCCAACGCCCAAACAAGTACATGAGCTTCTTTGGGGCCTTTTAACGCGCCTATGGACAATGTTACCATAGGGGAGATTCACTGAATCGCGCGTATGACGCGCGTTTCTTAGTGACAAAAACGCGCATCCTAAAACGCGCCTCATACGCGCGATTCAGAAACGCCTAGGTGTGTTCCCAGCCTAACAGACAACTGCACCTCTCTGTCATTCACAATTCCTGGTTGCTTTTAATAAAACCATGAAGTGAGGAACCTTGGACAAATATACACCGCCTCCACCACTTCTCCAGACACTCTGTCACAATATATACAGTATCTCACAAAAGTGAGTACACCACTCATATTTTTGTAAATATTTTATTCTATCTTTTAATGGGACAACACTGAAGATATGACACATTGATACAATGTAAAGTAGTCAGTGTACAGCTTGTATAACAGTGTAAATTTGTTGTGCCCTCAGAATAACTCAACACACAGCCAATGATGTCTAAACCGCTGGCAACAAAAGTGAGTATACCCATAAGTGAAAATGGCCAAATTGTGCCCAAAGTGTCAATATTTTGTGTGGCCAATATTATTTTCCAGCCCTGCCTTAACTCTCTTGGGCATTGAATTCACTAGAGGTTCACAGTTTGCCACTGGAACCCTCTTCCATGGCAACATCACAAAGCTGGTGGATGTTAGAGACCTTGCACTCCTCCACCTTCTGTTTGAGGATGCCCCACAGATGCTCAATAGGGTTAGGTCTGGAGACATGCTTAGCCAGTCCAGCACCGTTACCTTCAGTTTCTTTAGCAAGGCAATGGATGTCTTGGAAGTTGGTTTGGGGTCATTATCATGTTTGAATACTGCCGTGCGGCCCAGTTTCTGAAGGGAGGGAATCATGCTCAGATTCAGTATGTCACAGTACTTGTTGGCATTCATGACTCCCTCAATGAGCTGTAGCTCCCTACAGGTGGCAGCACTCATGCAGCCACAAACCATGACACTCCCACCACCATGCTTTACTGTAAGCAAGGCATACTTGTCTTTGTACTCCTCCCCTGGTTGCCGACAATTACGCTTGACACCATCTGAACCAAATCTCCGTAATCCATTTCCTTAGTCTGCTAGTCTTCAGCAAACTGGTTGCATCATCTTTAGAAGAGGCTTCCTTCTGGGACAACAGCAATGCAGACCAATTTAATGCAGTGTGTGGAATATACTCTAAGCACTGACAGGCTGAACCCCATTAACCTCTGCAGCAAAGCTGGCAGCACTCATACATATATTTTGAAAATACAACCTCTGGATATGACGGTGAGCATGTGCTCCTATTCACACCTGAGACCTTGTAACACGAACGAGTCACATGACACCGGGGAGGGGAAATGGCTAGTTGGTGGAATTCCTCTCAACTTTGGAAATACATAATGAAGTAGGAGGAGAGCCTTCGCCTTTTTAATGGTACAGGTTTCTGTCTGTGGGGGCAAATACTCTCTCGTAGTACTGTCATGGTTTCTGGAAAACAGTTACCGTTAACAGTAATTTAAATTTTTATCAGCAATGCAGGCACATATGAACATGGGACAAGCTAGTTTCATAGGTACAAATCTGCCCACAGATGCGCTTTAACAGCTTTGTGGCAGGACATAGTCATAAAAATGAAATGATCAAAATTAGGGGAAAGATTTAAACTTGTTTCATTGTGTGAAAAAAGTATGCTCCACAGCTTGTCCCAAAAGGATGCCATGTAAGCCCACAAACTAAAATGAGAATAAATTGACTTCTTGAAAAGATCCCCAACTCATTCTTTTTGGTATTAAATAACATTTATAATTGAAAACCGTATGGTATGTTTAAAAAATGGGTAATTTCAAAGGCCTGGTTCTGATGGGCAACTTGGACAGTAAAAACTGGTATCCCTCCTCCTTCCATGAATTCCAGGGTGAATCTGACATTCTCAGATTCTAAGGCTTGTCCAGGTGCGGGTGACTGAAACCGGAGAGACTCAACCACCTTCTTTTGGAAATCGAGGAAGCATTCCTTGGGCCTTTTTAAATAAAACAATACCATTATAGGTAGCAAACTGAATGAGATAGATTGCTAACTTTTTATACCAGGCCCTTTTTTCTTCTCTTCACCAGGTAGGGTTGAAGCGCCTGGTCTGAGAGGTCTACACCTCCCAGAAATTTGTACACTATTTTCCCCGTTTATTGCTCGGTCATACAACTTACCACCCAAATGAATTTTACCTCCTTTTCTTCTCACTAATAGAGCTTTCATTTGGTGGTATTTCATTGCTGCTGACATTTTTACTTTTTTTGCTATTCATTAAAAATGACCGAAATTTTTGCAAAACAATGACATTTTTCACCTCTGTTGTAATTTTTATTTTTTTTTTTAACTACATTTCTATATACATTTTTCTATAAATTTATTGTTCTACATGTCTGTGATAAAAAAAATGCAAGAAGTGTATATTTATTGGTTTGGGTAAAAGTTATAGCGTTTACAAACTATGGTGCAAAAATGTGAGTTTCCGCATTTTGACATTCTGAGCACCTGTCCTGTTTCCTGAGGCACTACAATGCCCAGACAGTACAAACACCCAACAAATGACCGCATTTCGGAAAGTAGACACCCTAAGGTATTCGCTGATGGGCATAGTGAGTTCATGGAAGTTTTTATTTTTTGTCACAAGTTAGCGGAAATGGATTTTTTTTTCAAACTTCTCCTACTTCTCCTGAGTACTGCGATACCACATGAATGAAACTTTTTGGCAGCCAAGATGCGCAAAGGGGCCCCAATTCCAATGAGTACCTTTAGGATTTCACAGGGCATTTTTAAGCATTTGGATTCCAGACTTCTTCTCACGCTTTAGGGGCCCCTAAAATGCCAGGGCAGTATAAATACCCCACAAGTGACCCCATTTTAGAAAGACACACCAAAGTATTCCGTGAGGGGCATGGCGAGTTCATAGAAGATTTTATTTATTTTTTTTGGCACAGGTTAGCGGAAATTTTTATTTATTTTTTTCTTACAAAGTCTCATATTCCACTAACTTGTGACAAAAAATAAAATTTTACATGAACTCACCATACCCCTCATGGAATACCTTAGGGTGTCTACTTTCTAAAATGGGGTCACTTGTGAGGTATTTATACTGCCCTGGCATTTTAGGGGCCCCTAAAGCGTGAGAAGAAGTCTGGAATCCAAATGCTTAAAAATGCCCTGTGAAATCCTAAAGGTACTAATTGGAATTAGGGCCCCTTTGCGCATCTTTGCTGCCAAAAAGTGTCACTCATGTGGTATCGCCGTACTCAGGAGAAGTAGGGCAATGTGTTTTGGGGTGTATTGTTACATATACCCATACTGTCTGTGAAAAATATCCCTGTAAATGACAACTTTTTCCATTTTTTTTTTAATGCAAAGTTGTCAATTTACAGAGATATTTCTCTCACCCAGCATGGGTATATGTAAAAATACACCCCAAAACACATTGCCCTACTTCTCCTGAGTACGGCGATACCACATGTGTGACACTTTTTGGCAGCCAAGATGCGCAAAGGGGCCCTAATTCCAATCAGTACCTTTTAGGGGGGCATTTTTACGCATTTTTCTTCTCACGCTTTAGGGCCCCTAAAATGCCAAGGCAATATAAATACCCCACAAGTGACCCCATTTTAGAAAGAAGACACCCCAAGGTATTCCGTGAGGGGCATGGTGAGTTCATAGAAGATTTTTTATTTTTTTTGCACAAGTTAGCGGAATTTGATTTTTTTTGTTTTTTTCTCACAAAGTCTCCCTTTCCGCTAACTTGTGACAAAAAGTTCAATCTTTCATGGACTCAATATGCCTCTCAGTGAATACCTTGGGGTGTCTTCTTTCCAAAATAGGGTCACATGTGAGGTTTTTGTACTGCTCTGGCATTTGAGGGTCTCCGCAATCATTACATGTATGGGCAGCATTAGGAGTTTATGCTATGCTCCTTATATGGAGCATACGGGTAATGAGATTTTTTTTCTTCCGTTCAGCCTTTGGGCTGAAAGAAAAAATGAACGGAACAGATTTCTTCATTCGCATCGATCAATGTGGATGAAAAAATCTCTGCCAAAAAATATGCAAAAAAAAAGAGGGGCCTGGCGATTGCCAGGGGCTCCGCCCAAACATCCATACCCACTTCAGCTCCTATGTCCTGGCAAACGTGATTTCTCCATTCACATCGATCAATCGATCGTTGTGGAGGAAGACATCTTTGCCAGATTTTTGATACAAAGTGTTTGCCAAAGCATATGAACTCCAACACCTCTCCTCAGCTCATGTGCCTGGGCAAACATACCTGTACTGCGGAGAAGAAATTCGTCCTGCAGCGCCGCATACACCGACTTCACGTGTCATCTGACAGCAGCGCAATGCTTCTCTCAGAATGCACATCAGTGCTGCAGCGTTTTCATCGGTTGGTCCAGCTGGAAAATAAAGGGTGGTTAGTAAAAAAAAAAAAAAAAAAAAAACAAGCAGCAGGCTCATAAATTTGAACGTAACGCACTATATAAACTTGAACATCATAAAACTTTTAAAACCTAAACTAACTCAAGATTTCTTTTTCTTGCTACCTGTTTACATTTTTTTTTCTTTTCACTCTTTATTTTCCTTGCAGAAACCTCTCCTCTCCCATAGGACAATGTGTAAAGTGTAAATCGCACAGAGATGGTGCGAAGTACATTATGCACTTTATCCCAAGTGAAAGGAGAGGTTTCTACCGTTTCACATAGCTGCAGTATTACACTAGCACCCCTGTGTGTTAGGGTCTCTCAAAACCTAGTATCCTGAGAGACCCTTATGTAAAAACTACCTGTGTCCTGCGGTCCCTAAGTGTACCTGAGTGTGGTACTTCCGGAAACACTCCCCTAGGCATAAGGCAGGGTGGTCAGGACAGTCAGAACAGAAATAGTGGGTGTCACACCTTATTCCACTCCTGCTACAGACACGACATCTTTTTCGGGGTGGCGGTTGGGTTGAGGTACCAGCAACGACACTGGGGAAGTGTCGCTCGTGTAGACGGCTCATTACACTGTGGTTTGGGGCCACTGAACCTCCTGGGTACAGGAGGTTCTCGATGATCTCTTCCTGAAATTTGAGGAAGGATCCTGTTCTCCCAGCCTTACGGTAGAGAACAAAACTATTGTACATAGCCAATTTAATTAGATATACAGACACCTTCTTATACCATCGTCTGGTCTTTCGGGAAAGCAAATATGGGGCCAACATCTGGTCATTCAAGTCCACCCCTCCCATGAGCAAATTATAGTCGTGGACCGAGAGAGGCTTTTCAATGACACTGGCTGCCCGTTCAATTTGGATTGTCGTGTCTGCGTGAATGGAGGAGAGCATGTAAACGTCACGCTTGTCTCTCCATTTCACCGCGAGCAGTTCTTCGTTACACAAGGCAGCCCTCTCCACCCTTGCAAGACGGGTTGTAACGAGCCGTTGGGGGAAGCCCCGGCGACTAGGTTGCGCAGTGCCACAGCAGCCAATCTGTTTTAGGAACAAATGCCTGAAGAGGTGCACACTTGTGTAGAAATTGTCCACATAAAGATGGTACCCCTTGCCGAATAGTCCCAGACTATCTTCCCACTGCTCCCCAGATAGTCAGGGCAACCGACCGGCTCCAGGGTCTGATCTTTACCCTCATAGACACGAAATTTGTGGGTATCGCCTGTGGCCCTTTCACAGAGCTTATACAATTTGACCCCATACTGGGTGCGCTTGCTTGGGATGTATTGTTTGAAGCCAAGGCGCCCGGTAAAATGTATCAGGGACATGTCTACGCAGATGTTTTGTGCAGGGGTATACAAATCTGCAAATTTGGTGTTGAAGTGGTCTATGAGGGGCCGAATTTTGTGGAGCTGGTCAATAGCTGGGTGGCCTCTGGGACGAGAGGTGGTGTTGTCACTAAAATGCAGGAAACGCAGGATGGTCTCAAATCGTGTCCTGGACATGGCAGCAGAGTACATGGGCATGTGATGAATTGGGTTCGTGGACCAAAATGACCGCAATTCAATGCTTTTTTGTTAGGCCCATTTTGAGGAGAAGGCCCAGAAAAGTTTTAAATTCGGAAACTTGGACTGGTTTCCACCGGAAAGGCTGGGCATAGAAGCTTCCCGGGTTGGCGGTTATAAATTGAGTGGCATACCGGTTTGTTTCTGCCACGACTATTTCAAAGAGCTCCGCAGTGAACAACAGCTCAAAAAACCCCAGTGCCGATCCGATCTGAGCTGTCTCCACCCGAACTCCTGACTGGGCGGTGAAAGGGGGAACTACTGGTGCGGCTGAAGATGGGGGCTGCCAATCAGGGTTTGCCAGCACCTCAGGGATTCTAGGGGCTCTACGGGCCTGTCTGCGCGGTGGCTGCGACGGGGGAACTACTGCACGTGCCACCGTACCAGCTTCAACTGCCCTTCTGGTGCTCGCCACTTCACCATGTTCTACGGCAGTGCTGGTACTAGGTCCAGGATGGGCTGCGCTGCTGGTGTATGCCTCACCACGTAATCCGACAGCGCCAGCCCCACTCTGCTGCCCTTGAAACGGATCCTGCGCAACCTGTGGTCTAGCGACACGGGGCCGGGTATGCCTGGTGGTATCAGGTACCTCAACCTCCTCGTCCGAACTTTGGGTCAGACTCCCACTGCTTTCTACAGGTTCATATTCTGACCCGCTAGATTCGTCAGATGAGGGTTCCCATTCCTTATCCGACTGGGTCAGAATCCTGTAGGCCTTTTCAGACGAATACCCTTTATTTGACATTTGGAAAACTAAATTTAGGGGGTATTCCCTGAGACTACCCAAGAAAAAAAGCAAGCCTGTCTTACAAATGGGAGGCTAGTGAAGTACAGGAAGCCGCTGCGATTGATATGAAAGAGCAAAACTGATTTTTTTTTTTTTTATTGCCGCAGCGCTTGTGAAGTGATTGTGCAGTGATAAAAAAAACTAAAAATTTTTGTCACTGCGGCAGGGCGGGCGAGGGAGGTTGAGGTTGAGGGATTTGGAAGTGAAGAAAATACTGGAAAATGTAGATCAGTCAGGTGTTTACACAGAGCAGACACATAGGCAGATAAATCATATTGCAAAGCAAGTTCTTGGGGAAAATACTGTTCTAACTTAGGGGCACTACCAAACAAAATCTCAAAAGGGGACAGCTTCTCTTGCCCTGTAGGGCTATGTCTGACACTGAATAGGGCAATACGAAGAGCTTATGGCTATGGCCTTCCAGTCTCTTGTGCCATTTTCAACATTTTTATCTTCAATGTGCCGTTCATTCTTTCCACTTTTCCGCTGCTTTGCGGTCTGTATGGAGTATGGATCGCAAGATCAGTCCCTAGTGCAGCCCATATTTCCTGAGCCACATCTGCTATGAAGGCGGTTCCTTGATTACTCTAACACTTCAGGTACCCCATATTTACAGGCAATTTCATTTAACAACTTCTTCCTTGCAGTCTGATTCTTCACAGGGTAGGTGTCACGATAGGTAGGTAAGCGGGGAAATAACCGAACACAGGAAAACAAACAGAACAAATGACTAGGCCCAAAAGCTAGGGAGAAAAAGGTCACCTCCTAGCGATCCCTGAAAGCTTTCCCTAAACTGCTATGCCCATGTGCATACCCTAAAGGTGGATGTGCACATGCCCTCGTGCCTAAATCTGTACACCCTGGGCAAACCCTAAGCTGTAGGGAAAGGGGAAGAGGCAACCTGCTTCTTCAAACCCTGGAGGAAGCAAGCGTCTCCCTAGAGGCCTAAATAAAAGACACAATAAGAAATAACAGAGAGAACTTATCTAGAACAGACGATCCACCACACACACAGAGCTCACAGGAAAGAACTATAACCCGCACAGGCCACTGGGAGAAGGAGGGATAAATAACCTCACTAACAATCAAACCCAGTACACCTGAGGGAAGGTGGATCCAGCTGAAACCCAAACCAAACAGAGAAGTCAGACATGTGCAGCCAGTCTCACAGACCTCTGCACATTCACAGGGCAGGGCGTGACAGTAGGCCATCCAGAGAACATGTCTACTCAGACCAAGACATACACGTAATTACCCACCTTAGGTAGCTGTATTTAGTCCACCTGCAATCTCTGAAACGGGTAATCTGTTCTTGTGGTGCTCTTCCTGGGTACTCGGGTAGGCTTTCCAGGGTTATGCCTTGCACATGTAAGACATCCCTGGATAACTTTGTCTTAGCTGCATTCTGAAACCCTGGGGCAAACTAGTTCTGTACCTGAAATTATGGACCACTGGTTGGGACAGGAAAGCCATCATGGAAAACAAACAAAAGGGCAGACAAACCTTAGTGTGTATATGCCAGGACCCTCCTTCTCCTTGTATGGCACCTCCCTCCATCCATACCTCTTATTTATAAGGGGATGTCTGGTTCTGGAGGGTCCGTAGCAGTTCTACTTCTACTGCAGGCATGGCCGATGGGGCAGCCACCATCAAGGGGAGTAATGCTGTCTTTCTGGCCACCTGATCTGACACTGTGTTCCCCAGAGCTTCAGGGGTCTGCTCTTTGGTGTGTTTTGACACCTTCACCACGGCTGCCCTTTTATTTAATATCCGTCCAATAGCTATCACACAACCTCAGCATTGTATATAGGCTTACCTACAGAGCTCCAGAAACTGCAGCTCCGCCAAATGGCTCCAAAATCATGTGCTACACTAAACATTTACCTCGAGTCCATAGGGATATTCACCTCTTTTCCCTTACCCAGATCACATGCTGCAGTGATTGCCTTTAGCCCCACATCTTGTGTCATACAAGTAGACGGGAGTGGTTTCTGTATCATTGCCTCACCATTTTGGACTACAGCATACCCGGTGACGATTCGTCCTTTGTCCTTGTCCCATGATCTTGAGCCATCTACAAAATACTCAGCAGAAGGATTACTGAGTGGTACATCAGGAATATTTTCCAAACCCTTGTTTTCATACCTATCAATGCTTTGATAATCATATTTTTGTGTCATATTAAATGGTCATTCCCTACTGACTAGTTGGAAAATTTGAAACTTAATTTCGCCTTGTTCTCTGCTTTCTCCTTGCCCTCCGCCCTTTTCCACATATACAAGCAGCAATGAGTGAGCTCTTAATAAGCTCCTCCTCTGATGCCACCAGATTTAAGGCAACTACCCTATAAGTCAATGTTCAATCCTTCAAATAAGCTTTGAGACATGACTCGGATATGGGGAGTGGCAGGCTTCAATCAATGTTTGCACAACTTCAGCATTTTTTTATAGCAGTTCCACAGATTGAGATCAAGGTTTCCCAAAATTGTTTCAGTCATTGGAAGAGGCTCAGTCTCTCGTTTAATCAATTCTATGCAATCTTAGCAGTCTCCAGAGTGAGTAGAAGTCCTCAGCAGAATAAGCATCCCCTTCATTGTCAATCCCCTCTTGAGGAAAAGGGAGGAGGGAAGAGGGGTTAAGCACATCACACCTAAAGATAACAGTTTCCGGGAGAAGTGAACATTGCATGTGGAGATGCCTAGCAGCTAAGAAGTGTTGTGGCTGAGTTTGTTGGAGGATTGCAGAAACCTCATGAGGGGCCGGGATCTGCAAGATAGCTTTTTTCCTCTCTTCACTGAGGTGTTTGGCGTCATGACTGTGGCAATGTCCGAGGAACACTACCCATAGTTGGCACCACTGGATTTTGTCTTCATCCTGCAACACATGAAACTATAGCAAATCACGGATATCATTTGAAGGTTAACCTTGTAACCAATTACAATCTTAATACCATTATTAGTCATCACCCTTCTTAAGGTACCCAATGCTGTTGGTTTTTACTCTGCATTTAATACCCTTTAACAGAGCGGTTTACTGAAGTACCCAACTGTTCTTAATGTGGAATTTAATAGACTGGAACACAGGAAGTCTCATCTTTCATAGGAGTTGTCTTGTAGCTATGGGATGGGTGCAAGGGCTGTCTTAGTGTCCCTGACGTCTACCCTCTAAGTCTTCTAAGTCCACGCCTTCCGGTCGGACGGTGTGTTCCTCCCACTGTCAGTCAATATTGTATCAGCAGTTCATGAGGACAGATCTCTGATATTAGCACATGTAACATAGAACAAGTAACTACAAAGAAGACCCACAGATCTGACAACACAAACATGAACACAAAAAGACAGAAGTGGTTTAGAGACGGCTCCACCGATCTGTGATTGGACTATGGTGCTCAATACTCAAATGGTGTAAGCTTCCAAACACCACAAAAAATGAAAGTGAGACAATAGAATCAGGGTATGGCACTCAACTTATCTGGAAATATGCAGACAGTAGGCACTATTCAAATATATGTAACATTTATTAAAACACACAATAGAACAGATATAAAAAAAATGAAAAAATCTTTTTGAAAAAATTTTTTTTTTATGAAAAAAAAAATAAAAATTTTTATAAAAAAGTTTTTTTTTTGAAAAAAAAGAAATAAATAAATAAAAACTAAGAAAATAATAAAAAATGAAGTGAGTTCCTGAAGAATCCATTAGCTCAATTGTACTAAAAAGTCCATCTTGCAATAATTCGTGTACAAACTTGGCTATGGAGCCACTCCAGATAGTTAAAACACTAGAGGATATGAAGTATGTCCGCATGTTGGACCATTCTCCGTTAGTGTATTTTCAAATATTTGCTAGATAGGTGGTGGCGTCCCCACCAATCTTACCTCCGTGGATTAGTCAGTGTTGGTACCAGTACTCACTTTCTTTGCGATAAGCCGGCTCAAATCGACATTATTTGGAGACGATTCAGCATGGACACTTTGCTTTAAACAGCGACCTTTCCGGGCTGATTGTAGAGACCACTTAGCTGTAATATCAGCTGGTATACTCTACCGTAAATAACGTCAAACCTTAATCGCCGAGGTCTGTTTGTCCTTTAGACTCGGAAGCGTATTTCTCCACTTCAATAGCAGCTGCAAGGAAGTTTTAAGTAGTGTAGTCACCAAGCGCTGAGGTCTCAGTAATGCTGACCTCTTCCTCAGTGGTATGAGGAAGAGGTCAGCATTACTGAGACCTCGAAACGCGCTTAGTGACTACACTTACTTAAAACCTCCTTGCAGCGCTGCTATTTGAAGTGGAGAAATACGTACTTCCGGAGTCTAAAAGGACAAACAGACCTCCGGGCGAATTAAAGGTTTGACGTTATTTACGGTAGAGTATACCGCTTGATATTACAAGCTAAGTGGTCTCTTACAAATCAACGCCCGGGAAAGGTCGCTGTTTTAAAGCAGTGTCCATGCTGAATCGTCTCCAAATAATAGTCGATTTGAGCCGGCTTATCGCAAAGAAAGTGAGTACTGGTACCAACACTGACTAATCCACGGAGGTAAGATTTGTGGTGGGACGCCACCACCTATCTAGCAAATATTTGAAAAATACACTAACGGAGAATTGGTCCAACCAAGTACGGACATACTTCATATCCTCTAGTGTTTTAACTATCTGGAGTGGCTCCATAGCCAAGTTTGTACACGAATTATTGCAAGATGGACTTTTTAGTACAATTGAGCTAATGGATTCTTCATGAACTCACTTCATTTTTTATTATTTTCTTAGTTTTTATTTATTTTTATTTTTCAAAAAAAACTTTTATAAATTTTTTTTTTTTTCATAAAAAAAAAAAAATTCAAAATGATTTTTTCATTTTTTTTATCTGTTCTATTGTGTGTTTTAATAAATGTTACATATATTTGAATAGTGCCTACTGTCTGCATATTTCCAGATAAGTTGAGTGCCATACCCTGATTCTATGAACACAAAAAGGCCCATAGGAAATGTTTCATTGAATTCACATAAAAAAATGTAGTGCTCAATCAAAAAAGTTGGCACCAATAAAAACCTAAAATCTTCCAAGAAAAAATAAAATAAAAATTCCTAATGCGCATTGTAAAAACAAATATCGCACTCCATACACACATCTTTATTTGTGCATTACTTGCTGCAGAACCATTTAGTAATTTCCACAAACAGCTCATAACCACGCACTTATACTGCGCGCACACACACACACAACTCTGCTATGCGTCCATCACACATCTTCTCACAATAGTCGACTCAACTGCAACTCAGAGCCACACCCATTCACATTTTACTGAGTAATCTACGGCTTCCATACCAGCCACACAATTATCTTTGTTTCATCCTAAAACTTACAGCACAAACAAACACAGCTTTCCTGGAAACAGAAAGACACACCACACCCAGAATCACTGAAGAGCACTGGTTTTGTTCTACAGTTTTTTCCAACGCCTTCTGGTCTTCAATCTGTGATTAAGTAAAACCTTATAGAAGACAGCGCACACGTTATAATCACGCAAGTTTTGTGAAACTCAAATCTGATCTGCCACATGGTCTTATTAGGTGTTACACATATACAAGAATTTTGCTTTAAAACCGGATTCCCACATTACGGTAGCTGCTTGGGAAAGAAGAAATAAAATTATTAAATAATCTTCAGTGTCTTGTAAAAGGTATAACACACAGCATAGCTAATCTAAACACATTCTACATTCTCTTTGCCTGATACTTCATGCCCCTCCCCCCTTTCAAGGATATAGTCAGCATACCTTGGACTGCAGGGTCAACACAGACTATGAGGGGGATGGGACTATACAAGGCCACTGTCTATTTTTCTTTATCCCTTAGCAGCCCAGACACAGAGGGGGGTATTTTTCAACGTTCAACTCACTTAAAACTTTTTTTCAAACTCTTTAAACTGTTTATTAATACCAGACAATACTTTTATCTTCCTGACCAAAAGCAGAACTATTGGAAGAGAGCTACTCCTAACACCTTCATATTCTTAGTGCTAGTTACACATCTGTTGTCACACACTAGGTACAATAATTATTCCTTAACCGACCATTCTTCACTGCTCTGTTTGCCTAACTCATCAATAAACCCCCTTAACATCACAGGAGCTCTGATGTCCGCAGTCTGCAGGCTCTAACTTCAGAGCCTTAAGAATTTTCACTAGAATCTGCTCAGTTCTATGACTTTCCATAACACTGTCTCATGAGTGTCTTCCACACTTCAGAGCTAAGTTCTCCATTACATCCAGCTATGTTCATTAACTTCTTATAACTCCTAACATGCTTACTGCATCCCTCACCTGCTACAAGTTGCGGAGCAGTATACTCTCCCTCAGGCAGAGATGGAGACAGGCCCATGAGTTCACATACGTGTATACAAAGACAACGGCACCTCCCCCCTCAACAGCAAGCAGAGTAGACTTCACCCCTCGACAGAATTAAACTCTGGTGTCCACGTCTGGCACACCAGCCTGAGCTGATACATCTGCCACCGCCTCTGGAGATTCCCCAGTCCCAATTTGGCAGAAATTATTTGTAGCCCCGGGACTAAAACATCCGCTGCAAAAATTGATTGTAGCCCCCTGGGGCTAATACATCTGCAGCAGAAATTTATTGTAGACCCCGTCCCCCCCCCCGTCCCCCCCCCCCCTGCAGGGAGTCGTCGTACTCTGCTTGCCTGTTGTCAGGGAAAAACAGCCAACACAAAAGACAGACAAACAAAACCACAGCAAAGCAAACTGCAGCCCGCTCAGAGGTCCTAAAAGAACTCGAGATTTTCACACCTTTCAACAATCAGCTGAGGGCTGCTAACACACAGTGTAACAAGCGACCAGCAGAAAGATTACCTCAGCATGGTGGGGTACGACAAGAGGTCGGCAAGATTACGAATATCCCTACCGTAATATTCATATGGCTGCAGTCTCAATCCTCAAGCGTCATCCACCGTGCTCCAGGAATCCAAAACTTCGCCTACTGCTGTTATATTCTCTCGAGAGCCACGTTGAGCGCCAAATTGATAAAGATACTCTAATCAGAGCTATAACGTTTGCTTTTGCTGCTCCAAATCAATAGCTAGATCTTAAGGTTTTGTGTGCACAGAAGAGATGACTTGACGCCTGCAGGGTCAATTCAGTTCTTAGCTTTATTACACAGCTCATTCCTATACATAGTGAGGAAGGGGAGGGGGATTGGTTCATTGGGTAATGTCCTTATTTGGTCAGCAGTGGTACAAGGGTACAAGGTATATCACAAATGATCCCTCCAGAGGGGGGGTCTTCCAGCATGTGCCAAGACCCTCATGCTGTTCTTGGTTTCTGAAGAAAGATATTCATATATGCACATCTCTATCACTGGTGCAGTGCCAGGTGATTGGCGCAAGGCAAATGTGGTGCCCATATTCAAAAAAGGATCTAGGTTCTCCACAGGTAATTATAGACCAGTTAGTTTAGTTTCTGTTGTGGGAAAAATGTTTGAAGGACTCTTAAGGACTATATACAGGAGTATGTGACTGTAAATAATATTATAAGTGATAACCAACATGGGTTTACCAAGGACAGAAGTTGTCAGACTAACCTGATTTGTTTTTTTGAAGTAGCCTGGACAGAGGGGCGGCTGTGGAAGTAGTGTTTCTGGATTTTGCAAAGGCTTTTGATACTGTCCCTCATAGACGTTTAATAGGTAAAGTGGGTCTATAAAGGTCTATAGGCTTGGAAAGTATAGTTTGTAATTGGATTGAAAACTGGCTGAAGGACCGTGTCCAGAGAGTTTTGGTCAATGATTCCTATTCAGAATGGTCCCGGGTTATAAGTGGTGTACCGCAAGGTTCAGTGCTGGGCCCTCTATTATTTAATGTATTTATTAATGATATCGAGGACGGGATTAAAGGATAACTGTCACATTTAGACCCTAATTTCAATTTTCATATATGTAGTTTTACTAATAACATAATATTCCTAAATCAATAACTATTAGACTTACTTACCCCATATTTAATAAGATTCAGCCCTTAGCAACCAGTCTGCAATAAAACTGCAATTTCACTATTCTGTTAAGATGGCTGCCCTCAGCCCTGAGGCTAATCCATAGGACACCTTTTACCACATGATGCTTTCATTTATACACTGAGCAGGCTTCCCGCTGCTCTAGCTACATTCTCCAGCACTGCTAAGGGAGTGTCTGCCAAGCGCAGGGATGTGGAGAAGTGCACACAGCCAGCACTGTTATCACCTGTCAGGGAGGACCTGGCTTTTTATCCATTCCCTTACAACGTTTACTCTAGCTGTCCCTGCTTGTGAGTCCTCCGGAAGAAGCTTAGCAACCTAATTTTAATCTCGGGTAACAATAGCTAATACTGGGGACAAAAATGTGGCTTGTAGGGGTTATTTATTAAACAATCAAAAATTAAAACCGGGCAAACAAGGCAATATTAATCACCAAAATCCAATAGTAAAAAAAATATAAAATGCGACAGTTATCCTTTAATAGCCCAATTTCTATTTTTGCAGATGACACTAAGCTGTGTTGTACTATACAGTCTATGGAAGATGTCCATAAACTACAAGCTGACTTGAACACTGAGTGATTGGGCATCAACTTGGCAAATGAGGTTCAATGTGAATAAATGTTAAGTTATGCATCTTGGTAGTAATAATCTCTGTGCTTCATATGTCCTAGGTGATTTAACACTGGGAGAGTCGCTTATAGAGAAGGATTTGGGTGTCCTTGTAGATGGTAAATTAAATAACAGCATACAATGTCAATTAGCTGCTTCTTAGGGTACTTTCACACTTGCGTTAGAGGAATCCGGCAGGCAGTTCCATTGCCGGCAATCTGTGTGCAAACGGACAGCATTTGTAGACGGATCTGGATGTGGCTCCGTCTTACCAATGCATTGCAATACTAGATCCGTCTCTCCGGTTGTCATCCGGAAAAACAGATCCGGTATTTTATTTTAATTTTTACATTTTTAAATGTCTGCGCATCCGAAAGACCGGATCTGGCAATGCGGTACTTTTAATGCACTAATGCGTGTCAATGGAAATTAATGCTGGATCTGGCATTCCGGCAAGTGTTCCGGAATTTTGGACGGAGACAAAACTGCAGCATGCTGCGGTATTTTCTCCATCCAAAAACCGTAAGAGGGAATGAATTGATGCATCCTGATTAGAGATGAGCGAACTTCTATTTTTAGTTCAGTGTCCAAAGTTCGGGTTCGGGTTATCGTAGCATCCTGTTATGGATTCCATAGTGGCATTTGGAATCCATAAGGGGCTGCTTCATTGAACCCAAACCTTGGACAACCCTAAGGACCTGGGGGTGACGTCAGTCATGTGATCAGTGCAGGGGGCGTGGCTCAGCACTGGATTGGATAAGAGGTGATCCAGTGCTGAGCCACGCCCCCTGCACTGATCACATGACTGTGACGTAACCCCTAGGTCCTTAGGGTTGTCCAAGGTTCGGGTTCAATGAAGCAGCCCCTTATGGATTCCGAATGCCATTATTGAATCCATAATGCTACAATAACCCGAACTAAAAATATAGGTTCGCTCATCTCTAATCCTGATGCATCTTGAACGGATTTCTCTCCATTCAGAATGCATTAGGATTAAACTGATCAGTTTTTTTTCCGGTATAGAGCCCCTAGGATGGAACTCAATACCGGAAAAGAATAACGCAAGTGTGAAAGTACCCTAAGGCCACCAGGATATTGTCATGCATTAAACGAGGCATGGACTCGCGGAGAAGGGATGTAATATTACCACTTTACAAAGCGTTGGTGCAGCCTAATCTGGAATATGCAGTTCATTTCTGGGCACCAGTCCATAGAAAGGACGCACTGCAGCTGGAAAAAGTACAGAGGAGAGCGACTAAACTGGTAAGGGGCATGGAGGGTCTTAGTTATGAAGAAAGATTAAAAGAATTTAATTTATTTAGTCTTGCGAAGAGACGTCTAAGTGGGGACATGATTAACCTATACAAATATATAAATGGGCCGTACAAAAAATATGGTAAAAAGCTGTTCCATATAAAATGCCCTCAACAGACAAGGGGGCACTGCCTCCGACTCAAGAAGAAAAAGTTCAATCTCTAGTGGCGTCAAAGCTTCTTTACTGTAAGAACTGTGAATCTGTGGAATAGACTTCCTCAGGACGTGGTCACAGCAGGAACAGTGAACAGTTTTTAAAAGGGTTTAGATGAATTCGTAAAAGTAAACAACATTAATGCTTATGAAAATGTGTAGAAATCTGTCTCCTTTCCATCTGGGATTCGCGTTCCCACCTATCCCTTAGCTGAATTTGATGGACTTTTTTTCAACCGTATCAACTATGTAACTATGTTACACAAACCAGTTTGTACTTGTCAGCAGTAGCCCTCCTCTCCCTAACTGCCACTTTGATGTCTACATGCACGGTGATAAGCATGTAAACGTCCTTCCTGTACTTCAACTTCACTGCAAGCAGCTGGTCAGTTGCAAGGGCGAAGGATGCTCCTTTCTCCAGACGCTTAGATACCGGTCTGTTTTTACGTACTGTCCTATAAGCCAAAAGGGGTACACTAGTGTAAAACTTTTTGGTGTACACATGGTACCCTTTTTTTTAGGAATGGCGCATTGGTCCTACAAAATTTTGCCAATAATTTCGAGGCAGTCTGGGGGATTAAGTTGGCAGTTTCTGCTATCATACCGTATACAGAAAGCCTGCAGGTGTAGCCTATTCTGCTTTCACACACCTTGTATAATTTTGCCCCATATCTGGCACACTTGAAGGGAATAAATTGTCAGAAGGAAAGGCGGCCTTTAAAACTGAAAAGGGACTTGACAGAATGAATCCATAAAGAGGGCAATTAAGGGCCACAGTTTAGCCATTCATAGGCGTGGTCAGTTCTGGGGGAGACTTGAGAATTATCCAAAAAATGCATCACTTTTTACACCAATTTTTTGGGAGGTGAGAGGACAAAAACAGAAATTTTTGTATCGTGGTCCTTTCACAGATCCGGTTTGTTGCCGATGCAGCAATACTAATTATGTATAATTTATATAATTGTTTTAATTTTTTACCTGATTATAAATGAGCATTTAAAGGAAAAGCATTTTCTTTTTTTTTTTTTTTACCAATTACCACTTGGTTCTATAAGATTCAGTGGTCTGATGACTGTACAATACACTACAATGGTCATTTATTGCAGTGTATTGTACTGATCGTTTTACACTGACACTAGGCATCATCTGATCCTGTCTCTGCCAGGGCCTGACATGCTTCGGTTCATGGTAAAACTGGGGACATTTGTAAAGCCTCCTGTTGCCATGGGAATCATGTTGCGGGCGCCCAATGGTGGAGTGAGAGCTCCATCCGTTTGTTAACCTCATGGATGGTGACTACTGACAGTGGCATCTCGGGTGTTAAACAGCAGGGATCGGTGCCAGCACCGATCTCAACTGTTCAGTAGGTTACAGCTGACACCCGTTGCAGATGACAGCGGCTTAGTTCCTGAGCCGCTGCCCTCTCCATTCTGTAATGGCTCACAAAGGGGGAGCAACATAGCGCACCCCTGTACCAGGCTCTTATCTCCACCGACATGAATTGTGGAGATCAGAGCCTGAAACCGGCATTTCAATGTAATTTCACTCTGAATGGTTAGTCTGTACAGACTAACCAATCAGAGCTATTGCTGGTATGGGATCACTCTGATCCCTTGCCGGCTGCTCCATAGTCTCCTCTGTCTGTGGCATATGAAACTCCTGCTCGGTGCCTCTATCTTATTAAAAGTATTATTGCAATAAAAATATTGTAAGCTTTTTTTCCCTTCCCCACAACAGCATCCCAGAGAGAGAGGATCTGCCCCCAGGGACAGGAAACCTGCAGAATAAAAAGGTGGAGCCTTTCTCCCACCTCAGTGGTTTCCTGTCCCTGGAGCGGGGAACCTGCAGTTTCCTTTCAAGTGCCGCTAGTCTGCAAGTCCCAGAAGTTCTGGAGGGCTAGTGGTAGTCAAACCTGCCGGGGTCTATTGCCCATAGGTTGGGTTGGCAGCACCCTAGGCACCGGCGGGGGTCCGGGGACTCTGTACGGTGCGTGTGTACCTTCGGGGGAGTAAGGCCACGCTACATCAGTAGAAGGATAGGAAGCAGCCCTCGTGTGGGGTGTGGCTTTCCTAGGCACGCGACCTGTGTTCCCGGCATACAGATTAGATTTGGGCAATACGTGCCATACAGGTCTCTTCCGGCAGGCTGACAGAAGTGCTTGCGGTGGCGTGCGTTCCAGGATACAAGATTAGTCATGTTTGCGTTCCACATGACGCACTTCCGGGGGCATGCGTTCCATGAGCCAGCTTCCGGTCAGAAGATCATGCGCTATTTGCACAGTACTGGAAAAGGTTCTTCAAAACGATTTTTTCCTTTACATAGGAGCATTATGGCTCTAATCAACAAAGAGTGGAAGAAGACAGATAAGTTTTCCACCCTGAGAAGTTTTAAAAGAAAATATCCCTTTGAGGAGGAAGTCTCTTTTTCCTGAGATAAGGTGCCAAAAATCCATGTTGCCATCTCAAAAATTTCAAAAAATTCCTCCCTGCCATTTGAAGACTTGGGATCTCTTAAAGATCCATTAGATCAGTGTTTCCCAACCAGTGTGCCTCCAGCTGTTGCAAAACTACAACTCCCAGCATGCCTGAACAGCCAAAGGCTGTCCGGGATGCTGGGAGTTGTAGTTTTGCAACATCTGGAGGCACACTGGTTGGGAAACACTGCATTAGATAAAAAGATTGACTCCTGCCTAAAAAATACTTGGGAGGCATCCCCATTTACCTTTAGACCTAACCTAGCATCTGCAGTCGCTGCTAGATCCATGGGCATATGGTTAGATAGATTGAGTAACCAGATTCGTGATAAATGTCCCAGAGAACAGAACCTTGCCTCTATCCCAACCTTACAGAAGGCAGCGGACTTTTTGGCTGATGCCTCTGTGGACTCGGTTAGTTACTTGCTCAGGCCTTCTCTCTTTACAGTTCGGCTCGTAGAGCCTTATGGTTAAAGAATTGGAGAGGGGGACCTGTCGTCAAAGCAGAGGTTATGTGGTATCCCTTGTCAAGCAGAATTCCTGTTTGGACCAGATTCAGACTCCCTTTTAGAGACATTTTAGGCAGCTGATAGAAAGAGAAGATTTCCTGGTGTTTCTTCAGGTTTTACCTCTAATTCCTCCTATAGGTCCAGACGCTCCTTTCGCTCCTCAGGATTTAGAGGTTGAAATCCTGGTAGCGAAAAGAGCCAGGGTTCAAGATCCAGGGGGTTTGGGAGTAGGGGTTTCCTGTTTGGAAACAACAACAACAATGAAGCCAGAAGTTGGGTGGGAGGCAGACTAAAGTTCTTCCTTCCCGCATGGTAAAAGATAGGAGGGAGCCTCAGGGGTTGTCATCGGGCCTATCGGAAATGGAAAGGGAGGTTCTTGAATTATAGGAGAAAAAGGTTCTGATTCCGTTACCGGTGGCGGAACAGGGGAAGGGTTATTATTCTTCCCTCTTTCTAGTAAGAAAACCGGATAATTCCTTCCGCACCATATTAAACCTAAAACAACTGAACAAGCACCTGGTTCTAAGGAAATTCAAGATGGAAACAATAAAATATGCAATCCAGCTACTGTTTCAAGGTTGTTTCATGGCAGTCCTCGACTTAAAGGACGCATATTACCATATGCCCATTCATCCATGTCATCAGAAATATCTCAGAGCGGCAGTTATAGTCAGGTTCGTCATTTTCAATATCAGGCTCTCCTATTCGGGCTTTCCATGGCCCCCAGAATTTTCACAAAAGTAATTTCAGAATCCTACTCCACACTGATGAGGGGCAACACCCCGAAACAGCTGTCTGTGGATGGATAACTGGCTTAAATAATTTCAGAAATAGCATCTTTAATAGAAAAAGAGGACATTTTATTTCTACCATATTTAGACGACTTCCTAATCATCGCAAACCCTCATTAGACCATTCGACAGGCAATGTCAGTATTGGGTTCCCTGACCTCTTGTATTCCAGCAGTGGCCTTTGCCCAGTTCCACGCCCGATCATTGCAGATGGAGATTCTTTTTCCTTTTAAAGAAAATGGGGAGCTCTCTGGAGTCGAGAATAAGAATCTCAAAGAAAACATTGAAAGATCTGTCATGGTGGGAGTCAAAGTCAAATCTGGACCAAGGGATCCCTTGGAATGTTACCAGTCCGGTGGTAGTAACTACGGACGCAAGTCCCTTGGGCTGGGGGGCACACTTTTTGAACCAGGTTATACAAGAAAGCCAGGACAGAGGACGTTTTTTTTCGAACAGGAAGGAGTCGTGAGACTAGCCTTTAAAAGTACCGTTACCGGAGATTTATTCAGACCATGTGAGAATGCCGACAATCGAGCAGCAGTGGCTTACATAAATCATCAGGGGGGTACAAAATCTATGCCACTTTTGAGAGAGGCTACCTATCTGTTTCATTTTCTGGAAGACAGAATCAAGCATATCTCAGCTCTCCACATATCTGGTAGGGAGAATACCACGCTGACTTTTTAAAGGGAATCTGTCACCTCTGATTACACAATTTCAGCTTTTAAACCAGTCATGCAGAACACAGTACCTTGAATCAGCTTGTCTTTTCTATTATGTAATTCATGCAGTAGTTTTGCTAAAATCTTTATGCAAATGAAGCCTGAAGGTGCCCAGAGGGGCGTTTTCTTCCCCCTTTGGAGCCCAGTAACGCCCCCCTACAGTGCCCAAAGCCGCCTCCAACAAGCAGACCTAACCGCCCACAGCGTCTCCTCCCCGTCCCTGACAGCCGAGCAAACTCTCGCGCAGGCGCAGTACTCACTGAGGGCTGCGCCAGCGCGATGTACTAGAGACTGAGGGCAGGAGCTTCATCACTGTCACTGGGCATGAGCCGAGCCAGTGACGTCAGATGCTCGCTCTCCTCTCAGTCATCCTCGCTCTCCTTCTCAGTCAGGGGCCAGGGTGTCATCCAGACGTCAGGAATTTACATCTAACGGCCTGGAATTTGAGAGGGCACTATTGATAAAACAGGCTTTCTCTGACGCCCTAGTGTCCACCTTGCTTAAAAGTAAAAAGAAAGTTAGTGTCAATTTGTGCAGGGGTTTGGAGAAAATACATGGAATTTATAGGGGTCAAGTCAGGTTTACTTCCATCAGAGACCTCTGTTTTTCAGGTACTGCAATTTTTACAGAGAGGTCTGTCAGGGGGACTAGCAAAGAGCACTCTTAAGGTACAGATTTCTGCGCTTTCTGCCCTCTTTCATAAGAATTTTGCCCCTAAGATCTGTCATTTCCCTAGCTTATTCTTTGTCAGGCAGTCCTCTTTCTCTCTTGAGGCTCATTCCACTAAAGCTGTCTCCACTTCCTGGGCAGAAAGATCCAATGTCTCCATTGAACAAATCTGCAAGGCTACTTTCTACAAGCACTATCGTCTGCAACTTACTTCCACCTCTGATCTTCTGTTTGGTACCAGGGTTCTTCAGGTGACAGCCTACCCATAAGGAATGGGTATTCTCTGTAATCTCTCTCTGTGTTGCTGTCGTGGGGGAAGGGAAAAAATGATGATTACACTTACCGGTAATGGGATTTTCCAGACCCCACGACTGCACCCTTTATTCCCTCCCTGGGTTTTTTTGGTTCTTCTTCTTCTTCTTCTTGCACTGGGTGTAGCAGAAAAAAAAATATATAAAAAAATTATTTTATTTTGTACTCTTACACCAGGCCCCGCCACTCACTGCAGTATTCATATCTAACAGTAATCCTTAACCTCTTTAAAACTTTAGGTAAAGTTGCGCCAAAAAGCACACCTTTGGGTTAAAAATGTTTTTTTTTTTCTTATTTTCCTCCTCAAAAACCTAGGTGTGTCTTATGGGCAGGTGCGTCTTATAGGGCGAAAAATACGGTATATGATGTAAGCGTATAAACTAATTTGGGTTGGAGTCACTCTCATGCTCTGTAAACCACTGAGGTGGGAGAGAGGCTCCACCTTTTTATTCTGCAGGTTTCCTGTCCCTGGGGGCGGATCCTCTCTCTCTGTGGTGCTGTCATGGGGTCTGGAAAATCTGATTACCGGTAAGTGTAATCAACTAATCAAGTGAGACAACCCCTTTAATGGCAGTGGTATATAGTGGTATTTCCAATGAAACTGGAGACTTATATATATGTCCTAGCTGCATGGTATACCAACGGGTTGCACATATACAGATAATGGATGCGAAGGTGTAAAAATCCCAATCATACTCATACTTCGCATAATAACTTCATAAATCATTTTCTACTGTAAAAAAACATTTACCGAACTCTGGTGCGGTTCCAAGGTACTACTTGGAACCAAACCAGAGTTTGGGGAAAAAAAATTTACAGTAGAAAACAAGCCCTCATTCAGCTCTGTAGACCGAAATATAAAATAGTTATGGCTGTCAGAATATGGCAATGAAAAGAAAATTTGGATTTTTTTTTTCCAAAGGTTTTAACTTTTTTTAAGTAGTTGAACAAAAAAAACTTATACTAGTTTGGTATCACCACATGGAGGACGTAAGGTCATTTTTAGTGCACAGTGAACACTGTGATGTCAAAACCTCCAAAGCTAGTTGTTGTTTTTTTTTGTTTTGTTTTTTCCAATTTTGCCACACAAATCATTTTTTCCCTGTTTTACAAGAATTGCTCCTAGCCTGCATGGTAAATCAATACGAAGGAGGTTTTATCCTGGACAAACCCTTTGTGTGTAATCGGGTCGGGCAGAGATCCGACCGCATTCCAGCAAAAATGTGAAAATCGGCCGGACACACTGCTGCATGCTGATTCTCGCCATTTTTGTTAGATCAGGCAGCCGGATTTCCATGCCGCAGATGTGAAAATAGCCTTACCTGTTTTTCTGCATTGATTACTAATAAAACATGGTCTGATTTGTTATTTACAGTAATTGCACTACCTGATTTTCTTCCATTCCTCCCTTAAAACACATTTATCAATATTTATGGCATGCTTTGCATGCACGGACCTCTTCACTTCATGCCAAAGCATGTTGATAGGATTAAGAGCTAGATTCTGACTTGGTCATTCCAAAACACAATGTTGTTGTTTTTTTTTTCAAATATTCTTTAGTTGATTTTTGTACTTTGGATCATTGTCTTGTTGCATCACCCAACGTCTTTTATATGTTTTCTCACTTCAGTAAATAGCATTTATTATGTAGAGAATGTTAATACGAGGCACTTACTAATGTATTGTAATTGTCCTTATTTTATCCTTTGCTGGCTGGATTCATTTTTCCATCACATTATACACTGCTTGTTTCCATGGTTACGACCACCCTGCAATCCTTCAGCAGTGGTCATACTTGCACAGTATAGGAAAAAGCAGTAGCCTATGTGTGGTCCCATGGTCCCGGCCACCAGAGAGGCTGGTACTTTTCCCTATAGGGTGCAAGCACGACCACCGCTGCTGGATTTCAGGGTGGCCATAACCATGGAAATGAGCAATGTATGATGCAATGGAAAAATGAATCAAGCCAGCAAAGGAAGCAATGTGGACAATCACAATACATTAATAAGTGGCTTGTATTAATTTTATCTACATAAATAATGCTATTTGCTGAAGTGAGACTGCCTCTTTAAGAATTCATTGTTTCCCCAATGATCATGAGGGGTCCAGGCCCTAAGGCAGCAAAGCAGCCCCAAACCATGATGCTCCCTCCATCATGCTTTACTGCAAACATAACAATGTTTATTTGTGCAAAAGTTCCACTTCTGTGTCATCTCTTCACAAAACATTTCCACAGAAGCATTGTGAAACATGTAAGTGGTTTTGAGAAAACTTGACACAGGTTGCAACATTTTTTCCTACACACAAATTTTGTCTAGTGACTTTTGTTAACTGAAAAAAATCATAGGAACTTTTTGCATTTTTCAATGCCATATGCAATTTTTAATGACTTTTTTTGTGGTGATTTGGTAAAACTAATGTGTGGATGGTGTTCTTTTGTCAGGGAAAAAACATAATTCCTTCAACATGTTGCATTTAAAAAAAAAAAAAAACACCACAGAGATGAACAACGCCACCAGTTTGAAAAACTAGACAAAAGATGCTTGTCTGTCCTGTATTTCATACTTCTTATAGACTTTCACCTGACATCTGAAGCTGATATTTTAGCGAATTGCGCGATTTTAACTTTTCTGTTACGACATTCATTGCATAGTTTTTTTATTTTTAACAGTTGGGACTTTAGATATGGCGATATGTGATATGTTTATTTATATATTTTATATGTAAAATTGTGAAAGGCTGCGATTTATACTTAATATTTTAGTGTTTTTTTAATTTTTTTAACCTTTTTCTTTAATAATTATTTCCCCCCTTAGGCCCCTTTCACACGGGCGTGATTTCCGCGCAGGTGCAATGTGTGAGGTGGACGCATTGCACCCGCACTGAATCCGGACCCATTCATTTCTATGAGGCTGTGCACATAAGCGGTGATTTTCACGCATCACGTATGCGTTGCGTGAAAATCGCAGCATGCTCAATATTGTGCATTTTTCACGCAACGCAGGCCCCATAGAAGTGAATGGGGCTGCGGGAAAATAGCAAGCATCTGCAATCAAGTGCGGATGCAGTGCGATTTTCCCGCATGGTTGCTAAGAGACGGGACCCGATCTTTATTATTTTCCCTTATAACATGGTTATAAGGGAAAATAATAGCATTCTCAATAAAGAATGCTTTGTAAAATGTGGATTAAGGGGTTAAAAATAAAAAACTTAACTCACCTTAGCCACTTGATCGTGTAGTTGCTGATCTCTTCTGTCTTCTTCAAGCATTCGCAGCCATCAATGACTGCACACTCTCCCCGGTCAACCAAGTCCGCTGCCTTGGAGTGACCTTGGATTCTGCCCTCTCCTTCCGACCACACATCCAAGCCCTTTCCACCACCTGCCGTTTCCAACTCAAAAACATCTCCCGCATCCGCCCTTTCCTCAACTTTGAATCGGCAAAAATGCTTATACATTCCCTCATCATCTCCCGCCTAGACTACTGCAACATTCTCCTCTGTGGCCTTCCATCTAGCTCTCTCGCACCCCTACAATCTATCCTCAACTCTGCTGCCCGACTAATCCATCTCTCCCCCCGTTACTCCTCTGCATCTCGCCTCTGCCAGTCCCTGCACTGGCTCCCCATTGCCCAGCGAATTCAGTTTAAAATACTAACCCACACATACAAGGCCGTCCACAATCGGTCCCCTCCCTACATCTCTGAGCTACTTCCCCGATACATCCCCACACGCAATCTTCGATCCTCACAAGACCTCCTTCTCTCCTCTCCTCTTATCACCTCTTCCCACACTCGCCTCCAGGATTTCTCCCGTGCATCCCCTATACTCTGGAACTCTCTACCCCAACATATCAGACTCTCACCTACAGTGGAATCCTTCAAAAGCAACCTGAAAACCCACCTCTTCAGACAAGCCTACGACCAGTGACACTGCTGCTTCTATACCGCCATGACCAGCTTCACCCTCGCCTACTGTCTCCATCCCCCATACCATGTAGATTGTAAGCCCTCACGGGCAGGGCCCTCTGTCCTTCTGTACCAGTCTGTAACTTGTCTCGTTCATGCTTAAGGCTATTGCCTATATTATGTATGTGCACCGCTTATGATATGTACAGCGCTATGGAATGAATGGCGCTCTAAAAATAAATAATAATAATAATCTAAAGGACCTGTGGTGACGTCACATCACATGATCCATCACCATGGATTTTGGAGCATTGACAATGAATGGGGACAAAACGGAAGCTTTTTTCCGGTATTGAGACCCTATAACGTGTCTCAATACCGGAAAATATTAACGCTAGTGTGAAAGTAGCCCAAGCTGTGTAGTGATGTGTGTGCATGGCATTTGGGCCTGCAGATCTGGCGCCGTGAATCAAGCCAAATGTGGCCCTCTGTTTTAAGGTTTAGAGGTAGGAAAAAAATGAGCGGGTTAGTTTATTCCTGGAAGTCATTCTGAAAACTTATCTCAATTGGGAGACAGCTTAGAAACCACTTGGTGTACTGCAACTGTGAGTCACTTTCAGTGGAGATTATTTGAGCTTGGTTTTATGAACCATAAAATGAACCATTGGTTTTATGAACCAGCTCTTATAAAACTAAATATGCACCTAAAACTTGTGCGATTTGTTAAACAATAATTCCTGAATCATATGCAAAAACAAGTCAGAAATGTGAGACTAATATTGCTAAGGATTTGGGGGGTCATTTATCAAATCTGCTTGCACCAGTTTTGTGGCGTAAAAAAGTCACAAGTGATATTTTGTTTGACATTTTGTGGATGTTTTTGTGACATTTGGATGAGCCTCTTCACTTTCAGAAGTAGAGTAAAAAGTAGGTCCGGATTAGAAATTAGAACAATGTTGTGTTTCATTTATGATGTGCGACTTTTTAAAAAGTCACAAAAAAAGTTACATCTCCATGCCAGCCACTTACAGTGGCTAAACCTCATTGCACTTTTGCCAAATTTAATAAAAACGAGTGCCACTTCATAAATTTGTCACAGCAACACAAACCAAAAACAGACTTAAAACTTGCACTAAGAACACAGCAAACAATAAAGTGCTCCCTGAGTTCCTTCCCTGAGAAAATAAAGGACTTGATTAAACCGGAGATGCGCTCTGCTTTGGCAGCGGAATTAAAGGACTTGGTTAAACTGGAAATGCACTCTGCTTTGGTGGAATTCTCAATGGTTGATCCCTAGTTTTACCTCTTGCCCCTCTGATTGGGGAGATATTGGTCAAGACTGTGACTTTTCTTCTGATTCTGAATACAAAAAGTATGTATTCTCTTCTGACTGCACCAAAATCTTTCTTAAATTCATAGTCATTATGACTACTTTAATTGAGACAAGGGTACAGAGATCGGTCCAAGATGAAATGTTTAGTGGGATGGAACAAAGGAAGAGACCTTTTCTTTTCTGGTGCATAAGCACTATCATTCGTTACGGAGGACCTTTTCATCGTTTTTTATATCACAAACTACCAGATAGTGTGGCCCCTATAGATGCAAACCCTACCCCGTTGTTTCCCACTGTATATGCTAATTCAGACCATCAGAACAAGGTGAAGAAGACATCTGGTTTCCTCAGTGGGCGTGTCCTCCCTAGATGTGTCCTTAGCCAAATTAGCCACAAATGTTAATGCACTTGCCTTTGAAGATATGGGATCTTTGAATAAGCCTATGGACAAAAAAGTGGATACATGTCTTAAAACATCCCGGGAAGCAGCATATTCTTTATTTAAGCCACATTTTGCAACTACCTGTGTGCGTAGGTCTTTAAAATGATGGTTAATACAATTTTTGTTGCTTTTGAAAGCAGTTGATTTTATTTTATTTACCTTATCCTCCTGCAGAATCAGTCAGAATTATGGCCAGAAATACAGCCCTTACTAATAAGTCCTGGATGTTAGTACCTAGGCACAAGGCTGGAGATCAATCAGCAGGTAGAATCTGTCTGCCCAGCAATTTCCAGCCCTGTACTGTGCACGCGCCAAACACACAGCCACAAGATTTCAGAGCCAGTCAGAATCAGGATGGGAGAAAGTCAATTGTATTCAGGGGCAAAAGCAAACATTTACAAAGTTGGTTGGTGTCATATACAGATTTGTGATGACAGATTCCCTTTAACCCCCTGCCGACCGCCTAACGCACGGATGTGTCCAGGCGGCAGATTTGTTCCTCCTGGACGCATCTGTGCGTCATCTCGCGAGATGCGAGATTTGCTGTGAACGCGCACAGCTCGGCAGTTATACTACAGCCTGCCAGCGATGATCAAACAGGGTTTTGTTAACAGCATCTGATATACCTGCTACCTGGTCCTCTAGTGGTCCCATTTGCTGAGATCGACCACCAGAGGACCAGGTAACTCTGTAAAGTAGCACCAAGCACCCCTGTCACTTATTAACCCCTGATCACCCCATATAGACTCCCTGATCACTCCCCTGTCATTGATCACCCCCCTGTATGGCTCCATTCAGACGTCCATATGTGTTTTGCGGATACGCATAACACGGACACCGGCAATGTGCTTTCCGCATTTTGCAGATCCGCACATTGCCAGAACTATATAGAAAATGCCTTTTCGGCATTGCGGACAAGAATAGGACATGTTCTATATTTTTGCAGAACGGAAGTGCGGATCCGCAATTCCGGATCCAAGCGGGACAAAGTCTGTCCCCATAGAAATGAATGGGTCCGCAATTCCGTTCCACAAACAGAATTGCGGATGTGTGAATGGGGCATAAGGGTCCCTTATCACCGCCAGTTAGTTAGCTACTTGTTAGGTAGTTAGCAACCAGCCCACCGCACCGCAGTCACTGATTTTGGCAGAGATTTTTTCATCCACATTGATCGATGCGAATGAAGAAATCTGTGCCGTTCATTTTATTTTATTTTTCAGCCCAGAGGCTGAACAGAAAAAAAAAAAATCTCATTACCCGTATGCTCAATATAAGGAGAATAGCAGAAACTCCTAATGCTGGGCATACATGTAATGATTGCGGAGACCCTCATTTTAGAAAGAAGACATCCCAAGGTATTCCGTGAGGGGTATGGTGAGTTCATGTAAAATTTTATTTTTTGTCACAAATTAGTGGAATATGAGACTTTGTAAAATAAAAAATAAAAAATATATATCAATTTCCGCTAACTTGTGCCCAAAATTTTTTTTTTCTGTGAACTTGCCATTCCCCTCATGGAATACCTTGGGGTGTCTTCTTTCCAAAATGGGGTCACATGGCATACACCCCCGTATCCTAAGGGAATTAAGTGATGTCCTAGCCAGACCCTTATTTTTGATATTCACGGACTCCATACTGACAGGGAATGTTCCACCAGACTGGCGTATAGCAAATGTGGTGCCAATATTCAAAAAGGGTCCAAAAACAGAGCCTGGAAATTATAGGCCGGTAAGTTTAACATCTGTTGTGGGTAAACTGTTTGAAGGTTTTGTAAGAGATGCTATCTTGGAGTATCTCAATGAAAATAAGCAAATTACACCATATCAGCATGGCTTCATGAGGGATCGGTCATGTCAAACTAATTTAATCAGTTTCTATGAGGAGGTAAGTTCTAGACTTGACAGCGGCGAATCAATGGATGTCGTATATCTGGACTTCTCCAAAGCATTTGACGCTGTACCACATAAAAGGTTAGTATATAAAATGAGAACACTTGGACTAGGAGAAAATATCTGTATGTGGGTAAGTAACTGGCTCAGTAATAGAAAACAGAGGGTGGTTATTAACGGTACACACTCAGATTGGGTCACGGTCACTAGTGGGGTACCTCAGGGTTCAGTATTGGGTCCTATTCTCTTCAATATATTTATTAATGATTGTGACGAGACCAATCTCGCCACATTGCATTGGAGAAGCCTGGTTGCTCGCCTGCTGCCTTTGGACTATGGCCCCCTGTTAAAAGACATCTTTTTTACCTGCAGAAAAGCTTAATTCGTGCTTTTCTGCCTGGGGTTCGGTAGTTTTGGTTGAATGTGTTATACCCCAGATAGGAATCCCATGGAGCCCATTCGTATGAAACTGACTGTAAAGACTTTGGCTCCATGGCGATTAAACTGTATTCGTGTGGTCTGAGCGCCATTCACTTAATAATGTGCGCTCAGACCTGAGCTATCTGGGGATATGTTAAATGTATAGTTTTAATGTAATGTGTCTTACCTGGTGTATTTTAACAGTAATGCTTGTTTTGTGTCCCCATGTGCATAATGGAGTCTTGTCTCTGAAATGTCTGTGTGTATTGTAAAGGGTGGGACATTGTATATTGAATAGTGATGTCTGTCCTATTGTCCCCACGTGTGTATTGGCGATTTCCCTTTGTCCTGAGAGATAATGGAATGACTCCTCAATTGTCTCCAGGACAGAAGACATTGTGTATTCTCCTTCCTGTGATGATTACATTACCCATGTAGGGTGATGGTATCACAGGCAGAGGGGAGGGATATGCTGGGGGGTGTCTGTATTGTCCCATTGTGTGTGATTGGCTGCTGTATCCCGTGTCGCAGTCTTCCTTCTGGTCCCCTAGGGGAGTGTCCACCAGGTGGGAGACCTGGATAAATACCGGGCAGGTAGCCCTCAATAAACTTAGAATTCCTGTTTACCATCAATACGGAGCCTCGTCTCGTTCTTGGGGGGGATTCACTGTATGCTGTTAGAGACTGATTGCCAGGAGTGTAAGCTGATTGTCTGCTTTTCCTGTTCGTCTGCTAGCAGCTATTTGGGAGGTTCCAGTACGGGAGTTGGAGTGCTATTTTGTATCCAGTTCGGGAGTTTGGTGTTCTGCAGTAGCTGTGCCTATATCTCTGTAAAGGGGGCCGATCGCCTAAACGGTTTTTACCCCTTGTCTGCAGAAACGGTCCATTACAATGATCTTGTAGAAGGCTTGCACAGTAATATATCAATTTTTGCAGATGACACTAAACTGTGTAAAGTAATTAACACTAAAGAGGACAGTTTTCTGCTACAGAGGGATCTGGATAGATTGGAGGCTTGGGCAGAGAAATGGCAGATGAGGTTTAACACTGACAAATGTAAAGTTATGCACATGGGAAGGAATAATGCAAGTCACCCGTACATACTAAATGGTAAAACACTCAGTAACACTGACATGGAAAAGGATTTAGGAATTTTAATAAATAACAAACTAAGCTGTAAAAACCAGTGTCAGGCTGCTGCTGCTAAGGCCAATAAGATAATGGGTTGCATCAAAAGGGGCATAGATGCCCGTGATGAAAATATAGTCTTACCACTTTATAAATCACTAGTCAGACCACACATGGAGTACTGTGTACAGTTCTGGGCTCCCGTGAACAAGGCAGACATAGCAGAGCTAGAGAGGGTTCAGAGGAGGGCAACTAAAGTAATAACTGGAATGGGGCAACTACAGTACCCCAAAAGGGTATCAAAATTAGGGTTATTCACTCTAGAAAAAAGACGACTGAGGGGAGATCTAATAACTATGTATAAATATATCAGGGGTCAGTACAGAGATCTGTCCCATCATCTATTTATCCCAGGACTGTGACTGTGACGAGGGGACATCCTCTGCGTCTGGAGGAAAGAAGGTTTGTACACAAACATAGAAAAGGGTTCTTCACGGTAAGAGCAGTAAGACTATGGAACTCTCTGCCTGAGGAGGTCGTGATGGTGAGTACAATAAAGGAATTCAAGAGGGGCCTGGATGTATTTCTGGAGAGTAATAATATTTCAGGCTATAGCTACTAAAGATGGGTCGTTGATCCAGGGAGTTATTCTGACTGCCTGATTGGAGTCGGGAAGGAATTTTTTCCCCTTAAGTGGGGAAAATTGGCTCTACCTCACAGGGGTTTTTTGCCTTCCTCTGGATCAACTTGCAGGAAACAGGTCGAACTGGATGGACAAATGTCTTTTTTCGGCCTTATATACTATGTTACTATGTGGGGTATTTATACTGCCCTGGCATTTTAGGAGCCCTAAAGCGTGAGAATAAAAATGCCCTGTGGAATCCTAAAGGTACTCATTGGAATTAGGGCCCCTTTGCGCATCTTGGCTGCAAAAAAGTGGCACACGTGGTATTGCCGTACTCAGGAGAAGTAGGGCGATGTGTTTTGGGGTGTATTTTTATATATACCCATACTTTGTGTGAGAAATATCGCTGTAAACGACAACTTTTTAATTTTTTTTTATACAAAATTGTCAATTTACAGAGATATTTCTCTCACCCAGCATGGGTATATGTAAAAATACACCCCCAAACACATTGCCCTACTTCTCCTGAGTACGGAGATACCACGTGTGCCACGTTTTTGCAGCCTAGGTGCGTAAAGGGGCGTAAAGTCCAACGAGTACCTTTAGGCTTTACAGGGCTGCTCACAATTTAGCCCTGCCCAAAATGCCAGAACAGTAAACACACCCCACAAATGACCCCATTTTGGAAAGAAGGCACCCCAAGGTATTCGCTGAGGGGCATATTCAGTCCATGAAAAATTTAACTTTTTGTCAAAAGTTAGCAGAAAGGGAGACTTTGTGAGAAAAAACAATAAAAAATCAATTTCCGCTAACTTGTGCCAAAAAAAAAAATCTTCTATGAACTCGCCATGCCCCTCACGGAATACCTTGGGGTGTCTTCTTTCCAAAATGGGGTCACATGTGGGATATTTTTACTGCCCTGGCATTTTAGCGGTCCTAAAGTGTGAGAAGAAGTCTGGAATAAAAATGCCCTCCTAAAAGGGACTCCTTGGAATTAGGGCCTCTTTGTTCATCTTGGCTGCAAAAAAGTGTCACTCATGTGGTATCGCCGTACTCAGGAGAAGTGGGGCAATGTGTTTTGGGGTGTATTTTTACATATACCCATGCTGGGTGAGAGAAATATCTCTGTAAATTGACAACTTTGTAAACGACAACTTTTTAAAAAATTTTATACAGAAATATTTCTCACACACAGTATGGGTCTATGTAAAAATACACCCCAAAACACATTGTCCTACTTCTCCTGAGTACGGCGATACCACATAAGTGACATTTTTTTGCAGCCAAGATGCGCAAAGGGGCCCTAATTCCAACGAGTACCTTTAGGATTTCACTTTTTTTTGGCAAGAAGTTAGCAGAAATGGAAACTTTATTATTATTTTTTTTCCTCAGAAAGTGTCATTTTCTGCTAACTTGTGAAAAAAAATGAAATGATACATGAACTCATTATGCCCCTCCGCGAATACTTTGGGGTGTCTTCTTTCTAAAATAGTGTCATTTGGGGGGTCTTGTATCAAAGACATGTAGAACAATAAATTTAGAGAAAAATTTATGTAGAAATGTAGTTTTTTTGAAAAATTTTACAACAGAAAGCGAAAAATGTCAGTTTTTTTGCAAAAATGTCGTTAAATTTTTATTAATATCAAAAAAAGTAAAAATGTCTGTTATAGTAATTTTCCTTACCCCGCGCTCACAAGCACGTGTATCAGCTCTTTTGTGTAAGGAAAGGCCGCACTATTCCAGTAATGCTTTAAGATGTTTCATGGTTGAGATCTGGTGAGAGACCGCCCTCTCAGACCCTTTCTTTATTTACATAGACCAAGGGATAACAAATGGGAAGTGGGCGGGCCCAACACCTGACCACTCCCTTCAGGTACAGTACAGACATACAGGAAGTGATGACACACACACCCACAGAAAGAATACCACAACATGTCTCTTAGTCACCACTAGGGGGAGTCTTGTTCAGCACCGGTCAGTGATCAATGCTCAACAAGGCTCACCAGGATTCTTATGTGGGCCTACTTATAGGAACAGCGTCACCATCTCCAGCGGTTGATCAGGCACACTGGAAATAACGAATGCACGTTCCTTTCCGTATATTGTTCTCTTAATAAATGCATACACACCAAGCCAATAAATCCGCTCTTTGGGCGGGGGCCCTAGCTGGCACACATACATTTCCCAAGAAAACACTGCTTGCTGCGTCTCTATATCCGCAGCAAGATATCCACTTCCAGTGGTTTACACACTGAGATGACAATATTAGAAAACACATCATAATAATTTCCACAACAGTCAGCAAGAATGAAATACCACCAAATGAAAGCTCTATTAGTGAGAAGAAAAGGAGGTAAAATTCATTTGAGTGATAAGTTGTATGACCCGAGCAATAAACGGTGAAAGTAGTGTAGTGCAGAATTGTAAAAAGTGGCCTGGTCATTAAGGGTGTTTAAGCTAGGGGGGCTGATGTGGTTAATATGAACACTGATTTTCTCATAGACTGCAATAGTACAATATAAAAAGAAACAAATTCATTCAAATTACCTCACTTTCTCCACTTTACAAACACAAATGAATTGTCAGCATGTCTTATGGGTCGAATACTTATGAGCACTTCTATTATGGAAGCGCTCATTAGTACAGGAGGATCGGGAAGTAGTGAAAGCAGCACTCTCTGGGCTGTGTGGTCACTGCTTCCTGGTCTTCCTTGGATGCTTGATGTGCTATGTCCAGTGCACAGCGTGAGGACGTCAGCATCCTGTGACCCCAGGAAGAGCACTGGGTCTTATAAGCGTCTGAGGCGTCCGGAGCAGGAGAGGTAAGTTGACTTTATTTTTTTTCCTCTGAGGTCTCCCAATAATGGGAGACTTATTGGGCATCTGCTCTAAGGTTTGATTGGGGGTCTGTTCTGATGTCTGAATAGGGGCCCTTTTCGTTGAGATGAGCGAATCGAAGCATCCGAAGTGGAATTCGATCTGAAGTTTCCATATTGGAGTGTCCACACTAATTAATAGAAAACCATTTCTATTAGTCCCTGATTTACAAATTGAGGGTAATACACCTGTCTCATTCTACTGTTTGTGGCGTGTGCACATTAATTGATGAGCAATTCTATTTGGCCCTGATTTACAAATTAGGGTGATACACCTTTCTCATAATACTGATTGTGGTATTTCCACATTGATTAGCACTTATGCTACGGCGCTGGAGCGATGGGTAAACATGGCACCCGCAGCGTGCGTCATGGCTGGCGGGTCTCCGTTGTTTCAAACAGCAGAGACCCGCGGTTAATGACTGTGAACAGCAATAATGCCAGTCGCGGTCATTAAAGCCTTTTTTTTTTTTTTATAAAGGTGTGGTAATGATTAAAAATGTTGAGTGGTGGTAGACAGTCAGGTCTCTTATTTTGCAGGCAGGGGTCTGTATGGCAAGCTGCTCCTTAAACTTATTACAGCCCACAGTTTCTCTCCCTTTTTACCCTAATCTCTGGTAGGGGAGAACCTATCATGGCTGTTTGTCGGAGCACTTGCCCTGAAAAGAGCGACCACCCAGCCTCAGGATACCTCGGGCCTGACCTTTGTCTCACCCTTCCTATTCTCACTGATTACTGCTGAATTAGTTCCCCTCCTAAGCTTCTACGCATTTCGCCTCAATAGGTTGGCTCCTCAGGAAGCAGTATTTTCCATCTCGGCATCATTTTTGAAAAAATGGCAGTGGCGAGTAAGTGGCTACATTACCTTCCTTTTAAATGTAAAGTGCCTCCCTCTTCCGTATCGTCATCATTGCTGGGCAGGTAGGGGGGTGGGTCAGGTCGTCCGTGCCTGCTCACCGTCCCGCTCCCAGCCCTTGCCACTGGCCCTTGCCCTAGCGACGTGACGTATCGGGGGCGGGCCGGTTACCATGGGGACCTCACAGCGCATCCCCGGCCGGTATTGCTACTCTCGCTAAACAAACTTACTTCTCCGACGTCTCTTGAAATCGTGTGTGATCATGATCCCCTAGAGCAGGGGTAGGGAACCTCCGGCTCTCCAGCTGCTGTGAAACTACAATTCCCAACATGCTCCATTCATTTCTATCGGAGTTCAGAGAAGAACAGAGTAAGTATGCATGCTGGGAGTTTCACAACATCTGGAGAGCCAGAGGTTCCCTACCCCTGTCCTAGAGGGATGAAAACAGGCCAAAACTTAGTGTTGCTAAGCAGTTCTTCATGCCTATAGAGTGTTGATCGCTCTTGCAATTGACAAAGCGATCTGTTCTCACAAATGTATTTAATAAACATAGTAACATAGTATATAAGGCCGAAAAAAGACATTTGTCCATCCAGTTCGACCTGTTTCCTGCAAGTTGATCCAGAGGAAGGCAAAAAACCCCTGTGAGGTAGAGCCAATTTTCCCCACTTAAGGGGAAAAAATTCCTTCCCGACTCCAATCAGGCAGTCAGAATAACTCCCTGGATCAATGACCCATCTTTAGTAGCTATAGCCTGAAATATTATTACGCTCCAGAAATACATCCAGGCCCCTCTTGAATTCCTTAATTGTACTCACCATCACCACCTCCTCAGGCAGAGAGTTCCATAGTCTTACTGCTCTTACCGTGAAGAACCCTTTTCTATGTTTGTGTACAAACCTTCTTTCCTCCAGACGCAGAGGATGTCCCCTCGTCACAGTCACAGTCCTGGGGATAAATAGATGATGGGACAGATCTCTGTACTGACCCCTGATATATTTATACATAGTTATTAGATCTCCCCTCAGTCGTCTTTTTTCTAGAGTGAATAACCCTAATTTTGATACCCTTTTGGGGTACTGTAGTTGCCCCATTCCAGTTATTACTTTAGTTGCCCTCCTCTGAACCCTCTCTAGCTCTGCTATGTCTGCCTTGTTCACGGGAGCCCAGAACTGTACACAGTACATGTGTGGTCTGACTAGTGATTTATAAAGTGGTAAGACTATATTTTCATCACGGGCATCTATGCCCCTTTTGATGCAACCCATTATCTTATTGGCCTTAGCAGCAGCTGCCTGGCACTGGTTTTTACAGCTTAGTTTGTTATTTATTAAAATTCCTAGATCCTTTTCCATGTCAGTGTTACTGAGTGTTTTACCATTTAGTATGTACGGGTGACTTGCATTATTCCTTCCCATGTGCATAACTTTACATTTGTCAGTGTTAAACCTCATCTGCCATTTCTCTGCCCAAGCCCCCAATCTATCCAGATCCCTCTGTAGCAGAAAACTGTCCTCTTTAGTGTTAATTACTTTACACAGTTTAGTGTCATCTGCAAAAATTGATATATTACTGTGCAAGCCTTCTACAAGATCATTAATAAATATATTGAAGAGAATAGGGCCCAATACTGAACCCTGAGGTACCCCACTAGTGACCGTGACCCAATCTGAGTGTGTACCGTTAATAACCACCCTCTGTTTTCTATTACTGAGCCAGTTACTTACCCACATACAGATATTTTCTCCTAGTCCAAGTGTTCTCATTTTATATACTAACCTTTTATGTGGTACAGCGTCAAATGCTTTGGAGAAGTCCAGATATACGACATCCATTGATTCGCCGCTGTCAAGTCTAGAACTTACCTCCTCATAGAAACTGATTAAATTAGTTTGACATGACCGATCCCTCATGAAGCCATGCTGATATGGTGTAATTTGCTTATTTTCATTGAGATACTCCAAGATAGCATCTCTTACAAAACCTTCAAACAGTTTACCCACAACAGATGTTAAACTTACCGGCCTATAATTTCCAGGCTCTGTTTTTGGACCCTTTTTGAATATTGGCATAACATTTGCTATACGCCAGTCTGGTGGAACATTCCCTGTCAGTATGGAGTCCGTGAATATCAAAAATAAGGGTCTGGCTAGGACATCACTTAATTCCCTTAGGAATTGCCTAGGTTAGATTGTATGATCTATCATTATCTAATTTTGTCTCCAGACATAGCTTCATTAGGGACATGATATTAGTAATCCCCCTGAAATAGTCACGTTTCACAAGTGGGACAACGTTAGTCATTTATTGACAGAGATACTGGATAAGGTTCCTGAGTTAGTACATGGTGTACAAAATTGTTAACATACATGGATATTGTTAACACATAAAATGGATATTTTACAGCATTAATTTATTGCTACTTGTTTCACAGCCTTTTAGGGGGAGAGGGGATAGCAAACATTAGATTATAGAAATGTTTTAACAGTAAGTATCTCATTCCATCCGTTAGGTGTGATTGATTTCATTTTAAAGATCCATCTCGCCTCCTTTCTCAGGATTTTGTTATCCTAATCTCCTCCTCTCCACATTTGTGGGATGTGCTCAATTCCAATAAATGTAATGCTGTTTGTGTCCCCTCCATGTACTGCATTAATGTGCCTTACTACAGAAGTGTCCTTTTCATGTACAGTATCATTGTAGTGGTCCCGAATACGCCGTCTCAATTCTCTTTTAGTTTTGCCTATGTAGTCAAGTGGGCAACTACATTATGCCAAGTAGACCACACCTGTTGTCTGACAGTTGATAAAGTCCCTTATTTTGTAAGTCATGCCTGTATTTGAACATTTTTTTTATTATCTGTTTTACATGTTCATGCGCATTACCCCTTCCATAATATAAAAATATCATCAATGAATCTCAGCCACAGGCCAATATTATCGTGCCAGTGGCTGAGATCATCCGACCAGATGTAATTTGCTTTCCACCAGCCCAGGAGTAAGTTTGCATATGCCAGCGCACACGTTCTACCCATTGCGGTACCCCTGAGCTGGTGGTAATATCGATCATTAAAAATGAAGACGTTTCGTGTCAAGTTGAACTCCAAAAGGTCTAGGACAAACTGATTATGAGTTGAAAGTGATACTTTTCTCATCGATTGAAAACTCCCTACTGCTCTTAGCCCTAGGTGATGATGGATGGAGCTATAGAGGGATTCTACATCAATAGATGCCAAAATAGTATTTTCATCCAGGCACAACCCTTCAAGCCTCAACAGGAGGTCCAATGTGTCCCGTATATAGGAGGGAAGGGTCTCAACAAATGGTCTAATAATGTGGTCTACATAGATGCTGACATTTTGACATATACTTCCCACTCCTTACACTATCGGACGTCCCCTAAGCGGCGTAACCCCCTTAAGGATTTTCGGTAGGGCATAAAACGTCACTGTTATGGGGTGGTCTGGCAGAAGAAATTCAAACTCATTTTGATCATTCTTTTTTTTTTTCTCAGACCCTCTGTTAGGATTGTTTTTAGTTCCAAGAGGAAGGCTGGACCAGGATTTTTGTCTAGGACCCTATAAGCATTTTTATCACCCAGGATATCCATACACATTTTTGAATGTTTTGTGATCTATCACCACTATATTCCCCCCATTATCCGAGGGTTTTATCACTGTTTTTTTTCCTGCTCTAGTTTTTTTAGTGCAGCCGACTCCTCATAGTTCAAGTTGCCAGGGCCCCTTGGTTTCGGGGTAATTGTTTCTGGACCAATTTTTTGAAAAACTAAATATAGGAGTCAGGTAATGGTGGTGGCATCTGGACACTCCTCGGTTTCAGGTTTGTTAATGGGCCCTTAAACCTATTTTTTCCCCCTCTGTCAGTAGATCCATCAATATTTTTGTTATGTGCCATAGTAATTTTCTTGTAAACAAAGCAATATCTTTGTACCATTCAAAGCAGTTAAACTGCACTGTGGGTATGAAGGATAATTTAGAAGGGTATATTCAGAGGTTGGTGGTTATTTGATTGTGGAGGGAGGGCACTCCTATATCTGGATCAGATAACCGCAGTGCTAGTTAAAAAAATATATTTATTTTTGCTTAAAAGATAAATCACAATAACATAAAGAATTAAAAGACAAAAATAGGCTTGTGGTTGTATGTAGTTAACAACCCTTTTTGGTGTTATGTCACTTCATGATGATCAACAGTAGTTGTGTTGATATTATATTCCCATGGAGAGATTAGAAAGCCTCTGCATATGAATATTGGTAATACCATTATAAAAATAGAATTGAATACAATGAGGATAAAAATAAAAGTAAAAATAAAATAAAAAGTGCTGTAGCCTTATAATGATACTAAAGAGTCTATTGACCATAGAACCCTGTAGAAGGTGTCAGAGTGTTCATAGTAATTGTTAGGGGGTTGTATAGTTAATAGTTGTCCTTCTGCTGCAAAGAAGATAGTATTCCTCTGTATTAGTGTCTTTTACACTTATTGTCCGTTCAAGAATTGATAATTTCACTTCTTGTTGGTTTTGGAATAGATCTGTGATTTCCTATCTGGGGATTGCAGTGATCTACCCAGTAGTGAAGTGGCAGATCTAGAGTTTCAAATTCTTATAGGTAGCGGAGTAAAGTCACATATTACATAAATGTATAGATTATGTGCTGCTCTGTAATGGGGGAGGGTGCCGTACTGGCTACTTTACCCCACCGGTTGAGATTCTGCCTGCGTGCAGTCTCCTTACAGCTAATCTTAGGCAAAGTCCTCTCCCCCTTGCTGCGAAATGTTGTTCTGCTCTGGGCCGAGCGTTGGGTCCTGATGGCGATGCACGCGGCGTCCCACGTGTTGTTTAGTATTGCCGGCTGGAAATGGATGCGGGAATTTTGAGCGCTCAAATCTTGTATTCGAACTGCAATTGTGCTTGTCTTTAGTATGCTGGTAATAGTAGTGTTCGCACCAGACGCGTTTCGGGACGCACAGTCCCTTCCTCAGTGGTTACCAGCATATTGCAATTGGTGATTTTTTTTATAGTCATGAAGATAATTAGTATGCAGGTGACATCAGTGAGGTCACTCATGGGGCAGGATTTTAGTTTTGATTGACAACCTTCTAGAGAAAAAAACTCTTTGTATATAATGTGTATTTATCCAGATGCAGACAGCTGTGCAGTAGAATAGACAGACAATAGGAAAAGATTAAAATAAAGTAATAATATAATAAAAATTTGAAAATGTTGTTCAGGTGATTTCACTTGATACACGGGCCGGGGGATTCCATACATTATTCAATTGGTCTTTCTTAGGGAGAAGTTGATTATGGATTATTGTATGTCAATTTATGATTGATTGCACTATTCTATTAGAATATCCCGTGTGTCATACGTGTATTCATAACTTTGCTGTAGGTTTTGTAACATTAGTATGGCTTTATTGTAGCTTTTTTAGGGGCGATTATCTTCCGGTGTTCTGGGTGAGGGAAGTGGTGTGAATGGGGTGTAGGCCGACAGGGAAGGAGCGGTCGACGCGCTGATAAACAGCCGGGCAGTCGACCCCCCCCCCCCGCCCCACGGGCTAATCAAATAAAGCCGAAAATCTCTATCTCTGCATTTAGTCCATGAGGGATCATGGATTCGAATTCAAAGATCATCCTGGATTCTGCCCTTGACATATTGTCTACATGGTCTCCTCCTCGCTAGGGTTTCTTAACTCTTATTAATGCTGCAAATTTCAATGCTGATGGGTCTTTGTTATAGTGTGTTTTGTAATGTAGTGACAATGAATGGGTTTCTACTCCTTTTCTGATGTTATTCATATGTTCAGCAATAAGTATTCTTAATGTCCTTTTTGTGCGACCAATATATTGCTTGGAGCAGGGACATTCTATGATGTAAATTACATCCGTTGAGTTGCAAGATAGGCTATCTTTGATTTTGTGACTTAAGTTATTAGATGTGGATTGGATTTCTAGGGTTTTTCTTGGGAAATTGGTTGTCCTACAGGAGCCACACCTGTAGAAGCCCTTTGAAAATAGCCAACTCTGTTTTGTTGTCTGGGATTTACTTCTCCTTATAGAGGGGGTTATTAAGATCCTAAATTGGGTGCTCTTGTATATGAAATTTTTGGTTTGGGTGTCAGTACTGGGTCAATGGTTTTATCTTTTAATAGATGTGACCAGTGTTTATTATTTTTACTATGGTTTTGTATTGGATGTTGTATGGCAGTATAATCTGTAATTCTGTTTCCTGGTTTGTTGGTTCTAGATTGGGTTTAGAGGCAAAAAAGTCTTCCCTTCTCATGTTTCTGACTCTCTCTAATGATGAATCTATAATGTCTGGTGGATAATTTTTTAGCCTCAAACTGTTTTTTTAAGTCTATGGCTTCTTTCTCAAATTGCTCACCCTCTGTGCAGTTATTTGCACATTTGCATATTTGTTAGCCAGCGGGGGAGATGGCAGCTAGAGTATAAGATGTAACTGTTTTTCATTACAGGCTTATAAGAAGTACTGCATGACAATTTCTCATCCTTCACCAAAATTTTTAGGTCTAAGAATTCGATATTTGATTTACTGATGTTACTGGAAAAGATTAAGTTTCTAGTGTTATTATTCAATTGTTGTATGAACCGTGTTAGATTGTCTTCTGTGTCCCTCCAGATAAGGATGACATCGTCTATGTAGCGTCGCCAAAGGACCATGTCCATCCCCAGAGATACGGAGATACTAGAAGACTCAATAGTAAACTTGAGTAGCTTCCCTTTAACACCATCACATAAAAAACTCCTAAATAAAGACCTTAAGTTCTCACCAACTGCAACACTTGATAAATGTAATAGTTATATTGGTGTTGAGAAGTTTATAAGAAAATTATGACTAAAAAAGTACTTTATAAAAAAAACATTACCCAAATTACAGACGGACCCATTTCTCAATACAAACATACTGAATTGAAATAAAAATCAAGGAAATACCCTAGACCGGAAATAAGCAAGGACATTGCTACAATCAAAGGGCTTCTACAGGTGTGGCAACTTAAAAAGAACAATGAAATAGAAATTAAACCATCTGATAAAGGTGGGAATATGGTGATAATGGACAAATTTGATTACAATGAAATGGTGTTAACCCTTCTGCAAGATACTAATGCGTATAAAAAACTAGCGAGTAATCCTACAGAAAAATATGTGGGTGAACTCAAAAGTATCTTACAGTCTGCAATAGATAAACAGCTATTAACAAGAGATGAATTTAAAGCGATTTTCAACTCAACCAATGACAGCAACGTTTTATGCAATCCCAAAAATTCATAAAGAAAGAAGACCTGTACCAGGAAGACCCATAGTGTCCGGTAACGATAGCCTTTGTGAAGGTATCAGTCAATATATAGATACCATTATATCCCCATTCGTGTCGGGATTATCATCATATCTTAAGGACACAAAAGATGTCTGAAAGAAATTACAAGATGTACAAGTTAAAGCAAGTACCTACGTTGCAAGCTTAGATGTGGAAGCATTATATACGAGTATTAATCATGAATTGGGGTTGAAGGCCATCGAATATTTTTTGAGCACTAAGGGAACACAATATCAGGAGCACAATTCATTCACCTTGACACTTCTTAAATTTTTGTTAACACACAATTATTTTATGTATGATGGTAAATATTATTTACAGATCACTGGTACCGCTATGGGGACGATTTGTGCACCAAATTACGCAGATTTATTTCTTGGATGGTGGGAGGAACAGACAGTATTTACAGATATTAATTTTCAATTCACGCAGCACATTTTAATCTGGGCATGATTTATAGAGGATATTTTGATTTTTTGGGAGGGCACAGAAACACAATTTCACGAGTTTGTTTCTCATCTAAATCAGAACACAATAGGTTTAAAATTTACTTCAGAAATTAATAAAATAAGGATGAACTTTTTGGATCTCACCATAAAAATTCAATCGGATGGCCAAATAAACACAACAGTACATCGTAAAGCAACTTCCACAAATAGCTTTTTAAAGTGGCAGAGTCACCACCCACTCCCCTCAGAAGAAGGATACCATTTGGCCAATATATTAGGGCCAGAAGGAATTGCTCCACGGAGGAAGCCTTTGAAGTAGAAAGTAGGGTACTGTATAATCGCTTCCTTGAGAAGGGATATCCCAAGAAGATTCTTCACAAGGCCTATCGTAGAGCCAAGGTAATTAACAGATTAGATCTCTTAAAAGAAAAGAGTTACCAACGAGACACCATAATAAGATGTATTGGAACTTATGATAAGCAGCATAAGAAAATACAATATATCCTGGCAAAATACTGGAACATACTCAGAGCAGATGAGGACCTGAAATTAGTTTTACCTATGTATCCCGCAATAACCTACAGAAAAGGACCTAATTTGAAGCAAAATCTGGTCCATAGCCACTTTCAGTGGCAGCAAAATATTGATATTAAAAGTACCTGGTTAACTATGAGAGGATCGCATCCATGCGGTGATTGTTTGTTCTGTGCCCAAATGGAGAGGAAGACGTGTTTTGTTAACCCTATAGATCAACGGACCTATGAAATAAAAGAGTACATAAATTGTAAGACTACAGGAGTTGTATACATGTTTAGCTGTACATGCCCAAATATTTATGCAGGCAAAACAGTCCAGGAACTGAGAAGACGAATATCTAAACATCTGAGTGACATAGGGAATAAAAAGGATACAACATTAGTTAAACATATACAAACAGTACACGATGGAGATACCAAGTCAATTAGATTATGGGGCATACAAAAAGTGAAAGAAGGCCCCAGAGGTGGCAACATTGATAGGAAATTACAACAACAGGAAACAAAGTGGATATACAGATTAAAAAGCCTAGCCCCTAGAGGACTAAATGAGGGATTCGCCTATGTGTCCTTCTTGTCCAAGCGTTAATTGCTCTAGATAATTTTAAAAGTAGATAAAAGAATATAACTCGAACTCCATTAAAAAGCAGGGCAAATATGAAAGGAGTTATTTAGTAAATATGTAAAACTAGTCGTCCCTAACCTCCCTCTGCAACTGGATCAAACAATAAAAGGGAAATAATAATAAAGAGCAGGTTTCATTTTCCATTGAATCAGGTTAATAATAATATTATTAATTATGAAATAGTACAGAACGGGATATGTAATTCATTGGTGGTCCTGTATAGGAATCTAACATATAAATTCATGTAGTAGCAGTCAGAGGTATCTTGTTAAAAAATGAGTAAAAACATATGGCAAAAGTCTAGTGGCCAAGAATAAACAAGTGAAATATATATAAAAAATAAAAACCAAATTTGTTATCTTATATAGATCTTACATAGATCATTTACACAGAAAAAGACACAGAGGGGAATGCATATACTTTTTAATAACTGGTGGCTATTCTAGTTTAAAAATCGGAGCTAATATAATAGTATAGAATGTATTATATGTAAAATTGATGGATCTAAGGTAATACTTGGAAGATAAGAACATCCAATTATACATATAAAAACAGGGGCTATATTATTTGCCCATAATATAAAATCTTCAATTTACCAATAATCATATAATAAAATATACATTAATATAAGGGCTGGTACTATACTAATCATGACCGTGAAAAGATAAGTAACTATCGTTTGATTAAATGTAAGATAGCATCTATCAAGAATATACCGTTAACTTGATATCATGAATAGTTGTTATAGAGACTCACGTATTAGGATATGATAGGAATTGATATATGTTAAGAATGGGCATTTACTGAGAAATATGTCTAAGTCGGCTGACATGCGCACGAAATAGCCGAACAGAGTATAAGTATGGGGGCATGCACAGTAGATTACGGTGCTCAGCAATTTAAAAGATAAGTCCTAAGACATGCGCGGTAAGATCACATACGGAATTGCAAAGAGCTTAGGATTTGAAACATAAGTCCCAAGATATGCACGGTAAGATCGTACAGGGATGCGCAAAAGTATCAAGACATGCGCAATGGATTCTGAGAGGTTCTCAGAAGGCAAAGTATTATGACATGCGCAGTCATTTTGAGACTTAGTGGGGAAAAGTTTAAGTGTCATGACATGCGCTGAAGGATATCTCAGTGCACACCCCCCAGATCCCCATATCCAATGAGCTTTAGTGTAACAAAAATCTCGATCTATGAACAGCTCCTATAGGTTAATTTAACTATGATGAAAAAGGAGGTGGGGAACAAAGGCTTTAAATAACTCTGCTGCCAAGCAGCACACAGACGCTACCCGATACCCCTGAGGACGCCTTCACGGGCGAAACATGTCGGGGGGTAGTGTGCAGTGATTTTAACACAGTGACCGCTACACCTGTCTTCACTAAATCAGTGTAGGGGAGATAGTACGCGCGACTCTCCCCCTCAATTGTAGCGGAGTACAACTCCGCAATACTTAACGATAGAGCAAACTAGTCAGGTGAGCGGCCAGTAATTTTAATAGAGTTAGTGCTAATAGTAGAGTAAATAAAAGTTAAGTTTTAGAGCGATCTAGTCCAGGAGCCAAGAGTAGGCATAAATTAACAATTTATGGTAATATTATAATGGCCTCTGCTCTCTGGTGGGAATAATGTTGCTATATCGATCATAAATTGACATACAATAATCCCTAACCAACTTCTCCCTAAGAAAGACCAATTGAATAATGTATGGAATCCCCCGGCCCGTGTATCAAGTGAAATCACCTGAACAACATTTTCAAATTTTTATTATATTATTACTTTATTTTAATCTTTTCCTATTGTCTATCTATTCTACTGCACAGCTGTCTGCATCTGGATAAATACACATTATATACAAAAAGTTTTTTTCTCTAGAAGGTTGTCAATCAAAACTAAAATCCTGCCCCATGAGTGATCTCACTGATGATGTCACCTGCATACTAATTATCTTCATGACTATAAAAAATCACCAATTGCAATATGCTGGTAACCACTGAGGAAGGGACTGTGCGTCCCGGAACGCGTCTGGTGCAAACATTACCAGCATACTAAAGACAAGCACAATTGCTGTTCAAATACAAGATTTGAGCGCTCAAAATTACTGCATCCGTTTCCAGCCGGCAATACTAAACAACACGTGGGACACCGCGTGCATCGCCATCAAGACTCAACCCTCGGCCCAGAGCAGAACAACATTTCGCAGCAAGGAGGAGAGGACTTTGCCTAAGATTAGCTGTAAGGAGACTGCACGCAGCCAGCATCTTAACCGGTGGGGTAAAGTAGCCATTACGGCACCCTCTCCCATTACAGAGCAGCACATAATCTATACATTTATGTAATATGTGACTTTACTCCGCTGCCTATAAGAATTTGAAACTCTAGATCTGCCACTTCACTACTGGGTAGATCACTGAAATCCCCAGATAGGAAATCACAGATCTATTCCAAAACCAACCAGAAGTGAAATTATCAATTCTGAACGGACAATAAGTGTAAAAGACACTAATACAGAGGAATACTATCTTCTTTCCAGCAGAAGGACAACTATTAACTATACAACCCCCTAACAATTACTATGAACACTCTGACACCTTCTACAGGGTTCTATGGTCAATAGACTCTTTAGTATCATTATAAGGCTACAGCACTTTTTATTTTATTTTTACTTTTATTTTTATCCTCATTGTATTCAATTCTATTTTTATAACGGTATTACCAATATTCATATGCAGAGGCTTTCTAATCTCTCCATGGGAATATAATATCAACACAACTACTATTGATCATCATGAAGTGACATAACACCAAAGAGGGTTGTTAACTACATACAACCACAAGCCTATTTTGTCTTTTAATTCTTTGTTATTGTGATTTATCTTTTAACCACTTGCCGCCACGCTAACGCCGATGGGCGTCAGCGCGGCGGTTCTCTCAGGTCTCACTGCCGCCTGTCAGCGTCATCTCGTGAGACCCGAGATTTCGCATGAACGCGCGCGCGTTCATGCGATCATAACCGGGACAACTGAAACTACAGCCTGCCAGCGCTGATCATGCGCTGGCAGGCTGTAGATGCGGGAAAAAAAACGCATTTAAAACGCATATCAGACGCTGTTTTGTAAACAGCGTCTGATATGCCTGCTGTCTGCTCCTCTGGTGGTCCATTTGTCTGGGACCACTAGGGCAAACATAAGTAAAGTGCACCTATCACTACACACACAAGCACCATCACTGATTAACCCCTGATCACCCATGTCACCCCCCCCTGATCACCCCCTGTCACCCTCCTGTCACTAATCACCCCCCTCCTGCATATCCATGGATCTACGGATCCACAAAATACGGACACCGGCAATGTGCTTTCCGCATTTTGCGGATCCGCACATTGCCAGAACTATATAGAAAATGCCTTTTCTTGTCCGCAATTGCGGACAAGAATAGGACATGTTCTATATTTTTGCGGATCCGGAAGTGCAGATCCGCAATTCCGGATCCAAGCGGGACAAAGTCTGTCCCCATAGAATTGAATGTATCTACAATTCCGTTCCGCAAAATTTTGCAGGAACAGAATTGTGGACGTGTGAATGAGGTCTAAAGGTCCCTTAGCCATCACAGCTTTACAGCTTTCCCCTCTTTACTTTTTTTTTTTTTGCACATTTTTTTAGAGATTTTTTCATCCACATTGATAAATGTGAATGAAGAAATCTGTGCCGTTCATTTTTTTTCTTTCAGCCCAGCGGCTAAACGGAAAAAAAAATTCTCATTACCCGTATGGTCAATATAAGGAGAATAGCAAAAACTCCTAATTCTGGCCATACGGGTAACGATCGCGGAGACCTTCAAATGCCAGGGCAGTGGAAAAACCTCACAAGTGACCCCATTTTAGAAAGTAGACACCCCATGGTATTCGCTAAGGGGCATAGTGAGTTCATGGAAGTTTTTTTTTTTTGACACAAGTTAGCGCAAAATGAAATTTTTTGAAAAAAAAAAATATTCAATTTCCGTTAACTTGTGACAAAAAATAAAAAATTCCATGAACTCACTATGCCCCTTAGCGAATACCTTAGGGTGTCTATTTTCCGAAAGGGGGTCATTTATGGGGTGTTTCTACTGTCTGGGCATTGTAGTGCGTCAGGAAACAGGACAGGTGCTCAAAAAATCAAAGTGCGGAAACTCACTTTTTTGCACCATAGTTTGTAAACGCTATAACTTTTACCCAAACCAATAAATATACACTTATTGCATTTTTTTTATCACAGACATGTAGAACAATAAATTTAGAGAAAAATTTTTATTTAAAATTAGTGTTATTTGAAAATTTTTACAACAGAAAGCGAAAAATGTCGTTTTTTTGCAAAAATTTCGTCAAAAAAAGTAAAATATCAAAAAAGGTAAAAATGTCAGCAAGAATAAAAATACCACCAAATGAAAGCTCTATTAGTGAGAAGAAAAGGAGGTAAAATTCATTTGGGTGGTAAGTTGTATGACCGAGCAATAAACGGTGAAAGTAGTGTAGTGCAGATCTGTAAAAAAGGCCTGGTCACTAGGGGGGTATAAACCTGTGGTCTTCAAGTGGTTAAGCAAAAATAAATATACATTTTTTTTACTAGCACTGCGGTTTTCTGATCCAGATATAGGAGTGCCCTCCCTCCGCAATCAAATAACCACCACCAGTCTATACTTTTGGGCAAGGGTGTGGCCCAACGGGAGTGAGCACCCATACCGTGCATTCTGAGGGGTGAGCCATTGAATATATATCAGTTTCCTTATATTCAGCGGTTGTCATTTGGTATGAGGAGAGGTTTATTATTTTGAGACTTTTATCTCAATTCTCTATGTGCCCGTGCCCCCTTGAGTCTTGTTCCTCAACTGGTAGGGAATGCTTGTGGGTGGTTGGGCTAAAAAAGAGGAAGAAGTCTCTGGGTCTGTAGATCTAGTAGATGCATTGCACACTTCATCTGTGCTATTGTTTGTGTACTGATTTGGTCTTGTGTATCTCGTTCTTCCACCTCTACCTCTGCCCCTGTGCTTCTGAGGAGGAGATATCTGTCTGGGAGAACAGAAAAATACATAAATAACAAATGGCAAAAATATAAACATCATGGGCATCACCGAATCTGAAAACGCCTATATTATTAAAATATAAAAATATTTTTCCTATACGGCGAATGGCTTGAAAACAGTCAAAATGGCTGAATTACCATTTTTTTTCATGCTTCTCTTACGCAAACAAATGTAATAAAATGGGATCAAAACTCACATACACTCCAAAATGGCATCAATAAAAACTACAGATTATCGTACAAAAAATTAGTCCCCACTCAGCTTAGTAGACAGAACTATAAAAAAAAGTTTTGGGGGTCAGAACATGGTGAATGTTTTTTTTCTAAGTTTTAATTTATTTTTACACTGTTTAGACATAAAAAAATCTATACATATGTGGTATTGTAATCGTACTGACCCAGACAATGAAGCGCACAGGTCAGCTTTCCCACAAAGGGAACGCTGTAGGGACAAAACCAGTAAAACATTGAAGAAATTGCGGGGGGTTTTTTCCAATTCCACCCCGTTTGGATTTTTTCCCCCACTACATTGTATGCAATATTAAATGGTGGTATTAGAAAGTACAATTCGTTGAACAAAAAACAAGCTCTCATATGGATACGTGAATGAAAAAGTTAAAAATGGCTCCAGGAAGATGGAGAACAAAAATGAATAAACCTCGGGTATCCAAGGGGTTTATAGATAAGCAATTTTATTAGGCCCTGATTCACAAATTTGGGCGATTCATATGTCTTAGGCCTCTTTCACATGACCGTATGGCCTTTTAAGTGTTTTGCGGGCCATTTTTATCGGATCAGCTCTTCAATATTTTCTGTCGTGTTTCCGTTTCGGTTCCGTTTTTACGTTCTGTTTTTTCGTATGGAATATACAGTCAACAGTAATTACATAGAAAGAATTGGTCTGGGCTTAAAATTTTCAATAGATGGTTCCGCAAAAAACGGAACGGATACGGAAGACATACAGATGCATTTCCGTATGTGTTCCATTTTTTTGCGGACCCATTGACTTGAATGGAGCCACAGATCGTGATTTGATGGCAATAATAGGACATGTTCTATCTTTGCACGAAACGGAAACGGAATGCACACAGAAACACTTCGGTTGTTTTTATGGAACCATTTAAATAAATGGTTCCGTATCCGGAATGCCAAAAATGGCCCGCAAAACGGAAAAAAAAACACGGTCGTGTGAAAGAGGCCATAATCTGCTGTTTGTGGCATACCCACTTTCATATTCAACTGTTTCTGTTAACCAAACAGTTGCCCTAAGTTCACACCTGAGCGTTTTACAGCGCGTTCAAACGCGCTGTAAAACACTTAACACATGAAAACCAATGCTTTCCTATGGCCCTGGTTCTCACTTGAGCGTTTTACAGCGCGTTTGAACCTGGCCATGAGTTCATAGTCATTTATTTTGTCGGCAAAATTATTTTATCTGAAAAATTCTTTTAGCGAAAACATTGACCCAAATTCATTGTAACTGATACATACCTTTAGTCAGTGGTCAGCGTTTTGTATCAGTATTAGATCATAATTTGTAAGCCAAAATTAGGAGTGGGTCAAACACAGATGAGGTGCAAAAAATGACATTACATTTTAACTGTTTTTGGCTTACAATTACTGATCAAGTAGTGCTGCAGAACACTGACAAAATACTGACTGAAAGAGGCTTTATGAATGCTAAAAAAAACATTGTTTTTTTTTGTTTTATGTTTTTAAAAAAAAAAATATTTTAATATTTCTTCTTATCGGAAGAACAGAAACATAAATGTTGATGTTTACACAGTCTTACTGCAACTGCTGCTGCTCCCCCCTCCCCTCCCCACTCTGTCATGGGGCTACTATTGTCATGGCTGCTGATGCCGCCACTGTGCCCTGTCTGTCATGGGGCAACTACTGCTGCTGCCACCGCCTTCACTCAGTCATGGGGCCACTATTGTCACTGTTGCTGCCACCGTCCCCACTCTGCCATTGGGGCACTGCATGGTTAAGTCCACTGCGATAAATTTGACCTGACTCTTTCATTCACCTGTAATACTGACACGCACTAATTCCATAGTTAACAGAAGGGAATAGCTATGAATCTTGGTGCCCTGCACAGTGATATAGACAGCGATAAATTACAACTGCCTGTAATACTGATGTCACAGTACCTATAGAATGGATTAATTATGGATGTGGGTGCACTAGAATGTAATGCACATGGCTTAGGGTTGGGCGATATACCAGTATTAAAGATATACTGCGGTATTAAGAAATGGCGATATGGCGTGATGTCATAGGGGCAGTCACACTTGAGTGCTGACTGCCTCTAAAATGTCCGGTGCATATTACAGCCGGCACAGTGTAGAAGGAGAGAATCTCTCCCTCCCCACTGTGATGCGGCTGCCTCTGCTCCACCATTGAGAGGTGAAGAGAGGAGTAGGGGAGGGGCTGTTGCTGCTGCACTACCAATTAATTCAATTAACTTATTAACACAAATATAGACTGCAGGTGGTGGCCGTATCACATACCCGGCACCCAGTCTCAACAACAGGAAGCGGCGATCACACGAACTGCGGCAATTAACCCATCAAGTGCGTCACCTGAGGGGTTAAATGCCGCAGTTCGGCGGGATCCCCATTATTGAGGCAGTCTTTATTTGTATTAAGTGGTTAATTAAATTCCTTGGTGGCTCAGTTTGCCCCCCCCCCAGTATTATAAATTCTAAACATTGATGGTGCAGTGCCCCCCCCCCCTCCCCAGTATTAGAATCATTGGTGGTGCAGTGGTCACAGGTCCCCTCCTCATTGGTGGTGCAGTGGTAGCTTCTGATCGGAGCCCCAGCAGTTAAATGGCGGGGCTCCGATCTGTTACCAAGGCAGCCAGCCTTGGCTTCCATGGTAAGCTCCCTGTTGCTGTGTGCACACGGCAGCAGGGACTTTGTAAAGTCCTATTCACCTAATAGAGCTCTATTAGGGTGAATAGGACAAGGGTTCTAGCCTAATAGTTATAAAATAAAAAGTTAAAAAAAAACAAAATCTTTAATCCTCCCCTTTCCCAATTTTACATATAAAAAAATATATAGAAAAAAGCTACATATTACGTATTGCCACGTTTGAAAAAAAAACTATTAAAGTATTGAATACTATCTCCTATGCGGGGAAGGTCTTAACAGAAAAAAAAAAATGTAAAAAACATGCAGTTCGCCATTTTTTTGTCACCTTTTCCCCTCAAAAATTGAATTGGACTGTTCAATTATGGACTGGACCTTCCATAAAATGCGGAATGCACGTGGCTTTTTGGGGGTTTTATTTTTCTTACGCGTAGTATTGCAATACTTTTTTATAGGGCTGAAATTGAATAAAAATTTTGATATTGTGACAACCCTAGTCATGGGGTCATAACGTCATCTCGGGTCCATTAGGTCACAAAGAAATGGCATCTAGCAGCTGTAAACCCCCGGAGCCAGGAGACCAGTGCTGGATAACAGTCTCTGTGCTCTGGGGGCTGCTGAGAGGTTCTTGGTGGGGCAACTAAGAGATATTACTGTATGAGAGCAGAGCATCAAGGAGAGATTATATTGTATGGGAGCAACAAGGAAACATGAGTACATGTTTTGAGTGTTTTTTTAATTCTAAATGGGCATTTATTGCAATATATGGATGTAGCAGGGTTAAGTCTGTTTTCTGAGATGTGTTAACTAAACTGGTTAAGCAATTGCTTCTCAATGGCTTTTGTTTCAAGATGATGAATGAGATAATGAAATTTGAGTTAAGGGTTGGGAGTCTTACCCCTGCTACATCTGTACCATATTTTTCGCCCCATAAGACGCACCTAGGTTTTTGATGAGGAAAATAAGAAAAAAAAATTTTTTAAACCAATTGGTGTGCTTTTAGTGGGTTTTGAATTAATGGTGGTCTGTGGATGACACTATTATGGGGGATCTGTGGATGACACTGTTATGGGGGATCTGTGGATGACACTGTTATGGGGGATCTGTGGATGACACTGTTATCTTCACTATTATCTGCAGGTGTAATATAAACTTTCACATTTTTTGTGCAGTTTTTGAAGCCAAAATCAACAATGGGTTAAAAATGTGTAAAAGTAGTATCTGACCTTAATACTCTTCTTTTTTTTATTATCCACACCTGATTTTGGTTTAAAAAACTGGATTAGTTAACATTTCCGTTTCTGAGATCTGGTTTAAATGTCGGCTGGGAAAAGAGCGTTGCATGCAGCGGTTTTTCTCAGGCCAAAACCCGGCATTTATACTGGAAATCCGCCGCATCACTGCCGAACCTCATTGCAGTCAATGGGGATTCGACCGTGAAGTAGAAGATCTGGAAACGCCATATCCTGTGTGATCCAGCAGACTGCACTGTGCTGGAACAGCCGTCAAGATCTTCTAACGAAAATGTGCTGCGTGTCCGCACTCTGAAAGGGAAAAGAAAACAAAAAAAAAATGGATACCAACAATTAAATCTGACATGGTATGTGTAAAGACAGAATACATGAAGCCTGTGTGAAGGGAACATAAACGATGTGGTGGCTTTCAAAAACATTGTAGCAACTTTATTAACAATGCATATAGTCAACTGTTTTGCATAAGTGCTAATCATTTTCCTCAATAGGTCATCAATATCCTATTGGAGGTAGTCCTAGCGCCCCACTGGCCAGGTATCTACAGCAACTGGTACCTAAAACATATGAGTGGATGTAGCCAGAAGCAGAAGGCACCGTCTGCCAGAGAAACGATCTTGGGCTACTTTCAGACTAGCATTAATATTTTCCGGTATTGAGATCCGTAATAATGTCTCAATAACGGAAAAAAATGCTTCCATTTTGTCCCCATTTATTGTCAATGCTGCGGTTTGCTTTCCGTCCTGGGATGCAGAGCAAGACGGATCTGTCATGACCCACAATGCAAGTCAATTGGGACGCATCAGTTTTTTTTGTCACAATAGAAGGGCAGTTCAACAGTTATCTTATATAGTTATTAATATATTAAGTAGCCGTGATTCACTCTAATATAGTACTTTACCCCTCCGAACGCCTCTGTATCGCAGGCAGTGGTTCACTGGAAAATCCCGGGGGGTGTATGATGAATCTCTGGCTGTACCTTCAAGGACCTTCCGTGCTGTTCCACGTGATCACATATGGTCACGGGATCGAAGCTATTCACATGATCTGTGTCGCGGAATGGGGGAAGTCCGGCAGCCTTAGAGTGTACTCCATAAAAAAATTTAAAAAAAACTGTCTAAACAACCAATTTTTTGGTCCTCTTGCCCAATAAAATGTAATATTTAACGATCAAAAAATCATATGTACCCAAATATGGTACCAATAAAAATTCTTCCTGCAAAAAACGAGCCCCCTACACAAGACAGTCAGCAGAAAAATAAAAAAAATGACGTTCAGAAAATGGAGATACAAAACATAATTTTTTTTTCAAAAATGCTTTATTATGTAAAACTGAAACAAACAAAAAAGTAGACATGTTTGATACTGCATCCGTAACAACCCTGCTGTATAAAAATAGCACACTGTAGTTGCTGATACAGACGCGTTTCCGGGCAGTGCTCGCCCCTTTCTCAGTGGTCAGATGTTTTGTTATGCATTGCAGAGGGGATGAAAAAAAGTAAAAAAAATAAATAAAATAAAGTGTTTTTTAATAATAAAAAATTGTTTCAAGTAAAAAAAAAAAAAATATGGAAAAAAAGTCCCTTTCCCTGAATTTATAATTAAAAATAGAAAAGAAATAAAGAAAAAACACACATATTTGGTATTGCCGCGTCTGTAACGACCGGCTCTATAAATATATCACACTAGCTGATGACCCGGCCTTGCTCGGGTATGTATTTATTGCAATTTTTTATTAAATAACAGTGACTTTCACAGTGGCCGCAACTTTAATAGTGAGCACCCCTTTAACAGTGACTTTCACAGTGGCCACCCCTTTAACGGTGACCGTCCCTTTCACAGTAACTGCTCCTTTAACAATGACTTTAACAGTGACCAACCCTTTAATTGTGACTTTCACAGTGGCCGCCCCTTTAACCACTTCAGCCCCCATAGCTTAAACACCATTAATGACCAGGCCACTTTTTACAATTCTGCACTATGCAGATTTATGCAGTTTATTGCTCCGTCATACAACTTACCACCCAAATGAATGTTACCTCCTTTTCTTCTCACTAATAGAGCTTTCATTTGGTGGTATTTCATTGCTGCTTACTTTTTTTGCTATTGATCAAAAATGACCGAAATTTTTGCAAAAAAATGACATTTTTCACTTTCTGTTGTAGTTTTTTTTTTTTTTTTTTTAAATTACATTTCTAGATACATTTTTCTCTAAATTTATTGTTCTACATGTCTTTGATAAAAAAAATCCAATAAGTGTATATTTATTGGTTTGGGTAAAAGTTATAGCGTTTACAAACTATGGTGCAAAAAAGTAAATTTCTGCATTTTGAAGCAGCTCTGACTTTATGAGCACCTGTCATGTTTCTTCATGTTCTAGAATGCCAGGATAGTATAAATACCCCCCAAATGACAACATTTTAGAAAGAAGACACCCCAAAGTATTCGCGGAGTTCATGTATCATTTCATTTTTTTTCACAAGTTAGCGGAAAATGACACTTTCTGAGGAAAAAGAAAAAAATAATAAAGCTTACATTTCTGCTAACTTCTGGCAAAAAAATAAAAAATCTCCCACGGACTCACTATGCCCCTCAGTGAATACCTTGGGGTGTCTACTTTCCGAAATGGGGTCATTTGTGGGGTGTGTTTACTGTTCTGGCATTTTGGGCGGGGCTAAATTGTGAGCAACCTTGTAAAACCTAAAGGTACTCGTTGGAATTTGGGCCCCTTAAAAAGTTGTCATTTACAGAGATATTTCTCACACCCAGCATGGGTATATGAAAAAATACACCCCAAAACACATTGCCCTACTTCTCCTGAGTACGGCGATACCACATGTATCAAAGTGTGCCACTTTGTTGCAGCCAAGATGCGCAGAAGGGCCCTAATTCCAATGAGTACCTTTTAGGAGGGTATTTTTACGCATTTTTCTTCTCACGCTTTAGGGCCCCTAAAATGCCAGGGCAGTATAAATACCCCACATGTGACCCCATTTTGGAAAGAAGACACCCCAAGGTATTCCGTGAGGGGCATGGCGAGTTCATGGAAGATTTTTTTTTTGCACAAGTTAGCGGAAATTTACTTTTTCTTTTTCTCACAGTCTCCCTTTTCGCTAACTTGTGACAAAAAGCTAAATCTTTCATGGACTCACTATGCCCCTCAGCGAATACCTTGGGGTGTCTTCTTTCCAAAATGGGGTCATTTGTGGGGTGTGTTTACTGTTCTGGCATTTTGGGTGGGGCTAAATTGTGAACAGCCCTGTAAAACCTAAAGGTACTCGTTGGAATTTGGGCTCCTTTGCGCACCCAGGCTGTAAAAAAGTGTCACACATGTGGTATCGCCGTGCTCAGGAGAAGTAGGGCAATGTGTTTTGGGGTGTATTTTTACATATACCCATGTTGGGTGAGAGAAATATCTGTAAATTGACAATTTAAAAAGTTGTCGTTTACAGTGATATTTCTCACACAGAGTATGGGTATATATAAAAATACACCCCAAAACTCATTGCCCTACTTCTCCTGAGTACGGCGATACCACATGAGTGACACTTCTTTGCAGCCAAGATGCGCAAAGGGGCCCAAATTCCCATGAGTACCTTTAGGATTTCACAGGGCATTTTTACGCATTTGGATTCTCACGCTGTAGGACCCCTAAAATGCCAGGGCAGTATAAATACCCCAAGGTATTCCGTGAGGGGCATGGCGAGTTCACAGAAAAAACAATTTTTGGGCACAAGTTAGCAGAAATAGATTTTTTTTTTTTTTTTTTACAAAGTCTCATATTTCACTAACTTGTGACAAAAAATAAAATTTTACATGAACTCGCCATACCCCTTACCGAATACCTTGGGGTGTCTCCTTTCTAAAATGGGGTCACGTGAGGTTTTGTACTGCTCTAGCATTTGAGGGTCTCTGCAATCATTACATGTATGGCCAGCATTAGGAGTTTCTGCTATTCTACTTATATTGAGCAGACAGGTAATGAGATTTTTTTTTTTCCGTTCAGCCCCGTTCAGCCTCTGGGCTGAAAAAAAAAAAAAAAAAAAAATTCACTATTAAAGGGGTGGCCACTGTAAAAGTCACTATTAAAGGGACGGCCACTGTGAAAGTCACTGTTAAAGGGGCGGCCACCTTGAAAGTCACCCTTAACCGCCTGCCGACCGCCTAACGCAGGGATGCGTCCAGGCGGCGGCAGGTCTGTTCCTCTTTGACGCAGTGGCGCGTCATCTCGCGAGAGGCGAGATTTGATGTGAACGCGCTCGCGTTCACAGAGGATGGCGTCTCAGGAGTTGTACTACAGCCTGCCAGCGATAATCAATCGCTGGCAGGCTGTAGATGCGAAATAAATCGCATCAAACAAGTATATCAGACGCTTTTTTGTTAACAGCGTCTGATATACCTGCTACCTGGTCCTCTGGTGGTCTCATTTGCTGGGATCAACCACCAGAGGACCAGGTAGCTATGTAAAGTAGCACCAAGCACCACACTACACCCCCCCCCTGTCACTTATTAACCCCTTGTTAACCCCTGATCACCCCATCTAGACTCCCTGATCACCCCCCTGTAAGACTCCATTCACATGTCCATATAAGTTTTGCGGATCTGCTGATCCGCGGATCCGTAAAACACGGACACCGACAATGTGCTTTCCGCATTTTGCAGATCCGCATATTGCCAGAACTATATAGAAAATGCCTTTTCTTGTCCGCAAGAAAGTATTTTTGTGGAACGGAAGTGCAGACCCGGAAGTGCGGATCCGCAATTCCGGATCAGAGTGGGACAAAGTCTGTCCCCATAGAAATTAATGGGTCCGCAATTCCGTTCCGCAAACAGAATTGCGGACGTGTGAATGGGGCATAAGGGTCCCTTATCATCGCCAGTTAGTTAGCTACTTGTTAGGTAGTTAGCGCCCAGCCCACTGCACCGCAGTCACCGATTTTGGCAGAGATTTTTTCATCCACATTGATCGATGCGAATGAAAAAATCTGTGCCGTTCATTTTTTTATTTTTTTTCCCAGCCCAGAGGCTGAACGGGGCTGAACGGAAAAAAAAAAATCTCATTACCTGTCTGCTCAATATAAGTAGAATAGCAGAAACTCCTAATGCTGGCCGTACATGTAATGATTGCGGAGACCCTCAAATGCTAGAGCAGTACAAAACCTCACGTGACTTTCACGGTGGCCGCCCCTTTCACGGTGGCCGCCCCTTTAACAGTGACTTTCACAGTGGCCGTCCCTTTAATAGTGACTTTTACAGTGGCCACCCCTTTAACAGTGACCGCCCCTTTAACGGTTACTTTTACATTGGCCGCCTCTTTAACCACCTTGTTCCTCCCTGACGCGTCGGTGTGTCATCTCGCGAGAGGCGAGATTTCCTGTGAGTGCGCGCTCACAGGATCACGTCGGGAGGAACTTTAACTACAGCCTGCCAGCGCTGATCATGCGCTGGCAGGCTGTAGTAGTTAAAAAAATCGCATATCAGACGCTGTTTTGTTAACAGCGTCTGATATGCCTGCTGCCTGCTCCTAAAAGGTACTCATTGGAATTAGGGCTCCTTTGCACACCCAGGCTGCAAAAAGGGTCACTCATGTGGTATCGCCGTACTCAGGCGAAGTAGGGCAATGTGTTTTGGGGTGTATTTTTACATATACCCATGCTGGGTGAGAGAAATATCTCTGTAAATTGACAACTTTGTATACATTTTTTTAAAAAGTTGTCATTTACAGAAATATTTCTCACACGCAGCATGGGTATATGAAAAAATACACCCCAAAATACATTGCCCTACTTCTTCTGAGTATGGCGATACCACATGTGTGACACTTTTTTTTGCAGCCTAGGTGCGTAAAGGGGAATAAAATCCAACGAGTACCTTTTAGGCTTTACAGGGCTGCTCACAATTTAGCCCCGCCCAAAATGCCAGAACAGTAAACACACCCCACAAATGACCCCATTTCGGAAAGTAGACACCCCAAGGTATAGTAAGTCCGTGGGAGATTTTTTATTTTTTTTGCCAGAAGTTAGCAGAAATGGAAACTTTATTATTATTTTTTGTTCCTCAGAAAGTGTCATTTTCCGCTAACTTGTGAAAAAAAATGAAATCATACATGAACTCACCATGCTCCTCCGTGAATACTTTGGGGTGTCTTCTTTCTAAAATGGTGTCATTTGGGGGGTATTAATACTATCCTGACATTCTAGCACCTGAAGAAACATGACAGGTGCTCAGAAAGTCAGAGCTGCTTCAAAATGCGGAAATTCACTTTTTTGCACCATAGTTTGTAAACACTATAACTTTTACCCAAACTAATAAATATACACTTATTGGATTTTTTTTATCAAAGACATGTAGAACAATAAATTTAGAGAAAAATTTATATAGAAATGTAGTTTTTAAAAAAAAAATTTACAACAGAAAGTGAAAAATGTCATTTTTTTGCTAAAATGTCGGTCATTTTTGATATAAAAAAGTAAAAATGTCAGCAGCAATGAAATACCACCAAATGAAAGCTCTATTAGTGAGAAGAAAAGGAGGTAAAATTCATTTGGGTGGTAAGTTGTATGACCGAGCAATAAACGGTGAAAGTAGTGTAGTGCAGAATTGTAAAAAGTGGTCTGGTCATTAAGGGTGTTTAAGCTAGGGGGCAGAGGTGGTTATTGCTGACCGCCCCTTTAACGGTGACTTTTACAGTGACCGCCCCTTTAACAGTGACTTTGGCTGCCCCTTTAACATTGACTTTCACAGTGGACGCCCCTTTAACAGTGACTTTGGTCTCCAATTTAACAGTGACCGCCCCTTTTAACAGTGAGTTTCACAGTAGCCGCCCCTTTAACAGTGACCGCCCCTTTAATGGTGACTTTCACAGTAACTGCCCCTTTAACAGTGGCTGCCTCTTTAACATTGACTTTCACAATGGTCACCTCTTTAACAGTGACTGCCCCTTTAACAGTGTCTTTGGCCGCCCCTTTAACGGTGACTTTCATGGTGGACGCCACTTTAACGGTGACTGCCTCTTTAACAGTGACTTTCACAGTGACCGCTCCTTTACAAGTAACCGCCCCTTTAATGGTGACTTTCACAGTGGCCGCCCTTTTAACAGTAACCGCACTTTTAACAGTGACATTGACCGCCCCTTTAACAGTGACTTTCACGCTGGATGCCCTTTTAACCCCTTAAGGACATGGCCCTATTTCACCTTAAGGACCAGGCCATTTTTTGCATATCTGACCAGTGTCACTTTGTGGTGATAACTTTAAAATGCTTTTACTTATCTAGGCCATTCTGAAAAATCTTTTTCGTCACATATTGTACTTTATGACACTGGTAACATTTTGTCAAAAAATTTCATTTTTTTGTATAAAAAAAATACAAATTTTACCAAAAATTTAGAAAAACTTTCAAGTTTCAATTTCTCCACTGCTATAATACATAGTAATACCTCCAAAAATAGTTATTACTTTACATTCCCCAAATGTCTACTTCATTTTATTTTTTGGGGACGTTACAAGGCTTAGAAGTTTAGAAGCAAATCTTGAAAATTTTCAGAAAATTTCAAAAATCCAATTTCTTAAGGACCAATTCGGGTCTGAATTGACCTGCGATTTGCAGCGATCGCCGATACGGGGGGGGGGGGGTCACAGGACCCCCCTCGGCATGCGAACATGGTTCCTGCTGCACGATCGCAGTAGGAATCATGTTTCTATTGCAATTTCTTTTTTTTTTCACATGTGATTTTGTTCAGGATGTATCGGTACGCCCTGTGTCCTAAAGGACTCGGACATTAGGGCGTACCCATAAGCCCTGTGTCCTTAAGAGGTTAACGGTGACTGCCCCTTTAACAGTGACTTTCACAGTGGCTGCCCCTTTAACAGGGACCGCCCCTTTAACAGTGACTTTCACCGTGGCTGTCCCTTTAACAGTGACCGCCCTTTAACGGTGACTTTCAAACTGGCCACCCTTTTAACGATGACTTTCATGGTGGCCGCCCCTTTAACGGTGACTGCCCCTTTAACAGTGATTTTCATGGTGGCCGTCCCTTTTACAGGGACTTCCACAGTTGCTGCCCCTTTAACAGTTACTGCCCCTTTAACTGTGACTTTTACAGTGGCCACCTCTTTAACAGTGACCACCCCTTTAACAGTGAACTCCACAGCGCTCCTCCGTTTAATAGTGGCCCCTGCCCCCCATGCATGTAGCAGTGCGAACTGGTCAAAGCTGGGATCAGTTGTTAGGGAAACCTGGTGTAGGACTTGAGAGCTTCTATTGGCTCATAAGGGACATGTGGCCGTGGGTATGGCAGTTAGGGTTTAAGTGAAAGGCAGCAAGGCTTGTATTGGCCATAATGCAGGTCATTCTCGGGAACGGTACGTCCTACAGAGCTGAGAACCCCCACAAGATTTCTTTCCTGGTGGCAAGGGGTATGTATACCAAGTTTAGTTGAAAAGGATGGTTGCGTTTTTTGAGTTTTTGCGGAACATACATACATACACACATACATACGTCCTTTTTTATATATACAGATTATACCCCGTCAGATAAACACCGTAAAAAAAATTGCAAGGTTAATACCAAGCAATCAGTCATATGCACCCACAAAATATTACCAATCAAACTGTCACCTCATCCCACAGATGAACATTGTAAAAATAAAAAACTGTGCCAGAACAGCAATTTTATGGTTACCTTGTCTAAAATAAAGTAATATAGAGGGATTAAAAATCATATGTACCCCACAATATTATCACTAAAACTATCACCTTATCCCATAGTTTCCAAAATAGGGTCACTTTTTGGGAGTTTCTACTGTAGGGTGCATCAAGGATGCTTCAAATAGGACATGGTGTCTAAAAATCAGTCCACCAAAATCTGCCTTCCAAAAACAATACTGCGCTTTTTTTTTGCGCCCTGCGTGTTCCCTTACATTAGTTTACCACCACGCGTGGGGGTTTCTGTAATTCAGGGTAATAGATATTAAGTTTTGTTTGGCTGTTAACCTTTGATGTGTTACAGAAAAAAATTTATTAAAATGGAAAATCTGCCAAAAAAGTGAAATTTTGAAATTTCATCTCCATTTTCCTTTTAATTCTAGTGGAATACCAACGTTTGTATCAGTTTTTGAATAAGTTGAGTGGTCTATTGACTTAAGTGACTTCATAGCTGAACTGGTCCTTAAAAAAGAATTGTGTCCTAAAGAATAAAATTATATTTTCAAAATAATGCCAACATAAAGTAAACATAAGGGGAATGTTAAGTAATAACTATTTTATGAGGTATCACTTTGTGTTTTAAAAACAGAGAAATTTAAATTTTGAAAATTGCTAATTTTTTCAAGTTTTGGTAAATTTAGGATTTTTTCATAAATTTTTCAATATATTGACTTAAATTTATGACTGTCTTGAAGTACAGCCATGAATGGCTTAGATAAGTAAAAGTGTTCCAAAGTTATTACCACATAAAGTGACACGTAAGATTTGCAAAAAATGGCCTGAGCAGGAGGGTGAAAGCTGGCCTGTGGTAGAAGGGGTTAAGCCAGAATATCGGTGATCAGTAGACCAATACACAAGGTAGTGTAATAATTTACCTGTGAGTGAAAACGTGATTTTAAACATCAGGCTTCAATCGTCCATTTCAATTTATTGCATTTTCACACGGTTGTAATTTTTTATTTTTTTTTTTGGGGGGGGGAACTTGTTCGATTTAAACTATAGGTGATCTCAGTACGCAGGGTAGTGCAACAATTTACCTGTGAGTGTTAATGTGATATTAAGCGTCACACCTCAAGTGTCTGGTTTTTGTCTCTTCATGCCTTTGGTATTTATTTATTTTTTTTTTGGGGGGGGGGGGGGACGACTTGTTCATTTTAATTAAACCAGCATTTACAGTTGTAGTAGTGTTAACACTCAAACTACATCTGTAGTTGATCAGTACACATAGGGTAGGGCAACAATTTACCTGTGAGTGATAATGACGGCGTAATTTTTTTGGGGGTTGTCAGATATATTCAAACCAGCATATACTTGATTACTACACCAATACACCGGGTAGCTCACAATATTATCTGAGAGGCCCAAAAATGTTGGCTGCGGAAGGGTTTCAAATGAAAGAGCCATAGCCAGAATATGGGTACTTAGATTGTGAGCCCCAGTGGGGACAGCTTGATGCTAATGTCTGTAAAGCGCTGTGGAATATAGCAGCGCTATATAAGTGCAGAAAATAAAGTAGTATCAGCACCAGTTTACCAGCCAGAAATAGTGGTAGGCCGTAGTTGTCCGTGCTAGGTTTGGAAAGATGCAACATTATCGTTAAGGAGAATGAGATTGTTGATTGGATGGCTTACTCCTTCCTTCAGCTGCAGCAGGAAGACGTGAAGGTGACTTTGGAGTCTGACACCGTGACATGGAGCCAGGAATTACAATGTTCCTTCTGCTCCTCCTCCTTGCAGCCCCAGAGAAGGCTTTAGGTGGAGTCGCCTCTGTCTTCACTACCCCTTCCTAGTGGGGCACCTTCCTTTTTTTCCAAGCAGTGGGAAAAAAACCACGCCCAGCAGATAGTCAAGAGAGTTTCCCTTTGACGACTTGTGTGAGAGTAGTCAGCGTTTGTTCTGCCCTGAGGAGGAGACTGCAGTCCCCAGGCATTTCTGTGTTTGTGGTGGTAGTACTGGAACCCGTAGCTGCTGTATTGGCGTTGGGGGAAACAACAATGCCAGTCTGGGCAAATGTAGAGCCGAGGAGGTGGTCCAAAGAAACCACCATGATATCCAACTGTTGGATAGAAGCGGCAGGGAGGGTGAGGACTACAATGATGATTGTGTGCAGGACAGCACTTGGGAGTCGGATCGGAGTGCTGAGGAGGAGGCAACATCAGAGAAGGAGGGCGATGGCAGCAGCAATAAAGAGCACAGGCTACGTACCTCCCAAAGAGCAGCCAGGGTCACGCCTGCTTTGGATATGGTGATGCTGCTGATATCGTGGGTGGGTTAGGCCCAAAATATGCCACAGCTAAGCCGAGCTCGGCTGCCTCTAACTCCTTGTGTGAATATCTCCCATATGGCAAATGTTTCGTCAAGCTGCCGGAAGATAGAAGCATTGCCCTGTGCAAGCTGTTCAAGAGCAAAATAAGACATGGGCAGGCAAACACAAATTTAGGCACTACAGCTCTATTGAACCACATGATGGCATCACCCCATTCCATGAGCAAAGAAAGGTGGCAGCCAGCTACTGCATCAGGAGTTTACTCCTTCTGCCAGTCCCCCTTGCAGTAGACAGGCTGCATCCACCAGCAGTACGGCATCCTTCACATTGCCATCATCCCTTTCAGCTTTTCCTGCTCAGAGCCTTCCTCTTCCGCCCCATCGTTAGCCATTGGTAATGGAGTGTGTGGCCAGGAAACAACTCTACGTGTTCGGCAATCCGATGTTGCATAAGCTTAATTCCCACCTGTACAAGTTACTTTGGGTGCAGTTGCTGCTGTACCATTTAATCGAGCTGCCTTTAGGGAGCTAATAGTGTGAGCTCAACCTTGCTGGAATATACCTAGCCGGCATTATTTCTCCCAAAACACCATCCCTGCCTTGTACTCTCACATGGCGGACAATATAGGCCATTCCCTGCGATTCTAGCTGTGAGGCAAGTTCATGACGGTGGACACCTCAAGCAACTTTTACAGGCAGGGACAGTACATGTCGTTCATGGTCCACTGGTTCAATGTTTTTCCGGCAGCAATAAGTCCTCACACCGGCAACGAGGCTAGTTCCTTTTGACTGCCCCACGATTGTGTCAGTCTGGCTCTCACACCAGGCACTTATCCACTTCCTCCATGGACTCTCGCCTGTTTCCAACAGCATCAGGGCACCGAGTCGCTTGTCCCTCCCCCTTTCAGATGTGTCAAGTAAAACATTGCCATGCCGTGTTGGAGCTGAGAGTAGCCACACCGGCAACAGTTGCCAAAGTACATCAAGCAGCAAACCTCTCGCTGACTGAGACCAACCGATTCCAACTGGGCAAGGTGGTCAGCAATATCTGCATCAGCCAGTCGTCTCCTTGGGGGGTGGAGCTGGAAAGAACTGCTCCTCATGCACACTGGCCAGAATAGTGACTATTATGTTTGCTTGCTTATGCAGTGACGGATGTGTCGGTGACATCAAGCAATCTTATTATTACTGAATAGCCATGGACACTCGCTATGAAGGCAAAATGGGGAAATGTTTTCCTCTCACAGAAAGGGAGGACAAATTATGTTATTACCAGGAAACACTGTGGCCACTGCTTACGGGAATCAGATACCTTCTGCCAGTGTGTCTGAAAAAGAAACGCCCATCCCACTACCATAAGCAGTAGCAGCAATTTCAGTCTCCTCAACATGGAGCAGTTTTTCCATGTGCTGCGTCAGGCTGAGGCCAGTCAGCAAGCTTACAGCTCCTGCTAAATGCCCAGGTTTAAACCTTTACTATGGCCAGTCTCTGGTGCATACCCTTTTCCCTGACCCCATGGATTTCTGGGCAGGCAGACTGGCACAGCATGCTCTCTTTCTTGCCCAGCCTCCAGTGTCATCTAGGAAAGGTTTTTTAGTACATATGGGGGGCTTGGTGACACCCAAACAGACCAAGTTGTCCTGCACCAGTGTCCAATATATCTTTTTTTGTCAAAATGAACCAAGCCTGGACTGAGAAGGATTTTTACACTCCTCTGGCTGAGACTATGAATAGATCTGGCCTAGCTAGAGGTGCCCCACCTTGCCACTGATGCTGCCTGCCTCCATCATGCCACCGCCACCATCATGCAACTGCTGTAACCTGCCAACAATCATCCACCGCCTCCATCACGCCACTACTGTGACCTGCCTACCATCATCTTCTTTAAGGCTGCTGCTGCCTCCATTATGCTTCTGCCTTCCAACATGTACCATATGGCTGCTCCTCGCTGTTAATCCTCTACTACCATCACTATTAACGCAAAGCATCTGTATGTTCCATGCTATGCTGCTTCTGCTGCCGCTACTATTGTGACCACATGCCACTATAGCAATACCCCTTCCACAACCATACTGCTGCTGTTCCCAATTAAAAGGGAGATCTCTTTTTAGGCTCATTAAAAACAATCAACACTTGTGCATGTCGTATGGGTTGGCATTCTGACCCCATCAAGGCAAAAGTTTGGGACGCTCGGTCCCCCAAGCCATGTTTTAATTTTTTATTATTTTTTTTTATCCCATAACAGGACTTCAGGACCCTGCCATATTTCTCCCTAAGGACCATGCTACTTTTTGCAAATCTTACATGTGTCCCTTTATGCGGTGATAACTTTAAAACGCTTTTACTTATCCAAGCCATTCTGAGAGTGTTTTCTCATCACATATTGTACTTCATGACAGTGGTAAATTTGAGTCAAAATATTTCATTTTTATTTAAAAAAAAAAATTGCAAATTTCAATTTCTCTACTTTTATAATAGATAGTAATACCTCCAAAAATAGTTATTACTTTACATTCCCCATATGTATACTTCATGTTTGGATCATTTTGTGAATGGCATTTTATTTTTTGGGGATGTTAGAAGGCTTAGAAGTTTAGAAGCAAATCTTGAAATATTTCAGAAAATTTCCAAAACCCACTTTTTAAGGACCAGTTCAGGTCTGAAGTCACTTTGTGAGGCTCACATAATAGAAATCACCCAAAAATGACCCCATTTTAGAAACTAGACCCCTCAAGGTATTCAAAACTGATTTTACAAACTTTAACCCTTTAGGTGTTCCACAAGAATTAATGGAAAATGGATATGAAATTTCAGAATTTAGCTTTTTTGGCAGATTTTCCATTTGATTTCATTTTTTCCAGTAACAAAGCAAGGGAAAACAGCCGAACAAAACTCAATATTTATTGCCCTGATTCTGTACCTTACACAAACACCGTATATGTGGTCATAAACTGCTGTACGGGCACACGACAGGGCGCAGAAGGAAAGGAACGTCATATGGTTTTTGGAAGGCAGATTTTGCTGGACTGTTTTTTTTTTGACACATGTCCCATTTGAAGCCCCCCTGATGCACCCCTAGAGTAGAAACTCCAGAAAAGTGACCCCATTTTGTTTTAGGGTACATATGATGTTTGGTTGTTCTAGATTACACTTTTTGTGAGGCAAGGTAACAAAAAATAGCTGTTTTGGCACCGTTTTTATCTTTTGTTATTTACAACGTTCATCTGACAGGTTAGATTATGTGCTATTTTTATAGAGCAGGTTGTTATGGATGCACAATACCAAATATGTCTACTTCTTTTTTTGTTTAAGTTTTACGCAATAATATTTTTGAAACAAAAAATAATTTTAATGTCTCCTCAGTCTGAAAGCCATAGTTTTTTTTTTTCTGAGTGATTGTCTAAGGTAGGGTATCATTTTGTGCGGGATGAAATGATTGTTTGATTGGCACTATTTTGGGGTGTATATGAATTTGGTCGCTTGTTACACTTTTTGTGATGTAAGGTGGCAAAAAATTGCTTTTTGACACTGTTCTTTATTATTTTTTTTACGGTGTTCATCTGAGGGGTGAGGTCATGTGATATTTTTATACAGCAAGTTCTTACAGACGCGGCGATACATAATATGTATACTTTTTTATTTACTTAAGTTTTACACAATAACAGCATTTTTGACACAAAAAAAATGATGTTTTAGTGTCTCCATATTCTGAGAGCCATATTTTTTTGTTTTGTTTTGGGCGATTGTTTTAGGTAGGGGCTCATTTTTTGCGAGATGAGATGATGGTTAGATTGGTACTATTTTGTGGGGGAATACGCCTTTTTGATCGCTTAGTGTTGCACTTTTAGTGATGTAAGGTGACAAAAAATGTTTTTTTTTTTTAGCAGTTTTTATTTTACTTTTTTGACGTTCACCTGAGGGGGTTAGGTCATGTGATATTTTTGTCTATTCCCTATTTTTTTCACATTTTTTTTACTTTATTTTTTTTTTACTTGAACCTTTTTTTTAAAAAAATTTGGGTAAAACTTTTTTTTTTTTTTTTTACACTTTATTTTTTGTCCCACTCTGGGACTTCAACTTTTGGGGGTCTGATCCCCTTTACGATACATCACAATACTTCTCAGGAAAAAAAGGGGGTCAGTCAGCACGTCCCTGTATGCAGGTGCACGTAGCCATGGCAAAATATACATAACATAACAGCCTCCATTAAATGCAGGGATGCAGGTACCAACATGCATGCTGAGCCCACTATGTGATTTTGTAGTGAAAGGGTTACAGAGAGGCACGGAGCGGTATCTATCATGTTACTGCTTCGTGCCTCTGATGTCCACCGCGCAGCTTGGCTCTCATTCTCCCTGCGGATAACTTGCAGGAGCCCTAAGTATAAAACTGAATTTGCACTCATAGTACCTACTAGTAGTCATTTGGCTCTAGAAGGAGTACATAGTGGGCTCAGCATGCATGTTGGTACCTGCATCCCTGCATTTAATGGAGGCTGTTATGGCACCAAAAATGGGTTAATAAGCAGGGTGGATCCAGAATGCATGCTGGGTCTGCACTCCCTGGATTTTATGTGGCTGTCATCCATAACAAATGGGATTTAGCGTTAGGACCACTCATAGAGTAGTGTTGATCACGAATTTTCGAATTGCGAATTTTAATCTCGAATATCAGCACTTGGAGAATTTGTGAATATTTAGAATATCGCAAAATATATTTGCAATTGCGAATATTCATTTTATGCAAATTTTTTATATGCAAATTTTCGCAAGCAAGAAAATAATATCATTATTTTCTTGTTTGCGAAAATTCGCATAAAAAATTCACATAAATTCGCATAAAAAACTCGCATAAATTAGCATAAAAATTTGCATAAGCTGGCATTTAAAAGGTATCTTTTAAATGCCAGTTTATGTGAATTTTTATGCAAATTTGTGCAATTTTTTTATGCAAATTTCCGCAAACAAGAAAATATCTGGAGATTACAAATTTGCGAATTTTCGAATATATGGCGAATATTCGCCCAAATATTCGCGAAATATCACGAATTCGAATATTGCTCCTGCCGCTCATCACTATCATAGAGGCGGCCTTGGCGCGGTGAGTGACTTATTACTTTTTGATCAAAATGTACACTGATGCCTTTGTTAAACTCTAGCATAGAGGCAGGGCAGAGTGCTGGTTGCAGAGTGCTGTTGCCTTTCTGTGTTTGTATCACAATACTTCTGTATTGTGATGCATTGGCTGTAAATGTATTACAGACTGCTTTCTGTGAGAGCAAGGGGGCTGGATCTCACAGGCTCTCCCAGAAGACAGCCATGATGCCTAAGGAAGGCATCGAGCTGCCTTTCCTGCCATCGGGTCCCCGTCACAGCAGCACGAGGACCCGATAGAAGCTCCTATCCCCGCAAGGACATCGCATGTGCTGCGGTCATAGCTGACTGTGACACATCAAGAGTTAATGCATCGGTCATTTAACCGATGCCGGCGCATGCAGCAAGGGTCCGGCTATCAGTGACTGCTGTCTCCTGCACCCGCCCGATCACAGCGCCGTACATGTACACCGCGGGTCCTCTACGGGTTAAACATCATTTGCCCCCCAATGTTTGGAAGCTTTGGAATATGCAAAGGCATAACACATGTGCCAGCGCTGTGTGTTTTCAAACACACTGTATGTTAACACCGTCAAATGTGTGTTTACCCATAGCTATGTATGTCTGGGACACTCACAGATCATTTTCTATTGCAAGAGCTTGAGGAGTGGGGAGGGAAAAAATTCAGAAAAAAATAAACCAAGAGAGACAAGTTTTCCTAAAAATTCCTAGTAGAGTAGAGGGTGTTATATACCAATTTTTAGGGCAATTGGAGCAACTTCGGTTCAGTCCAAATCCATATGGGTCTGAACCAAACTGTTTAAAAAATTTGACGAACTTGAACACCAAATCTCAAGTGGTTCGCTTTATGAATATATATATATATATATATATATATATATATATATATATATTTTTTTTTTTATAGAGATAGGTAATACATACAACTTGTCAAGATCATATTCCCTCACACTCTGTCCTTGTAGGAGGGTTCAAAAGAGTGAAAAAAGTGTGTGAGCAGCATTAAAAGAAAGGCAACCCCACCCTGGGTGTGTCTAGTATCATCTGTCCCCAGATCCCTGAAGTTGAAGAGTCACTGCGCAAAATAAACATACATGCTTTTCAGAAAGTAACAATTGCTTTTTGTTCTCTTCTTCTGTATTTCACCTAAATTTTACTTTCTGCTTACAAATAATGAAATATACATGAACATTGTTTTACTGCACTTACAGTATATCAAATATGCACATAGTAATGCCTCATTTACACGTCAGTGTTTTGGTCAGTGATTTCCATCAGTGATTTTGAGCAAAAACCAGGTGTCTCTCTAAATACAGAACAGGTACACCTTATGTCTGTAGAGGCTCCTATCCTAGTTTTGGCTCACAATCACTGATGGAAATTACTGATTAAACACTGACATGTGAATGAGGCTTAACTGTGCATCTTGCCTTCCATTGCTTTTAGGAGACAGCGGTGGCTTGTCTCTTTGCTTGCATATTCCTTTGTTTGGTAATGTCCCATTATCTGTGACAACAGGGGCCATATGCATAATGACCTTGCATATGGGTAGTAAATCTAAAATTTACTGGGGACTCATCTCCCCAGTGGCTCCATATCCACTAAAAGGTCTACTTCTACATATGGTAGTTACCTCATAAGAATGTGCCTTTCTTGGTTGATCAGAAATAGAACACTATAGATATGTGTTGGGTATATTGTTCTTTGATCATTAATGTTTTTAGATTGTTTTTTAATTAATTGTCTTCCCAATCTCTTTCTTCAGGCATACAGCTCCTCTCTGCATATGTCTTCCCATTGCAAAATTGGCACCGAGACATCAGCTTCTTCTCTTCTAAGTGACTTTAAGATGGAGCCACCTGAGCAACTTCTGGATAGTGACTACAGTATGCCACAGGCTGAACCAGTTGATCTCTCTGTACATAAGCCAAAAATCACTGTTCTGAGACCTCACAGTCCTCCTTCTACCACTTCTACATCATCCAGTACAGTTCTTTCAGCACATTCTGTGGTCTCGTTGTCTGGCTTAAGTTCTGCAGTTCCTGCTGTACTTTCTCCTGGTTCAATTTTGGCATCCACACAAGGCAGTGGTGGGCAGCAGATCCTTCATGTCATTCACACTATCCCTTCACTCAATTTACCCAGTAAAATGGGCAGTTTGCAAACCATTCCTGTTGTAGTACAGTCACTGCCTGTTGTATATGCAACGCTGCCCACAGATGGTGTTACTGCAGCTATCACTGTACCACTAATAGGAGCTGATGGGAAATCAACAGGTGAGTTTATTCACATTTAGCATTTTTGTCTTGTTTTTTTTCACACTGTATGTAGGAGAAAAAACCTTAGCGTTAAACACACTAACCCAGAATTTGTGTTTTCTCTGAGTTTAAAGGGCATCTGCCAGCAGATTTAACTATGATACTGGCTGTCCTGTTGCATGTGCGCTTGGTAGCTGAAAGCATCTGTGTTGATCTCATGTTCATATGTGCCCACAGTGTTGAAAAAAAGAATGTTTTAATATATGCAAATGAACCTCTAGGAGCAACGGGGGCATTGCTCTGCTCTCTCTGCAACTGGGGCACCCTCTCCACTTTGACAGTGAAACTTCAGAGTAAAATGCACTCTGCATTGAGTTGCTTCTCAGCCCTTCAGCTCTGCTACAGCTGCTACCCAATGCAAAGGGAGGGGCTGTGAAACAGCTCAGAGCAGAGTGCATTTCAGAGTGAAACCCCACCTCCAAATATGTCAGAATAAAAATTAATACTATAAGTGTACGGCTACACGGTCAGGTTTCTGCATGCAGTTTTGCAAGCTAGAAAAAGGAGTGTATCATAAAAGGAGAGAAAGTATAAAGAACGGATACAACTTCTCCGATTTTTATTTTTACATATTTTTTTTTTAAATCCACTCCTGGTTTTGGCTTACAAGACTGCCTGCAGAAACTTGACCGTGTGGTCATACCCTAATGGTATATTCCTGATAATAAAACCTCCTTAACCCACCAACAGATTAAAATTGGAAAAACTCTCCTTAAAATGTGACTTGTTTTTGTAGTAGATTTTGAATTTATGTCTAAATATTGTTAGCACACAGCTCCGGTAACTTAAGTGCATTTTAACGCCTTTGTGACATAGCCAATTTTATCTTTATGAAGGTTGCCCCTTCCCAGACATGAATGGCATATCACTTTGATATGCCTTAATTGTCAGATAGGTGTGGGTCCCACCTTTAGGACTCGCTCCTATCTCCGGGGCCACTGAAGTGAAGGAGGGCATCTGCCACAAGCCTATGAGAGTTCTCATAACAGCCGAACGAGTGTCCTTGGCTATTTTTAGAATGCTGAATGGTTTCCATCCCCGGCATTCAGCCTCATATAAGGCAGTGGAACAGTCGAAGCCTCCTGTGGCTGGTCACAGGTGGCATAATAACACCCCCTGATACCTAGCACAGGAAGTAGCAATGTTGTCATCCAGGGTGCAGTCAACCACATTATACACTGCTCATTTCTATGGTTATGACCACCCTGTAATCCATTAGTGGTGGTCGTACTTACACACTATAGAAAAAAGCGTCAGCCTTTCTGGTGACCGTGAGAGTGCACATAGACTGGTGCTTTTTCCAGGACGTCCTCCATGACAGCACACATGGAGGATGTCCTTATAGACCTCTAAAGGGACAGGAAGCACAGAAAGGTAAAAAGACCCTCCCTCCCTTCTAACACCAGAGTTCTTACTGTCCCTTACAGGTCAGCAGTCAACAGAGAGGTCTCCGGTTGATGAAGAGGAAACGTTATGTTATGGCATATGGAGCCTAGCATAGGAAAATCGGGGTTTATTGCCTCTCCTTCCATCCCATAATCGGAGGGCTCGGCTAGCACCCCTTAAGGTGGGGTCCCCTGGCCTTACCAGTACCCATTGAGGCCGCAGGGTCTGTTTGCGGTGTCCGCTTCCTCGCAACCCTCTGCTCTGTCCTGCATCCTCCTTCTCCCGTCAACATTACACTTGCTGCACATGATGGGGCAGACCGACGAATGTCACTTCTGGTGGCATAAGCGCGTGTTTGCAAGCCTAATGACGTCCTCTCACAAGATGTCCGGTGAGAGGGCAGGCAGGAATACCTGGCATGGGGTGGACACTCAATGCGGGAGTCCCCATTCTGGGTAGACTTGCTCCTGTAGGATGGACTCCTAGAAGAAGGAGGAGCAGATTGGTGGCAGCAGGAGGCAGGACTATAAAGGTTATGGTGGAAAGTCAAAAAATCTGTGCTATCCACCATGGAAGGTCCAGTGTCTGGTCGGTCTATGCTGGGTTCAGAACCTCCTGTTCAGGGTCATGTAAGTCGTAGGTGCGGTATGGCTTGTATTAATGCTGCTTGTATCTGCATAGCTAGCAGTCTGATTTGTAATTTCGGGATGATAAAGATATGGTGCATAGAAATCCTTCTGAACCTAAAAAGAAAGTGAAAATATGTTCAACCTGTGCAAAGAAGCTAGTCTTACTCTAAACAACTTTGCAGCTCCTGCATTGATAAATTGATAAAAGAAAAACAGCTATCTTTATTATCGGAAATTACGAAGATCATAAAAGAGGAAGTGTACTCCTCAGTTGCAAAATTAATGCCAAAATCTGCTCCGCAATCTCATAGATTGCGGAGAGTTGAAATGGATTCAGACTGGGAGGATGAAACCGCTAGTAACATTAGGTCAGAAGGAGAAATAGCTGATAATGAAGATGATGAAATTCTTGTGCAGCAGAAGAAGGGAAATTTTTTTTTTTCTTCTTCTAAGGCAGGCATCCTCAAACTGCGGCCCTCCAGCTGTTGCAAAACTACAACTCCCAGCATGCCCGAACAGCCTACAGGTATCAGCCTACAGCAGGGCATTGTGGGAGTTGTAGTTTTACAACAGCTGGAGGGCCGCAGTTTGAGGATGCCTGTTCTAAGGATTTAGACATTTTCATTTCCACTGTCTGTCAGACAATGGACGTAAAAGAAGTCAACCAACCTCGTTCTATACAGGATGAGATGTTTGGCGGACTAAAAGCAAAAAAAGAACACACTCTTTCCAGTAAATGAAAATTTCAAATTGTTCATTTTGGAAGAATGAGAAGAAACAGAAAGGAGGCTTTACATTTCTCGTGAATTATGAACCATCTAGCCTTTAATGCAGAAGATACAAAATTATGGATGGATACCCTAAAAATTTACATACCCTTTGCAAATTTAATTAAAAAAACCTCGTTGCCCTTTGAGGATTCCTCACAACTCGAGGATGCAATGGATAGTAAAATAGATGGTCTTCTAAAAAAAATCTTGGGAAGTAGCTTATGCATTGATCAAAACAAATACCACTACTTCAGTGTTTCAATCATTATTTTTATGGCTCTCCCAACTAGAGAACCACCTAAAGATGAAAATCTCCAGGGAAAAAATTCTGGAGTCCATTCACTTTTAGAAATGGCGACTGCGACTGTTTCTGAGGCTTTGGCTGAATCTATTAGATTTGCAGTCACAGTCAGTTCCCACAGACGTCCATTGTGTCTAAAAACTTGGTCAGGTGACATTCCATCTAAAAATAAGCTTTGTACTCTCCCATTTTCAGGTACTTATGTGTTTGATCCTGTTCTAGATTCTATTCTTGAAAACACTACTGCAATAATGTCGGATTTGGAAAAAAAACTATTGCATTTACAAGCCATCAGACCAGTTCCTCTAGAAGAAATCAGTCTGGGACATTATTCAAGTTTTTTTAGTTAAAAAAAAAAAATGGGACGTATCGATACATTCTAAATTTTGATTTGAATTAGTAACATAGTATATAAGACTGAAAAAAGACATTTGTCCATCCAGTTCGGCCTGTTTCCTACAAGTTGATCCAGAGGAAGGCAAAAAAAACCTGTGAGGCAGAAGCCAATTTTCCCCACTTAAGGGGAAAAAATTCCTTCCCAAATTGAGGGAAGGAATTTTGAGATTTGGTTTGAATTGAGATTTAAGTTGAATTGAGATTTAAATTGAATTGAGATTTGCGGTTTAGATGGATTCATCCATTCAACAGTTCCAGTGTCTACCCTTTGGCCTATCCAAAAATCTTTTCAAAGATAGTAGTGGAAATTGTGTCCTGGTTGAGGAAAGAAAAGGGTATAGTAACTTATGCCTTATTTGGATGACTATCTATTGACAGCTCCATCTGCCACCATTCTAATAAGACAGTTGGAATTCACCCTGAAGAAGTTGTCCCGTCTGGGATGGATTCTAAACCTAGAAAAATCAGACCTTCTTCCAGAAATGAGGAAGATTTTCTATTGGACTCGGAAAGACAATGCTCATTTCTTCCGGTAAAGAAACAGGTGAAGAGTCGCCAGGAGAATCCAAAAGAAAGAATCTTGGTCTATAAGAGCTTCCATGAGAATCCTGGGTTTGAGGACATCTTGCATCACCACAGTCCCCTGGGGCCAGTTTCATGTTGGTCACAACAGATTTCAGCAAGTCGGGCTAGGGAAACCCAGGTGCAGGACTTATAGCTTCAGTATCTTTAGTGTCGCAATCTCTGTCAGAGGTCTTCAAATTTCTGTGAATTAAGAGCGGTTCTAGAAACTTTCCTGAAGGTGAAGAATCTTCTAAAGGGCCTACATGTACGGATTCTCTCAGAGAACAGAACAAGTAGCTTTAATCCTAATAGCTCCATATTGAACAAAACAAAGCTGGTTCCGAATTCTAAAGAACTTGGCGTTAAAGGAACCCTTTTTCTTTCCCCAGAAGAAGACCTATTGTCTCAGGGTCCTCTCTGGCATCCACAAGTGCACAGATTGAAGCTGGCAGCATGGATTCTGAGGAGCAGATACTAAGAGGCAGAGGTTTGTCAGATAAAGTAATATCAACCATGCTACAAAGTCACAAAAATGATACTTCTGCCGTCTATGGTAAGATTTGGAAGAGATTCCGTTCCTGGTATGTTTCTTTTTCACAAAGAGTTTTTTATCCCCTTCTCTTCAGGAGATACTATAATTTTTCCAGGAAGGGTTTGACATGGGTTTCAGACCCAGTACTATAAAAGTTTAGATTTCTGCTTCGAGTTGGTTTCTTGACTTTTCTCTGGCAGAGCATAATCTGCCATCTCCAGAATTTGTCCTCCAGTAAAAAAGTCAATACCTCCTTGGCATTTGTCGCTTGTATTGGATCACCTATGTAATCCTCCATTTGAGCCACTAGAATAATTTGAACTCAAAATACTCTCTTTCAAGACCGTTTTTCCAGTAGCCATAACATCGCCGAGGAGAGTAGGAGAGATACAGGCATTTTCTTCAAGAGAACCATATATGAGGATTCTGGATGACAGAATAATCTTAAAATTGGACCCAGCCTTTATGCTAAAAGTAGTCTTATCCTTTCTTGATGATCAAGAAATAATTCTGCCCTCCTTCTGTAAAGATCTGAAGAATGTGAAAGAACAACATTTCCATACTCTAGATGTTTGTCATCCAGTAATACAATATTTGGAAGGCACTCTTCCCTTCAGAAAAGATTCAACTTTATTTGTACAATTCTTGTGAAAGAATAAAGGGAAACGGGCTTCTAAATCCACTATTGCAAGATGGATAAAAGCAACAATCCACCAAGCTTATTCTTCCCAGAGCAAAGACTGCCCATTTAAAGTCGCAGCCCATTCTGCTCGGGCGGTGGCTGCTTCTTGGGTGGAAAAAGCTAATGCCTCAGTGGAACAAATTTGCAAGGCAGCTACCTGGTCTAGTTTTCAAATCTGCAAACATTACAGACTAGACCTGTCAGCCAGTAGAGACCTAGCTTTTGGATGTAAAGTCCTACAAGCTCTGGTCCCTCCCTAAAGTAGTTTATCTGGTATAGCTCCATGTGTGCTGTCATTGAGGATGTCCTGGAAAGTAGAATTTTGACTTACCAGTAAAAAGTTCTCCAGAGGTCTGACATGACAGCACCCTACTTATTCCCTCCCTAATTATATAATTGTTTATTAGTTGTGAATTTTGAGTTATATACATATATGTTGCTTGACTCGTGTGATGATTTAAAAACAATGGTGTTGGAAGGGAGGGAGGGGCTTTTAATCTCTGTGCTTCCTGTCCCTTTTGAGGTCTATAAGGACTTCCTCCATGTGTGCTGTCATGTCGGACTCCTGGAAAACTATTTACAGGTAAGTCTAAATTCTACTTTCCTATAGTGTGCAAGTGTACTGCTGCTGGATTACAAGGTTGTCGTAACCATGGATACGAGAAGTGTATAATGTGATGAAAAAATGAATCGAGCCAGCAAATGAACCAATATGGATAATAAGACTACACTAGTAAGTGCCTTGTATTAACTTTCTCGACACGATAAATTCCACTTGCTGAAGTGACAAAACCCCTTTAACCACATAACGGTTTTGCCCGAGACCAGCTTGGGCAGTGAAGGGGGGCTGCTTTAGCATGAATGGTAGCAGCTAGAAGCATGCAACTGGTGAAAGCTGACATTCCAGCTAAAGTCCAAGCAACAGAGGAGATATCACTTAGAAATCGAGTCAGGAATAATTGCGGGTAAAACCTGCTTTTACTTTCACTTTCAGCTTCATTCCCTACATCTTCCCAAGTACTGAACATATTTCTGTCATTCTGGTATTGACTGAAAACGTGGAATACCAGCTTTCAAAGTGGTAGCACTGAGGAAGGGGTGAACTTATATACCCCGAAACGCGTCTGGTGCCACATCCCCCGTCTGTGCGACCAGATATACCAGCATCCATATATATTGCCTTCATCTGGATCAACTTGCAGGAAACAGGTCGAACTGGATGGACAAATGTCTTTTTTCGGCCTTACATACTATGTTACTATGTTACTATCCATCTATATAACAGGACTAAAAATAGTTGGGTACCAAGTCTTTTGCAACGATACCCGCGCAAACTGACGGCTAAACACAGGAAAGGACCGACACACTAACCGGCTCATGTGTAAGAAAGCCGCCAGCATGGTTCCCATGGACGGAAAGAGCTCCTGATACCGATGTGCAACAACACTAGGATACTCAGCACAACGTAGGGAGCGACAATACCCCTGATCCTGGTAAGATCGAACTGATGATATCTGGAAAAAGTTATTTCTTTAATCGCTTGCAAGCTATAACAGTAGCGGGATGCCGCCACTGCCTCTGATAGAGCGGGTCGCCACTCTGTGCAGGAGAAACTACTGATATAAGTATTTACAGCACGGGTTGCCATTGGTGTTTGAATCATTAAGAACAGTCTATAGACATATCATTAAGTGATATAGACTTATAGGTAGGCTGGATTGAATGACTTTGTGGATCATTAATATGCATAAGAATGCTCTAATTGCGACACTTGAATTCTGAATGGATTATTCGTGCTTCTTTAGTTATGAATTTTGAAATATATTAGAGGTGGATTGAATTGAAGTTTGGATACTTGTGGATTCTCACTATTGTTGTCTTGTTGATTGGGCTTTTCACTACTGGTTTATAATATTCTATAGGTACCATATTAAATGGTAAAACACTCAGTAACACTGACATGGAAAAGGATCTAGGAATTTTAATAAACAGCAAATTAAGCTGCAAAAACCAGTGTCAGGCAGCTACTGCCAAGGCCAATAAGATAATGAGTTGCATCAAAAGGGGCATAGATGCCCGTGATGAGAACATAGTCCTACCACTTTACAAATCACTAGTCAGACCACACAGGAGAGGGTTCAGAGGAGGGCAACTAAAGTAATAACTGGAATGGGGCAACTACAGTACCCTGAAAGGTTATCAAAATTAGGGTTATTCACTTTAGAAAAAAGACGACTGAGGGGAGATCTAATAACTATGTATAAATATATCGGGGGTCAGTACAGAGATCTCTCCCATCATCTATTTATCCCCAGGACTGTGACTGTGACGAGGGGACATCCTCTGCGTCTGGAGGAAAGAAGGTTTGTACACAAACATAGAAAAGGATTCTTCACTGTAAGAGCAGTGAGACTATGGAACTCTCTGCCTGAGGAGGTGGTGATGGTGAGTACAATAAAGGAATTCAAGAGGGGACTGGATGTATTTCTGGAGTGTAATAATATTACAGGCTATAGCTACTAGAGAGGGGTCGTTCATCCAGGGAGTTATTCTGATTGCCTGATTGGAGTCGGGAAGGAATTTTTTTCCCCTTAAGTGGGGAAAATTGGCTTCTGCCTCACAGGGGTTTTTTGCCTTCCTCTGGATCAACTTGTAGGAAACAGGCCGAACTGGATGGACGAATGTCTTTTTTTCGGTCTTATATACTATGTTACTATGTTACCACTTGCTGCTATTTAGGTCTATTATCTGACACCATGATTTGCTGCTATTTAGGTTCCCCATTTTAGTCAGTTTTAGCCATTTTTATTATCCTGGAACATTTTAATGAATTAATAAACACGTCTATTTTAATTGGTTCTCTGGATGGTCCGAAATTTCTGAGTGTGCCCTACTTCTTTCATTATGCAAATTGTATTTAAGTGCCATAAAGATGTATGGGGTTGTTTTATCAAACTGGTATAAAGTAGAACTGGCTTAGTTGCCTATAGCAACCAATCAGATTCCACCTTTCATTTTTGACAGCTCCTTTGGAAAATGAAAGGTAGAATCTGATTGGTTGCTTTGGGCAACTAAGCCAGTTCTACTTTACACCAGTTGGATAAATGACCCCAGTAATTTTTTTATTTTTCAATTAAACCCATGGATGGTGTCTCGAGGCTCTTTGTCTATTACTCTGCTTCAGGCTTGTTTCTTTTGTCACTTTTTTGGAGATTCTACTCTAGGGGTGCATCGGGGGCTTCGAATGGGACATGGTGTCAAAAATCCAGTCCAGCAAAATCCGCCTTCCAAAAACCATATGGCGTTCCCTTACTTCTGTGCCCTGCCGTTTGGCCATACAGCAGTTTACGCCCACATATGGGGTGTTTCTGAAAACTACAGAATCGGGGCAATAAAAATGGAGTTTTGTTTGGCTGTTAACCCTTGCCTTGTTACTGGAAAAAATGGATTCAAACGGAAAATTTTCCAAAAAAATCGAAATTCTGAAATTTTATCTCCATTTGCCATTAACTCTTGTGGAAAACCTAAAGGGTTAATGACGTTTGTAAAATCAGTTTTCAATACCTTGAGGGGTGTAGTTTCTAGAATGGGGTCATTTTTGGATGGTTTCTATTATGTAAGCCTCACAAAGTGACTTCAGACCTGAACTGGTCCCTAAAAAGTGGGTTTTTGAAAATTTCTGAAAAATTTCAAGATTTGCTTCTAAACTTCTAAGCCTTGTAACGTCCCCAAAAATAAAATGGCATTCCCAAAATGATCGATACATGAAGTAGACATATGGGGAATGTAAATCAATAACTTTTTTGGGCGGTATTACTATGTATTATAGAAGTAGAGAAATTGAAACTTGGAAAATTGCAAATTTTTCCAAATTTATGGTAAATTTGATATTTTTTTATAAATAAAAATGAAATTTTTCAACTTAATTTTACCAGTGTCATGAAGTACAATATGTGACGAAAAAACAATCTCAGAATGGCCTGGATAAGAAAAAGCGTTTTAAAGTTATCACCACATAAAGTGACACTGGTCAGATTTGCAAAAAATGGCCAGGTCCTAAGGTGAAAATGAGCCCGGTCCTTAAGGGGTTAAAGAGCACACCAAATGCTTAAAATAGCTTCATTAACTTCAACTTTTCTTCCATATATAACACTGCCTCCTCTGTAACAGATAGTCCATGTACAAACACGTGTTGCATAAAGTATGACAAAATGGCGGTATGCATAAAATGGTGGTTTAACTGTTCAATCTTGTCATTCAACATAAATGGTGGATATATTTCTCTCTTCAGTATCTGTACTTTCACTGTAAGTTATTCAAGCACTTTATAATCACTCTGGGAGGTATATCTGAGGTTCAACCAATAGTTTGATTTGCACAGTTTGTGTGTAGTTTGGTCGCAGTTTGGTGGAACTGTAAACAAACATATACACCTGGTCTCAGTATATATTTCTGATCACAGTATTAACAATATGAACATTATATAACCGTTCTAAATACCTATTTGGCCTCTTGTTCCCATAAAACACATGTCTGACTGGAAATGTCTGTCCAGCTCCTCTTTTCTGATCTATACTGACTCCAGAATATTCTGCTAATGGATTTCCCACACATATTCGGTGTGAGGTTGGCTGTGATTGGTTAAGACTCCTGGGCAGTAACAACAGTTTAACTCTATGCTTTCTGTTAGTTCTGCTGTGTCATTGAGCTTACCTTGCATTCATTTACTGAATCTTAAAGGCATGTTATCATTTCTGTGAACACAATATATAACTGTTATATGACATCCAGAAACATAAAGTCACTGTAAATAACTTTCTGTCTCTAATATATAAACGTAGGAACTGTATTAAATTGTTTGGCAAGTCTAGCTATATAAACCTGTAAGTCATATTGGCAACCTATGACAGGTCTTAGCTGGCCAGCTACACTTTGGATCACTGAAATCAATCTCAAACACCTGTGATAATTAGTTTGCCAGGTGAGCCTAATTAACGGAAAAACTACTTAAAGGGGTATTCCCATTACAATGATCACTGTTAGATCTGGTAATGATGTGACAGTGATCATTTTTGTAAATATAATGTATTAGCCAATTCCCACCCTTCTTGATAAAACTTTTCCCCATCTACCTCATTGTTGTCATTGCTTTTTCCCTAGTTATGGCCACATCTCGCCTGCCGAATGCAGGGGCCACGCATGCGCAGATAATCCACAGCCATCCAGTGGCCAGCCATTTCCTTTCATTCATGGATGCGCACGGCGCCGGGAGGCCGTGCATGCACTGATCTTTATTCCTTTGAGCAGCGTCTAAACCAGAGCCGCGCATGCACTGATCTTTATTCCTTTGTGCCGCGTCTAAAACAGAGGCGTGCATGCGTTGCTCCGTTTTAGACACAGCACAAAGGAGTAAAGATCAGTGCATGCTCGGCCGCCCGAAGACTTCGGAGACAGAAGTGGAGAGAGAGGACGTGCTGGAAAATTATCGGAGGACCAGGACAACTTCAAAATAGGTGAATATCATTTTTATATGAATCAATGCACCACCAAATCCACCAACGATATTACAATATAGGACAATAAAGGAATTCAGGATGAATTCTATTATGGAATGGAGGAACATAGGGGGAAGATGTTATGGAGAGGAGGGACAAAGGGGACGCAATTATGGAATGGAGGGACACAGAGAGGATGACATTCTGAAGTGGATGGACACAGGGGACGACATTATGGAGTGGAGGCACACAGGAGACAATATGGAGTGGAGGGACATAGAGGGGATGACATTACTGAATGGAGTGACGCAGAGGGGATGACATTACTGAATGGAGGGAGGCTTATGGGATAACATTATTGAATGGAGGGACACGGGATGACATTATGAAGTGGAGGGACACGGGACGACATAATGGAGTGGAGGGACACGGGGAGGCCATTATTGAATGGAGGGACACAGAGGGGGTGCCATTACTGAATGGAGGGACAGAGAGGGGATTACATTTTTGAAGGGTGGGACACAGAGGGAATGACATTATGAAGTAGAGGGACACAGGGGACGACATAATGGAGTGGAGGGACACAGGAGATGCCAATATGGAATGGAGGGACACAGAGGGCTGCCGAGCATGCGCTGATCTTCATATACAGCTCTGCTATATCTGTCTTCCCCTCCCACACTAGCACTGTGGAGGAACCACTTCCTATACAGCTCTGCTACATCTGTCTACTTTGTAACTTACTATGTAGAATTTCATTCTTGGTGTCTAGATCGTAAAACTCTCTGTCCCTCCACAGGACATTATGGAATGGAGGGACACAGAGTTTCATGATCTAGACACCAAGAATGAAATTCTACATGTTCAGTTACACGTTAGACAGAGGTAGCAGAGCTGTATAGGAAGCTGTTCATCCACAGTGCTAGTGGGGGAGGGGAAGACAGATATAGAAGAGCTGTATATGAAGCGTTTCAGCCAGAGTACTACTGGGGTGGGGAAATACACAGATGTTGCAGAGCTGTATAGGAAGCGGTTCATCCACACTGCTAGTGTGGGAGGGGAAGACATATATAGCAGAGCTGTATATAAAGTGATTCAAACTCAGTGCTGGTAGTGTAGAGGAAGACAGATGTAGAATTGCTGTATAAAAAGTGGTTCAGGGAAGACAGATGTAGCAGAGCTGTATAGGAAGAGGTTCAGCCAAAGTCCTAGTGGGGTGGGGAAATACACAGATGTAGCAGACCTGTATAGGAAGCGGTTCATCCACAGTGCTAGTGGTGGAGGGGAAGACAGATGTATAAGAGCTGTATATGAAGTGATTAAAACAGTGCTGGTAGTGTAGAGGAAGACAGATGTAGCAGAGCTGTATAAAAAGCGGTTCAGGGAAGACTAATGTAGTAGAGCTGTATAGGAAGTGGGGGTCCAACATGCTCGCTTGCGTAGTGACAGCCGAATTGTCACCATTCGTTAGAGGGATGACTTCTGGCTCTCCACCTTGTTGGACCCTCGCTACCAGTCCAAAATGGGGGCCTTTTTTACACCCGCTGAGAGGGAGGACAAACTGAACTACTATAGAGACATCCTATATAGTCAGTTGGCCGCTGCCTATCTGAGCCATTGTCCATCCTCTCCCGTGTGACCGGGGGAGGGGGGCCCTCTGTGCTCATGTTCTACTGCCATGGCTGCTGGGTAGGGGTGGGGTGGCAGGAGCAGTACCAGTTTCATCAGCAGCAGCCTGAATCTAGAGTCGGTAAAGAGCAGCTTTTTTCACCCGCATAGTGAAGAAACTACTCATCAGCAGTTAGACATAAAGCAGGACCTGATCCAGCAGGTGGTGGCATACATGGAAAGCACCCTCCCACTCCACATTGAAGATCCGCTGGACTACTGGGCAGCCAAACTGGATTTGTGGCTGCAACTGGCAGAGTTTGCCCTGGAAAAGCTGTCCTGCCTGGCCAGTAGTGTGGCATTAGAGCTGGTGTTTAGTGCTGCGGGGGCCATAGTTACCCCAAGAAAAAATCACCTGTCCACCCAAAATGTGGACAGACTGAACTTTGTCAATATGAATCAGGCGTGGATCAGCCAGGAGTTCCACCCACCAATGCCTAATGCAACAGACTAGATCATCCATGGTGCCACACCAACACTTTGATAAAAGAGACTGGTTTCTTCTGGCTACCTGCCTCAGCTACTATTCTGATGCTGCCCATCCGCCTGATGCCACACATCTGATGCCAAGTGCTCCTTCTTACATCCACTATCGTCAGCAGGTACTGTTATTGCCACCCACTTCCCCACTCTGTCACTAGGTCACTCTGTGGTCTTCTGATGCTGCTGCCACCTCCACACTGTCACCTTGCCACTCTGTGGCCTCCTGATGCTGATGCCACCTGCACACTATGTCACCTTACCACTCTGTGGCCTCCTGATGCTGCCGCCACCTGCACACTGTCATTGTGCCACTATGTGGCCTCCTGATGCTGCTGCTGCCATCTCCACACTGTCATTTTGCAACTCTGTTACCTCCTCATGCTGCTTCCATCTCACTACTATGTCATGCTGTTCCCACCCTCCCCACTTCATGACTGGGCCACTATTTTACATTTCAGCCTGGCTGACATCATCATTTATTTTACCCTCCTTCTGATCTGTCAGAAGGAAGGGAAAATGAGACGCACAACGGATCCTGTCTGTGTAGCAGCTGAAAGGCCTGTACGGTGCCATCATAATTGACTTGTGATTTGGTAGCCAAAAGTAGGAGTGGGTACAAAACACAGAAGACATGCAAGTATTCCATTCAGTCTCTGTTTTGGATCCATTCCTGTTTTTTTGTTTTTTTTGTATTAGCAATATTGATGGATTACTGCCCAAATGCTTACCGAGTGAAGGTGGATGCTCTCCACAGACAGGATCCATTTTTGGGGGGTTATTGTTCTGACGGATCAACACAAACTTACTGCAAACACCCACTCCACTCTGTCGGGGGCCTCTACTTGTATAAGCGTTTAATAGAACAGGTTCTGTAGACATCTATGTGGAATCAGCGGACGACTGTGTAAAAGGAGTGCGCTTCTTCTTGGCACTAACAATAACCTGTAAGGCTGAGTTTATACTTGAGTTATTTGGTCAGTTTTGGCCCAAATAAGTGAAGTGTACAGTGATTCTAAGAGCGACGCCTGTCATCTGCATGCCATACGGACTCACAGTATTATTACACTACCAGAGCAGACTCCCTATGCGTGTTACTGCAAGGCACAGTGTTCTACTCCTGACAGAATTGTGTCAGGGGTGATCCCTGATTAGATACAACAATATGACTATCTCCACCCATAGAAGTCCGGTCTATTTTGGGATTATTAACAGAATTAAAATCCACATTCACTAAAGTAAGACAGTCCGATCGTTGCTCCATAAATGTTAGTAAGCAATTAAGTATGTAAAAAGAAAAAGGAGGAGGAATATAAATGAAAGCTAGAATACATAGTGACTTCCAGCATGTTTTTACATACACATACAGGAAAACATATCTCCAATATTTATCAATAGAGGATGCCTGGCAGACAAGATTTAAGCTTTTTATGTATAAACACCGTCGCTCCTCTAGAGTAACTGTTGAAAGTTGAATGAAACGCCTGCGATATCCATCCTATACTAATCCACGCCGTTATTTCTTCATTAAAAATGGTTTCTAATAGACAGACAACCATTGGAAAATATCTCTGAACGAAGTCAAACACTGTCTTTTTAACCTATCCCTAAGTTTCACGTCAAAATTCTTAGACATATAGTCAGCTAGGCAAATTCAAAAGTAAAAATCCCCTTAAAACCCAACCCCTACCATTACCCAACCTAAGAAACGCTTCCCTAGACACCCACAAAACCTCTATCCTCCCCCCAGAATCCCATGATCCGCCACTATCAAGAAGCAGACCTCTCTACTCAGACCATCCCTCCCCACTAATCATGCCTCCGCCAAAAAAAAAATCACAAAAAGATAGAAAAACAAGAAGAATGCAGCACTACTCAAACATTGCTCCTGTCCAGCCAATCAGTGACAAGGGCCGGAATATCAAAAAAATAAGTTGCTCCATTAAATGTTATCTGAAATTTGGCTGGATAAAAAAAAAAATACTTAATGTCTTTGGCCTGTAGACGTTTTTTAACAGGCAAAAAAGGCGTCTATTTTCTTGACTCTCTTTCGAGAAGTCTGATAAAAGGACAGTTTACTAGCATTATATATAATGGGGGGACACTCCCTTGCCCTCTTTAAAATCATGTCTTTATCCTGTGACACAAGAATCTTTGCCAGTAGTACCCGAGTCTGCATTCCAGTATTTGGTTTACCCCCGGGGATCCGATGGGCCCTCTCCACTAAGAATAAAGACGAAAAGTGTTCCTTTCCAAAATTTTCAAGGATCAGAGGACTGTATCATTCAAACTGGATTTTTTTCCTCTGCTGCCTCAGGAAGCCCCAGAATTCTCACGTGGGATCATCTCGACCTGTTTTCCAGATCCACAACTTTTTTTTGAAGATTATTATATTCCATTCTTAACGGGGCAATTTCAGATTTTATTATTTCCCTGCATACTCCAGGGAGCCAACGGTCTTTTCTATGATGGTGACTCTTGTATCTTTGTTACATCGTCTCTAATTAAAGATGCGTCCGACTGGACTGTCCCCAGCTACATTGTAATATCTTGTATCACCTTTCCATTATTTTTGACCATGGCCAAAATCTTTTCTAATGGAGAGAGCTCCACCATAAGCGTGTCCATTTCCTCCGCCCTCTCCCCATCTCTATTTTGGAAGTGATCATCCACTGCGTCCTCCGATCTTAATCCAGCAATGTTCTTTTTCAGCGTTTGATCCTGCTTCCCTTTTTGTCAAGTTCTTGTATTTATATTTGGTGATTTTAAAAACTGGTCAATTTTTACAGCCTCTGCAGACCTGTTTTAGACAACTACAAGTCTATTGACTGCCTGCTTTGCTTAGGACCCATGTTTTTTTTTTTCTCTTTCTCTTCCTTCTTCCTCTTCCCTCTTTTTTTTTGCTTTTTTCTTTTTCCTCTCCAAAACTCCCCTCCCTTCTCTCCCTCCCTCCTGATTTTTATATTAATATCTCAAAATAATCTAAAAAAAAAAAACAGCAGGGGAAGGAAGGGGCAGGAGACAAAGGGTAAAAAAAACAAAGGTCCCATATGGGTAGATCTCACCACAATTGCAGAAGTTCCAAGAAATCAGAAGGGGCTTGAAGTTTATGAAAACTTCCTTTCAGAGCTGAAGAGTCCAATCCCAGGGAAAGCAGAGGGGACTTGAGCTTATACAAAGTTTCTTTAAGGGCTAAGAAGGAAGGAGGGGAGAAGACAAACAGGCAGTCATACAAATCAGGCGTCCCCCCGGGACACAAGTCAGAGCGCGGGTCGGTGCAGGAGCAATAGGAGAGAAAGCGGAACACAAACAATGAGGGGGTTCGGGGCAAGGACAAGAGAAACAGGCAGCGGTAGGTAGTACTTGCTCCCTCTCGCATCGTAAGACCACCGGCAAGAGTCTCAACATTCAGGCACGTAGCAATAGATAAGGGAGCGCTGTCTGAATGGCATCAGGATCACGGAGGCAGACCAGGAGGAGGAGGAGGGCACGACGTCAGGTCCTCAAATCTCCTCCTTTGTAACTGGCTGAGATCTGAGATTTGTTTTGATCTTCATAAAAATTTGTCACCATCTGTAAATAAGGGTGGATGGCTGCATGCAGTGTCTGACAGAAAACAATCTTGGGGACGGACAGTGTATAGCAACAATCAAGCTTCTATTCTAGATATATATATAGGAAAACAGGAGAAAAAGGAAAACAGCGCCTCATATGTGTTATCATCTGGGTGTGTATAAAAATAAATGGTACTGATTATGCTTACCGAAGGCTGTTGTGAAGAGTCACAACAGCTATGATCGCCTTGCTGATGTATAGCTCCACCAGCTCCAGGGAATGCTGTGCTGCTGCCTTGGTCCCTTCCTATCTCAATTCTACAAGTATCAGGAAAACTTGAAAAAGAAATGGAGAAAAGGGGACCCAATGCTTCAGCACTGCCAGCATACTGAGAGGTCTTCAGGGTAAGTATCGATATTCTTTAATTTACAGTTAACGCGTTTCAAGGGCGAAGCTCCCTCTTCATCAGCACAATTACAGATTAAGATATATGTTACATGACATGCAATTTAAAACAAACTTTTGGCACACTGGCCAGAGGGGAGGGGGAAGTCAGGGGGCAGATCTGGGCATGTTTAGAATAATGAGGTTCAGTGCTGTATACATGTTGGCCGAACTTGCATAAGATGTTTACTATGTGTGCTATAAAGAGAATCATTCATTAAATATCGAATTGATGTCTTTATTTAATGCGGCAGATATCTTACTATAGTGAACCTCTGTTCTTCCTTAGTACTCTTGCTGTATCATCACAGCGTTATTGTTTAATGTTGGTATCTAGACTGAATGTGCATATATGTGTGGCAATTTATCTATTGGAATCGTTAAAGATGATACATAGTTACTAGGAGTGTATTTCCCTGATATGCCTTATTCCAGCTGTTAGCTGTTAATTTTCTCAGCGTGTTCTCTGGTGATCTCCATTTATCGGGCTGTCAGCCATTCATCCACTCGCTCGTGTGGTGGTGGTGGGGAAATATCAATGGAACTGATGTCGATGGTATTCATGGTGGCACAATATAAACAATTTCTATAAATGATACAGATGGACGGCTCTCTGATCAATGAACTGGGTGGTGCTCAGATCAAGAATGTTTCACCCAAACACCAAATGTCTCTTATTCTCTATATGGCTCCATATATCCATATTTAATTGGCCAGGAGCACAATCCAAAAAGGGTGAAAAACAAGTTCTATAAATGTTACAGATGGACGGCTCTCTGATCAAAGAACTGGGTGGTGCTCAGATCAAGGATGTTTCATCCACTGATGAAGGGATATTTCTGTGGTCCTGAAACGCATAGGCGTGCGCACGGGGTGTGCCGGGTGTGCCTGGGCACACCCTAATAGGCTCGACACCTCCGTGCTCACTGCAGTGCCCCCGCCCCCACTGATTCCCCTGTGGCCCTGTCTGTTATGCTGGTCGCCGCTGCCGCCCGCCGCACTGTAAATTAATTTACGATACCTGCTGCGCTGCTGCGGGCTGTCGGCAGGCGGCGGCTAGTATTTACATATGGGGGCGGAGTCCTGGACCCGGCGGAGGCAGAGAAACAGCGGTGCGTGCTGTGCGGCGCAGGCTGAGTTAACTGTTGATGTCACGCGGCGTGCCCTGCGCGCCTGCTAGCTGGTGAGGTCAGGGAGCCGGCGGAGGAAGCAGAGGCGCAACGTGAACGGTGGTGATATGTCTGTGGATGGGATGAGTCAAATTCACTGCCCAGCTGCTCCAGTGACGGGACCATCTAGTGTATATTCAAAGATAAAAATTAAGTATGTACCACCAACAAACGTTAAACTCACAAAAAAGTAGTATGTACCTCCCTGTCCCACAGTGCTACCCTGTTGTCCCCTGTCTTACCCTGATATACCCGTCAGTTATATAATATATCTGAGGGGTATCAGGGTAAATTACAGGGGTATATAACTAGGGAGGGGAAGGGTACATGAGGGTAATATAACAGGAGGGCTACTGGGCTAGGCTACTATCAGACATTATACAGGGTTAGGGGTAATATAAATTATATATTACCCCTAACCCCTGAATTATGTCCCTGATAGCCCTCCTTAGTTATATTACCCCTGTATAATGTACCCTGATAGCCCTCCTCAGTCATGTGTCCTCCACAGGTCCCCCATAACAGTGTCATCCCCAGACCCCCCATAACTGTGTCATCCACAGATCCCCCATAACAGTGTGTCATCCACAGATCCCCCATAACAGTGTCAGCCACAGATCCCCCATAACAGTGTCATCCACAGATCCCCCATAACAGTGTCAGCCACAGATCCCCCACAACAGTGTCATCCCCAGACCCCCCATAACAGTGTCGTCCACAGATCCCCCATAACAGTGTCGTCCACAGATCCCCCATAACAGTGTCCTCCACAGATCCCCCATAACAGTGTCCTCCACAGACCCCCCATAACAGTGTGTCATCCAGAGATCCCCATAAAAGTGTGTCATCGACAGATCCCCATAATAGTGTCATCCACAGATCCCCCCATAACAGTGTCATCCACAGATCCCCCATAACAGTGTGTCATCCAGAGATCCCCATAAAAGTGTGTCATCGACAGATCCCCATAATAGTGTCATCCACAGCCCCCCCATAACAGTGTCATCCACAGATCCCCCATAACAGTGTGTCATCCAGAGATCCCCATAAAAGTGTGTCATCGACAGATCCCCATAACAGTGACATCCACAGCCCCCATAACAGTGTGTCCTCCACAGATCCCCCATAACAGTGTCCTCCACAGATCCCCCGTAGCAGTTTCATCCACAGATCCCCCATAACAGTGTCATCCACAGATCCCCCATAACAGTGTGTCATCCACAGCGCCCCCATAACAATGACATCCACAGATCCCCCATAACAGTGACATCCACAGCGCCCCCATAACAGTGTCATCCATAGATCCCACCATGACAGTGTGTCATCCACGGATCCCCCATAACAGTGTGACATCCACAGATCCCACATAACAGTGTGACATCCACAGCGCCCCCATAACAGTGTCATCCACAGATCCCCCATGACAGTGTGTCATCCACGGATCCCCCATAACAGTGTCATCCACCGATCCCACATAACAGTGTCATCCACCGATCCCACATAACAGTGTGCCATCCACAGATCCCCCCTTAGCAGTGCGCCTGCCCTGCGCACTGAGGAGAGACTGAAAGGAGGGAAAGAATCCGCGTAATCAAGCAGAGGACAGCACAGCAGATGACTGAATAGCTTCTTTTGTAAGTAAATTATTTTATTATAGTGCTGAAACTGCGTCAAACTCTAAAGAAAAGTTTTCGAGAGTGTTTCTCTCTTTCTCAGGTCTGAAGCAATACCGAGGAAGAAAGGAAGACTCTTAAAATCTCGTCTTTTAAGTATTAGGATAGTACAATAAAAAGGTATCCCTGCATACCGCAATACTCTCTTATTTATATATACTTATTTAGTTTTTTTCAGTAGTATGATTAAGTGGTGAAAATTATTAGTGCCCCCCCCCCCATTTTTGACTGTGGTATCTTATGTTCCCCCCCCCCCCCATATATTGTTCCTAGAGCCACTGCGTAGAGGCGGAGTCACGGGAACGCTAGGGTGAGGCCCGGCCTGTGTGTGTGTGTGTGTGTGTATGTGTATATAATATGTGTGTATATATTTATATATATATATACACATACATACACACTTGCGGCGTGTGTGTTTGTGCTTAAGGGTGCACACCCTAATGCATTAGGCTGCGCACGCCTATGCTGAAACGTGTGTGGTTTTGAGGAGACCCCTGGACTGACCAGATAAAAATACACTGCACTGAGCGCTCTATTTTGCGGCTACCGGGAATGAATTGACACGCTGAAGGCATAACGCGGCATAGAAGGAGGAACCAGCTATCTCCGCTACTACAGACTGCGAGCATCCCAGTGTACACGATCAAACAGGAATGCCGACTGTGGTAAGATCCCTCTGCATCGCATCTGGCACGTGGGACGCCGCGGCCAGTATCAGAGGTCGATCCCTCAGCAGAAGAGAGTATGGTAACCCGCCTGTTTGTGTGCATGAGAAGGATTGCGATTAGGACTATCTAGGGGACAATAATTCCCTCACCTTTATTATTCCTTTGCCGCAATTATTTGTAACTCTTGGACTTGATTATATTTTTTATGGGACATACATATAAAATTAACCCCTTACTATATTGGAATGCAAGATAATATACAGTGTGGCCACTGATGTGGATTGGATGATATACGGACATTCATATGGATTTATGCTGATTTGGACATTTAAATGGACATTTTTAAGTAGTTCTATTACCTAAAGAAGCTGGCTTTAATTTATGCATATAGACATGTCTATTTATAACGGTATTTGCACGCTGAGTATATACAGCTGTATGAATTAGATTTTTTTATGAAATCTCTTTATGGTATTTTTACGATAATTTTATTAATAAATACGGACATTCGAATATATACATAAAATTTGTTTTCTCTATACATATCCAGATAAGAGTCCCGATCATACTTTGGTGATTTACAATATAAACAATATGAGTGTGTGTATAAATCGTGTGAGGATATCTCATAAGGTGCGTAAAAATTGTGTTCCAGACCTTATATCTCAGGGTATTTAAACAATAGAAGAGGCTCATATATTAATTTATATTATGGAGTCTTCTCAATTCAGTTAGAGGATAAATAATTGTTACAGTATATAATGGGGGATAAAAACAATTACATAAAAAATAGGCCAATGAATAGGATGGGTAGAGACATTAGATACAAGACTATTATAAGAGATTAAAATATGTATAAATGCAATCTAAAAGGTTGTATCTAGAAAGGTACAATAAGCTATGTAAAACATATAAAAGAATATACAGAATTTTTATATATAATAGATAAAAAAAATTTTTTTTTTTTTTATTTATTACCATTGTTACAGTGAAGGTTTTTGTTTTTATTATTATTTACTAGCTGAAGGACCCGGCGTTGCCCGGGATATTAAATAACTGTTCTTAGCTATAACAAAATAGAATGGGTTAGCAAAAAAACATTTTGCACATAAAAATCACAAACCAAAGACAGAAATTTTATTATGAAAAATCAAAAAGTAAAGTAATAGAATAATTTAATATCATATATTCAACACCACAGATATGTAACACAGATTAACTAAATGGTTACCCAAGTAATGTGAAGTACTTTATACGCAACTCCTTACTCCAGAGCCTTTTGATAAACGACATTCTTCGTTTTTCATTCCGGTGCAAAGATGAACAGGCCATGGCAACTCTTGAACAGGCCATGTAAAGCTGACCGTGAGAAAAGCATGAAGATTGCAAATCGATTCCTGCTACTTTCAAGGATTGTCCCTGAGCCTTGTTGATGGGCATTGCAAATGCCAGACTAACTGGAAACTGGAGGCGTTTAAAATCAAAAGCCAAATCAGATGGAATGAGTGGAATTGTTGGAATAAAAATCACCTCTCCTTTGGCAAACCCTGTTAAAATGGTTGCTTCAATTACATATGGAAACCGGTTCTTAATCAAGAGTTGTTCCATTACACAGCTTTGGTGGAACCAAATTTCTCAACAGCAATATAGGTTCTCCAGGTTTTAGAAAGAGGTTGTGAGGAGGAAGTCCTTGTGGCTCCAAGGAGTTGAGGAACTTGGTTGGATAGAATAATGCTTGAGCAGGGTCTGTCACTGTATCCACTGACTTGTAGCTCCTGCACACACCGGGAAGGAGACTAACACTGGGTTCAGACCTGAGCGTTTTGAAGCCTAGCGTTTTCTGAGCATTCAAGACGGGCGTTAACGCGCGTTTTTTTCAAGCGTTTTGGTAAATAGTGTAGGCGCGTTTGACGCGCGTTTATGTGATTGACTGCATAGTTGGCCAATGACCAAACAGCCCTCGCTATATATAGTTTGGCCAATCTGAGTGCTTTAGAGGTGTGAAATTCCATGGTGGCTGATCCAGCATGTTGCAAACTTTGAAAAACGCGCATCCATAGGCGCGTTTTACGCTGCACAAACTCCCGAACAACACGCGTATCGCGTTTCCCATTGAAGTATATTGGCACCAAACGCTCGAAAAACGCCCGAATTAACGCGAACATACTTGCTTATGCGTCGGACGTTTTTAGGCGCGTTCAAACGCGCATAAAAACGCGCAAGTGTGAACCACCCCCATTGGAATGCCTGTACTGTTGTGCGTTTTTTTGCGCGTTCGAATGCGGCGTTTTACGCGAAAGTGTGAACTGAGTGTTAGAATTTGAAGATTGATCTTATTGACACTATCATTTTAAGGAGCCAGAATAGCCCTTTCACACAGTCAGACAGATTTTCTGAAGTGGAGTTGAATGTTTGGAAAAACCTTTGCTTTTAGCTCCTTAATTGATGTCACGATATAGCAAAAGTTGATTGAAAACATAATCTGTCCAGTGATTGAGTTTACTGGTGCCTTGCAATCTCCAATAGTCAACAGCTGGCTCGAGAGCAGTCCAGCAGAAACATTGCCTGTCCTGTGGACCCTCATATTTGTGTTAACAACATTTTCTTCACTTGTCTCCAAAGGTACAATGCTTTGAGGCAGGCATTGAGTTCATCTGCAGGGGTTGATCTTGGAATAACAGGTAGTGTTTGACGAAAGTCACTTGTCAAAACAACAACTACTCCCATGATAGACTTGTTGCTACGCACATCTTGCAGCAGTCTGTCCACTGCTTCCAGAGCCCTCTTGTGTGGCATGGTACATTCATCCCAAATGATGACACTAAACTTTTGAAGCAGTTTGGCCTGCCCTGATCCCTCGGCAATATTACACACTGGGCTCTCACTGTGAGCAAGGTTAGGCGGTAGCTTGAATGTGGAATGTGCTGTCCTGCTACTGCTGTCCAGTTAAAAGTGTAGCTGCAACTCCAGAAGATGCCAGTGCAATCTTTTGTTGCTGGAATTTTGCCAGGAGCAAATTGATTAAAAATGTTTTCCTGTTCCATCTGCAGCATCAAGGAAAATAATCCCACCTTTGTTGGTTCCAGTGAAACCTAAAATTTGGTTGTAGGCACCTCTTTGGTCTGCTACCAACAGTAGCTCATTGTGAGAGACAAATGCTGTCAGTTCATTAATGTTATAGTTTGTTTCTATGTAAATCTCCCTGCACATTTGGTTAGCTTCATGATCTATTGATGGAGTAGGTAAGCCAAGAAGCTGTAATGTTTTTCCGGACATTGCCATGTTCTGGTCCTCAAGGAGAATTAAGGCTTTGTTGAAAATTTCTTCAGTGAAGTTGATAAATTGCTGAGGATTTTCCCTTCTAACCTGCATGAGGATGTCCTCACTGAGATCAGTTTTGTACTTTTTTCAAATCTCAAGGGGATTTGAAATGTTACAGGTTGTTAGAAGAATAGCAAAGAGGTGTCTTAGTCGATTGGGTGTTTGTGTGGCTGCTGCTTCACTGAGGGTCATGTCCCAGTGTCCGTCATTTTCCAGAAGTCCTTGTCTTTGGCAAGCTTCCCGGAATGTTTCACAGACATGGCCTCCGACAGTCTTCAGGTCAGAAAATGATGTTGGGCCCTTGAAAACATGAAGTAACATGCGCAGGTAGAAGCACTCTGCATTTGACGGATGAACAGTGTAGAAGCGACCAAGAAGCTTTGACCCCTGGATGGCCTGCAACATCAAGCCCCTGTTTCCTCTATTCCAGTGTTTTTCTCTATGCGTTCGAAGTGTAGTAATTTGGTAGATCACAGTAAGAATTGTTTTTGCAAATGGATCTTGTTGACACAGTTCAAAAAATGCCAAGAGGGTGGTCTTAGGTGTTAGGAGCTGCTGGCGCAAGTTTGCTGGATCAAAGTAACTCCTCTGTCCATTTTCCAAGTGAACACTGAGATGCACAACTGGTGGGTAGCGCTCATGAATGGAGAACCCTAGTTTTCTCATAACAGCTTCATTGCTGCTGATGTACCTGCCCATCTGGAATGCCTGCACTTCATCAAGAATAGGTCCATTTTTCTGGAGTTAGAAAACTGCTTGATCTCTTCCTTTGTGGACATATTTGCATATGTACTTAATTGATTTTACAGAGTGGCAAGATTCGACGTTGATGTGTGCACAGAAATTTTGGGAGCTAATGGTTGTAAGGCACCACCCGCTTGTTGTCAATTTCTATCTCTTGGAGTGATGTTCCAACATGCATATTGAGCTTTGCTATGAAGCTACCATCCCCTGCTTTTCTTCTTCAGTATACTGCATATCCACTTTGTCCTATTTGTGTTTCTTGGACCAGGTTTCATGGGTAATTCTTTGAACACCTGCCATCAACCATGCAGGGAGAATTTTTTAGGTTTTCACACGGACCATTCTGAAGGTCTGGCAATTCGGCACTGAGAATATTGTCAATTTTGCTGGGCTGTATTTTTTGCTTCAGCCAAATTAAGATATGGGCATGAGGAAGGCCTCTTTTTTTGCCATTCGACTGAATATATCCAGCACAGTGTCTCACCATAAATGTTTTCTTTTGTGATCAGATTAATCATTTTTGTTAGTTTCCTCTTGAAAACCCGAGCAATGATGTCATGGCGATTCAATGTTTTCTGGCCTGGCCACAGGTCCCCTTCGATTTCCTCCCAAGCAGGATTGCAAGTGAAGGTAATAAAAAGATCTGGATGGCCACACTTTCTCATGTAAGTCATTGCATCCTGCGTGTATTCGCATGTGTTGTGGGCTTCCAGTGACAGTTGATGAAAGAATGACGATTTTACCCAACTCGTTTGGATCAGCATCCTTTGCCACAGCATCTCTAAGGTGAATGTATTCCTCGGCTCTGAGCTTCTTTTGATTTAGTCGGATATGCAGAAGACGCTCACTTTCTCAATCTTTGCATACATGTCAATGATGAATTGGTGGAAGAGGTGTCTGCATTTCAGAATGTGATTTTCCTCAGCAACTCTTGCCATGATCCTAAAGACATTGCAGTCCATGGCAGACCCTTTTTTTTCCTAAAGGGTTGCCTGTTGCAGGATCTGTCTGAGGTATTTCAAAGTGATAGCCATCCTATCCCTGCCAAAAGATAATTGGATATTGCAGTGCATCATAGGACCTGTGAGTTTCTGCCACCCGTTGCAAAGTGTTGTTCCTTTTGTGAAGCACAATATCATGGCTTTGAAACTCATTACCCACCCACAATCAAGATAGCTACCTCATCAAATGTGGGGGCATTGAAACACCGCTGATGCTCACCTTGTGGTGTTTTGTCAGCTCTATTTACAACTTTGTAATCGTCACTTGGCATGCATTCCCATAGTTCTGCGCCGCCTCCTACTCCTCTGTGCCGCCCCTCCCTCTCCCTCCCTCCTCCTGCTGTAAGATCTCACGTGTGCTAACAGGCTCAGCCTGATGCGCTCGTGCAGACTTCTTGGATCGGCTTCTTCAAGCGAAGTGCAAACGCCCGAGATCTTACAGCGGGAGGAGGGGGAGGGAGAGAGGGAGAGGTGGCACAGAGGAGTAGGAGGCGGCGCACAACTCTGGGAAGGCGGCGCTGGGCACGAACGGCGATGGGTGCGGCCGGGCACCCTGCATCCCCGGAACTCCCCTTGGGCACCTTATTTCTATGATTGACAGGTTAGTAAGACATGTTTTTTGCAAAATTAAGCCACAGATCGCGTTTTTAAGGCCACATTAGGAATCGTTATGAGACCCTGAACATGAACATATGTTTAGCTCACAGGGCTGAAAAATGGTGACAGAATCCCTTTAAGTGAAAACTGCTGCAAGTTAGTGACAATATCAATATATCAAGGCGAGTGTTCGGATTTAACCTCTTGCCGACCGCCGAACGCAGGATTGCGTCCTGGAGGCGGTCGGTTTATTCCTCCTAGACGCGCGGTCGCGTCATCTCGCGAGACGCGAGATTTCCTGTGAACGCGCTCAAGCGTGTGCGCACGTTCACAGGATCGCGTCGGGGAGAACTTTAATTACAACCTGCCAGCACTGATCATGCGCTGGCAGGCTGTAGAAGGTAAAAAAAAATGCCATATCAGACGCTGTTTTGTTAACAGCGTCTGATATGCTTGCTGTTCGTTCCTTTGATGGTCCCTTTTGCTTGGGACCACCAAAGGAAACTTTTGTAAGTGCACCAATCACCACACAGACCCCCCCCATCCATCCCCCCTCCCCCGTCACTGATTAACCCGTGATTAACCCCTGATCACCCCATGTCACCCCCCTGATCACCCCCGTCACTAATCACCCCCCTGTAAGGCTCATTCAGACGTCCGTATGTGTTTTGCGGATCCATGGATCCACGGATCCGCAAAACACGGACACCTGGCAATGTGCGGATCCGCAAAATGCAGAGATTTTTTCATCCACATTGATCGATGCGAATGAGGAAATCTGTGCCGTTCATTTTTTTTTTTTCAGCCCAGGGGCTGAACGGAAAAAAAAAATCTCATTACCCGTATGCTCAATATAAGTAGAATCGCAGAAACTCCTAATGCTGGCCATACGTGTAATGATTGCGGAGACCCTCAAATGCCAGGGCAGTACAAAAACCTCACATGTGACCCCATTTTAGAAAGAAAACACCCCAAGGTATTCTGTGCTGGGTATGGTGAGTTCATGTAAAATTTTATTTTTTGTCACTAGTTAGTGGAAATTTATGACTTTGTAAAAAAAAATATATATATATCAATTTCCGCTAACTTGTGCCAAAAAAAATAAATTTCTGTGAACTTGCCATGCCCCTCATGGAATACCTTGGGGTGTCTTCTTTCCACAATGGGGTCACGTGGGGTATTTATACTGCCCTGGCATTTTAGGGGCCCTAAAGCGTGAGAATCCATATGCGTAAAAATGCCCTGTGAAATCCTAAAGGTACTCATTGGAATTTGGGCCCCTTTGTGCATTTTGGCTGCAAAAAAGTGTCACACATGTGGTATCGCCGTACTCAGGAGAAGTAGGGCAATGTGTTTTGGCGTGTATTTTTATATATACCCATACTTTGTGTGAGAAATATCGCTGTAAACGACATCTTTTTAATTTTTTTTATACAAAGTTGTCAGTTTACAGAGATATTTCTCTCACCCAACATGGGTATATGTAAAAATACACCCCAAAACACATTGCCCTACTTCTGAGTACGGTGATACCACATGTGTGACACTTTTTGCAGCCTAGGTGCAAAGGGGCCCAAATTCAGCAGTACCTTTAGGTTTACAGGGTTGCTCATAATTTAGCCCCGCTCAAAATGCCAGAACAGTACAAACACCCCACAAATGACCCCAAGGTATTCGCTGAGGGGCACAGTGAGTCCATGAAAAATTTAACTTTTTGTCAAAAGTTAGCAGAAAGGGAGACTTTGTGAGAAAAAACAATAAAAAATCAATTTCAGCTAACTTGTGCCAAAAAAAAAAATCTTCTATGAACTCGCCATGCCCCTCACAGAATATCTTGGGGTGTCTTCTTTCCAAAATGGGGTCACATGTGGGGTATTTATACTGCCCTGGCATTTTAGGGGCCCTAAAGCGTGAGAAGAAAAATGCGTAAAAATGCCCTCCTAAAAGGTACTCATTGGTTTTAGGGCCCCTTTGCACATCTTGGCTGCAAAAAAGTGTCACTCATGTGGTATTGCCGTACTCAGGAAACACATTGCCCTACTTCTGAGTATGGCGATACCACATGTGTGCCACTTTTTTGCAGCCAAGATGCGCCCTAAAACCAATGAGTACCTTTAGGATTTCACAGGACATTTTTACCCATTTTAGATTCTCACGCTTTAGGGCCCCTAAAATGCCAGGGCAGTATAAATACCCCACATGTGACCCCATTTTGGAAAGAAGACACCCCAAGGTATTCAGTGAGGGGCATGGCGAGTTCACAGATTTTTTTATTTTTTTTTGGCACAAGTTAGCGTAAATTGATATATTATTTTTTTTTTTTTTACAAAGTCTCATATTTCACTAACTTGTGACAAAAAATAAAATGTTACATGAACTCACCATACCCCCCACGGAATACCTTGGGGTGTCTTGTTTCTAAAATGGGGTCACTTGTGGCGTATTTATACTGCCCTGGCATTTTAGGGGCCCCTAAAGAGTGAGAAGAAGTCTGGAATCCAAATGTGTAAAAATACCCAAATGTGTGAAATCCTAAAGGTACTCTTCGGCATTTGGGCCCCTTTGCTCATCTTGGCTGCAAAAAAGAGTCACACATGTGGTATCGCCGTACTCAGGAGAAGTAGGGCAATGAGTTTTGGGGTGTATTTTTACATATAACCATGCTGGGTGTGAGAAATATTTCTGTAAACGACAACTTTTTAAATTTTTTTATACAAAGTTGTCAGTTTACAGAGATATTTCTCTCACCCAACATGGGTATATGTAAAAATACACCCCAAAACACATTGCCCTACTTCTCCTGAGTACGGTGATACCACATGAGTGACACTTATTTGCAGCTTGGGTGCGCAAAGGGGCCCAAATTCCAACGAGTACCTTTAGCTTTTATATGGCTGCTCACAATTTAGCCCCGCCCAAAATGCCAGAACAGTAAACACACCCCATAAATGACCCCATTTCGGAAAGTAGACACCCCAAGGTATTCACTGAGGGGCATAGTGAGTCCGTGGGAGATTTTTATTTTTTTTGCCAGAAGTTAGCAGAAATGGAAACTTTATTATTTTAATTTTTTTCCTCAGAAAGTGTCATTTTCCGCTAACTTGTGAAAAAAAAGGAAATGATACATGAACTCACCATGCCCCTCCGCGAATACTTTGGGGTGTCTTCTTTCTAAAATGGTGTCATTTGGGGGGTATTTATACTTTCCTGGCATTCTAGCACCTGAAGAAACATGACAGGTGCTCAGAAAGTCAGAGCTGCTTCAAAATGCCGAAATTCACTTTTTTGCACCATAGTTTGTAAACGCTATAACTTTTACCCAAACCAATAAATATACACTTATTGCATTTTTTTTTATCAAAGACATGTAGAACAATAAATTTTGCAAAAAATTCATATAGAAATGTAGTTTTTAAAAAAAAAAAATTTACAACAGAAAGTGAAAAATGTCATTTTTTTTGCAAAAATTTAGGTCATTTTTAATTAATAGCAAAAAAAGTTAAAATGAAAATATAATATATGGGGGCACACCTATCCAAACCAAACGAGTTCCTGAGGACTTCAACAGACTTCCTGAGGAAGTAAACCAACAGACTTCCTGAGGAAGCCGGCTGTGTACCGGCGATACGCGTCGAGCTTGTTTTGCCCCACCACTTTGGACCCGTGCATTACCATGCTATTGTGATAAGTATTATAGCTCTTGTGGATTTTTTAATGCAGATACCACTATTGTTTGTTGAGTATTGTTCAGATTATCCACTGTGAGCCAATTGTTTGGGATTGTACCATGAGATTACTGTGACGGGGCCTAGTGGTGGGTGTCAGTGTTGGACTATACATCCACACTGTTGGTGATCCATTGTATACAATGTTTTTAGCCTTTTTTGTTGTGTGTCATGCTTTGTGTTTTTAAATAATAAATTTATACAATTAATATTATATTTTCGATGTGCGGCATTTTTGTGTGCAGTGTTCTTTGTTTATATATTTTTAAAAAAAGTAAAAATGTCAGCAGCAATGAAATACCACCAAATGAAAGCTGTATTAGTGAGAAGAAAAGGAGGTAAATTGTAAGTTGTATGACGGAGCAATAAACGGTGAAAGTAGTGTAGTGCAGAATTGTAATAAGTGGCCTGGTCATTAAGGGTGTTTAAGCTAGGGGGGCTGAAGTGGTTAAAGAGCATCTCTGTTGAGCCTCTGCTTCTGTATTTCCCATGAAGTAGAGTTGAAGAAATTGAGGTTCTTCTCTTTGTAATGGAAGCAGTGAGCCAATTGAGTGGTAAATCTGTCCTTGAACTTTCAACGTTGGCATAAATCCTGTTGTAAAAATGTCTCTTATTGCTCCAAATGATGTCATTTGGAAGCAGGAGTTGTACTTCCTCATGTTGTCCAAGAAATTCTTTGATGTTGCAGTGGTGCCTGTCCACAGAGACTTCAGGGGATCTGGTGATGACAGGAGAGGTGGAAGTTTAACCTTGCCATTTGCACAGCATAAACCTGGCGGTTCATCTTTCCATTTCAGGGCATTGCAGTACATGCAGACCACATCCATTTTTCCTATGTTAACTATTGGATTATCCTGATAGTTGATGTCTGATTGGTAGCAGAGTGTTTCAGATTTCCAACCTTTTCCTGTGTCCTGGTGGAAGCAACTCCGATTCTCATGTTGGTAAGTCAGTCTCTCTTCTGAGATCTTTCAGTGGCCCTTGAGGAAACCGCTCTTGTTCTCATGTCTGTAAGTCTTGCTTCTCTTTCTTCACCTTGGTCATTGGCCCATAATACGGCTTTTCTCTTAGCCTCTGACGACAATGGTCCAATCGAATTCCTTTTCTTATGGGGCATTATTCTCTATAATTGACCGTATATAAAACCCCACAGAATTAGTATACACTTGTATGTTACATTCATTTGAGTTACATCAGCCTCTACAACAACGTTGGATAAACAACTCCCACATTAGCTTCTTATACTAAGAATGTCCTTTTGACCAGCTATCCAGGTCACCAGCCAGCCCAGCAGCAGCCGCTACCAATGTTGTTCCATGGAACAGCACAGAGATGTGTTACCAATGTACGGTATCTGTCAGTGGAGGCTGTGTATATACTGTCAGTGGAGGCGCTGTATATATACTGTCAGAGGAGGTAGTGTATATACTGTTAGTGGAAGCTGTGTATATATATACTGTTAGTGGATGATGTGTATTGTGGGGAGTTGCTCTGGTAGACAGCGGTGCGGGTGCAGTATAGAAGCAAAGGGAGTCCAGGTAGTGCAGCAAACAGTGTTTTATTTCACACTTGCACAAACAAAACTCAAAACAGTCACTTAGTGTTACTTCACACACATAGCAAAAACTTGAGGCAAAACAAAAGTCCAAGATGGGATTAAATCACCTGTGTGGTTTAGGTGCGTGTTCAAAAAACTACGTACCCTAAAACTTAACTTTTATTACAAAAACCGTAGGCCAAAGTATATAAAACCGCCACAGGGAGTGGCTACAGACAGAAAAAAGATAATGGAAGAGTACCTAGACAGAACCGGGTCTCTGAAAACTAGTATACCCTAGATATATCCACAAAGTTCTGTCCCTACAGAATGCCCTAACCAACCCCGGTGGTGGACTGCCCAGTAATTCGTCCCTAAGGAGGCAGGGCAAGTTTTTTGTGCTATTGATATATAAGGTACCTATTGCTCTTGTAGTATTGGTGATTTTTTTTTTAGGTGTGTGTTCGCACCCGGCTGTCAGCCCAGCCGCAGGAAAGTCCAACCTCAGGCTTCCAGGCAGACTGCACGCCTCTTTGCAAGCTCTTGCTTCCAGCCCTGAGAGCTCCACAGAACGCCAGCAGTTTCCAGGTTAATCACCTCAAATCCTAGGTGTCAGTTCACACCTGGCTGAATGCTCGGCAACACAAAAAGTCCACTGACAGTCTTTACATGGCCTGCTCTCCTGACACACAGGTCTCAGCTTTTCAGCCCAGCACAGGGCTCAGATCCCAAACACAGAGAGAGAACCCTTTGCAAAAAGCCAGCTGTCTTTTAAATGTGTAATGACTTTGAAACCTAAACAGCGGGTTGATCTGCATATGTAGCTTTCTATTTTTAAAAAGTGTTTAGATATATGGTTCCCTTTTGTTAAATTTTGTAGTTTAGGTTTGCTTGGGGATATGATATTCTTAGTAGAAGGAGCACGTCTGTATGTGATCTTTGGGACCCGGGAGAGATGTTTAGCTAGATAGGGGTCTTGTAATAAAATGTGCCAGTGTTTCTCCAAACCTTTTTGTATATGTCTATTGGATGTGTTGTATTGAGTAATAAAACGCACCTCATTTACTGTTGTGATTTTGTAGTAGTAACTAAACGTTCCTCCTGTGAGAATGAACTTCTTTTTTTTTTTTTTTTTTTTTATGGCATTTTTTATTAGTTCTTTTGGTGTAGCCTTTGTCCTTGAATCTTTTTTTCTAGAATTCTTTTTTTGTAGTTTAAAGTTTTCATTATTGGTACAGTTTTTTTTCTAATTTATTGTAGTTTGGGGTAATTAATATACCCCATTCAGTATTGGGGTGTCGCCATCCATAAATAAATCATAATTTTTACACACTCTATTCCTAGATTATGTTTATGTTGGAAACATAACGTCCATTGTTAATAGAGCGTAGGTATCTTTCCAATTAATAATTTTTAATTCTCGAATTAGCTGGCTTGAATCATGGAGGTAGCTTGAGAGACTTTTTATGTATGGTTGTAAATACAGGTCCATATATTGTGATAAATTACTGGTAGCACATTTGGTGTTGGATGCAATGGGTCTAACCTGGAGGATTTTTTATATCCCTATGGATTTTATTTAGATAGTAAAAGTATGGGATACACGGGGACTTTGGGAGTAAGAAATTTTGTTCTCTCTTATTAATAGAATGTTTTTCGTAGGAATTTTGTTATAAGATCGTTTACATTTTTTTTGTTATTTCGGGAAATGGGAAACACCTGGATGTTCGGGTTCGAGAAGTTCGGCCGAACTTCCCAAAAATGTTCGGGTTAGGGATCCGAACTCGACCCGAAATTCACCCCGAACCACAACCCCATTGAAGTCAATGGGGGCCCGAACTTTTGTGCACTTAAAAGGCTGTAAAATAGCCCAGAAAGGGGTTAGAGGGCTGCAAAATGTAGGTAAATCCCTTGCAAAAAAATGTGGATAGGGAAATGACTTAAAATAATATAAAAAAAATAAAAATTAACCAATATTAATTGGCAACTTGGAGGAGGAGGAGGTGGAATAGAAGGTTGGGGTGGCATCAGGTGGGAATGCTATGGGAGTTGATGTTCTCATCACAGCCAAAAAGGATTCATGTCTGCCTTCAGTGCCACAGGCCTCATTCACAGACTCAGGGTCATGGCACCCGCAAAGAGGAGAGCGGTCCCATTACAGCAACACAGGCCTCAGGTCAACCTGCAATGGAACAGGCCATTATCATTTATGTAGGCCCCTGACACCAAGACAGAGGAGAGGCAATTTGACAGTAAAAAGAGTTTAATGTCTTTCACCCAGACAGCAATCAATTAAACGAAATATAGGCCCCTGACAATGGGGCGGTCATTAGACAGTAAAAAGTGTTAAATGTCTGCCACCAAGACAGCAAGCAAGTACGTAAAAGTTAGGCCCCTGACGCCCAGACAGAGGAGAGAGGTCCCATAGCAGCAAAAGAGGCATCATGTCACCCACCAACAGAGAAGGCCACTTTTAGTTATTTAGGCCCCAGCACCCAGACAGAGGAGAGAGGTTCCAAAGCAGAGAATCAGGCTTCATGTCACCCACCAATGGAGAAGGCCACTTTCAGATATTTAGGCCCCTGGCGCCCAGACGGAGGAGAGGTTAATTTAACTTTGGGTTGCCCCGCAGAATAATGGTAAAATTTAAAAAAAGAGGATTCAATAAAGAAGTGCCCTGGAGTACAAGAATATATGGTTAAGGGGAGATAGTTATAAATGTTTATTCTGCACAAGGGATGGACAGGTCCTGTGGGATCCATGCCTGGTTCATTTTTATGAACGTCAGCTTGTCCACGTTGGCTGTGGACAGGCGGCTGCATTTGTCAGTAATGACGCCACCTGCCGTGCTGAATACACGTTCAGACAAAACGCTGGCCACCAGGCAGGCCAGCACCTCCAAGGCATAAAAGGCTAGCTTTGGCCACGTGGACAATTTGGAGACCCAGAAGTTGAATGGGGCCGAACCATCAGTCAGTACGTGGAGGGGTGTGCACATGTACTGTTCAACCATGTTCATGAAATGCTGCCTCCTGCTAACACGTTCTGTATCAGGTGGTGGTGCAGTTAGCTGTGGCGTGGTGACTAATCTTTTCCACATCTCTGCCATGCTAACCCTGCCCTCAGAGGAGCTGGCCGTGACACAGCTGTGTTAGCAACCTCTCGCTCCTCCTCTGCCTTCGCCTTGGGCTTCCACTTGTTCCCCTGTGACATTTGGGAATGCTCTCAGTAGCGCGTTTACCAACGTGGGCTTGTACTCGCTCATCTTCCTATAACGCTACAGTGCAGGAAGTAACGCTGATAACGACGTCATCTCCACTGGCCATGTTGGTGGAGTACTCAAAACAGCGCAACAGGGCACACAGGTCTCGCATGGAGGCCCAATCATTGGTGGTGAAGTGGTGCTGTTCCGCAGTGCGACTGACGCGTGCGTGCTGCAGCTGAAACTCCACTATGGCCTGCTGCTTCTCGCACAGTCTCTCCAGCATGTGCAAGGTGGAGTTTCACCTGGTGGGCACATCGCATATGAGGCGGTGAGCGGGAAGGCCGAAGTTGCGCTGTAGCGCAGACAGGCGAGCAGCGGCAGGATGTGAACACCGGAAGCGCGCACAGACGGCCCGCACTTTATGCAGCAGCTTTGACATGTCGGGGTAGTTGTGAAGGAACTTTTGCACCACCAAATTCAGCACATGCGCCAGGCAAGGGATGTGCGGCAAACCGGCTAGTCCCAGAGCTGCGACGAGATTTCGCCCATTATCGCACACCACCAGGCCGGACTTGAGGCCCACCGGCAGCAACCACTCGTCAGTCTGTTGTTCAATACCCCGCCACAACTCCATATGAGTTTCAGAACGGTCTGCTGACGTTTACCCCGGGCTGTGCTGAAGTTGGTGGTGAAGGTGTGTGGCTGACTGGATGAGCAGGTGGAAGAAGAGGAGGAGGAAGCCGAACAGGAGGAGGAGGCTACAGGAGGCAAAGAATGATGCCCTGCGATCCTTAGCGGCGGAAGGACGTGCCCCAAAGAACTCTCCGTCTGGGGCCCAGCCGCCACTACATTTACTCAGTGTGCAGTTAGGGAGATATAGCGTCCCTGGCCGTGCTTACTGGTCCAAGTATCTGTAGTTAGGTAGACCTTGCCACAGATGGCGTTGCGCAGTGCACACTTGATTTTATCGGATACTTGGTTGTGCAGGGAAGGCACGGCTCTCTTGGAGAAGTAGTGGCGGCTGGGAACAACCTACTGTGGGACAGCCATCGCCATCAGCTGTTTGAAGCTGTCTGTATCCACCAGCCTGAATGACAGCATTTCAAAGGCCAGTAGTTTAGAAATGCTGGCATTCAGGCCCAGGGCTCGAGGGTGGGTAGGTGGGAATTTACGCTTTCTCTCCAAGGTTTGTGAGATGGAGAGCTGAACGCTGCCATGTGACATGCTTGGTGACGGAGGTGGTGGTGTTGGTGGCACATCCTCTGTTTGGTGGGCGGCAGGTGCCAACATTCCTCCCGAGGCGGAGGAAGAGGCCGAGGCGACAGCAGCAGAAGAGGGAGCAGGGGGAGCCAGAGTGAGTTCCTTGCTTTTAAGGTGTTTACTCCACTGCAGTTCATGCTTTGCATGTAGATGCCTGGTCATGCAGGTTGTGCTAAGGTTCAGAACGTTAATGCCTCGCTTCAGGCTCTGATGGCACAGCATGCAAACCACTCTGGTCTTGTCGTCAGCACATTGTTTAAAGAAGTGCCATGCCAGGGAACTCCTTGAAGCTGCCTTTGGGGGCTTGGTCCTTGGTGGCGGTGGCCAGTAGCAGGCGAACTCTCTTGGCGGCGGCTGTTCTGCTTTTGCCCCCTGCTCCCTCTTTTGCTACGCTGTTGGCTTTGTCTCACCACTGCCTCTTCCTCTGAACTATGAAAGTCAGTGGCACGACCTTTATTCCTTGTGGGGTCGAGGACCTCATCGTCCCCTGCATCGTCTTCCACACAGTCTTCCTCCCTCACCTCCTGTTCGGTCTGCACACTGCAAAAAGATGCAGCAGTTGGCACCTGTGTTTCGTTATCATCAGAGACGTGCGGACTCTGATGAGGTGGTATTCCCATGTCCTCATCATCAGGAAACGTTGGTTGTGCGTCAGTGCATTTTATGTCTTCCACCACTGGGGAAGGGCTAGGTGGATTCCCTTGGGAAACCCTGCCAGCAGAGTCTTCAAACAGCATAAGAGACTGCTGCATAACTTGAGGCTCAGACAGTTTCCCTGATATGCATGGGGGTGATGTGACAGACTGATGGGCTTGGTTTTCAGACGCCACCTGTGCGCTTTCTGCAGAAGACTGGGTGGGAGATAATGTGAACGTGCTGGATCCACTGTCGGCCATCCAATTGACTAGCGCCTGTACTTGCTCAGGCCTTACCATCCATAGAATGGCATAGGGCCCCACCAAATATCGCTGTAAATTCTGGCGGTTACTGGAACCTGAGGTAGTTGGTTCACTAGGACGTGTGGCTGTGGCAGAATAGCCACGTCCTCTCCCAGCACCAGAGGGTCCACTAACAACACCACGACCATGTCCGTGTCCCTTACTAGTTGTTTTCCTCATTGTTACCGTTCACCACAATGAGAAAAAAATTATTTGGCCCAACGTATTGAATTCAAATTCAGGCTTCTTTTTACAGGCACCTAACACTATCTGGCTATCTATTTATGTACCATATTACACTAATCCAGGCACAGCAGTAACTACATATTTATGGGAATATCAATTGTAGGCCTAGTATTTAGGCCCTGGATGAAAGGTTTCCTTTTACGGACAGATTTACACTTGGAGAAGCACAGTAGCGTGTGAAAAACTATATAGGATTATGCTTTCAGCACTTTTATTTTAACACTTTGTGTAATATACTCTTTAACAGAAAGAACAACACTTAGAGATGCAAAACAGTGTGTGCAAATGTAGAGGATTATACTGTATTTTAACACTTATTGTAATATACCCTTTAACGGAAAGAAATACACTTGGAGATGCACGCTGAGTGCAATATACCCTTTTACGGACAGATTTACACTTGGCCTGCAACAGCTGGAACACCAGATTTACGGTATTTCTATTTTTGCAACTGAATTTCACCCAAAAAAAAATTCTTTGCTGGACACTATTAAACTTGGCCAGCCACAGCTGAAACCACTGATTTAATAGTATTGCTATTTTGGCAATTGAATTTCACCCCAAAACAAAATATATATTTTGCCGGACACTATTAAACTTGGCCAGCCACTGCTGTGACACCAAATTCAGGGGATTGCTATTTTGGCTATTGAATTTCACCCCAAAACAAAATATATCTTTTTCCGGACACTATTAAACTTGGCCAGCCACTGCTGTGACACCAAATTCAGGGGATTGCTATTTTGGCTATTGAATTTCACCCCAAAACAAAATATATCTTTTGCCGGACACTATTAAACTTGGCCAACCACTGCTGGGACACCAGATTTAGGGGATTGCTATTTTGGCAACTGAATTTCACCCCAGAAAATTATCTATCCTTTGCCGGACACTATTAAACTTGGCCAGCCACTGCTGGGACACCAGATTTATGGGATTGCTATTTTGGCAATTGAATTTCACCCCAGAAAAAAAAAATCTTTCCTTTGCCGGACACTATTAAACTTGGCCAGCCACAGCTGAAACCACTGATTTACGGTATTGCTATTTTGGCAATTGAATTTCACCCCAGAACAAAATCTATCCTTAGCCGGACACTATTAAACTTGGCCAGCCACTGCTGTGACACCAAATTCAGGGGATTGCTATTTTGGCTATTGAATTTCACCCCAAAACAAAATATATCTTTTGCCGGACACTATTAAACTTGGCCAGCCACTGCTGTGACACCAAATTCAGGGGATTGCTATTTTGGCTATTGAATTTCACCCCAAAACAAAATATATCTTTTGCCGGACACTATTAAACTTGGCCAGCCACAGCTGAAACCACTGATTTACGGTATTGCTATTTTGGCAATTGAATTTCACCCCAGAACAAAATCTATCCTTTGCCAGACACTATTAAACTTGGCCAGCCACTGCTGGGACACCAGATTTACGGTATTGCTATTTTGGCAATTGAATTTCACCCCAGAACAAAATATATCCTTTGCCATACAGCAGACAGTATTACTCTTGGCTAGCCACAGCTGGAACACCAGATTTAGGGGATTGCTATTTTGGCAATTGAATTCAACACCTCAACAAAATATAGAAATTTCTATCCTGAGTTTCTAAGGATGACAATAAGCACAGTCAAGCCCCTGATGATGGATTGATGGACTTGGTGGCAGCTTGTGCTGGTGCACCACAAGACACAAAATGGCCGCCGATCACCCCAGAAAAAAGTGACAGAAAAACGCTCTTTGCAGCCTAAAAACCAGTGAGCAATTAACTAGCAGAAGTTGAATGATTCACAGCTGTAGATCGATCACTTCATTAGGTGTTTTTGCTGAGTTTTCCCTGCCTAATCTCGCCCTCACTGCAGCTGCATCCTATCCCTACACTAATCAGAGCAGAGTGACGTGCAGCGCTACGTGACAACAGCTTAAATAGAGGCTGGGTCACATGCTGCACTTGGCCAATCACAGCCATGCCATAAGTAAAACGCTAGCTGATTAGCTGCTTTGCAGCCCTTCAGAAACTGGGAAGAAATCGCCGAACAACGAACCCGAACTTTTTTGAAAATGTTCGGGTCTGGGTCCCGTAAACCCCAAAATTCGGTACGAACCCGAACTATACAGTTCGGGTTCGCCCATCCCTAATCGTACATGATTTGTTCAAAATTTGTTCCATCACTAAGGATGTGTTGAGCCGCCCTTTCATAATGCAGGTAATTCTTAATGACCACGCCCCCTCCTTTATCTGCTGGGCGGGTGATTAGTTCCCTGTTGTTTTTTAAAAAATCTAGCGCTTTTTGTTCCTGTTTTGTAAGATAGGCAATCTTATGGTAAAGAGTTTTGGTTAATTTGTGATTTTTTTTTTTTATTTTTTTTTCAAATGGGTACATAATAGATCAAAAAATGTTGGGATACAGTGTCCCTGACTCTGTAATGCAAAAAAATCGGATTTGGGGTGGGCATCTATGTGTTTAAAAGTGTTGATATTTATAATTTCTGTTTCTCCATTGATTTCAATGTTCTTCCTTTTTTCCCATTTCTATTATGCATGTTCGGCCCACATGAATACAGCACTGAACCTAATTATGCTAAACACGCCTAGATCTACCCCCTGACTTCTCCGCTCCTCTGGCCAGCGTGCCAAAAGTTTTTTTTAAATTGCATGTCCTGTAACATATGTCTTAATCTGTAATTGTCCTAATGAAGGGGGCACTTCACCCTTGAAACGCGTTGACTTTAAATAAAAGAATATTGATACTTACCTTGAAGACTTTTCTGTATGCTGGCAGCGATGAAGGATTGGTTCCCTTTTTCTCCATTTCTTTCTTCTTTCCTAGTGTTAGGGACAGATTAGGGAAAGGCTAGAAATGAGCATAATTGTGTAGAATAGGTTCGGGCAGCGAAAGCTTTAAGCCAGGGATTGAGGAGGGAAGAGCTGAGGCTGGGTGTGCCAGGCATTACCTTCTAGCTGCATTTAATGCCTTATAATACAGTTTACAGCTGCCGCAGAACATCAAAAGCAGCCAACTGCAAGGACATTTCTTTTTTTCTTACTTGAACAGGAAGGAAGCTGTTTTTTTCAAACCTGATGTTTCTTTTATTGCCAGCTTATTTCCAGCACAGTTAGCATTATGCTGCAGTGCTTACAGCTGAGCAACTAGTGTATATTTTTTATTCAGTACTTCATATCATATCCGTCTGTGCCAATCACAATAACGCAGTGTCCCGAAATCTGGAACAGAGCATCTCCAGACAGTTCAAGTGTTGGTCTAAAAAACAGCAATGCAAGTGTACGATGCATATTTTACAATCCAGAGGGTACTGTTTTAAATCCGAGTAAAAACACTTGAAATAGTAGGTCAAAATGTATGACAGGACATCTCTAGACAGTTAGAGTAGTGGTGTGGTTTGCAAAAATAGCGATGATAGTGTATGGGGGTGATGATTTAAATAATCACAAACATGGCTGGGTTGTTATGGTTACCTGGAGTAATACTGTGTGTGTGGAGATGAACTGCCAGCGAGCTTCTATTGGCTGATAAGTGTCATGTGACGAGCTTCTATTGGCTAATGCATTTTTTGGGAATATCTCAGGAACAGTATGTCCCAGAGAGCTGAGGCCTGGTCTAAAACCTTCCAGCTGACCTGATGTACCTGTGTGCCAACTTTCGTGATTGTTAGCAGTGAGACTATGGAACTCTCTGCCTGAGGAGGAGGTGATGGTGAGTACAATAAAGAAATTTAAGAGGGGCCTGGATGTATTTCCGGAGTGTAATATTATTACAGGCTATAGCTACTAGAGATGGGTCGTTGATCCAGGGAATTTTTTATTCCCCTTAAGTGGGGAAAATTGGCTTCTACCTCAGTTTTTTGCCTACCTCTGGATCAACTAGCAGGATGACAGGCGGAACTGGATGGACAGATGTCTTTTTTCGGCCTTATGTACTATGTTACTATATATACATACTGTGGTAAGGTGCAGGGTGCCGTCATGGATGGCAGGTACGTGTCACCGAGGTTCATAGCCTCGCTGAGGTAAGAGCCATTTTGTCGATGTCAGCAGCAGGTAGTGCTACTGACACAATTGCTAGATAGCATGGCTACAAAGCCGATCCGGGCCGGCTCTTACCGGGAGCAGCTAAAGTGTAGGGTGGGTGGTTGCTCCCCACGACCCAGTCCTGGTTTTGGGCTGGGTTTAAAAACACAGCCAGCAGCTGGGGGTGATTTGTCCTGGAGCTGCTGGTAGTGCTGTGGAGCTCTCTGGGCTGGAAGCAAGAGCCCAGCAAAGAGGCGTGCAGTCGGCCTGGATGTCTGAGGGTGGATTTTCCTGCGGCTGGGCTGACAGCCAGGTGTGAACACGCACCTAAACCTCACAGGTGATTGAATCCTGTTTTGGACTTTTTGGTTTGCTGTGTGTGACTTAACACTAAGTGACTGTTTGGATTTTATTTATGCAAGTGTAAACACTGTTTGCTGCACTTACTGGACTCCTTTTGCCTCTGTACTGCACCCACACCGCTGTCTACCAGAGCGACTCCCCACAATACATACATACATACATACATACATACATACACACAGCTTTATATATTTGATTCTCAGAGTATAGTTTCGCTGATTTCGTTGAGTCCATGTGGACTGAGGGTATCTAATTGGTATATCCAATAGACCTCTTTTTTGTCGATTCTCAAGATTAAACATTTTTTTAGTGGATGTTTTTCTTTTTTGGGGGTAGATGCACAGTGTCTAGAGACACTGTGTTTCAGGTATTGTCTGTGGATATTATACCTGTGTTGATTAACCCGGCAGTGGAGAGCTTGTGTGGTGCGTCCCACATTTTGTAGGCCACATCCATATTAAATTAAATATATAACGTAAGTGGAGTGGCATGTGAGATGGTATTTTATCAGGAATGTTGTACCATTATAGCTGGATGAGAAAGATGTTCAATTATGTGTAATGACTTTGAAACATAAACAGAGGGTTGATCCGCATATGTAGTTTCCTATTTTTAAAAAGTGTTTAGATATATGGTTCCCTTTTGTTAAATTATGTAGTCTAGGTTTGATTGAGGCTATGATGTTCTTAGTAGAAGGAGCACGTCTGTATGTGATCTTTGGGACACGTAAAAGATGTTTAGCTAGATAGGAGTCTTGTAATAAAATGTGCCAGTGTTTCTCCAAATTTTTTTGTATATGTCTATTGGATGTGTTGTATTGAGTAATAAAACGCACCTCATTTACTGTCTGTTCTGATTTTGTAGTAGTAACTAAACACACCCACACAGCCAGCCTCAGCTCGTCCCTCCTCAGTCCCTGGCTGCCCGAACCTATTGTACAATTATTCTTATTTCTAGCCTTTCCCTAAACTGTCCCTAACACTAGAAAAGAATAAAGAAATGGAGAAAAGGGGAACCAATCCTTCATCGCTGCCAGCATTCAGAGAGGTCTTCAGGGTAAGTATTGATATTCTTTTATTTAAAGTCGACGCATTTCAAGGGTGAAGCGCCCCCTTCTTTAGGACAATTACAGATTAAGACATATGTTACTTGAACAGGAAGGCAGCTGTTTTTTTCTAAACCTGATGTTTCTTTTATTGCCAGCTTTATTGCCAGTACTTACAGCTGAGCAACTAGTGTATATTTTTTATTCAGTACATCATATCCGTCTCTACCAATCACATTGCATTGTAGCAGAAGCATTTTATGTCAATAATGCAATTTGCTGTTGAGCAATTGTTGTTTTTATTTTTTTCACATCATTATATCTGTTTTTAAACTCATTGTAACGTAGTAACATAGTATATAAGACCGAAAAAAGACATTTGTCCATCCAGTTCGGCCTGTTTCCTACATGTTGATCAAGAGGAAGGCAAAAAAAAAAACGTGAGGCAGAAGCCAATTTTCCCTACTTAAGGGTGTGGTAAGGTGCAAGGTACCGTGGTCGATGGCAGGTACGTGTCACCGAGGTTCCTGGCCTCGGTGAGGTAAGAGCCGGGTTTTCCTGTGTCAGCAGCAGCTAGTGCTGCTTGACACCTTGAAATTTAGTTTGTCTGCAAAGCCAATCCGGGCCGGCTCTTACTGGGAGTAGGCAAAGAGTTGGGTGGGTGCCTACTCCCCACGGTCCAGGCCGGACTTTGCCTTTATAAGACAGCCAGCACCAGCAGGTGAGGGGTGATTGTCCTGGAGCTGCTGTAAGGCTGGGGAATCATTTGAGTTTGGAAGTTCTCTGGGCAGGAAGCAAGAGCCCAGCAAGGAGGACTGCAGACGGCCTGGAAACCTGACGTCGCTTGTCTTGCGGCTGGACTGACAGCCAGGTGTGAACCTGCACCTAAAACCTCCCAGGTGACTGGAGCCTGTATTGGACTGTCTTGTTTTTCTCATGATTTCTTGTGTGTGAAGTAACACCAAGAGACTGTTTTTGTTTATCTTGTGCAAGTGTGAATAAAACACTGTTTATTGCACCTTCGAGACTCCTGTTTTGCCTCGGTACTGCACCCGCACCGCTATCTACCAGAGCGACTCCCCACAAGGGGAAAAAAATTCCTTCCCGACTCCAATCAGGCAATCAAAATAACTCCCTGGATCAGCGACCTCTCTCTAGTAGCTATAGCCTGTAATATTATTACACTCCAGAAATACATCCAGTCCCCTCTTGAATTCCTTTTTTGTACTCACCATCACCACCTCCTCAGGCAGAAAGTTCCATAGTCTCACTGCTCTTACAGTGAAGAATCCTTTTCTATGTTTGTGTACAAACCTTCTTTCCTCCAGACGCAGAGGATGTCCCCTCGTCACAGTCCTGGGGATAAATAGATGATGTGAGAGATCTGTGTACTGACCCATGATATATTTATACATAGTTATTAGATCTTCCCACAGTCGTCTTTTTTTTCTAAAGTGAATAACCCTAATTTTGATAACCTTTCAGGGTACTGTAGTTGCCCCATTCCAGTTATTACTTTGGTTGCCCTCCTCTGAACCATCTCCAGCTCTGCTATGTCTGCCTTGTTCACAGGAGCCCAGAACTGTACACAGTACTTCATGTGTGGTCTGACTAGTGATTTGTAAAGTGGTAGGACTATGTTCTCATCACGGGCATATATGCCCCTTTTGATGCAACCCATTATCTTATTGGCCTTGGCAGTAGCTGCCTGACACTGGTTTTTGCAGCTTAATTTGCTGTTTATTAAAATTCCTAGATCCTTTTCCATGTCAGTGTTACCATTTAATATGTACGTGTGACTTGCATTATTCCTTCCCATGTGCATAACTTTACATTTGTCAGTGTTAAACCTCATCTGCCATTTCTCTGCCCAAGCCTCCAATCTATCCAGATCCCTCTGTAGCAGAAAACTGTCCTCTTCAGTGTTAATTACTTTACACAGTTTAGTGTCATCTGCAAAAATAGATATTTTACTGTGCAAGTCTTCTACAAGATCATTAATAAATAATATAATAAATTGTAGTGTAGTAAAAGCAATAACGCAGTGTCCCGAAATCTGGGACAGAGCATCTCCAGACAGTTCAAGTGTTGGTCTAAAAAACAGCAATGCAAGTGTACGATGCATATTTTACAATCCAGAGGGTACTGTTTTAAATCTGAGTAAAAACACTTGAAATAGTAGTTCAAAATCTATGACCGGACATCTCTAGACAGTTCAAGTGATGTTGTGGTTTGCAAAAATAGCAATGAAAGTGTATGGGGGGGATGGTTTGAATAATCACATACTTTGTGTGACTGTGTACATTAGGCTAAATGTCAGAAATACAGAGGGGTTTTAATTAAAAGACCCAGGCCAAGCTTTTTCCTCCAAGAGCCAGAATGTGGGTAGTAGCAGCACCAGGGGTGGATTAAGTGCATGATAGGCTTGGGGCTGTCTACCCAACTCGGGCCCCTCCCTCCATTTTAAGTTTACGTTTTCTGTATGAAGAGGCTGCGGTGCTTCGTGAGCGCTACAGTCTCTTCCTATGCCATAGGACATCACATTCATTGTTCACATGGCCTAGCTGCAGGCGCAGCTCTGTCTCATCTAAGTGATTGGGGCTGAGCTGCAATACCAAGCGCAGTGCTATCAAATGGACAGCGCTGAGCAAAGAGGCTGCGGCGCTCACTGGGACATCGTGGTCTCCTCAAACAGCGGATTGGCAAGGGTGCCAGGAGTCGGAGCCACACCATCTCATAACTCTCTGAGTACAGATGTTACCTGCAGTCCTATGTAACACCCCACATAACACAATAGTTCACTGTGTTATGTCGGGTGTTACATAGGGAACATCTACTACATTATCTGCACACAGAAAGTTATCACTGTTATCTGGGCTGTTACATATGACAAATTACAATATGATTATCATAAAAAAGACTTAGGGGAGAGGATGAGATGTAGGTCACAGCAGTGAGAATACAGCACCACATTCCTCTTACATCCAGGGATATCTTCTGTCATGTAGAACTTCTCTTTCCTCTTCTTCTCCGTCTGACCCAGACCGCCATGACAAATTCTTTCAGCCGCATCTCGTCTCTACAGGGTTTGTTACACAGACATGTTAGGTTTCTCATAATTGGGGTCATTTATCAAACTGCTGTAAAGTAGAACTGGCTTAGTTGTCCATAGCAACCAATCAGATTCCACCTTTCATTTTTCAGAGGAGATGTCAAAAATGAAAGGTGGAATCTGTTTCTATGGACAACTAAGCCAGTTCTACTACAACAGTTTGATAAATTATCCTGAAAGGTCCCTATAGTGTCTACAGCAGTTTTAATGTCCCCTAGAGTGCCCCCAGTAATAATAACACCCTATATTGTGCTCCAGGTAATAATCCCTGGTTAGACCACACATGGAGTACTGTGTACAGTTCTGGGCTCCTGTGAACAAGACAGACATAGCAGAGCTGGAGAGGGTTCAGAGGAGGGCAACTAAAGTAATAACTGGAATGAGGGATCTACAGTACCCTGAAAGGTTATCAAAATTAGGGTTATTCACTTTAGAAAAAAGACGACTGAGGGGAGATCTAATAACTATGTATAAATATATCAGGGGTCAGTACAGAGATCTGTCCCATCATCTATTTATCCCCAGGACTGTGACTGTGACAAGGGGACATCCTCTGCGTCTGGAGGAAAGAAGGTTTGTACACAAACATAGAAGAGGATTCTTCACTGTAAGAGCAGTGAGACTATGGAACTCTCTGCCTGAGGAGGTGGTGATGGTGAGTACAATAAAGGAATTCAAGAGGGGACTGGATTTATTTCTGGAGTGTAATAATATTACAGGCTATAGCTACTAGAGAGGGGTCGTTGATCCAGGGAGTTATTCTGATTGCCTGATTGGAGTCGGGAAGGAATTTTTTTTCCCCCTTATGTGAGGAAAATTGGCTTCTGCCTCACAGGGGTTTTTTGCCTTCCTCTGGATCAACTTGTAGGAAACAGGCCGAACTGGATGGACAAATGTCTTTTTTCGGTCTTATATACTATGTTACTATGTAGTGTCCCCAAAAATAATGTCCCCTAATAGCAACACCCCCACACTGCCCCATATAGTAATTTCCCCCACACTACCCCCATATAGCAATTTCCCCCACACTGCCCCATACAGTATTTTCCCCCCACACTGCCCCCATATAGTAATTTCCCCTACACTGCCCCCATACAGTAATTTCCCCCACACTGCCCCCATACAGTAATTTCCCCCACATGGCCGCCATATAGTAATTTCCCTCACACTGCCCCCATACAGTAATTTCCCCCACACTGCCCCCATACTGTAATTTCCCCCACACTGCCCCATATAGTAATTTTCCCCACACTGCCCCATATAGTAATTTTCCCCACACTGGCCCCATACAGTACTTTCCCCCACACTGCCCCATATAGTAATTTCCCTCACACTGCCCCCATATAGTAATTTCCCCTACACTGCCCCCATACAGTACTTTCTCCCACACTGCCCCATATAGTAATTTCCCTCACACTGCCCCCATATAGTAATTTCCCCTACACTGCCCCCATACAGTACTTTCTCCCACACTGCCCCATATAGTAATTTCCCTCACACTGCCCCCATATAGTAATTTCCCCTACACTGCCCCCATACAGTAATTTCCCCCACACTGCCCCCATACAGTAATTTCCCCCACACTGCCCCCATACAGTAATTACCCCCACACGGCCGCCATATAGTAATTTCCCTCACACTGCCCCCATATAGCAATTTCCCTCACACTGCCCCATATAGCAATTTCCCCCACACTGCCCCATACAGTAATTTCCCCCACACTGCCCCATACAGTAATTTCCCCACACTGCCCCATATAGTAATTTCCCCACACTGCCCCATATAGTAATTTCCCCCACACTGCCCCATATAGTAATTTCCCCCACACTGCCCCATATAGTAATTTCCCCCACACTGCCCCATACAGTAATTTCCCCTACACTGCCCCCATACAGTACTTTCCCTCACACTGCCCCCATATAGTAATTTCCCTCACACTGCCCCCATATAGTAATTTCCCCCACACTGCCCCATATAATAATTTCCTCCACACTGCTCCCATAAAGTAATTCGCCTCCACACTGCCCTCCCATGAAAATATTTGCCCCACACTGCCCCCATGAAGTAATTTTCTCCCACACTGCCCCCTTGAAGTAATTTGTCGTCACACTGCCCCCATGAAGTAATTTGCCCCCATGTAATAATCTGCTCCCAATGAAATTATTTGCCCCCAGGTAAAAATCTGCACCTATACTGCGCCCCACACTGCCCCCATGTCCTCCTCTGGCCCCCAAAGGCGCACACAGAAAAAAAAACTACAACTAAAAGCTAATACTTACCTGGGTTCGGGATGGTGAGGCAGGCCGCAGGCGCGTAATCCTCATTGTCCTGCGTCCCGGCGCAGGCACGTGATGATGTCATCACGCACGCCTGCACCGGGAATATACTACCACATAGGCCTCAGGCCTACTAGGCCTGAAGCCTATGGTGTTGATCGGCGGCGGGGCAGGGAACTATGCGCTCCTGTGCCCCGCCGCAGTATGTGGGTGCTCGGGTCGGCATTGGGCCCCCCAGTGATGCCGGGCCCGGGGCTGCCGACTTGAACGCCCCTATGTTAAACCGCCACTGAGCAGCACCAGCAGTAGTAGTAGAAGTAGTAGTAGTAGTAGTAGTATCAGTATCAGTAGTAGTAGTATCAGTAGTAGTAGTAGTAGTATCAGTAGTAGTAGTAGTATCAGTAGTAGTAGTAGTAGTATCAGTAGTAGTAGTAGTATCAGTAGTAGTAGTATCAGTAGTAGTAGTAGTATCAGTAGTAGTAGTATCAGTAGTAGTATCACAGTTCTCCCTTGCTTCAGAAAGGCACAACAATATCATTGAGGAAGAAGGTGAGATTGTGGATTGGATGGCTCACTCCTCCTCTTAGTCACAGCAGGATGACTTAGAAGTGACCTCCGAGTCTGACACCATGCCTTGGAGCCAAGTGTCACAGAATTCTTCCTGCTCCTTCTCCTTGCAGTCCCAGTGAAGGATTTTAGTGGAGTCCTCTCTGTCTTCACTGCCCCTTCCTAGTGGGATGTCTTCCTTTTTCCTAAGAAGAGACAACAAAAACTCATAACGTCCTACGGCAGATAATCAAGAGAGTCTCTCTGTTGACGGCTTGGGTGAGAGCAGTTGCGTTTGGACTGCTCTGAGGAGGAGGTTCAGGATGAGACGAAGGACTCCATACAGAGCCGTGGTTGTAATAGTGGCACCCATAGCCACAATATTGACGGTTATGGCCTAGACAGTGGCAGTCAGGGCAAATACAGAGCTGGGAATCGGGAGGGAGGCAAAGGAGCCCACAATGATATTTCACAGTCTGATCGAAGTGGCAGGGAGGGTAAGGACTTTGCTGATGATTGTGTGTTGACCTGGGAGCTGAATTGAGGCACTGAGGAGGAGGTAACATCAGAGGAGAAGGGTGGTGGCAGCAACAGCAATAACGAGCAAAGTTGATGTATGGCCAGAACCTTCCAGAGAAATGCCAGGGCCAGATCTGCTTTGGGTACTGGTATTGCGGCTGACACTGTGGGTGCATTAGGCTCAAAATGTGTTAGGGATAAGCCAAGCTCGGCTACCTCTAGTTCTGCATGAGTATCTCCCTTCTGGCAGGTTTTCTCCACGCTGACTGAAGTCAGTAGCATTGCCCTGTGCAAGATTTGCAAGAATAAAATAAGCCGTGGTCAGTCAAACACAAACATAGGCACCACAGCTCTATTGAACCACATGAAGCGACCTCACCTTATCCCGTGGGTAAATAGAGTTGGCCACCAGCTATCGCAACAAGAGTGTCCTCCACGGGTCCTCTTCTCCATTGTAAACCATCGATAATGGAATGAGTAGCCAGGAAACAACTTTACTTGCTCAGCAATCCAATGGTGCATATGCTTAATTCCCACCTTGCCAAGGTGTTGGCAGTGCAGTTGCTGCTGTACCATTTAGTAGAGTCTGCTAGGGAACGGGTGGCATGAGTTCAGCCTTGTTGATGGATATCTAGCCACTATTATTTCTCCCAAAAACCAAGCCCTGCTTTGTACTCTCATGTGGTGGAGAATAGGCTTGAGCGAATCACATTTGGATTGCTCTGTCCGAATCCAATTAGTATGAAAACTTTGTTTGCAATATTTCCTCTGTAGCATCCTAAAATGTATGGGCTCTGCAGAAACCTTAAAAATCTTGCTGCAAACTATGATGAGCCCACTTACCGGAAGCAGCCCGCCTACAAACCCAAGGGCCCTTCATGATTAGCCTCCCTACAAGGGGGCCCATGAAGTCTGCCCTTCCTTTTGACTGCCTGGATAATAAACAGGGATGGCCCCTACTGTGCCGTGCCACACACCTGGGCAGCATGCCGGACTGCGTATTGTCACCCCAGTCCACTTTCCCCGCACTGTAAGGACAAGTCTTAATTTTTATTATAATATGTATTTTACATTTAGCGACTAAAAATTTCATTTGGCTCCTAACTTTTTCATATTTTTTTTTTAGTCTGGAGCCCTGAACTCAGCATGCACCTGGCGATTTGTGCAAGGAACCCCCTGCCTCCATCTCCACTGCATACTCCCTCGGTGTGTCAGGGTCATCTTTCTGGCCTTCCGCATCACCCTCCAGCTCCTCTGCTGTCACTTGTGCAGATAAACCACCATTTTCTGTATACATTGCGTCTGCGTGAATGTCCTTCTCTTCCTTCCTTCCGCCAGTTCAGCCCCCACAGGTGGCCGTGAGATTTACTTTTTAAGGATGCGGAGCACAGCTTACACAGTGGGCTGTAAAGGACATATATTGTCCTTGACCATAGTTATACCTCCACGTGTCGGCACTGCTGTGAACAGACACCGACAGGTTCAAGGACTGGCCCACCTTGTGCTCAGCATACATGTGCACGGCTGGTACATGCTTATCAGAGAAGTAATGACGGCTTGGGATTCCCCACTTTGGCTTGGCACAAGCCATCAGTTCTCTGAAAGGTGCAGAGTCAACCACATGGAAAGTTAGGGACTGTAGTACCAGCACCTTCTGCTGAGGTGGTGGAGCCTTGGCTACGGGAGAAGGGGTGCGGGCCACTGGGAGATGCAGCAGTTGCTGCCTCAGGCTGTACCACTACATTAGCTCCACGGTTTTCCCAGGCCACTTTATGGTGACGTTGCATGTGTTGATGCAGGGCCGTGGTTCCAACATTGGTACCCTGGCCACGCTTCACCTTCTTCCCACAGATTCTACAAATGACCACGCTGGCGTCCTCCATCAACTTGATGAAAAATTCCCACACCGGCTAGTATGGCATTTTGATTTCGATACCAGTATTCGCTTTTATTCAATACTGGCTGCGCTGCTGCGCAGTCTAGTATCACAGAGCGAGCGTGCTCCTCTCAGCATGCTCTAAGCACAGAGGGGAAGCTGTAACTCCCCCCTGTGCTGCTACTGCCGCCACCACCAATGAGGAGAATCGGGAGAAGGAGGAAAGCCGGGCGCACTGCACCACCAATGAAAATTAACGTCTAATACACACAGGAGGCGGGTGATGGCGGGGAGGTGCGATCAGCGTTAACCCCTCAGGTGCCGCACCTGCCTCCTGTATTTTAACGTTAATTATCATTGGTGGCGCAGTGCGCCCCCCCCCAACCTGCTGTCTGCCGCCATTACACGCCATTGCCTTCCTCTGGATCAACTTGTAGGAAACAGTCCGAACTGGATGGACAAATGTCTTTTTTCGGTCTTATATACTATGTTACTATGTTACTATGTTACTAGGGGATTACAGTGTTATAAACCCCAGTTATAAAAACATTGGTGGTGCAGTGCGCCCCCACCCCCCAGTATTAAAAATCATTGGTAGCAGTGGTCACAGGGTCCCCTTACCTCCTCTCTTCTTATCGGAGCCCCAGCAGTGTAAGCCTGGGGCTCCGATCGGTTACCATGGCAGCCAAGACGCTACTGAAGCCCTGGCTGCCATGGTGAGTTCAATGCTGCTGTGTGCACTATGCACAGGGCAGCAGGGAGAGTGTGAAGTCCTGTTCACCCTAATAGAGTATAAAGTATAAATCACCCCCTTTCCCAATTTTACATATAAAATATATAAACAATAAATAAACATATCGCCATGTCCAAACTGTTAAAATATAAAAAAAAAAAATCCCATGCGGTGAAAAAATAGGATTGGACTGTTCGATTATGGGCCAGATGTTCCATAAAATGCGGAACTCAGCTTTTTTTGGTGTTTTCTTTTCTTTGCATGGTATCGAGTATCGCAATACTTTTTTATGGTATCGAAACCAAATCAAAATTTTGGTATTGAAACAACCCTACCCCCACCACTCCTTGCTGACTGCCTGCTGCCACTGCCTCTGTGAACCCATGCACCGCTAGTTCTTTCCAGACAGGTAGGCTCCTGAGTAAAAGACGGTCTACCCCAGGCATGTTTGACTCCAGACCTCACACTGCTACCACCCTGCTGACTCATGGCCACGCTAGCACCCTGATGGCTCATCTGCTGCCACCCTCATCCCCGGATTATAATGATAAAGCCCCTTTTTCACCAGGCTCCCACGTGTGATCGGATGCATCATTATCTACTACTGTCTGCAAGTCACAAATGTCACCCCCACCAGTCTCAGGGCCGTGTGCCTGACCGCTTGCAAAACACCAGTTCCCACGTGACTCATTGTTGCTGCGTGCCCGCCTACTGGAGGAATCAGCAGATCTCTCCTCCACATCTTGGCTGGGCAGTAGTTGTTGACTGTCCTCAACAAGTTCATCCTCGCTGAAAAGCGGAGCAGAACCGAAGGCATGCAATACTTCCCAAGCAGAAGGTTCAGAAAATGAAAGAGGCAGCTTTAGGACAGGTAGGGGCACAGAGCTTGTTCCTGGGCCATGCCAACTGAGTGTGATGTCAGAGGAACAGACTCCTAGCTTGGAAGTGTCTGATATCACTTGAGATGATATTGAAGACCGATTCAACCATTCAAGGACAGCTGGGTTGCTGGTCAAAACACGACTGAATGACACTGGCAGCTCTGGCCTGTCGTTGCGGGTGCTCCTACCACCCTCCCTTCTGCTGCTACTTCTGCCAGCTCCATGAACTTTTTTACCACAGCTCATTCTCTTGGAAAGGCCTGGCACCTGTCGGACATACTGTACTTTAACAGTAACTGTAAGTGTAAAATAGCAGTAGTATCAGGGCACAATTTCACCCCACAATCAAGGGTGAATGGATGTACTTATGTATAAGAGAATGTGACCAACCCAAAATGTGTAGTATCAGTCCGCAATTTAACTCCAACAACACAATTAAGCATTAACGGGTGTATTTATATATAAAAGAACATGAGCACCCTAAAATCTGTAGTATCCGGCCGCAATTACACCCCAATTACACAATTAAGGAGGATTGAATTATGTATAAAAGAACGTGAATACTCTAAAATCCGTTGTATCAATCCGCAATTGCACCCCAATTACACAATCGAGGATTAACGGATTGGTTTATATATAAAAAGAAGTAAACACCGCAAAAACAGTAGTATTATGGCGCAATTTCACCCCAATTAGACAATCAGGGATTAACGGATTTACTTATGTATAATAGAACATGCAAGGAAATTCGACTTTGTGACTAATGTAATTTTTCCTGAAATTCGGATCGAATTCCATTTCATAAACTTCAATTCGCTCAATACTAGTTGCGATGCTGTTTTGGAGCTGATCCGCCTGTGTGAAAGTAGCCACACAGGTGAGCAGTTGCTAAAGTACTTCAAACAGCAAAAATCCCACTGGTTGCCATCCTGCCAACTCCAGCTGGGTAATATGGTCAGCAACAATGGGCGCAACATATTGGCTGTGCTGGACCTGGGGGAAATAGCACTTGCTTCCTGCATGGCGCACACAATTAACCTAGCAGTGCAATATATTTGAAAAAAGTACACTGGTTTGCGCAAGATGCTGCCAAAATCCAAGAGACTGTCCTCGCATTTCAGCTATATTTATGTGGAGAGGAATGAATTCCTGGACTTGTAGCGTCTGCCAAACGTGTCGTTCCAACTTGCTATAATTCAGCATTTCACATGCTAAACCGTCTGCATGACCATTGGAAAACTGTGATTGGTTTTGTCATGTCCTAAACCACCTCCGCGGGGAGCATGTGTCGCTTTGAGGTCAGGCACTGGCAGCTCATCCAAGATGCCTGTTAGGTGCTGAAGCCCTTCGAAGAGGCCATAAAATTTGTCATTAGGAACAACTGCGGCATGTGGTCTGGTATAAAATTACTGACTTGGTTTAAGGTGAGGCCGGAACATGAAGGAGGGGGGGACTGGACAGGGCTAAGGAAATGAACGAGTTTTTCAACCGGTTCAGCAATGTATGTGCAGCTCCAACAGGAAGGGAGGATGGAGCTGTGTATAGATCAGCAACACTGACATTGGGTGATGAGCTAGCTGATTTCAGAGACTCTCAAAATAATCTGAGGAGACAATTTAGGAAACTGAAGATAGGCAAAGCAGCAGGGCTAGACAGACACGGTCCACATGTCCTTAAAGTGTGTGCAATCCAGCTGTTTTCAGTCTTTCAGTACTTGTTTAACTGGAGCCTACAATCACAGAGGGTACCGGTGTTATGGAAGACTTCCTGCCTGGTGCCGGTCCCCAAGACTACTTTCCCAATGTCCCTAAGTGACTTCCGTCCTGTGGCCTTAACATTGCATGATATGAAGTCCTTGGAAAGATCAGTGCTTGCTTACTTGAGTCCAAGGGTGAGGCCTTTTGCTGACCCCCTACAGTTTGCTTATCATCATAAAGTTGGGGTGGATGCAGTGCATTCATTTTTGGACAATGACGGAACCACTGTGTGTGTATTGTTCTTTGATTTCTCTAGTGCATTTTATACCTTACAGCCACTCTTATTGCGTAAGAAGATGGCTGATATGAAGGTTGATGAGAGGATAATAAATTGAATAATTGATTACCTTTTAGACAGGCTGCAGTTTGTACGGGTGGGGGCAGCAGTGTCTGGCAGTTTATTGAGCAGTGTAGGTGCCCCTCTAGGAACTGTGCTGTCGCCCTTTCTTTTCACATTGTGTACAGTCGTGGCCAAAAGTTTTGAGAATTACATAAATATTGGAAATTCGAAAAGTTGCTGCTTAAGTTTTAATAATAGCAATTTGCATATACTCCAGAATGTTATGAAGAGTGATCAGATGAATTGCATAGTCCTTCTTTGCCATGAAAATTAACTTAATCCCCAAAAAACCTTTCCACTGCATTTCATTGCTGTCATTAAAGGACCTGCTGAGATCATTTCAGTAATTGTCTTGTTAACTCAGGTGAGAATGTTGACGAGCACAAGGCTGGAGATCATTATGTCAGGCTGATTGGGTTAAAATGGCAGACTTGACATGTTAAAAGGAGGGTGATGCTTGAAATCATTGTTCTCCTATTGTTAACCTTGGTGACCTGCAAAGAAACGCGTGCAGCCATCATTGCGTTGCATAAAAATGGCTTCACAGGCAAGGATATTGTGGCAACTAAGATTGCACCTCAATCAACAATTAATAGGATCATCAAGAACTTCAAGGAAAGAGGTTTAATTCTTGTTAAGAAGGCTTCAGGGCATCCAAGAAAGTCCAGCAAGCGCCAGGATCGTCTCCTAAAGAGGATTCAGCTGCGGGATCGGAGTGCCACCAGTGCAGAGTTTGCTCAGGAATGGCAGCAGGCAGGTGTGAGCGTATCTGCACGCACAGTGAGACGAAGACTTTTGGAAGATGGCCTGGTGTCAAGAAGGGCAGCAAAGAAGCCACTTCTCTCCAAAAGAAAACACATCAGGGACAGATTGATCTTCTTCAGAAAGTATGGTGAATAGACTGCTGAGGACTGGGGCAAAGTCATATTCTCCGATGAAGCCTCTTTCTAATTGTTTGGGGCATCTGGAAAAAGGCTTGCCCAGAGAAGAAAAGGTGAGCGCTACCATCAGTCCTGTGTCATGTCAACAGTAAAGCATCCTGAGACCATTCATGTGTGGGGTTGCTTCTCATCCAAGGGAGTGGGCTCACTCACAATTTTGCCAAAAACAAAGCCATGAATAAAGAATGGTACCAAAACACCCTCCAACAGCAACTTCTTCCAACAACAGTTTGGTGAAGAACAATGCATTTTCCAGCACGATGGAGCACCGTTACATAAGGCAAAAGTAATAACTAAGTGGCTCGGGGACCAAAACATTGACATTTTGGGTCCATGGCCTGGAAACTCCCCAGATCTTAATCCCATTGAGAACTTGTGGTCAATCCTCAAGAGGCGGGTGGAAAACCAAAAACCCACTAATTCTGACAAACTCCAAGAAGTGATTATGAAAGAATGGGTTGCTATCAGTCAGGAATTGGACCAGAAGTTGATTGAGAGCATGCCCAGTAGAATTGCAGAGGTCCTGAAAAAGAAGGGCCAACACTGCAAATACTGACTCTTTGCATAAATGTCATGTAATTGTCGATAAAAGCCTTTGAAATGTATGAAGTGCATGTAATTATTTTTTACTACATTACAGAAACAACTGAAACAAAGATCTAAAAGCAGTTTAGCAGGAAACTTTGTGAAAACTAATATTTGTGTCACGACTGTACTGTAGATTTTCAGTATAAATCAGATTTTGGCACCTGCAAATATTTTCGGATGACTCTGTGGTAGTCGGTCGGATGTATTGGGAGGGGGCTGGTGTGAGGAGAAGTATAGGTGCCAAGCTAACTATCTACAACTAAAAGTAAAGAAAACTAAGGGTACTTTCACACTTGCGTTATTCTTTTCAGGAATAGAGTTCCGTCAAATGGGCTCTATGCCGGAAAATAACTGATCGGGCATATCCCAATGTATTCTGAAGGGATAGAAATCAGTTCAGTTTGCATCAGTATGCCTTCCGTTCAGTCACTGTCAGGCGTTTGCGACTGACATAATACCGCAGCATGCCTGATCAGTCGCCGGAATGCCGTATCCGGCATTAATGCCCATTGACTTGCATTAGTGCTGGATCCTACATTGCGAAAAAATTGAAGGACGGAGAACTGTAAAAAAGACTGCAAGACGGATCCGTCCATCCGCATGACAAGCGGAGAGACGGATCCGTTCTTGCAATGCATTTGTAGACTGATCTGCACCCGGCTCCGTCTACAAATGCTGTCAGTTGTCACACTGATCGGCGGATCCGGCAGCCAGCTTCGACGACGGAACTGCCTGCCAGATCACACGAACGCAAGTGTGAAAGCGACCTAAGTAGTTGGTGGTGAGTTATAGCAGGAGAAAGATCAAATATTTTTCTGTCACTATTGACGGTCAGGCCAATAATTTCTGTATTACGGTCTTTCACTATAAATTTGTCACATTTTTTACTTTCATTTACTGCACATTATTTGAAAGATTCCATGCCCTTGATTTAATTTGACTATTGCTTCTCCTCACGTCTCTTTCATTACACCAGATGTATCTGCTCTTTAGCCTAATAATGAAGGAATACGCTTAATGTTTCCAGCAGGTTGTTACGGCAGGGAAACAGCCTGCCAGCGTTCACTAAATCCAGCACTGCCAGATTCAGCAGATCTCGATTAAGTATAATGGAATCCAGCAGTGTTTAGTCTGCTTTCCGGCATTAAATGCCGTATTTCAGTCGGACAAATACGGGTGTAAATTTTTCCCTTATACCTTATCTCACAGTCACTGATGGACATCACTGTGTGAATAAGGCATAAAGCTTTAGTCCAGCAAGAATTTATTTTACAATCCTTCAGTTTTATTTTGGAACTACGGCTGGGTGATTATGGCAAGAAAAATCTCAGTCATTTCAACTTTATGGTTGATTATCGATTTTAATTTAGATTATTTTTATTCTTGCTAAATTTAAAGGGGTTGTCTCACTTCAACAAATAGCATTTATTAAGTAGAGAAATTTCATACAATGCACTTACTAATGTATTGTGATTGTCCATATTGCCTCCTTTGCTGGCTTCATTCATTTTTCCATCACATTATACACTGGTCGTTTCCATGGTTACGACCACCCTGCAATCCATCAGCAGTGGCCCTGCTTGCACACTTAACAAAAAACCACCAGCCTATATGCTCTCCCATGGTCCTGGCCATCAGAGAGGCCAGTGCTCTTTCCCATAGATTTCCGGACTGCAAACACTCGTATTGACCATAGTTTTGGTTTGCATTTGCATTTTATGCATTGGACCTGTCAATTTCAACGGGGCCACAAAAAATGCGGACAGCACACTGTGTGTTGTCCGCATGCATGTTTCACTGTCCCTCATTTGAGGACAAGAATAGACAGTTCTAATAGTACAGCAGAATGTAGGGATCCGCAAAATGTGGAGCACACTCGGCCTGTATCTGTGTTTTGCAGCAAAAATAGCTATGTCGGGTGCTGACCGTACAGTGTTAGTCATGCACACAATCACTCGCTGCCATACACAATAGAGGCACCTACAGAGGTGTCACTACTGCCGCCAGCTGGATGATCACTTGCCGTTCACACAGCTGCAGGGCTCAGCATCTCAGCCTCAGGATGTAAACAAGATGGGCTCCGTACCCTAACAACAAGCAGTGTTTTTTCACCAGGGAAGATTAAACAGCAATCCCAGACAATTTGAAAACACTACATGACCGGGTGAGCACTGCAGGAGATAACCTGTGACAGACAGAATGATATTGCTGGGGCTTGTAGTTGTCACTGCATGAACAACATTATGGAAGCATTGGCTACATGCTTGGACTTGCAGTTCTCCATTCCATGTTTTTAATGTACTCCTCCTTATAGCAACACACATGCACTACACATGTAGTCCCCTAAAGTTCTCTAGGGGCTTGCACATCAAGAGCACTGTGGTGGATCTACAGTATAACCCCCAGCATGCTCTGACATCTGCATAGTATAGGAGTGCCAGGAGAAGTAAAAACACACACGGATGAGGTCAGTCTCTGCAATCACGACCACCTTTCAAATTACCAAGCGTTCAATTATGTCATACTCAGGCCAATCAGATGCGGCTGCGGACTCTGGCCTGATTTTGACTTTGCTTGTGGATTCAGATGCAGTCCTGGTTTGCCTATCTGATTCTGACCTCTTTGTATTTGAACTACTCTTATCCCTTTAGGTTAAGCCTCTGCAGTTAGTTAAGGAGGAATTGTTGTCCAGTTGTGGGCCGCCAGCGCCACCTAGGACGGATGGGGCAAGTAGGTAGGGAGAGAGGTGCGGGTGGAATTCAGGGCTTCACTGTCCGTTACACTGTGCATGTGAATGGTTATCTGGATTTGCCCTTCGGCAATTGAAAAGAATTAGGAGAAATTGTTCCGAGTGTTCAACCTTTTTGCAACAGTCAATAGTTTTATATGCTGTATTCAAAAACTATACCAGACATTTGACAGAATCTCAGCCCTTTCACAAGTTGAATGTTTGGCACCATCTGATGCGCATCATGATACCAGGAACTTTAAACACAATTTTAATACCATTGACAGCATTGGACATAGACAAGTTAGGAATATATTGTGTCACTGGCATATGTTGCTAAGTGATCGATAACTTAAGGGCAGCTTCTGTGAAATTACAATTCACAGAATACACAGTTATTCGGCTGATCTTGTAACTCCAATGGAAGTGAAAGGAGGATTCTGGTAGTTGTAGTTTCAGAACAGCTGGAGCGCTGGAGGTTGCTTATTCCTGACCTAGGCAAATGTCTGTTTTATTCTGGTAAATGGGCCTGTGCTGCAATACCAAGCACAGCCACCATACAATGTACAGTGCTCGGTGAGCTGTGAGAAAGCTGAAGGGCTCACTGGAGCTCTGTGGCCTCTTCAAACAGCTGATTGGTGGAGGTTCCCACTAATAAGATATTGATGACCTTTTCTTAGGTTAGACCATCAATAACAAAATCTCGGACAACCACTCAAACGTCTGAACCTAACTTTTTTTTTCCCTGTTTGAATGTGTTTTCATATCTAATGTTTATGCTTGAGAACGCTGATTTGTTATTAATATGTTTAATAATAGGAGGAACCCGTGGATTATTGATCCAGTCATCAGCATCTGAAATAGAAGATTCAGATTCAAGGACTGATCAGTTACCATGTGATCTTGGACAAGTTGGTTTATCAGATAATTCAGGTATTTTTTTTAGTAAAATGATCTTAAACAAGAAAACACTTATGTCATTTGTAAGCTGTTCACCACATCAGACATTTGACTTCAAAATGCATGAAAAAATTGAAAAGGCACCTAGATTTATATTATAGATGCTATATATATAAATAGATATATATACAATTGTTGGAGTGGGTTTACTCCACAGGTGAGCGTTGCACCCGCCATCCACTTTTCTAGGTGGTGCTGCCTCAATTTTTATTTTGTATAGATATATAGATATAGATATATAATTTTCCTAAAACATAACTGTGGGGATTACCCAGTGTTTATCTATTTTCCCAGGCTAGTATTTGCATGAACATTTTGTAATGCCTTGTTCATTTTTTATTTGGTTTATTTATTGATAGTTTTGCATTAAGTACAGAACTATGAACAAATAAATAAAGGTAAAGAATTGAAGGGTACATTATTTGAACATCAAAAATAAGCATGTAAACAGTAGAACCAGCATTCAGTAGCAAAAGTGACTACTGTCCAAGTCCCCTCTTAGTGTCAGTAATAAATGGAACATGCAACTGGGGTACACAAGTGTGGAAATTAAAGGGATTCTGTCACCTCGTAGATATGTAAATTAGCCTGGTTAAGGAGCCCAAGGGGCTGTAATAACCTTCTTGGAGCCCAGCCACGCCCCCCTGTGAAGGAGCCCAGCACCGTCTGCGTCCTCCGAATCTCCTCCATGGTCAGAGTTAGATCGCCGGCATGGTGTTCCTTCCCTGTGCTGGCATCAGCCTCAGGGAAGGAACTGCACATGTTCGAGCTCGCACATCGCGAGATTACGGCGATCTAACCGTGAGCAAGGAGGAGATTCAGAGGACGCAGGTGGTGCTGGGCTCCTTGACAGGGGGGCGTGGCTGGGCTCCAAGAAGATTAGTACAGGCCCCTGGGCTCCTTAACTAGTCTAATTTACATATCTATAAAATCATTTTTTAAACACAATAAAAGCACATAGAGCTATGGGACAGGTATATTGCGGACATGCTAGTGGCGATCTAGCCGTGCATGTCCGCAGCTCTATAGGCTAAAACGAGGTGACAGAATCCCTTTAAAAACAAACCATTTATACCAATTATACCACTCTAAGGAACAGTTACATTCAGATTGTTTGAACTGAAGAAAGCAATTGGCATAATTGTATTAGCGTTGTTGGCTGCTCGGTCTGTTCTACTGAATGGTTCAACTGGATAATACCAATGCTATCTGTCCGTCCTACATAAGTGAGTAAAATAAATAAATAAATGAAGCCCTTGAAGCAGGCATTGATCCCTAGTATACCCCAACAAGAGAGAACCATAGGCCCAAGTGTTTAAGCGGAGACACCAAATATTGGTGAAAGAAATTGGGTTGGACAAAACCGTGCTATCGCAATTCATGCGATTCCCTTCTTCTTTGTGTGGTGGCAAATCAATTAGAAGAATAAGTATGCACGTGCCCTACTGCTTTCATAATGAGACCAGACACCCAAGTTGGTTTCATGGAACGATCTTCCCATCCCCCGAGCAAGAGAGCTTTATTCAAGTTACAGTCACTTCAATACAAACAATGACATCACAAAAGGGGTGTTCCTTAAGAAAAGACCATTGGCTCCTTAACTTGATAGGAATGGTTTCAGCAAAGTTCATATGTAGCTTTGAAACTGCAACCTAACTCCCCCTTCCCCTCCACAGTGACCTTACACACACATGGCTCACACATCTGGATAGTGGCCATCTTGGGGACAAACATGTATACTACAGAATGTTCACACTATATTTAAAAACCTATCTCTCACAAATCCCTCCTTTTGCGGGAAATAGACCAAAGGTGAACAGGCAAAGTGAGGTACTCTCCCAACAGCCTATTGCTTCACCAGGTCCCCTCAACTCTCTTTTGAGTTTGCCTTCACCTTGTCCTATTTACCCTGCAACCATCAACAAGTTTTTTTTTATTTACTTCAGGATGGAATAATCTTTGTCTTTGACAGGGGCACAGCACATATACATAGTATGGGCATGGATGAATTAAACATTTCTAAAACAAAACTATACAGCACCCTGTTAAAGCCAAATGCTAAAAACACTGTAGTCACTGAATCCGTTCCCAAAACATTATTCTGATCATAATGTGATTAATTTCAGAATTTTTCCCATCAGTTCATTTAATAAAGTCCATCAGTTTCTTCAGATCCTTGGTGATCCTTCGATCAGGGGCAGTTTGTCCAGAATGTAGATGCAGCAGGAACTTCCAACAATCTTGTAAATCCCTCCTTTTTTTTGCTGTCGAGGATCAGTTGGTTCTGTAGAGTCATCACTGAAAAAGAGCTGAGTTGTTCTGCCATTCCCTTCGCAGCATCACAGGTGTAATTCACAAATCTCTGTTGACAATAGAAATGTTAATCCAATTTTCAATTTTTTTTATTACTACTAATCGATGGAATTAATGACTAAAATCCTACAGTATCTGACTTGTAGCTTTAAATTTGTCAGAAACTCTTCTACAGACTCCTATGGCATCCATGAGTCAAAGGATGTTGGGAGTGACCTCCTTAGTCGTGACTGGACATTGTGTTGCTTACTGACTTGATCCCACTCAGGAGGTGAGAATAGAACAAATGGCATCAGTACTTGATCTGGGTACATTGGCCAGTTCATTCTATCAGCATCCTGGGTCGGAGTTTCAGATCTCGATACTCACCAGATATCTGCGTTTTGATAATTTTGGTTGATAAATCAACTGTCAGGAACTATCAGAGTCACTACTTGTCTTATTCAGCTGAATTATGTAAGACCAATATCCTGGAGGGAAAAAAGTAACATCAAAATAGAAAAATTTACCTAATGGGTACCCGTCAATAGCAGCTAGAAAATTACACAAGGAGTAGGGTACCTTAAAACATAACTTTTATTTATTTACCTAAAACGCCCAATACAAAATATATAGAGTGACCAGGTGAGACACACATTGTCAAAATTGACCAAATTGGTGAAAAAGTGAAACTAGGGTAGCAGCAGGGCTGAGGGGGGAAGGGAATGCTGGGTCTCTGCTCCTGAGCACAACCCTATACAATCAACCCTCCCTAAAACGTGCTAACGTTTGATACTCGTTCCTCGAGTTTCAATTTTTCCTCCTCCAGCAGCAGGTGCATAAAACATAGGGAGCTATTGGTCGCCTCCTCCCACTTAGTAGTGAGTCTGGAGCTTCTGCACCTGCTAGCTGGAATCAGGGGGATGACAGACAGTTTCAGGTGTCAACAGCCTGGGCCAAAATGTGGGGATCTATGTGGACAAGTAGCACCCTTCGTCAAAGGAACTTCGAAAAGGAACTTCGAAAAGGAACTGCTCAACTCTTCGACAGTTTAAGAAACAGGCAGAGGATCTATGTCAGAGATTTACTGCAAAGGGGTATCCTGATGGTGTATTAAGGAAGGCCTATCAGAGGGCACTCTCTTCCACTAGGACTGAATTGCTTCACCCTAATAAGTCCCCTACAAAAGATGACAAGGTACGGTTGTTGGGCAGGTTTGATACAGGAGCGGAGGAGATAAAAAGCATACTGGCCATACATTGGGGTACCCTTCTGTTGGACCCTGATTTGGCCAAGGTAATTGCCCCATATCCTCAGGTCACCTACTGGAGGGGACGTAATGTACGTGATTTTGTGGTACATAGCCACATTAGTGGGACAACGCACCCCACTGTTAACTGGCTGAGACCTGTGATTGGCTCCCATCAGTGCAGTGGGTGTATAGGAAGTATATACTCTGTTATCATGGAAATTTTGCAGATCGCGATTAAATTGCTTATGTTTCCGTTCTTTCAAGTGATATTCAAATTTCTCAAGTGTATTTTTTAGCTGGAGTTCTTTACTCACAAAATCAGATTCCCGTTTCAACTTTTTAGCTGTCTCAATCAGTCCTTTGAGAGGGGGATCTCTTTCCTCGAGTTTCAATTTTTCCTCCTCCAGCAGCAGGTGCATAAAACATAGGGAGCTATTGGTTGCCTCCTCCCACTTAGTAGTGAGTCTGGAGCTTCTGCACCTGCTAGCTGGAATCAGGGGGATGACAGACAGTTTCAGGTGTCAACAGCCTGGGCCAAAATGTGGGGATCTATGTGGACAAGTAGAACCCTTCGTCAAAGCCTTACCCTCCTATACCGGGGATACTAGAGATTTGTTGGCAACATTGGAGAGAGTGACATTAGATGATGATTGTCTACTAGCCTCCATAGATGTGGAGGCCTTATACTCCTCCATTCTGCATAATCTATGTATCCAGGCTGTTGAATCCTTTCTAACCATGAGAGGGTGTCAGTTTAGCGACCACAATACCTTATTTTTCTTGAAGTTGCTTCAGTTTTCACTTACTTGCAATTACTTTCTGTTTGATGGGTTCTATTAACACCAGCTCAGGGGCACTGCGATGGGGAGTCCGTGTGCCCCATCGTATGTAAATTTTTTCCATGGCTGGTGGGAGAAGAAGGTGGTGTTCACTGATCCCCCGTATCCACTCACTATGCATAGTGATGTGGGCCAGATATATTGATGACATATTTATTATCTGGCGAGGGATGAGCAGCACCTTTTGAACAGCTCGTTGAAACCCTCAACAGAAATGAGTTGGGCTTACATTTCACTTCTGAAACGTCAGAACAATCTCTACCTTTCCTGGATATCCGCATTGATAGGGGACCAGGGGATGAGATTTGTACTGAGACGTTCAGGAAGCCAACAGCTACCAATTCTCTCCTAAATTGGGGGAGTTACCACCCAGTACCATTAAAACGTGGTATTCCAACCGGGCAGTATCTCCGCATGAAAAGGAACTGCTCAACTCTTCGACAGTTTAAGAAACAGGCAGAGGATCTATGTCAGAGATTTACTGCAAAGGGGTATCCTGATGGTGTATTAAGGAAGGCCTATCAGAGGGCACTCTCTTCCACTAGGACTGAATTGCTTCACCCTAATAAGTCCCCTACAAAAGATGACAAGGTACGGTTGTTGGGCAGGTTTGATACAGGAGCGGAGGAGATAAAAAGCATACTGGCCATACATTGGGGTACCCTTCTGTTGGACCCTGATTTGGCCAAGGTAATTGCCCCATATCCTCAGGTCACCTACTGGAGGGGACGTAATGTACGTGATTTTGTGGTACATAGCCACTTTAGTGGGACAACGCACCCCACTGTTAACTGGCTGAGACCTGTGATTGGCTCCCATCAGTGCAGTGGGTGTATAGCGTGTCTATACATTGCACAGTGCCGCACTTTTGTTAGCCATGTCAACCAGAAACAATACCATATCAAGAGCTTTGTTAACTGCCACACGAAGAGGGTGATCTATCGTGCACAATGTGGGCGTGGGATGGAATACATTGGTAGGACAAGGCGGAAGCCATGTAGGATAGGTGAGCATTTGAGGGATTTTATAGAACTGAGATTCATGGGGATCGAGGTTATCCCTCCCCCGAAAAGAGGGGGAGACTGGGACAATAGGATCTTATAAAGAGAAACCTGGTGGATCTTTAAGTTGAAAACTGTTCACCCAAGAGGACTAAATGGGCAGTTATTACAGTTGAGCGAACACCTGGATGTTCGGGTTCGAGAAGTTCGGCCGAAAATTGAAGTCAATGGGGACCCGAACTTTGGGCCACTAAAAAGGCTGTAAAATAGCCCATGAAAGGGCTAGAGGGCTTCAAAAGGCAGAAACATGTAGTTAAATCCCCTGTAAACAAATGTGGATAGGGAAATGACTTAAAATAACTTAAAATAGAGAAAAATTATAAATAAACATTCTAAACTTGAGCCCAAGTGAGTGACAGTGGCACCTGTCACCCAGCAAACAGAGGATGTGGCAGCAACGCCACCACATCTGTCATCGTCACCAAGCATCTCCACCAAACCCCATGAAAGTGTTCAGCTATCAGCTGTCCATCTCCCAAACACTGGAGAGAAAAAGAAATAGAAAGAGGAAGAGGAAGTACCCCCCTACCCATGGCTTTGAATGCCTTATTTCAAATTTCCTGGTCCTTTGATATGCTGTCATTCTGTCTGGTGGACAGTTTTAAAAACCTTATGGCGGTGGCTGTCCCACAGTACATGTATCCCAGCCGCCGCTACTTTTGCAGGCGAGCCATCCCTTCCCTGCACAACCAAGTGGCGGACAAAATCAGGTGTGCACTGCGCAACGCTATCTATGGCAACGTCCACATAACCAACAACACAGTGGGTAATTGTAGCGGCTGGCCCAGAGGCGGATAGCATTTTTGCGAATGTCCTTTCGCCCCCGAGGATTGCTGGGCATTTCTCTTTGTATCCAGTTACCTCCTCCTCCTCCTACCTCTGCTTCCTCCTCCTCCTCTACCACCCACTCATCCACTCAGTGTAACACCTTCACCACCAACAGCACCAAAGCCAGGGGAAATGACAGCAGTCTGTTTTAAAACTTGTGTGTTTGTGGGAAAAAACCCACAACGCGCAGGAGCTGTGGACAGGCATGGAACAACAGACGGATGATTGGTTGGTGCCATTGAGCCTTCAGCCCGGCCTGGTGTTGTGCGCTAAAGGGGCAAAATGTAATAGCATGTCTGGGCCTAACCAGTTTGACGCACATCCCCTGCCTGCCACATGAGCTGAATTTGGGGTGCAGAAATTCCTAAACACCAGACAGTGAAAATCAATTCTGTGAATCGAACACACACAACAAACCCCCCCCCCCCCCTTTTCACTTAAACCATTAACAAACGGTTTACAAATTTACTTGAAAACATATTAAAATAACTATATTGCAGCTAAACTAACCATACAAACAAACAAAACTATATACACGCCTTATCCTTAACTTAAGGCCAGCCAATTACTAGTGGCTCGGAGGGTGGGTTCCTGCACCAACATAGGCCCTGGCCTGGAACACAATTGTCCAGCCAGGGCACAGTTCTGGAGGATGAGGAGGAGTAGGAGGAATGCTGGGGGATACAGAGGACACAGATGATATACCTCCCTCAGAAGAGGATAGCTTGTCCTTGCCTCTAGGCAGCCTGGCAGACATGAGCGACAACATGCTGCAGTGCCTGCGCAATGACCGCCCAGTTACTGCCACATTCTAACTTGTGCTGCTTACTGGGTGGCCACCCTGCTGCATCCCCGTTACAAGGACAACGTGCCATCCTTAATTCCCTCACTGGAGTGTGATAGGAAGATGAGCCCGCTAGTAGACACGCTGCTGATGGCATTTACACCTGACACCGTGGACTCAGGGGAAGCACAAGGTGAAGGGAGAGGAGGAGGAAGAATTTGCCAATGCAGCTGCGTCACCACCAACACCTCAGAAGGCAGGTTTATCATTGGCAAAATGTGGAAAAGCTTTGTCATCATGCCACAACAACCTGCACCACCAGCAGATCTGGAACATCTTAGCAGGAAGCAGCATTTCAGCAACATGTTGGAACAGTACACGTACTGACTGATGGGTGTGTCTAGGGGAATAGCTACAGGGGAAGCAGGGGAAGCAACTGCTTTGGGGCCGTGACCCAGGGAAAGGGCCCATCCAGGAGGAGGAGGAGTAAAGGACTTTGTCAGGGCCCCCTCAACAGTATTATACAATTAAATTATATAATATACAGTGGCAGTATAGACAGTGTAGAAAGCGAATGGAACAGGTGCTGAGCCTGGTCTGAGAGAGCGATCTTTAGTAGCCACAGGCATGGCGGCATGAAAGGAAGGGGTTGCGCAAAAATTACTGGGGGAGGGGGGCCCCATTCAAAAATTTGATGTGGTGCCGATCATTTTTAGCTACACCACTGGGTCTGGCCCATTCAACTTCTGGGTCTTCAAATTGGGCACATGTCCTGAGGTTGCCCTTTACACCTTGGAGGTGCTGGCCTACCCTGCAGCCACTGTATTTTCTGAACATGTGTTTAGCATGGCTGGGGGCATTATCACAGACAAGTGCAGCCGCCTGTCCGCAGACAATGTTGACAACTAAGCTTTTGTTTATTAAAAAGAACCAGACATGGATCCCACAGGAACCTTATGCAGAATAAACATGTATATCGGCCTCACCCAACCATTGTTGTAAAATAAAAAATAAAAAAACTGTTATTAGAGACTACCTTTGGCTTCACAGCCCAAAAAGGCTTCATTTCATGCAAGAATGTAACCGCCAATTGTAAGTTCCCTGTCAGTTATGCAGTGCAGGGGAATCTATCCTTTGCCGGACACTATTAAACTTGTCCAGTCACAGCTGGAACCACTGATTTATGGTATTGCTATTTTGGCAATTGAATTTCACCCCAGAACAAAATATATCCGTTGCCGGACACTATTAAACTTTGCCAGCCACTGCTGGGACACAAGATTTAGGGGATTGCTATTTTGGCAATTGAATTTCACCACAGAAAAAAATCTATCCTTTGCCAGACAGCAGACAGTATTACACTTGGCTAGCCACTGCTGGAACACCAGATTTAGGGGATTGCTATTTTGACAATTGAATTTAACCTCTTAATAAAATATAGAAGTTTCTTTCCTGAGTTTCTAGGGGTGACAAAAAGCACAGCCAAGCCCCTGATGTAGGATATAGCAAAAAAAAAAACTAGTATTGATGGATTTGGTGGCAGCTTGTGTTGGTGCACCACAAGACACAAAATGGCCGTTGATCACCCCAGAAAAAAGTGACAGAAAAACGCTCTGTCCTGCCTAAAAACCAGTGAGCAATTAGCTAGCAGAAGTTGAATGTTTCACAGCTGTAGATCGATCACTTCATTAGGTGTTTTTGCTGAGTTTTCCCTGCCTAATCTCGCCCTCACAGCAGCTGCATCCTATCCCTACACTAATCAGAGCAGAGTGACGTGCGGCGCTACGTGGCTCCAGCTTATCTAGAGGCTGGGTCACATGCTGCACTTGGCCAATCACAGCCATGCCATTAGTAGGCATGGCTGTGATGGCTTCTTAGGGCAAGAAGTAAAACTCTAGCTGATTGGCTGCTGTGCAGCCCTTCAGAAAGCGGGATGAAATCGCCAAACGACCCGAGCCCGAACCTTTTTTGAAAATGTTCGGGTCCGGGTCCATGTCCCGAACACCCCAAATCTATCCAGTTCGGGTTCTCTCATCCGTTGCAGTTATCATTCGGTCCCTTTATATGATCAGACTTCAGTCTAGTTTCAGATCTAAGACCCTTCATGATCATTACCATACCCCTTTCCCTATTGCTCCTCCCCTCCTCTACTGTCTCCTTTGGTCTCTCTGTCTTTTATTGTCTTTTGATGTAATCTAACTGTAATCTAATCTTCATGTCTTACTCACACTGTACGCTTTTCACTGTGCTGCTGTTAAAACTTAATTCTACTATCTGATCTTATGTAATAATCGGCATTTAAATACTCCTTTTACCTACTCCCTCAGTAACTTTACAGAAGGTAGGTAATCTTACAGTTCTCATCTTTTACGCTTTTTATAACAACGCCTCCCTTGCTACTTGTCACGGCTTATTGCTGGTACCGCAAATTTCCACCATGGTTTCAAAACCCTGCCTTGGAATCTATCCAATTATCAGCCAGGGTCCAATTGAGTCGGGTCTGATGGGCGGAGTCACATTTTCCGTGGTCAGCCCCTAACTATGCTTATCTGCTCCAGCTATGTTCCGGTGAATTAAGGTCGCAGGACCTGCGATCACATGGCAGGTGCACGTGATCGTGATGTTAGTGGTCACGTGTCAAACCTTGTGACCGGAACTCCACTGTGGCGGCGGGCGGGAGCACCTTTAAATAGTGCGGTCGTGCTGAGCGCTAATGTGATGCTGCCACACGCGGATTGTCACCAGCCTGGCTGGAAACTACGCAGCCTTGGCACTCTGATCATGGATTGCTGGCCACATCTTGGCACTTACTAAGATAAGCTGTTCGTTTTCTATATCTAACCTGCCCTATACCTGTATCTTAGGGTTACTCTATGGACGTTTGTATATGTAAACTGCAATATATAATACCTCTCTGCGTCAACTGTCGTATGGTTTTGTGAACACTGCATTTTACTCAGGCTATACTGTCTTTTGTCCTCTGATGAACTGGTGAATGCCAGGGAAACGCTTTGGGCAATAGGGCATTTTATGCATGCAATGAAGCAAGTTAGTAGTGTCTTTTTCATCTAAGGCATGCTGTATTGCTGGTGTAGGTGATTTGTTGTAATAGGGCCTCCTACCCCTTTCTCCCCCTCCCCTTCAGAACGCAGCTGGGCAGTCAGAGCACTGGTCAGGGGCATGAATAGGGTTGTAAGATATTGTCGTATAAATTGTCGATATTGTCATATAGAATATCTCTTGTATTCATATAAAATGTTCAGTTAGTGTGTAATGAAATCAGTGGACTATATCAGATTGGTAAAGTCATTGATGTAGCGGCTGAAAAGGTTTTTTAATTAATATTCTGTTGTAGCGTAGCCTTCTGTAGTTCTAATCAGGATGTTTTCAGGAATGTTTACAATCATTTACATTTTGAAGGCATCCTGAAGGCAGATGGACTCTCCCATTCACAACCAGTCGTGACGTCTCCATTCAGTGTGATCTCATCACAATTGCAAATGGCGGGAGAATAAAGTGGTCATAATATGCAATGTGTGGGAACATGTGACACCTTTTGGTCTCCTGGTAGAGATCAAAACTGTTCTTTGAAGTAGAAAATATTTGGTAATGAGAGGTGGGAGTGAGTTTGAGGAGTAGTATAAAACTTGGACCTTTTGGTCTCCTGGTAGAGATCAAAACTGTTCTTTGAAGTAGAAAATATTTGGTAATGAGAGGTGGGAGTGAGTTTGAGGAGTAGTATAAAACTTGGACAGATTTTGTCCAGAGTGGGGCAGAGAGAGAGAGAGCCTTCTGGGGATAAGGTGGCTTTAGAGTTCCAAGGGAACCTTATTCTGGTAGCTATATCTCTATGACTTTGCATTATTGAATGGTTATTATGTCTTGTTGTTAGGCTGCAGAGTATTGATGTGTTAGCAGGTTGTTATGGTAATGTACGTGTAGTGTTCTTTTGGTCAGGAATTTCTGAAAGTTTGATTTAATTGTAGTTTTGTCCCTAAGATTTATGTGAGGTTATGGTTGGTTAATATCTGTTTTATTGTTTATTGTGTTCTTTATTGTATTATAATTGGTTTATTTGCGTTGTGTCAATTTTAATGTTGCGCATTTGAATCTGGATATAATATATTTTCTTCTTTTTCAATATACACTTTTGTTTGTGTGCTTTCTTTGCCGACTGTCCCCTAGAACTTATGTGAGAATATTTTTATTGTTCAATGTTATTATCATCTTGTTTAATTGCCAATAATCATATTTCTTACATAATTTGGCGAGCCAGGAATAGGTGTGGCTGGAGAGTATATATTCATAATTGTGTATATTTATGTTCTGAATCATTTGCGCTGCATCACTGTTGACAACTCTGTTATTTAGTTTTGTTATAAGTTGTGGAACAGGTTTCATTGGGTGTCATTGTTGGGGCTGTTGTTTATAGTCTTAGTCATGGAAGGGTTAAAAAAGAAAGTTGCCAAGGTTAAGAATACTAAAGCTATTGTTAAGATAATGAGGGAGTCCAGTGACCACTGGTGTCAGGCCCAGGAGTATGTGAAGTGATGATTAGTGAGAAAAAGTTGTCAAAGAGTAAGGGAAAATCAGCCTTAGTGTTTGCTTCGTATTAGATTGCTGAACAGTCCAAGTTGGTGATGGTGCAGAAAGAGCAGCTGGAGAATCAGGTAAAAGAATTGAATAAGCGAATTGATTTGTTTATTTCTTCTCAAAATGCTGCTGCTTTAGGTATGGGGCATCATAAAACTGTAGAGGAGAATAATGAATTGCGTTTGGAAAATGAGAGGCTAAGGGAACGATTGAGAGATTCAGAGGCTGCTATTAGATGTTGGCTACTTCTTGTAATTAATCCGAGGTTGATCATTCTCATTGTTTGTCAGAGAGAGAGTCTAAGAGAGCCTTAGGGAGCAGTTGGCTAGACAGAATGCTGTTGTGGCTGCGTTTAATATTCCTTGAATATTAGAACGGAAAGATAGGTAGACTCAAATGGTTTGAATGTTTCTGAAACCACTGTGTCCAAACCCTTAACCAGCACCGAAGTGCAAGTGCTGAGTAAGGAATTGGGAAATAATAGTCTGCGTGATGATCCTGTTGAGGTAATGATGAAAATTGGGTAAAAAGACAATGTGTATGGCGGCTCACTGTGTAGACCAATATGACATGTGCTCACCCCTGGCAACACCCAGGCCAAAAGAAAGTATAGGATAGAACAAATATCGGTGGGGGGCACTCAATAAGGAGAGCACATAGACTTCAATGTGAAATTTTTTTATTAAAACAAAATTGATACTAAACACAAAATAAATACTTTAAAAGACATAAATTCATCCACATATGTTTGTTGGTGATAGTTAATCATATACATAGATCCTCATTAGCTGGTTGCAGAAGGAATTACCCAAGAAAATTAGCAGCCGTTAAAGGTGACACCTATAAAGTAAATTTGTTAATAGTTAGACAGAATTAGTCATATGGCGTCCCTTTTGATATCGTAGTATCTCAACTGGGATTGTAGATAAAAACAGTCACTTGATATAGAAAAATATTCCCAGTAGGTTCAGTCCTTAAGTTAGAGCCGTAACTTTGTTATGCATAGAGGGTCTCTCTCACAGAATGTTCACGTAGACATGCATATAAAGTGAGCACCACATGGACGATACTGCACCCCTGGTATCACTCTTGAAAGCCGACGAGACCAAGCACGGCCTCCCACGCTGGAGCTTTAGTTAGTAGCGGCGTCTCACGTGATCGGCACCATTCACGTGATCGTGATGTCTTAGGAGTGGGCGGATTGCTTCACAGGTCCTGTAGTGGATACGCTGTACTGAAAGTTTCCAATTGATGGAGTATATTTTGTATTTTCTTTGGTGATATAAGGTGTTTTTCAATTGCTCTGAACGGACGAGCTGACAGACGTCTCCTGGGGACTTGTAGTGCGGCTAACTGCAGATCACTCCATATGCGTTTTATCTACAATCCCAGTTGAGATACTGCGATATCAAAAGGGACGCCATATGACTAATTCTGTCTAACTATTAACAAATTTACTTTATAGGTGTCACCTTTAACGGCTGCTAATTTTCTTGGGTAATTCCTTCTGCAACCAGCTAATGAGGATCTATGTATATGATTAACTATTACCAACAAACATATGTGGATCAATTTATGTCTTTTAAAGTATTTATTTTGTGTTTAGTATCAATTTTGTTTTAATAAAAAAAATTCACATTGAAGTCCATGTGCTCTCCTTATTGAGTGCCCCCCACCGATATTTGTTCTATCCTATAATGATGAAAATTAATCAGTTTGAAAAAGTACATAGAAATTTGAGCCCAAATAGTGATGTCTTTTTTGTTATCGTTGCCAGCCTGGATAATTTGTTAAGGGCCAGTCTACTCCCTCCTGTGTTTACGGAACCACGGATTAAGCAAAATTTGGTTGATGAAGTCCTTAAAGCTTTGGGAATTGAGAAGACTGATCATCACACAAATTTTGGAAACTGTGCACAGAGAAGGGGAAAATCTGTCCAAGCGTTTGCGGATAGATTATTTTTGTTATATAAGTTAACACTTCCAGCTGGTACCCATGGCTCACTAAATGATGATATTTATAAGCGAGCATTAATCAACAGGGCATCACCAGACATACGCAGATTGGTTGGTTCATAAGTGGCAGTTCAAAACTCATTTACAAAAATTATGAATTGCTTTAAGAGGGCTGAAGCAATGATTAAGGAGCAAGAGAAAACTCATAGAAGTAGGGTAGCTGCAGTTGAAGGGCCTGCCCCTTGGTACAATAATGTCAGGAAGTCCTCACAATATTCTAAAGGACCCTATGAAAAGGGACAAGCCTTTACATGTTTTGTATGTGGTCAGGTGGGTCATATCTTTAGAACTTGTACATATAGGCAAGCAAGAGCCCCTGTGCCACCATCTGATCACTCAGTCAAAGAGTTGCAGCTTCAATTGTCAAATGCCTTAAGAGAGATTGAGAAGTTGAAGGCAATTCAGACTGCTGGGCAAACTCTTAGAGCCAATGTAACTAATTGCTCTTAAGGTCTCATTAATAGCTCTCCTCCAACAAGCTCAGCATCGGAAAGTGTTGCCTCCATCCCTCCTGTTGTGAAGTTCAAGAGAGATGGATGCAATAGACCTATTATATTTGCTGCCGTGGAAAGAGGCCCACAGCAGAAAATGTTGATTGATATTGGAGCCTCTATCTCAATTTTACATGCACCCCAACCCCAAAGGCACCCCTTGTCTACAGGGCGGACACTTAGTTTACAAGCCTTTCAGGGATCCCATTCTGTGGCAATAGAAGCAAACAATACTGTGTTAAAGATAAACGAACAGGAATTTGATTTAAAGGCATATTTGATGAATTTACCAGCAGGGCTGTGGAGTCGGTAGATAAATTGTCCGACTCCGACTCCTCAGATTTTGAAACTTCCGACTCCGACTCCTCGACTCCGACTCCTCTGTATTTAATATGCAAATACGAAGCTGTTCCACCAAGTTCTTCTAATCTTCTCTAGCACAGAGAGGTAGTTGAGCAGAAGCTGCTGCCTTCTCCTTTGTGTGCTGATCTTCTGCTGAAGATAGAGCACTGGGAGGATCCAGGAAGGGGCATTTATTTTAAAACATGATTTTCCTAGTAGAATCCCATAGTCATGTTTAAAATTTAAGCTAACAATCTGAGTTTACATGTTTTATAGCCTTAGCTGAATGATAGCAGTTTTTCAAATGGTTTACAGCTTCAGTCTTGAACTATTGACTATCCATTCCCTTCACTTATACAAATGTCTCCAGTCCTTAATCAGTTATCCGTGAGAGGCGAGGATAACCATGGGTCCCTGTAACAGCAGACCACAAGACAATGGAAAGTGTAAGTATTGCCGCTCCTTAAAGGGACACTGACAGGCTGATTTTCCAGCTAAAGATATATATATATACTGGTATTCATCAGAGAATTAGGAATAAAACTATACTAATGTTACCCCCAGTTAAGCTGTACTTGTGTTTAAAAAACATTTATGCAAATTCACTATCTTTGTGCCCAATGGGGCAGCGTCTCCTGCGGCTTTGTGCCCAGCCGCGCCCGAAGTACAGCTTCCCAGCGCTGTTCCCCTCGTTATTATTCACTGCACTGGCCTTTTTTTTTCAGGCTAGCCGAACGCTGAATTCCTGCGCAGGCGCACGTGTAGAGTGCCGGCAGCAGCCTCGTCTGGCTATGCTGAGGCTGTGCCAGCTTTCTCTCTTCCTCCTCGCTACCTAGTCCTGTCTAGTGCTGCAAGTACTCTACATGTGCACCTGCCCCCTTGGGCACAAAGGTAGAGAATTTGCATATTGTTTAAAACGTTTTTAAACACAAGTAAACCTCAACTGGGGGTAACAGTCGTCTAGTTGTATTCCTGATCCTCTGATGAATACCAGCAGATATATCAGCCTGTCAGTGTCCCTTTAACTGCATAGTAAAGCATATGAAAAGCATGCTTCTTCACGGTCACGGTCAACGTCTTTGTTTAGCGGTAACGTGACGCACTGCATGCATTGGCCTTTATTCTTACAGTAGAGAAGTAATTAATTATAACTTTATCTGAATTGGGACATTTAAACCTGCTTTTTTTTTGTTCCAATTTTTTTTTATTCCAATTTAAATCTAGTAGGAGTCGGAGTCGGAGTCGGTCCATTTTTTGCCGACTCCGACTCCAGGTACCCAAAATTGACTCCGACTCCACAGCCCTGTTTACCAGACTCTGTCTCTATACTATGGTTCGAATTTCTTGGGACAACATGGAGCTGTTGTTGATTATGCAAACGAGAGGATCTGGTTTCATGGTAATGGAGAGCATTGTGTTGTCTCTGATTCCCTTGCTGTGTACGCAATTAAGAAACTAGATGTTTTTGAACTTCTTAGTCATGATGATGCAAGGGTGTCAAAGATAATACAAGAGCATGAATATGTGTTTGCTAAACATAAGCATGACTGTGGTAAATTGGATGGTGAGGAAATTATTTCAGGAAGAGCTTATAAGCCTCAAAAATAATACCCTCTTCCAAAAGATAGTGAAGAATATATTCAGAAAACCATTGATTCATTGTTAGAGTAGGAAATATTAAGAGAATGTGAATCAATAACAAACTCTCCTTTATATCCAATTCGGAAACCATATGGATCATGGAGACTTTGTCTAGATTATCGTAAATTGAACCTGGTCACCCCTGCTTGCTCCCCAATTGTCAGAGAGAACCCTACCCTTCTTTCACAAATGCCTCCAAAGGCAAAGGTATTCAGCACATGAGACATCTGTAATGGATTCTGGAGCATTCTTGTCGCTGAAAGATCACAGTACAAGCTTTCTTTTACCTGGAAGGACCGACAGTATGCAAGGTTTACACAATTCACCAACCATATTCCATAAGAAGATGTCAGCTGTGCTGACAAAATTCTCCAAACCTGTATGAGTCCTACAGTATGTCGATGACCTGCTCTTGGCCACAGAGAGTGAAGAGGAACATTTGTGTTCGTTAAGAGTTGCTGGGATCTTTTAAAGAAAGAAATGAAAGAAGATGACATTAGAAAGGAATGGACTGAGGTTCACACAGACGCCTTTAATTCAGAGAAAAGGGCTGTTATGTAGGCAACAGCATTGATCCCCCCCAGATCCTGCAAAGACCACGAGGGGCACTGATCATCGCTGGCAGGCTGCAGTGCTCTCAAGCGGGGGACTGTAAGATATGGTCGTATAAAATGTGAATATTGTCATATAGAATATCTCTTGTATTCATATAAAATGTTTAGTTAGTGTGTAATGAAATCTGTGGACTATATCAGATTGGTAAAGTCATGGATGTAGCGGCTGAAAAGGTTTCTTAATTAATATTCTGTTGTAGAGAAGCCTTCTGTAGTCCTAATCAGGATTTCTGAAAGTATGTGATTTAATTGTGGTTTTGTCCCTAAGATTTATGTGAGGTTATGGTTGGTTAATAACTGTTTTATTGTTTATTGTGTTCTTTATTGTATTATAATTGGTTTATTTGCGTCGTGTCAATTTTAATGTTGCGCGTTTGTAAGAAATATGATTATTAGCAATATGAACATTAAATAAGATGATAATAACATTGAACAATAAAAATATTCTCACGTAAGTTCTAGGGGACGGTCGGCAAAGAAAGCACACAAACAAAAGTGTATATTGAAAAAGAAGAAAATATATTATATCCAGAGTCAAATGCGCAACATTAAAATTGATAAGATGCAAATAAACCAATTGTAATACAATAAAGAACACAATAAACAATAAAACCGATATTAACCAACCATAACCTCACATAAATCTTAGGGACAAAACCACAATTAAATCACAAACTTTCAGAAATTCCTGACCAAAAGAATACTACACGTACATTACCATAACAACCTGCTAACACATCAATATTCTGCAGCCTAACAACAAGACATAATAACCATTCAATAATGTAAAGTCATAGAGATATAGCTACCAGAATACGGTTCCCTTGGAACTCTAAAGCCTCCTTCTCCCCAGAAAGTCTCTCTCTCTCTCTCTCTCTGCCCCCCTCTGGACAAAATCTGTCCAAGTTTTATACAAATTTTTTACTCAAACAAACTCTCCCCCACCCCATTACCAAATATTTTCTACTTCAAAGACCAGTTTTGATCTCTACCAGGAGAACAAAAGGTGTCACATGTTCCCACACATTGCATATTATGACAGCTCTATTCTCCCGTCATTTACACTTGTGATGAGATTACACCAACCAGAGATGTCACGACTGGTTGTAATACAATCTCATGTTATGACCACTTTATTCTCCCACCATTTTCACTTGTGATGAGATCACACTGAATGGAGACGTCATGACTGGTTGTGAATGGGAGAGTCCATCTGCCCTCAGGATGCCTTCGAAATGTAAATGATTATAAACATTCCTGAAGACATCCTGATTAGGACTACAGAAGGCTTCTCTACAACAGAATATTAATTATGAAACCTTTTCAGCCGCTACATCCATGACTTTACCAATCTGATATAGTCCACTGATTTCATTACACACTAACTGAACATTTTATATGAATACAAGAGATATTCTATATGACAATATCGACATTTTATGCGACCATATCTTACAGGGTGTTTTACGAGGTTAGCGTTAGCACGGTTTAGGGAGGGTTGATTGTATAGGGTTTTGCTCAGAGGCAGAGACCCAGCATTCCCTTCCCTCCTCAGCCCTGCTGCTGCCCTAGTTTCACTTTTTCACCAATTTGGTCAATTTTGACAATGTGTATGACTCACCTGGTCACTTTATATATTTTGTATTGGGCGTTTTAAGGAAATAAATAAAAGTTATGTTTTAAGGTACCCTACTCCTTGTGCAATATCCTGGAGGGAAAACACCAAAGGGCTTTCCTGTATAAAAGTCCTGTCTCTAAGGCCAGTTTGACTTCATGTTTTTAATTGGCAAAATATTTAATGCCAATTATAGGTAAGGATGTAGGAAATCTTGCCTAGGGGATCTTTGTCACTTACACATGCTCCTAAATCATATATACCCAAATCCTGTTGGATAGGATTTCTAATGGACAGAAACAGAGGATTGCACTCATTATGTTTACAACTGTTTGGTGGTGTTCCCTTCAGGACAGTCATCCTTTGCGGCAAACCCTCACCTTTACTGACTCTAGAGGTAGTTTCCACTGGTTCATATTCCCAATACTTCAGACTAATGTTCCATTCTGTTAGTCTCCAATATCCACAATTAGTATGGTCATATCTAAACACAATTACCATAGACTGGGTCAGTTTCAGTCACACCAGATGTACTTATTAGACCAAAACTAAGTGTCCTATTTGTCATCTGTCTTACAGTCCACTATACTGAAAAAGTCAACTCAGTTGTTCTTGACTCATCTTGATAATATAACACCGTTGGAATTTGATTTGACTGTGATTTCCCCCTTGTACAATATGAAACAACACAACATGCAAAAACATAATGGCCTGTGTAGTCCTGGAACTTGATTGCAACATGACACGTAGATCCAATCAGGCTCTCCTTCCAATTTGACAGCAGTGGCAGTGGTTATCAGGACTTGTTGTAGATCTTCAAACCGTAGCTCTAGGACTTTCCACACGTCTCTAGTTTCACCACTACCCAATCTCCTGATTGTAAAGAATGAATTGCCTCTATGCAGTCTGGATTCTACAAGACAACTAAAACTTGGAAATACACATTGGACAATAAATTTGTGCAACAGACAACATAATTTGAAAAACTACTATGCTGTATCTGGAGCTGTTGGGGAAAATAGAGACCTCATCTAGGGGCATTCCCAAAGAGTACTTCATAAGGACTTAGGCCTATCTTATATGGTTAGGGGTGTACTGGATGGAAAAAGCCCCAGGGGTAGGTACTCTCACCTTAGTCAGTATCTTTTAGCTGTAGCCTTTGCTAATGGCTAAATCTCCGAATATCCTGGAAAGAGATCAATACAGACACAGACATATTCACACTTTTCCACCTTTGTTCTGAATGTAGTCAATCCGCAGTCTCTGAAATGCGTGAGATGACCTTGGCATACGCCTTCCTGGAACTCCCATCGTTCTCCTCTCTTTATTAAAGCATTCACTTTCAACTAACCTAGTGGCAGCATTGTTGAACCCAGGAGCCATCAACCACAGAACCCAATCACACCTTCTCTCTCTTGATTTGCCCATGCTCTAAATCCATTCTCTTTAGGTAGAGTGCCCTCTGAAGGAAGAGTTTCTTACCAACCCTCCAAAGTCCATTCTCTATCATCACTTCTACCTTTATCCTTTGATGTTTCCTTTCAGACTCTGTAGCCCTGCATCTGAAAAAGACAAACTTTTGGAAGTCTACTGGCCTTAAGCCATCCTGTATCACACAAACGTCCACTTAGCGTAGACTTCAGGTAATAGTTTAGCCTTTACATTCTCAGGCAGCATCAGGGCGTCTAACATCTTTAATACGCTCAGCATTCATTATTGATGGGCTTACCCATGGATCAAACAAAATCTGTGCTTCACCAGATTAGACCATAATAATGAGTGATATCGAAAGCATACCTGGACCCGCAGCCATCTTGCAAACCTTAGTGAGTGTCTTCATCTCTGCCTCCTGCACTAACATAGCTGGAGGGAGAGGTTCTTTCTTGACAACATCAGATTAAGTTGGAACAGCATGTCCTGTCTGATATGATCCATTTTCCAAGAACCTGAAATTACCTACCAGAAACTCAAAAATGTGGTTATTAATTGGAGACAGTCATGTAAATTTGAATTTTTATTTTTAGGTGGGAAGGCACTACTACTCCGATTTTTATTTTTAGAGGTGAGATAGCAGCAGAGCAGTCGGATCTAAATTTGTGCACCTTTTAAGGTGGTAAACAGTTAGTAAGAGGAGTAGGAACTGCATTACTATCTACTCCTACACATGTGATACTACTCTTAGCCATGAGAGATCATGGAACATGTTTGTTCTAAGGCAATGGAAGCAGATCCTAAGGATTATACACAGTGGATATAAAAAGTCTACACACCCCTGTTAAAATGTCAGGTTTCTGTTTTGTAAAAAAATGAGACAAAGATAAATAATTTCCGAATTTTTTTTACATTTTAATGTGACCTATAAACTGTACAACTCAATTGAAAAACAAACTGAAATCTTTTAAGTACAGGGAAGAAAAAATATAAAAATAAAATATGGTTGCATAAGTGTGCATACCCTTAAACTAATACTTTGTTGAAGCACCTTTTTATTTTATTACAGCACTCAGTCTTTTTGGGTATGAGTCTATCAGCATGGCATATTTTGGCTGGGCAAGATTTGCCCACTCTTCTTTGCAAAAACACTCCAAATCTGTCAGATTGCGAGGGCATCTCCAGTGCACAGCCTTCTTCGGATCACCCCACAGATTTTCAATCGGATTCAGGTCTGGGCCATTCTAAAACTTTAATCTTCTTCTGGTGAAGCCATTCCTTTGTTGATTTGGATGTATGCTTTGGGTCGTTGTCATGCTGAAAGATGAAGTTCCTCTTCATGTTCAGCTTTCTAGCCTGAAGGTTTTGTGTCAATATTGACTGGTATTTGGAACTGTTCATAATTCCCTCTATCTTAACTAAGGCCCCAATTCCAGCTGAAGAAAAACAGCCCCAAAGCAAGATGCTGCCACCACCATGCTTCACTGTGGGTATTCTTTTGGTGATGTGCAGTGTTGTTTTTGCACCAAACATATCTTTTGGAATTATGGCCAAAAAGTTCAACCTTGGTTTCATCAGAACATAACACCTTTTCCCACATACTTTTGGGAGACTTCAGATGTGTTTTTGCAAAATGTAGCCTGGCTTGGATGTTTTTCTTCATAAGAAAAGACTTTCGTCTTGCCACTCTACCCCATAGCCCAGACATATGAAGAATACGGGAGATTGTAGTCACATGTTCCACACAGCCAGTACTTGCCAGATATTCCTGCAGCTCCCTTAATGTTGCTGTAGGCCTCTTGGTAGCCTCCCAGACCAGTTTTCTTTTCGTCTTTTCATCAATTTTGGAGGGACGTCCAGTTCTTGGTAATGTCACTGTTGTGCCATATTTTCTCCACTTGATGATGACTGTCTTATTTGTGTTCCATGGTATATCTAATGCCTTGGAAATTCTTTTGTACCCTTCTCCTGACTGATAGCTGTTAACAATGAAATCCCTCTTATACTTTGAAAGCTCTCTGTGGATCATGGCTTTTGCTGTGGGATGCGACTAAGAAAATTTCAGGAAAGACCAACTAGCGTAGCTGAACTTTATTTGGGGTTAATCAGAGGTACTGTGTTGGGATTCAAACCCGTGACCGGCCACATCCCAGGATCCCAGGCGATAGCCCTGCTTACTAGGCTACCATCCTCTCTGGACATTCCTCCCTGAAGCCTATTATTTAACCTCAATCTTGCCAAGCCTTGCTCATCTCCCTTGATTCCCCACACCTGGTACTTCCCTATATAAGTCCAGCCCCTTGCACTCCATATTGCTGATTATTGAGCTCCTGAGCCTTGATCAAGCTTCTCCTCATCTGCTGCTCTTGCTACTATCGTAAGTCCACTGCTGACCAGGAATAGACTACCGACTACTCTTCTGCTTTGTCCCTACCTACTGAACTGCTACCATGGTTGCTGATCTGGATTGTCTGACCACGCTTACTGCCGCCTGCCCTGACCCACCGCTTGCCAACCGACTACGCAACTGCCAGACTTCCTGCACCTACTACCTGCCTGCGGTCCTTGCCACTGGGCTCCACTCCTACCTCCAGCCAGCTGTCCTCTGACTCGAGTGAGCCTGTAGGATTGTTACACACTGTAAATGATGGCAGATGTATGCTGACTCCTATTTAACATGATTTTGAATGTGATTGCTTAATTCTCAACACAGCTACATCCCCAGTTATAAGATGCAACCACATTATTTTAGTTTTTTTAGTTTTTTCCCTCCACATAAAAGATTTTCAGTTTGATTTTCAATTGAGTGGTACAGTTTATAGGTCACGTTAAAGGTGGAAAAAGTTCTGAAATGATTCATCGTTCTCATTTTTTTTACAGCACAGAAACCTGACATTTTAACAGGGGTGTGTAGACTTTTTATATCCTCTGTAGATAATGGGGATCCAGCATTTGATTCTGGATTTTTAATTCCCCATGGGTGTTGGACTTGAAGGGCTGAACATTTGTAGCTCTTCCCACAGGCGAGGAAGTGGGCAAGTACGTACAAAGTTTTCCTTCCCCCTTCTTGTGGGGAGGACTGATAGGCAGCCATGTCCACCTTAGGCCTTTGTTCAATTCAACTTCAACAACATAGAGGGCCATAGTGAACTTAACTCAGGCCTAGCTAATACTAGACCTTTCCAGATGTTAATGAAGACTATCCACAAAGGAAACACTTAAGATTTTCTCCTGCATATCTAAGGTATGTTCAAAGCCCAAATCCACCCAACTTTCCTGGAGTCTAGTGAAAGACTTAATCTTCCAAATCCCACTAACAAGATGATAAAACTCTTATATTTTACTACAAAGCAACATGGGTAAGTCCTCTGAATTGGGAATTTTACTCATCCCATTTTTGTGGGGCTACACAGCTAAACAATATCTGGTTACTATCGATCCCACAATCTTACACTAAAAGAAGAAAATGGTAATACACAATTCAAACAATATGTAACTACTATTCATCCCACACTACCTTTGGTGAAGACCCCAGATTTAATTCACCTCTGTAGAAATACACAATATTAATAACTTCCAATCAAATTGGTGTTAATCCTACTGGTCACTCTCCAAGACTCTCGTCAGAGCTTGGCTGGGTCCAATTCTATGTCACAGGATATGCAACTATTAGCTGTCTAACAACTTCCGTTCTGCTCAGCACATCATTACAGCATGAAAAACCACACAGAGAAGGAATATTCAAATGGGTTATTTCATTCTAAAGACAGATCACCTATAATTTGAACCCTTCTATCGTGATAACAGTAATTCAACTCTTGAGAATCTACTTTGGCTAAAGACTCAGAGGAGTTTTTTTAAGAATACAACTTCTTATCTTTGCTGCAGCTTGTGACCTCGTTTGATGGTTTTTCCGCAAGTCCTCTCGTGGTGTTTGAATCGGAAATTACGCAAGCTGATTTGACCACCGAGGGACGCCAAATGTTATCGCAATTCATGTGATTCCTTTCTTCTTTGTGTGGTGCCAAATCATTTAGAAGTATAAGTATGCACATGCCATACTGCTTTCGTGATGAGACCAGACTCCCAAGTTGGTTTCATGGAAATATCTTCTCATCCCCCGAGCAAGAGAACTTTATTCAACTTACATTCACCTAAATAGCAGACATGACATCACAAAAGGGGTGTTTAAGAAAAGACCATTGGCTCCTTAACTTGATAGGAGTGGTTTCAGCAAAGTTCATAGGTAGCTTTGAAACTGCAACCTAACTCCCCCTCCACAGTGACCTTACACACACATGGCTCACACATCTGGATAATGGCCATAAAAATGTGTACTACAGAATGTTCACATTATATTTAAAAACCTCTCTCTCACAAATGCCAAATCTTGAAATTGCCTCATTGTATGCAGACTGAGCATAAAGGAATTTTCTGGCATCCCCTTTGTTTTTAGTTAGCGCCCTAGTGTGTTTAACCTAGTGTGATATGGACATGCAAAAGCTAATTTTTTTAGTCCTACCTCAAATATTCCACTCTATTACCATATAACTTAGATTTTATTCATGTTATAAAAGCGCTTATTATTTGGATTGAAAACACAAGCTTTTGTCCCATAAAAGTATACATGTAAAATTAGTATTGATCACTTGTTATTTTAACGCCTTAGGGTCACAGCCAGCTTTCACCTTATAGGGGTTGTGCAGCCAGTACATATTGATGGCCTATCCTGAGGATAGGTCATCAATATCTGATGGGAGGAGGTCCGACTCCCAGCACTTCCACCTATCAGCTGTCTGAAGAGGCACCCATATGAGCACTGCTTCCACTTCAAGATTACATTGCGCGTCATCTCACGGGCAGTGCAGTGTAATTACAAGTGCTTGTTCCTTTCAAGTCAATAGAACAAGTACTTGAAATTACACTGCACCACTAAGACTTCCGAGACAATGCGCAGTGCAGTCTTGAAGAGAAAGTAGTAATTGCACAAGCGCCCCCGCCTCTTCAAACTGTGGATCCCCGGAGTTGCCAGGAGTCGGACCCTCACGATCAGATATTAATGATCTATCCTGGGGATAGGTCATCAATTTGTACTTGCTGCGCAAACAAGCCTAATTTAGCAAATCTGACATGTCACTAGAGATGAGAAGTTTTGAAAAATCCGATTCAGCCAAAGTTTGCCAAGAAATTCGATTTGTTCCAAATGAATTTGTCACAAATCTCTATAAATCAGGTATACCAGTACAAGGGAATGTGTGGAGTTGGCTGCTCCAAAGGTGGCGGCTGTATCATACAGCAAACACCTGGCCGCAATGACTGGGAACAACGATCCCACTGAACCCTGTCATTTAACCTCTCAGATGCCACGATCAACACATATTGGCAAGGCAAAGGGATGCGGCTCCCTCTCTTCCTTTTGATCAGAGCCATCGCAGTGAAGTCATGGGGCTCCGTTCTGTTAGCATGGCAGCCTGGACGCTTCTGAAACTTCCCATGGCCATGATAACCTCCCTGCTACGTAAAAATGCTGTTCACATTAATAGATCTCTATTAAGGTGTCATGGTGCCGTTCACTATGACAGTTGTGCCATGTAGGCTGAATGCATGCCCTCTTGCGAACTGGCTGCAGACTGACTCCTGTGTATGCTGGTTGCTTCGGGCTACGTGCTGGCTTATCAGGTGCCCTCATTATTGCAGCTTTTTCTGTCTGAGCTGTGGGGCTTGGGGTTAGTCTGTCTTGTGCCTTACTGGGTGTAGCCCCTTGCTGTTTACCCAGGGGGTTTTGCCATCTGCCCTTCTGTGTGGTGTTGCCTGGTAAAGCATTGTTGATGTTTCCTTGTCCATGCCTTGCATGATCTTTTGTACCTGTTCTGTGACTTGATCCACTCTGTTTCATGTTTAGCTTAGCAGTGCTCTAACTGCGTCTGATAGCTTGGCAGTGCTCAACTGCTTCTGATCCTGTCTGTTCTATGTGTAGCTTGGCAGTACTAAACTGCTTCTGATCCTTGTCTGTTCCTTGTCTAGCCTGGCAGTGCTTACTACTTCTGATCCAGTCTGTTCCATGTCTTGCTTGCAGTGCCTTTCTGCTTCTGTTCCTGTCCTGTGTATGTCCTGCCTTCATGAGAGGGTTCCTGGGTTCTCCAGAGGGAAAATCTCTAGTCTGTGTTCAGCTCTGTCTGTGACCGCCATGCTTCCATTCCACATGGGGTCCAGGCATCTGTTTGTATGCTGGTTCCTGTTTGTCGTCTGTTCCATGTCCTGTGTTTGGTTGGGTTTCCGTCCTGTTTCTGTGGTTCTTTACTGGTAGCAGGCAAGTGTACCGGGACCTTCCCGGAGGTGCGACCAGTGAGCCCTCGGCCCAGCCCACCAAGGGCTCTGTGACGAACGAGGCTCACTGGCTCTCCTCCGTCTGGGGTTTGCCTCTGGTTTGCCACTGCACTTGGTTCTGTGGTAATTCTACCACTATTTCCTAACCTGCTTTTCAGTACTGTCATGTTCATTTATTACATGTGTAATAAAGTACTCTGTTGGTACCTGGTCTGTTTCTGCCTGTGCCCTGTTTGGGATACGTTCGGGAGGTTGTCCGGGGCCCCAGTACGTGACATAGGGTGAATGGGATGGGATCAATAGATCCCAGGTTCTAGCCCCCTAAGGGGGTTAAGTTATCCCTGTTAAAGTAAAAAAATTAAACTATTAAAAGTTTAAATCACACACCGTTCCCAATATTACATATAAAAATGTAAAAACAATAAAAAAATAAACATATTAAGTATCGAGGTGTCAGAAAATGTATGAACTATGAAAATAATTTTTAAAATTCCTGTGCACTGATCGCTGTAATGGAAAAAAATTACATGATTTCCCGTTTAGGTTTTTTTTGTTGACCCCCCCCCCCCCCCAAAAAAAAATAATAATAAAGTAAACCAAAAGTTGTACGTACAACAAAAATGGTACTAATAAAATCTACAGTCCCCCCAAAAAACAAGCCCTCATATACCTGTGTAGCCTGAGTGAAATGTAAAAAAGTTGTGGCTGTCAGAAAATGGTGATGCAAAGAGAATTTCATTTTTTCCCCCCTCAAGATGTTTTTTTTTTTTTTTTTTTTTTAAGTAGTAAAACAAAAGTATATACAAGTTTGGTATCGCCATATTCATACTCAGGGGCATAATAAGAAGTTCATGTCACTTTTAATGCTAAGTGAACTCCGTGATGTCAAAACCCCCCAAATCTTGGTGAAATTGTAGGGGTTTTTTTTCCAACTTTTGTTTTTCCATTTTCCAATACAATCACCGATACCAATTTTAACAATAAAATAAATAGCACATTTATTTTGTGACCACTGACCAACCAAAAGTCCAAAAAACATAACAGCCCCCAGCCTTTTTTCAGCCCCCCAGCCTTTTTTCAGCCCCCAGCATTTCATTAGCCCCCCCCCACCTCTCATTAGCCCCCCCAGCCTCTCATTAGCCCCCCCAGCCTCTCATTAGCCTCTATGATTGGCAAGAGCAGCATGTGACCCAGCCTCTCATTTGCCCCCCAGCCTCTCATCTGCCCCCGGCCTCTTCCTCTCATTAGCCCCCCAGCCTCTCATCAGCTCCCCCAGCATCAATCCCCCCCCTCCCCAGTATTAGTCATTGGTGGTAGTGGCTACAGGGTCCCACTCCCCTTCCATCATTGGGGGCAGTGGCAACAGGGTCCCCCTCCCCCTATGGTGGCAGTGCGCCCTCCTCGTCACCCCCATCATTGGTGGTGCAGTGGCAGTGATCGGAGTCCCAGCAGTGTAATGCTGGGGCTCCGATCGGTTACCATGGCAGCCAGGACGCTACTGAAGTCCTGGCTGCCATAGACAGTTAGTAAGCAGCATTATACTCGCGTGGGCCGTGGCCGCCAGGCTCTCCCTCTGTCTGTGTGGTGCATTGCTAATGCTATAAGCAATGCGCCGCGCCGCACAGACAGAAGAAGGAGAGCGGGCGGCCACGGCGCACGTGAGTATAATTCTGCTCACTAACTGACCATGGCAGCCAGGACTTCAGTAGCGTCCTGGCTGCCATGGTAACCGATCAGAGTCCTCATTGACTTACATTGTGTGTCAGCTGCAAGCAGCGTTTTGGTGTCCGCCTCCAAAGCGGAATGGAGGCGTAACGGAGCCGAACTGAGCCAAATTGATGCATTCGGAGCGGATCCTTATCCATTCAGAATGCATTAAGGGCAAAACTGATCCGTTTTGGACCGCTTGTGAGATCCCTGAACGGATCTTATAAACGGAAGCCAAAACACCAGTGTGAAAGTAGCCTTAAAACTTCATAACTAGTGTTGAACGAACCCGAACTGTATAGTTCGGGTTCGTACCGAATTTTGGGTTGTTCTGGACACGGATTAGAACCCGAACATTTCTGTAAAAGTTCGGGTTCGGTGCTTTCTTGGCGCTTTTTGAAAGTCTGCACAGCAGCCAATCAACAAGCGTCATACTACTTGTCCCAAGGGGCCATCACAGCCATGCCTACTATCATGCCTATGATTGGCCAGAGCAGCATGTGACCCAGGCTCTATATAAGCTTGAGTCACATAACGCTGTACGTCACTCTGCTGTTAGTGTAGGGAGAGAATGCTGCTAGACTTGTGATTCAGTTAGAGAATTTAACTCAGCGATCTGCCTAGAAATAGTTGTGTGGGTGCAGGGCACTATCCTTTTACCCTGCCCTGAGCTCATTGACCAAAAAATACTAACTTTTAGAATTCTGTTAGTTAGGTGGGTGGCGGCGGCCATTTTATGCATGCTCAGTGCACCAGCACTGCATCTGAGCTTTTGGGACATTGCAAATCACCATTTTTCTGGGTCAAACTACAACATCTGTATTAGTCAGTGTGCAATTTAAGCTAGAAATACACCCATCATTTTCATGGGTTTGAAAAACACATTTTTTTTCTTCAAAAAACTGTATTTTCCAAATCTGCAAGTGTTAAATTCAAGTTTAATATATACAGCATTCATATTCTGTTAGCAAAAAAAGACTTTTTGGCCAATCTACAACATCTGTATTAGTCAGTTTTAGGGGTTTGAATTAGGCATTTGAAATACAGCCATTTTGTGCAAAGATATATTTACTTCAGGCCTACACTGATTCAGGGCACGTGTGATCCCCCCTATACATACAGGGGTTTGATTCAGCCATTTGAAATACAGCCATTTTAAATACAGCCTTTTTGTGCAAAGATATATTTACTTCAGGCCTACAGTGGTTCAGACCATGTGAGAGACCCCCTATACCAGGGCTGGCCAACCTGCGGCTCTCCAGATGTTGTAAAACTACAACTCCCAGCATGCCCAGACAGCCTACAGATATCAGCCTACAGCAGGGCATGGTGGGAATTTTAGTTTTACAACATCTGGAGAGCCGCAGGTTGGCCAGCCCTGCCCTATACATAAAGGGTTTGATTTAGCCATTTGAAATATAGCTATTTGAAATACAGCCATTTTGTGCAAAGAAATCTTTAATTGAGGCCTAGTCTGGTTCAGGCCGTGTGAGATACACCCTTTACATATTGTCGTTCTTTTCTATTAAACACCCATTTAGGGTAAGATCCTGAATTCAAAAAATATGAGGAGAGTGTCAAATAAGGGACGTGGCCCAGGTCGTGGTGCTGCTGGTGGAGCTCCTGTTGCAGGGAGATAACATGGTCGATCTGTGCCAGCTACACGCACAAATGAAACCCCTTCCTCAGGTGCGAGTAGGCAACAAAACCTGCAGCGGTATTTGGTTGGGCCTAATGCTGCTCTACGAATGGTGAGGCCTGAACATGTACAGGCGATAGTAGATTGGGTTGCTGACAGTGGATCCAGTTCCTTCACATTGTCTCCCTCCCAGTCTCCTGCTGAAAGACCACAGTTGGCACCTGCAGCCGATGTCCATCAGTCTTTCACCTCACCCCCTTGCAAATCAGCCAAGCAGTCTGAGCCCCAAGTCATGCAGCAGACTCTTATGCTTTTTGATGACTCTGTTAGCAGGGTTTCCCAGGGCCATCCACCTAGCCCTGCCCCTGAAGTGGAAGTTGAGTGCACCGATGCGCAACCACTTATTTTTCAAGATGAGTACATGGGAGGACCATCGCAGCACGTCTCGGATAATGGCGAAACACAGGTGCCAACTGCTGGGGCTTTCGAAAGTGTGCAGACCGACAAGGAAGTCAGGGGTGAAGACTGGGTGGAAGATGATGTGGAGGACGATGAGGTCCTCGACCCCACATGGAATCAGGGTCATGCGAGTGACCGATGTACTGTAGTTCGGAGGAAGAGGTGGTGGTCGCACAGAGCCACCAGCACAGCAGAAGAGGGAGCAGGGTGCAAAAGCGGAGCGGCCGTCCTCTAGACAGTACACCTCCTACTGCCCACCGCAGCAAGGTACCGAGCACACCAAAGCCAGCTACAAGGAGTTCCATGGCAAAGCAGTTCTTTAGACAATGTGCTAACGACAAGACACAAGTGGTTTGCACGCTGTGCAATCAGAGCCTGAAGCGAGGCATAAACGTTCTCAACCTGAGCACAACCTGCATGAACAGGAATGTAAGTGCAAAGCACGCGTTGCAGTGTAGTAGACACCTCAAAAACCACGAAAGGTTTCTGCCTCCTCCTGCTTCCTCTTCTGCTCCAGTCACGGCCTCTTCATCTACTTCTGGAGTGACATTGCCACCTGGCACCCCACAAACAGAGGATCTGCCAGCAACACCAACACCTGGGTCACCACGCATCTCCACAATGTCCCATGGAAGCATTCAGCTCTCCATATCCCAAACGCTGGAGAGGTAGAGGAAGTACCCCCCTACCCACCCGCGATCCCTAGCCCTAAATGCCAGCATTTCTAAATTACTTGCCTTTAAAACTATCTGCCCCCACCAGACAGCATGACAGCATTTCAAAGGCCTTATGGCAGTGGCTGTCCCACAGTACGTCGTGCCCAGCCGCCACTACTTTTCAAGACGAGCCATCCCTTCCCTTCATAACCAAGTAGGGGACAAAATCAGGTGTGCACTGCGCAACGCCATCTGTGGCAAGGTGCACCTGACTACAGATACGTAGACCAGTAAGCACTGTCAGGGCCGTTATATCTCCATAACAGCACACTGGGTAAATGCAGTGGCGACTGGGCCTGAGGCGGATAGCAGTTTGGTGCATGTCCTTCCACCACCGAGGATTGCAGGGCCCTTCAGTTTGCCTCCTGTTGCTTCCTCCTCTGCTTCCTCATACTCTACTAGCTCCTCATCCGGTCAGCGTAACACCTTCACCACTAACTTCAGCACAGCCAAGGGTTAACGACAGCAGGCAGTTTTAAAATGTATCTGTTTGGGGAACAAACCCCACACCACGCAGGAGCCTTGAACAACAGACCGATGAGTGATTTGTGCCAGTCAGCCTCAAGCCTGACCTGGTGGTGTGCAATAATGGGCGAAATCTCGTAGCAGCTCTGGGACTAGCCGGTTTGATGCACCTCCCTTGCCTGGCGCATGTGCTGAATTTGGTGGTGCAGAAATTCCTAAAAATTTCCCCGACATGTCAGAGCTGCTGCATAAAGTGCGGGCCGTCTGTGCGCGCTTTCGGCGTTCTCATCCTGCTGCTGCTCACCTGTCAGCGCTGCAGCGTGACTTCGGCCTTCCCGCTCACCGCCTCATATGTGATGTGCCCACAAGGTGGAACTCCATCTTGCACATGCTGGCCAGACTGTGTGAGCAGCAGCAGGCGATAGTGGAGTTTAAGCTGCAGCACGCACGGGTGAGTCACTTGGCGGAACAGCACCACTTCACCACCAATGACTGGGCCTCCATGCAAGACCTGTTTTCCTTGTTGCGCTGTTTCGAGTACTCCACCAACATGGTCAGTGCCCATAACGCTGTTCTCAGTGTTACTATCCCACTTCTATGCCTCCTTGAAAAAACTCTCATGGTGATGATGGAAGAGGATGTGGCACAGGAGGAGGCGGGATCATTTCGTAGAGTTTCCGGCCAGTCATTCCCAAGTGGCTCCGAGGGTGGGTTCCTGCGCACACAAACCCAAGGTACACAATTGTCCAGCCAGGGCACAGTTCTGGATGAGGAAGATGAGGAGGAGGAGATGAAGGAGGATGAACCATGTTCACAGCAGGGTGGCACTCAGACCAGCTCATGGCCATCACTGGTGCGTGGATGGGGGAATACAGAGGACACAGACGATACACCTCCCACAGAGGACAGCTTCTCGTTGCCTCTGGGCAGCCTTCACACATGAGCGATTACATGCTGCAGTGTCTCTGCAACGACCGCAGAGTTGCCCACATTCTAACTTGTGCTGATTACCGGGTGGCCACGCTGCTGGATCCCCGTTACAAGGACAACGTACCATCCTTAATTCCGTCACTGGAGCGTGATCGTAAGATGTGTGAGTACAAGCACATGCTGGTAGATGCGCTGCCGGTGGCATTCCCACCTGATAGTGGGGGCACAGTGGAAGCACAAGGCGAAGTCAGATGACGAGCAAGAGGTCGCCAACGCAGCTGGGGCACCGCCAGCACCTCAGAAGGCAGGGTTAGCATGGCCGACATGTGGGAAAGCTTTGTCAGGACGCCACAACAACCATCACCACCAGCTGATATGGAACGTCTTGGCACGAGGCAGCATTTCACCAACATGGTGGAGCAGTATGTATGCACAGGCCTACACGTACTGAATGACTGGTCTGCCTCCTTCAACTTCTGGGTCTCCAAATTGGGCACATGGCCTGAGCTTGCCCTTTACGCCTTGGAGGTGCTGGCCTGCCCTGCAGCCAGTGTATTATCTGAACGTGTGTTTAGCACGGCAGGGGGCGTCATCACAGACAAGCGCAGCCGCCTGTCTAGAGCCAATGTGGACAAGCTCACATTCATTAAAATGAACCAGTCATGGATCCCTCAGGACTTGTCCGCACCTTGTGCAGAATAGACATGTATACCGGCACTAACCAGCCATTGTTATACTGCAGAGCAATTGCTCATGTTTGTATTTTGGATATTTCACACTCTTTTGGAGTGTATCTTAATTTTACAAAATTAAATTAAAACCAAAAACCTGTGTTGGCTATCTCGTCCTCCTCCACCGCCGCTTCCACCTACTCCACTGCGTTCACCGCCTCCTCAAACTCCTACTGCCTATGGAACTCCTAACTTTTGGTGTGTATAGTACCACTGGTATACCTATTAGACCGGTAAAATAAATGTAAAAAATTATCTGTTACATTTTCTGGTGAAATTAACCACTTTTTGGGTGTATAATACCCTGCAACTTCTGGAAGAGGGTTTAGGTGGTCACTTGGACCTAGTGTAACCTTTGCAACTTCTCTGACTAGTAATAGGTAACATTTAATCTATATTAATCACTCTATTAAAAATACATTAACTACTTGGGAACATGCAACTTCTGGGTCTCCAAATTGGGCACATGGCCTGAGCTTGCCCTTTACCCCTTGGAGGTGCTGGCCTGCCCTGCAGCCAGTGTATTGCCTGAACGTGTGTTTAGCATGACTGGAGGTGGTTATCACAGGTAAAATTTCCCAATGTTTTGGGGCGTACCTCAATTTTAAAAATAAAATTTTAAACCAAAATCAGTGTAGGCTACCTCCTCCTTCTTGTCAGGACGCCACAACAAAAATCAGTGTAGGCTACCTCCTTCTCTTTCATCGCCGCTTCCACCTACACCGCCACATCCACCGCCTCCTAAACCTCCTACTCCATATGGACCTTGTCCTCCTAGATCAAGATTATTATTTTTTATTTTTACCTATTTTATGCTATTTAAAGTAATTTCCCTATCCACATTTGTTTGCAGAGCACTTGCCATGCTCTTAACAACATTTTGCTGGCATTTGCTGCCCTCTAGCCCTTTCCATGACATTTTTACATGTTCGGGTTCCGGGTCAATTTCGGGTCCCGAACTTGAACTTTTTTCCGAATTTCGGCCGAACCCATCGAACCCGAACATCCAGGTGTCCGCTCAACTCTATTCATAACCATGAATACTGAAACCAGTTTCATGCTGATACTCTGATTAAATAAAATAATATAAACCTGATCTCAGCCATAAGCTCAAGCTCATTTCCACAGCTTCAAAAATCAAAGCAAATACCCCAGGTTAAAGTAAAAAGGCTATGACCAAAACCTAGTAAAGCGAGAAAACGAATAAACTCAAAGATGAACGATGAAAAGGGACGGCGGGGGGCATTGATGACCTCCAGATGACCACAGGAGAGGTGGGGCAAACCCAGTGCTGCTTTCCCACATTATATGCCCAAAACTTCACCCAAATGCTAAAACCCTTAAACAATGACCAATCTGTTACTGATGCGAGGAGACATTGACCACAAACCCCAGCAAAAGATTGGCCATTCATCAAACCAATGAAGCAGAATTCGCCCAAAGGATGGCAACTAAAGATAAACAAGCCCAAAGCTGTTACCATGGACATCTGCCCATAGATGGTACATCATTTAGGTGGGAAAACATTGCTCACAGCAATAAAATGGAGTGATTCACAATAGGGATGACCATAAACCCCGTGTGGCTCCCTCCATAAGGTCCCTCCATAACGGTATTTGGCTTTTAAAATACATTATGCCCCTTTGACACAAGCGAGTTTTCAGTCGGGGTGCAATGCGTGACGCAAACGCATCGCATTCAGACTTAATCCTGACCCATTCATTTCTGCCTCACAGGGGTTTTTTGCCTTCCTCTGGATCAACTTGTAGGAAACAGGCCGAACTGGATGGACAAATGTCTTTTTTCGGTCTTATATACTATGTTACTATGTTACAATGGGCCTTTGCACACGAGCGTTGTTTTTCACATATCAATTCTGCATTCAGGAAAAATTGCAGCATGTTCTATATTCTGTGTTTTTCACACAGTTCTCGTTCCATAAGAAGGAAATAGGGCTTCAGTGAAAAACAGATGGCAAGGATGGCAGGATCCTGATGCAATGCTTTTTTCACGGATGTTTGCTAAGATATATAGATCGTTCTTCAGTTGTTGTTTTTCTTACTTTGGGAATACAAATTTATAACACTGCTTGACACTTTGAATGCTGGACTAAATTTGTCCCCGGGATTTATGACACACTACAAGATCTAAAGAGTCTTCTATAGACAGTCTGGGCTCCAGGTCTCTGAGATAAACGGATCCGTCCCCCATTGACTTTCACTGGTGGTCGAGACAGATCCGTCATGGCTATAGAAGACCTAATATAACCAGTTCCGGTTATGACTGATGCATGCGGTTGTATTATTGTAACGGAAGCGTTTTTGCAGATCCATGACGGATCCGCAAAAATCGCTAGTGTAAAAGTAGCCTAAGATAATTAAGGACTCATTCTCAAGATCTTTGATATTCTGTTGTTCTGTTGTTTTTCAAATGTCCATTCATTCCCCCATGCTCTGTGTTTTGATGCAGGGCCGCCGTGGTAACATTATCACCCTGGCCACACCTCACCTTCTGTCCACACATCCTGCATTGCGCCACGCTAACATCCACCAGTGTTACATTCACACTGCTTTGGTAGAGATTTTCTTCTTGAGGGGGGACATTACCTTGAGAAAGCAGGCAGCATGAATGTAATGTTACATTCACATTGCTTTAGTGAGGATTTTGCTCAAGTAAACATTGTATTCACACTGTCTATTTAATTGTTGCCTTGACCAGCTACCTGCCATAGGTTTTGATGTTAGTAGCCACCTTGAGCTCTGTGCCTCATGATTAACTGCTCTGTTCAGGAAGTGAGACATTTATACCACCTCCTTGGAGAATATCATAAATCTAACTGGCTCTCTGGTGACAAAAAATAAACAACTGGATCCAACACCCCTTTACTTTCCTCTATCCCCCTTTTTTTTCCTTTTCTTTCTAGTAAACCCTCAAACATATATGTCCGGGAATTGGAATTACATAGTATATAAGGCCGAAAAAAAGACATTTTGTCCATCCAGTTTGGGCTGTTATGCTGCAAGTTGATCCAGAGGAAGGCAAAAAAAAGACCCATGAGTTAGAAGCCAATTAGGGGGAAAAAATTACTTCCCGACTCCAATCGGGCAATAAGAATAACTCCCTGGATCAACGACCCATCTCTAGTAGCTATATCTTGTAATATTATTACACTCCAGAAATACATTCAGGCCCGTCTTGAACTCTTTTAGTAAACTCACCATCACCACCTCCTCAGGCAGAGAGTTCCATAGTCTCATTGCTCTTACAGTAAATAATTCTCTTCTATGTTTGTGTACAAACCTTCTTTCAGCCAGACGCAGAGTATGTACCCTTGTCACAGTCCTGGGGATAAATAGATGATGGGAGATATCTCTGTACTGACCCCTGATATAGTTATTAGATCTCCCCTCAGTCGTCTTTTTTCTAAAGTAAATAACCCTAATTTTGATAATCTTTCAGGGTATTGTAGATCCCTCATTCCAGTTATTACTTTAGTTGCCCTCCTCTGAACCCTCTCGAGCTCTGCTATGTCTGCCTTGTTCACAGGAGACTAAAACTGTACACAGTACTCCATGTATGGTCTGACCAGTGATTTGTAAAGTGGTAGGACTATGTTCTCATCACGGGCATCTATGATCCTTTTGATGCAACCCATTATCTTAATGGCCTTGGCAACAGCTGCTTGAATCTGGTTTTTACAGCTTAGTTTGCTGTTCAAATTTCTAGGTCCTTTCCATGTCAGTGTTACCCAGTGTTTTACCATTTAGTATGTACGGGTGACTTGCATTATTCTTTCCCATGTGCATAACCTTACATTTGTCAGTGTTGAACCTCATCTGCCACTTCTCTGTCCAAGCCTCCAATCTATCCAGATCCATCTGTAGCAGTATACTGTCCTCTTCCGTGTCAATTACTTTACACAGTTTAGTGTCATCTGCAAAAATTGATATTTTACTGTGCAAGCCTTCTACAAAATCATTCATAAATATATTGAAGAAGATAGGGCCCAGTATTGACCCCTGAGGTACTCCATTAGTGACAGTGACCCAATCTGAGTGTGTACCATTAATAACCACCCTCTGTTTTTCCACATGCAGACATTTTCTCCCAGTCTGAGACACCCAAAGGTATTCACTGAGGGGCATAGTGAGTCCGTGGGAGATTTTATTTTTTTTTGCCAGAAGTTATCAGAAATGGAAACTTTATTATTTTTTTTTTTCCTCAGAAAGTGTCATTTTCCGCTAACTTGTGAAAAAAAATCAAATGATACATGAACTTACATGCCCCTCCGCGAATATTTTGGGGTGTCTTCTTTCTAAAATGGTGTCATTTGGGGGGTATTTATACTATCCTGGCATTCTAGCACCTGAAGAAACAGGACAGGTGCTCAGAAAGTCAGAGCTGCTTCAAAATGCGGAAATTCACTTTTTTGCACCATAGTTTTTAAACGCTATAACTTTTACCCAAACCAATAAATATATACTTCTTGCATTTTTTTTTTATCAAAGACAGGTGGAACAATAAATTTAGAGAAAAATTTATATAGAAATGTATTTAAAAAAAAAAAAATTACAACAAAAAGTGAAATATTGAAAAATGTAATTTTTTTGCAAAAATTTGGGTAATTTTTGATTAATAGCAATAAAAGTAAAAATGTCAGCAGCAATGAAATACCACCAAATGAAAGTTCTATTAGTGAGAAGAAAAGGAGGCAAAATTCATTTAGGTAGTAAGTTGTATGACTGAGCAATAAACAGTGAAAGTAGTGTAGTGCAGAATTGTAAAAAGTGTCCTGGTCATTAAGGGTGTTTAAGCTAGGGGGCTGATGTGGTTAATTCTCCTAGGATACGGGGTGTATGCCATCTGGTTCTGGCAATTTGTCTATTTTAATCTTTTTAAGTCGCCGCTGTACTTCTTCCTGGGTCAGAGAGGGCACTTTTAATGGGGAATTTACTTTTACATTCTGCATTTCATCTGACCGGTTATTTTCTTCAGTGAATACAGTGGAGAAAAAAATATTTTAATAGGTTTGCTTTCTCCTCATTCCTCTCTGCAACTCCCCCCTCATCACTCAGTAAAGGGCCGACACCTTCAGATTTATGCTTTTTACCATTTATATAATTGAAGAACATTTTAGGGTTAGTCTTGCTCTCTTTGGCAATTAATCTCTCAGTATCACAGTAGTAGGGGGGACGCTAAAAATAAAATAACAAACAACTTTATTCATTAACTAATTAAAAATGTGGAACTATGACAGTGTATGTCACCAATAAGTGAAGAACATATTAAGGGACTGGAGGCAGTATAAAGTATTGTATTTCTCCTGAGTACCTGGAGCTGCTGAGCCCAGTAGTACTAATGTATGTTCAATCTGGACAATTACAAATGGTTCCACACAGCTGCAACCACTTGCTATTCTCCAGGTACACAGTTGTGTAAATGGGCTTGATGACTCATATCAGGAAACCTTGCCCTAGAGTCAGTACTGCTCTTTTCTCTACTATTGATGCCCCAAAATACTAAACCTCAACCGCCCCTAACTAGAGGTGAGGAAGGGAGTGAAGTGCAGTATATACCTGCAACTCACATTGTTAATTCAAGTCAATATAGTATTGTGCCTACTACTCAGACCTCTCATGCAGGTCAATGGCACACTTCTAATAGAGGATAAACAGGTATCTGGTTTCTCTCTGTGCCTGCTAAACCCACAATTTATTCAGGTCAGTTGCACACACGTTACAGGAGGAACAGAGGTAAAACAGCTGAAATATGCCTGCTGCTCGCACCTCTTATTTAAATCAGGAACACACACAACACACTCCTGCCTCTCAATGTAACCCCAGGTATTACTGACCCCTGCTGCTTTCATTCATTCACAGCCAACTCCACTACCTGCTGGCCATCTGGCACCTGAAGTATTCTCTCCCTCACCAGAAAGAAACAAACTCTGCCTGGTCTAAATCATTGATTTGAATGTTTTAATTACTGCTGGCTGCAACTAACGATAGCTCAACGCGTTTCGGGTATCGCAACCTCATCAGGAACCTACTTGCTAATCGCCAGTAAACATATGTTAGGACAGACAAACAGATAGCGAGCACGCCACCTCTCTCGTGTGGCAGTGCTCCCAGCACTTGTGCGGCCGTGAAGCGGCCGACGAAACCAGGGAGCTTTAAGCACATAGCTCCACCCATATGCTGCAAGAACTGGCCAATCAGCGGAACGCTACCCGGGAGACCGGAGTGCTCGAAAAGACACTCCCCCGGACAACGTCAGCTGCTCCATGTGACCACCGGCACTGACGTCCTACGACCGCATCATAACAGGAAACTAATCAGCGGATCAAAAAATCTGGCTATGACATTGTCAACACCGATGCCCATAAGAGGCCAGGTAATATCCTCAATAAGAGTCAAATGTAAAGCGCATAGAAAAGATGGAACTTCAATATACTATTTAAGCAATCAGCATAACTATGGAACCTTGAGTGCATCTATGAATGGAATATGTGGGTATGTTAATATAGTTGCTGCAGGAACATACATGCAGCCAATAAGATAAAACACTGAGTGCATCCACATTAATAAGGGGTTTACCCTCATACTCAGATGAGGCTACCAAACGGTATTAGTGCCCCCCCAAAAAATGAGTGCACACACTGGCTGATAGAAGGACATGTGCTTCTAATCACATGTCTGCCGTCATAGTTTATGGCCTCTACCTAGTGAACTGTCGTCCGGGGATCTACCTTAAAATGACCCCCTCTGTACCTCTCACAATTAGATTTTAGGGTGCTTTTAAAAATATCCCATTTTGTGGCTGTATTTTTATTTAAGACTTTGTCCCAGTTAGTTAGTCTCTTAGTTGGCTAAATTTTGCTTTCTTAAAGTTTGGTATTTTGTTCCTCCCTGAAGAAACACTCTTTTGAATGATAATTGGAAGTTTATTACTTTATGGTCACTATTTCCCAGGTGTCCCCCAACCTGCACATCTGTTGTTCTGTCAGGTTTATTGGTTAATACAAAGTCTAGTATGGCCGTCCCTCTAGTCTTTTCTTGAACCAGTTGGGATAGGTAATTGTTTTTGGTTATTGCCAAGAACCTGTTTCCTTTATGAGATGTCCAGGTTTCAGTTTCCCAGTCTATATCTGGGTACTTGAAGTCCCCCATAATAACGACCTCATTATGATTTGCCGCCTCATCTATATCGTTTAGTAGTAGATTTTTTGTGGACTCTGGTATACAGGTGGTTTATAATAAACTCCTATTAGTAATTTATTATTGTTTTTGCCTCCATGTATTTCTACCCACCATGAGTCCACATGTTCATGTCCCTCACTTATATCTTCTTGGACTGTGGGCTTTAGACAGGACTTTAGATAAAGGAAGACCCCTCCCCCCTCTCCGGTTTTGGTGATCCTTTCTAAACAGACTGTAACCCTGTACATTAACTGCCCAGTCATAGCTATCATCCAGCCATGTCTCCGTTATTCTCACTATGTCATAGTCCTTACATATCACTCCAGTTCCCCAGTTTTATTAGTCAGGCTTCTGGCATTAGTATACATACATTTAAGAGGTTTATGTATATTTTTTACCCTACACCTTTCCTTCTGAACTGTTCTAGTCCCTCCTTCTACTCCTCCCCCAGTCCCACTACCTTGCCCCTGGTCTCTATCTGCACCATCTTCCCATCCTATAATGTAATCCCCCCCCCCCCCCAAGTCCCTAGTTTAAACACTCCTCCAACCTTCTAGCCATCTTCTCCCCCAACATAGCTGCCCTTTCCTCATTGAGGTGCAGCCCAACCCTACGATAAAGCCTGTAGCCCACAGAGAATTTGTCCCAGTTTGCCAGGAGCCCAAACCCCTCCTTCCTACACCAGATTTTGAGCCACTTGTTCACCTCTCTAATCTCTCGCTGCATTGTGATCATGAGTAGGAGGAGGAGCATCAGGACCAGTAGTGTGGCTCGAGGTACAGGAAGTATTTCTGAAAATACTACCTTTTGAGGTCCTTGTCCTAAGCTTTTGAACTAAATCCCTAAAATCATTTTTAAGGACGCTCCACCTACCTCTAACTTTGTCATTGGTTCCGATATGGACCATGACCGCTGGATCTTCTCAAGCCCCTCACAGTAATCGGTTACGATCCACGATGTGTCGAACTTGAGCACAAGGAAGACAACACACCGTTCAACGATCCTAATCTTTGTGACAGATTGCCCTATCTGTATGCCTAATAATTGAGTCTCCCACTACCAGCACCTGCTCTCCTAGTCCCCTGCTTACTGGAGCTGACATTCCGCTGATTGGCATAGGAAGTGTCCGGCTGAAGCAGTGCTGTCTCTGAACTGTCATCCCCCTCATCTGCCAACCTTGCAAACTTGTTGGGGTGTGTCAGATCAGGGCTAGCTTCCCTGGCACTCTTCCCTCTACCCCTCTTTATAACTGTTATCCAGCTAGCTACTTCACTTTCCTCAGCCTCCTCACTACTACTCTCCCCCACATCTATCCCATAGAGTGCTTGCTCAGTGAGCAGCAAACTCTTTTCCAAATTGTCAACGCCTCTCAGTGTTGAAACTCGCCCGGTTAGATAATCGATGTGCGATTCCAAACAGGCAATTTGCTAACATTTTGAACAAAGATATGCACCCTCAAACGGCTGTTTAAGGACTGCATACATTAGACAAGATGTTTACTGGACTGCATTGTCAATAATGGAACACATACTAAATAGGGATTACTCAAGAAAAGATAAAGATACAATATAATGCAGTCATAAGAAACTGACTTACTGTAGTCCCCCACTAAAGTCCATGAATCTGAAGCCACGTAATCTAAAGTCACACACTTAATACAAACACACACTGGAACTCAAACACGCGAACTTTCACAAACTCGCGTTATTTGCCTGCTTCTATAAATGGAGCTCTCAAAACAGTCTGCTTTTTTTTCCCTCTGGATTCAGAGGACTGAGCTTCCCTCAAGACCGGCTATTTAACTTCTCATAATTAGACAGCCACACCCTAATTACTCATCTGTGCAAAACCAAACTCGCGTTATTTGCCTGCTTGTATAAATGGAGCTCTCAAAACAGTCTGCTTTTTTTCCCCTTTGAATTCAAATTGTATCTTATTAGTAAAAGGACATGTTAGCATTGTCATATCAACCTTATTTAAAGAATACAAGAGATTGGCAATAGTCCTCCATTGGTCATAATTCATCCCAATGGATGTTTGGTCTCAGTTTAAAATAAGCACATCTCGTATCATAATGGGGAGAGTGTATTATGAAATGATAAATTAGGTGCATCCTAGGTATGGATCTTGCAAGGAAAGTACAATTTCCAACTTCCCTAGGAAGACCTCCTTTGTGAACTTCTGTCTGTCTCGCTCCCCAAAATGAATCACAAAAAATTCAGGTTCCTTACAATCCTTAATTGTATGCCTTTTTTTTTTTTTTTTTTTTAATAGGCAATAGGTGGTTTCATTGGTAGTTTAGTTCCTAATGTTTGGAATCAAATGTTTGTATTTACGTCTAACAGTTGTAAGAAAGGGTAGAATATTAGAGGCTGCAATAGTAGTGGGAGCAGAAGCAGCATAGCGTGGAACATGCAAAGCAGTATATCAGCTGTCTATAGGTGGTAGTAGAAGTACTAGTAGCAGATGCATAGTTTTAATAGTGGTAGCAGTAGGGAGTTAGCAGCCAGAAGTGGTAGCTGTGGCGGTGGAGAAACAAACAAAGAACAAAAATCTGTCACTAAGACTACATAATCTAATGGATAGCTAGTTCTAATTAGAAAACATATTTTAAACAATTACTTGAAGACCTCAGTTTTCTAGCAAAATTATTCTCCAGTAACCAAGCTATTTCCCCACTGCTGCAGCAAGACAATTTCTCTGCCAGCCCAGGGAATGTCAGCACCAGTAAGCAGGGGACCAGGAGATCAGGGCAAGCCACACAGGTGCTGGCAGTGGGAGGCTCAATCATTAGGGGTACAGATACGACGATCTGTCACAAAGACTGGGATCATCGAATGTTGTGTCTTCCTGGCACTGGAATTCAACATATCATGGATCAGGTTGATGGTTTACTGGGAGGGGCTGGCGAAGACCCAACGGTCATGGTCGACATTGGAACCAAGGAGAAAGTTAGAGGTAGGTAGATGATCCTTAAAAATTACACCATATCTCAGGGACTTAAGGGGAACCTGTCATCAACTTTATGCTGCCCATACTAACGGCAGTATAAAGTAGAGACAGGTGAGTTGATTTCAGCGGTCGGTCATTTATAAGTTAAAAGTAAGCGGTTGCTGAGAACCAACATCACAATCATTGCAGACTGGTCCTGGAAAAGAGTCACGGCCACCTGAGAAGAGTCATGGTTATTGATGAATTCCTGCTCTCCCTGCCCACCTCATGATGACAAACAAAACAATAGCTGATCTCAGGGAGACCAGCTACAGAAAACACAGCAGAGCCTCATTTAAGAGTCTCAACAAAGCAATCCAAAGTGCAAAGCTCCCTGGGAAACAGTAATATGCAAAATAAATGTGGAGCCCCATTATTGGGTCTACAACACAATGAAAGCAAGATATCCCTCAAAGACAGGGGCGTAACTAGAGGTGACTGGGCCCCACAGCAAATTTTTGTATGGGGGCCCCCCCCCCCCCCACCCTGTGTAAACCCCACTCATTTGGCTAGTCACGATCTAGACCAGACCAGGCTGCCCCGCCATCCTTTTCCTAATATATATATATATTTACACACACACACACACACCCTATCTGTCATGTAGTGCCATTCTATCATACTGTTGTGGGGGCCCTGTCAAAGTCTTAGGCCCCTTTGACACGGGCGAGTTTTCCGCGCGGGTGTATTGCGTTATGTGAACCCATAGCACCTGAACTGAATCCTGACCCATTCACTTCAATGGGGCTGTGTACATGATCGATGATTTTCATGCATCACTTGTGCGTTGTGTTAAAATCACAGCATGCTCTATATTCTGCGTTTTTCACGTAGCGCAGGCCCCACAGAAGTGAATGGGGCTGCTTGAAAATCGCATTGCATCCGCAAGTATTGCGGATGCATTGTGATTTTCAGGGATGGTTGTTAGGAGATGATAGGGACCTGAACTTTATTATTTTCCCTTATAACATGGTTAAAAGGGAAAATAATAGCATTCTTAATATAGAATGCTAAGTAACATGTGGCTTGAGGGGTTAAAAAATAATAAAATATTTTATTATTCACCTCATCCACTTGATCGCGCAGCCCGGCTCGTGTTCTTTCAGGACCTGGCAGGAAAAGTACCTTTGGTGACATCACCACGCTCACAACGTGGTGAGTGTGGTGACGTCGGAGCAGGTCGCCTGCGCCGACCTCACCACCAGGTTGCTAGGAGATATTGTTTGTAAACTTTTAGTTTTTATCATAAGCATGAAAAACGCATCAAAACGCATTGCACCCGTGCAGAAAAAACTGAACGCAATCGTAGACAAAACTGACTGAACTTGCTTGAAAAATGGTGCAAGTTTCACTGAATGCACCCTGAACGCATCTGGAGCCAACCCGTATCGTTTGTGTGAAAGGGGCCAGCCATTCCCGTATTGAGGACCGCATATGCGGATCAGCAATAAACGGGCACCCTTCCGTGTGCATTCCGCATCACGGATGCGGACCCATTCACTTCAATGGGTCCGCAAATCCGAAGATGCGGAAGGGTGCGAAACGGAATCACGGAACACTGCGTAAGCACTACGCAGTGCTTCCGTGGGGTTCCATTCCGCACTTCCGTTCCACCAAAATACAGAACATGTCCTTTTTTCAGAATTGTGCTTTCCTGGGTAATATGCCCGGGGAGGTGAACATGACGTCACACTACAGTGTATGTACAGCACAGTATGACCCCTGCTGTAGGATAGGTGCCCATTCTATGTAGTGCTGCAGGGCTGACACCGACTGCAGTCTGTCCCCATGGTCTGAGCCCCTGGTAACCAGTGGCGTAGCTAGAAATGACTGCGCACCACAGCAAATTTTTAAACCGGCAGGCAGGAGTCATACAGTGGCATTTGATTCTTTAACATACATGTGTTTTTACTGGACTATGATGTACACGATACAAAGACGCAGCACTCCACGTTCTTGTATCCTGCACAATCCGGTAAAAAAAATGGATACTTTTATTTTATTTATTTTTTACAATTAAACTCTATGGTGAACGGATGTCACTGTCATGGCATCAGTATGAGGCATCCGAATACGTTTTTTTGTATACGTTAAACGGATGGGAAAAATGTGATGTGAACCCAGCCTTAAATGTGGGACAAAAATGTGATGTGAACTAGCGTCGCATTGTACAGTTGACCAAAGGACAGCGGATGAATGCAGCTGGGGGGGGGGAGGGGGCAAAGGACAGCAGATTAATGCAGCTGGGGGGGGGGGCTATATGAGATGCAGGACAGCTAGTGCTGGCGGGGATAAGCCTGGAATGTATGGGCTCCTGATAGTGACAGGCACAGTATCTTCTTTCTGCAGCACTTCCTGTCACTATTCAGTCTCCCCTCTCTCCCTCCTGTTAGTGCCGACTACAGAGCAGTCGCTGTAGCAGAAGCTGGGCTGTACTAATAGCAGAGGGAGGGGAGACAGGATCTCCCTGTAGCACACTGTACTGAGCCCTGGCTGCACTATTAAGCAGCCAGGCTCCTCTAATAATGGTCTGTGCTGATGGGCGGGGCTTATCTCCCTGCTCTACTCCGAGGACATTCTAGAGCAGTGAAGTGAGTGTAGAGGGGGTGTGGCCATCTGACCTTGTCAACCCGGCCCCCGAAGCAGCTGCTTCCCCTGCAGGTACGCCACTGCTCAAAGGAAGGAAAACTAAGCAAAGGGGTGTCTCCATTACAGAGATCACCAAATCCACCATATTAAGTGGCTCCTATGTCAAGATCCCACTTTTTTACAAGCTTTAAGGATGTGACGGGAAAACCTAAGCCAGTTACCCATCCACAGATAGCTGTTTCGGGGTGTTGCCCCTCACCAGTGTGGAGTAGCATTCTGGCTAACCAGGAGCAATGCCTTGGAGACTACTCAAACAAAACAATAGCTGATCTCAGGGAGACCAGCTATAGAAAGCACCGTGGAGCCTCATTTAAGAGTCTCAAGAAAGCAATCCAAAGTGCAAAGCTCCCTGGGAAACAGTAATATGCAAAATAAATGTGTAGCCCCGGTATTGTTTCTACAACACAATGAAAGCCAAAGGAAGGAAAACCAAGCAAAGGGGTGTCTCCATTACAGAGATCAACAAATCCACCATATAAGTGGCTCCTATGTCAAGATCCCACTTTTTTTACAAGCTTTAAGGTTGTTTTTTCGTCACATATTGTACTTCATGACACTGGTAAAATGAAGTAAAAAAAAAAAATTTTATTTATAAAAAAATACCAAATTTACCAAAAATTTTGAAAAATTGGCAAATTTCAAAGTTTCAATTTCTCTACTTCTATAATACAAAGTAATACCGCCAAAAAAAGTTATTAATTTACATTCCCCATATGTCTACTACATGTATGGATCATTTTGGGAATGCCATTTTATTTTTTGGGGACTTTACAAGCCATAGAAGTTTAGAAGTAAATCTTGAAAATTTTCAAAAACCCACTTTTTAGAGACCAGTTCATGTTTGAAGTCACTTTGTGAGGATTACATAATAGAAACCACCCCAAAATGACCCCATTCTAGAAACTACACCCCTCAAGGTATTTAAAACTGATTTTACACACATTGTTAACCCTTTAAGTGTTCAACAAGAGTTAATGGCAAATGGAGATAACATTTCAGAATTTCGATTTTTGGGAAAATTTTCCATTTGAATCCATTTTTTCAAGTCATCAGGCAAGGGTTAACAGCCAAACAAAACTCTATATTTATTACTCTGATTCTGTAGCTTATAGAAATACCCCACATGTGGTTGTAAACTGCTGTATGGCCAAACGGCAGCCCGTAGAAGGAAATGAGCGCCATTTGGTTTTTGGAAGGCAGATTTTGCTGGACTGGTTTTTAGACACCATGTCCCATTTGAAGCCACAGGACCCCCCTGGGCATTGGGCCAAGGTACCTGCTGAGTGTTTTCAGCAGGTACCTTGTTCTGATCACCGCCGGCTGAGCAGCGGTGATCAGAAGTAGTAAGGACTCGGACATTAGGGCGTACCGGTACGTCCTGTGTCCTTAAGGGGTTAAAGGGGTATTCCCGTTTCTGGCATCCTATTCAATATGATAGGCATTGCAATAATATTGATTTCAGCAATTACATTAATTTTTTCTTCTAAATTTCCTGACCTTTCCACCCAGGATTCCCCTCCTTGTATATCCACAGTTGCCCATAGTTACGGCCACTGCTGCACTTCAGCAGGGGTGGCCTCGCTTGCGTTGCTCTGCCAAGACATTGCACATGGAGGATAGCTGGGTTTTCATAAGCATACAGGCTAGAGTACCTCACAGTCTGGCCACCTCTCTTCGTCTCCATAAGACAGAATAGGACGGCACTAGTGCATGCTCAGTAGCATCTGAGCGTCCTATTCTGCTCTAATGTATTAGCAGACATGAGGTACCAGAGCCCTTATCAGCTCTTACCAGGTCTGTTGTCTTTGTGATCTGTATTCTTTTTAGCATGAAATTCCTGGAGTAAGGGGGACTGGAGCCTAATACACAAAGCCATGTTTAATTCTTCACACAGTTGCTAGGGCATGGAGGAGGAGAGTGTTACACAGACACGGTGACAAGAGGTGTGCAGGGAGAGGCATGGGTGAATTAATATACAGATGTGAGTCCTGCAGCCTCACTGCCATAAATTACTGCTACACATTATAGTGAAGCTGCCCCTGCTTTGGATTAACACTTTCCTTGCTAAATAAGTCTGAAACAGTATTATAAAGGATAAAGGAACACTCACAAGAATGCATGAGGAGTTTTCATGGTGTGATGTGTACCTGCAGCTGCTCTAACCGCTGCCTCAGGTACATGGACAGAAGCAAGCAGTGTACATACTAAGTGTATGTGCCTGTGACCACTGTGCCTAAAAACTCCAAATGCTGCATACATTACTATATGAAAGCATTGAGAATGCGCACACAGCCAGGCCAATATTCATGGCAGTGGCGCTAAAAGTGAAGCAGTTAGAGTTGAGCGAACACCTGGAAGTTCGGGTTCGCCGGGTTCGGACGAACTTCGTCGCAAAGTTCGAGTTCTGGACCCAAACCCGAACCCCATTGCAGTCAATAGGGATCCGAACTTTTGGGCACTAAATTGGCTCTAAAAATGTCATGGAAAGGGCTAGAGGGCTGCAAAATGCAGAAAAATGTCCTTAAGAGCATGGCAAGTCATCTGCAAACAAATGTGGATAGGGAAAAAACTTAAAATAAAATAAATGCAAATTAAAAATAACAATCTTGAACTAGGAGGTGTATGTGGAGTAGGGGGTTGAGGAGGCGGTGACCGTGGCGGTGGAAGAAGTAGCCAACACAGTTTTTTAGTTTTTTTAATTGGTGTAGCCCCAAAAATATTGGTACATATAAAAAAAATAAAACAAAGAATAAGTGCACTTGAGTACAAGAATGGATGGTTAAGGCTGGTATAAATGTCTATTCTGCACAAGGTACAGACAAGTCTTGTGGGATCCATGCCTGGTTCATTTTAATGAACGTGAGCTTGTCCACATTCGCTGTGGACATGAGGCTGCAGTTCATTCAGACAATACACTGGCTGCAGGGCAGGCCAGCACCTCCATGGTGTAAAGGGCAAGCTCAGGCCATGTGCCCAATTTGGAGACCTGCTTTCTGCTAAGACGTTGCATATCAGCTGATGCTGCTGGTTGCTGTGGCGTGGTGACAAAGCTTTTCCACATTTCGGCCATGCTAACCCTGCCTTCTGAGGTGCTGGCAGTTCCCCGGCTGCGTTGGCGACCTCTTCCTCCTCCTCTGCCTTCGCCTTGTGCTTCCACTGAGGCCCTGGTGTCAGTTGGGAATGCCATCATCAGCGCGTCTACCAGCGTGCGCTTGTAGTCGCGCATCTTCTGATCACGCTCCAGTGACGGAATAAAGACTGCACGTTGTCCTGGTAATGGGGATCCAGCAGTGTGGCCACCCAGTAATCAGCACAAGTTAGAATGTAGGCATCTCGGCGCTCGTTGCGCAGGCACTGTAGCATGTAGGTGCTCATGTGTGCCTGGTTGCCCAGAGGCAACGACAAGCCGTCCTCTGTGGAACGTGTATCGTCTGTGTCCTCCGTATCCCCCAAGCCACGCTGCAGTGATGGCCCTGAGCTGCTTTGGGTGCCACCCTGCTGTGAACACTGTTCCTCCTCATCCTCCCCCCTCCTCCTCAGCCTCATCCTCCAGAACTGTGCCCTGGCTGGACAATTGTGTACCTGGCCTATGTTGATGCAGGAACCCACCCTCTGAGCCACTTGGAATGACTGGCCTGATAACTGTGGAAATGATCCCTCTTCCTCCTCCTGTGGCACAAGAGTGCCACATTCTCTTCCATCGTCGCCCAAAGTGTTTTTTCAAGGCGACATAGAATTGGGAGAGTAACGCTGAGAATGGCATCATTGGCACTGGCCATGTTAACATAGTATATAAGACCGAAAAAAGACATTTGTCCATCCAGTTCGGCCTGTTTCCTACAAGTTGATCCAGAGGAAGGCAAAAAACCCCTGTGAGGCAGAAGCCAATTTTCCTCACTTAAGGGGAAAAAAAAAATTCCTTCCCGACTCCAATCAGGCAGTCAGAATAACTCCCTGGATCAACGACCCCTCTCTAGTAGCTATAGCCTGTAATATTATTACACTCCAGAAATAAATCCAGTCCCCTCTTGAATTCCTTTATTGTACTCACCATCACCACCTCCTCAGGCAGAGAGTTCCATAGTCTCACTGCTCTTACAGTGAAGAATCCTTTTCTATGTTTGTGTACAAACCTTCTTTCATCCAGACGCAGAGGATGTCCCCTTGTCACAGTCAGAGTCCTGGGGATAAATAGATGATGGGACAGATCTCTGTACTGACCCCTGATATATTTATACATAGTTATTAGATCTCCCCTCAGTCGTCTTTTTTCTAAAGTGAATAACCCTAATTTTGATAACCTTTCAGGGTACTGTAGATCCCTCATTCCAGTTATTACTTTAGTTGCCCTCCTCTGAACCCTCTCTAGCTCTGCTATGTCTGTCTTGTTCACAGGAGCCCAGAACTGTACACAGTACTCCATGTGTGGTCTAACCAGTGATTTGTAAAGTGGTAGGACTATGTTCTCATCACGGGCGTCTATGCCCCTTTGATGCAACCCATTATCTTATTGGCCTTGGCAGTAGCTGCCTGACACTGGTTTTTGCAGCTTAATTTGCTGTTTATTAAAATTCCTAGATCCTTTTCCATGTCAGTGTTACCGAGTGTTTTACCATTTAATATGTACGGGTGACTTGCATTATTCCTTCCCATGTGCATAACTTTACATTTGTCAGTGTTAAACCTCATCTGCCATTTTTCTGCCCAAGCCTCCAATCTATCCAGATCCCTCTGTAGCAGAAAACTGTCCTCTTCAGTGTTAATTACTTTACACAGTTTAGTGTCATCTGCAAAAATAGATATTTTACTGTGCAAGCCTTCTACAAGATCATTAATAAATATATTGAAGAGAATAGGGCCCAATACTGACCCCTGAGGTACCCCACTAGTTACAGTGACCCAATCTGAGTATCTACCGTTAATAACCACCCTCTGTTTTCTGTCACTCAGCCAGTTACTTACCCACATACAGACATTTTCTCCCAGTCCGAGCATCCTCATTTTATATACTAACCTTTTATGAGGTACGGTGTCAAATGCTTTGGAGAAGTCCAGATATACGACATCCGTCGATTCGCCGCTGTCAAGTCTAGAACTTACCTCCTCATAGAAGCTGATTAAATTTGTTTGGCATGACCGATCCCTCATGAAGCCATGCTGATACGGCGTAATTTGCTTATTTTCATTGAGATACTCCAAAATAGCATCTCTTAGAAACCCTTCAAACAGTTTACCAACAATAGATGTTAAACTTACCGGCCTATAATTTCCAGGCTCTGTTTTTGGACCCTTTTTGAATATTGGCACCACATTTGCTATGCGCCAATCCTGTGGAACATTCCCTGTTATTATGCTACACATTATAGTGAAGCTGCCCCTGCTTTGGATTAACACTTTCCTTGCTAAATGAGTTGATGGAGTATTCGAAACAGCGCAACAAGGCACACAGGTCTCGCTCAGTGGCGGTGAAGTGGTGCTGTTCCGCAGAGCGACTCACCCGTGCGTGCTGCAGCTGAAACTCCACTATCACCTGCTGCTGCTCGCACAGTCTCTCCAGCCTTGTGGGCTTGTCGCATATGAGGTGGTGAGCAGGAAGGCCGATGTTACGCTGTAGTGCAGACAGTTGAGCAGCCGCAGGGTGAGAATGCCGAAAGTACGCACAGACGGCCTGCACTTTCTGCAGCAGCTCTGACATATCGGGGTAGTTTTTCAGGAATTTCTGCACCACCAGATTCAGCACATGCGCCGGGCAAAAGATGTGCATCAAACCGGCTAGGCCTAGAGCTGCTACGAGATTTCACCCATTATCGCACACCACCAGGCCGGGCTTGAGGCTCAGTGGCACCAACCACCTATAGGTCTGTTGTTCCATGCCCGTCCACAGCTCCTGTGCGGTGTGGGGTTTGTCCCCCAAACAGATGAGTTTCAAAACTGCCTGCGGTCGTTTTCCCCTGGCTTTGCTGAAGTTGGTGGTGAAGGTTTTACGCTGACCAGATGAGGAGGTGTTAGAGGAGGAAGAGGAGTAGGAGGAGAAGACAAAGAGAAATGCCCTGCAGTCCTTGGTGGCAGAAGGATATGCGCCAAACAGCTATCCGTCTCAGGCCCAGCCGCCACTGCATTTACCCAGTGTGCTGTCAGGGAGATATAACGTCCCTGCCCGTGCTTACTGGTCCAAGTATCTGTAGTTATGTGGACCTTGCCACAGATGGCATTGCGCAGTGCACACCTGATTTTGTCCCCCACTTGTTTGTGCAGGTAAGGGATGGCTTGCCTGGAAAAGTAGTGGCAGCTGGGAACGACGTACTGTGGGACAGCCAGGTCCATAAGGTTTTTAAAACTCTCCATCCCCTTCCAGGCGGAATTACAGAATTTTAAAGGCCAAGACTTTTAAAATGCTGGCATTCAGGGTCAGGGATCGCGGGTTGGTAGGGTGGTATTTCCTCTTTCGCTCAATTGTTTGGAAGATGGACAGCTGAACGCTGCCATGGGACATTGTGGTGTTGCTTGTTGAAGGTGATGTACTTGGTGGTGTTGCTACTAAATACTCTGTTTGTGGGGTGGCCGGTGCCACTGTCACTCCAAAGGTGGAGTAAGAGGCCGAGACTGCAGCAGAAGAGGGAGCAGGAGGAGCCAGTGATCTTTCTTGGTTTTGGAGGTGTTTACTCCACTGCTGCTTGTGCTTTACACTTAGAAAAAACCTTTCCAGCAGAGTCATAAAAAAGCATAAGAAACTTCTGCATGACTTGGGGCTCAGACGGCTTGGCTGATTTGCAAGGGGGTGAGGTGCTAGATAGATGCCCATGGCCTGCAGGTGCCAACTCTGATCTTTCATCAGTGGTCCAGGTGGGAGACAATGTGAAGGTACTGGAGGCACTGTCAGCTAACCAATCTACTAGCGACTGTACTTGTTCTGGCCTCCTAGAATAAAGATTTGTTCGCACCAGATGAAATGCTGTGTATAGGGTTCCCACCCCTATCGTAGACTAATATAAATCACAGCAGAAGAAAAGTATCTTTCAAATTCTTTTGCTTTATTATTTTGCAGAAGTACAGTGACATACCGCAGTTCATGTGTGTTAGCGTTTTCAGCTGAAATAGCCTTCATCAGACACTATAATCAAATGACAGATAATATTCGGTAAAATATCATATCATATTGCAATCGCATAAACATCTGTAATACTGTGGTCGACAGACAATATATCAAAACTGTACTTAGATCAAGTCACATTACATCTAGTGATTGTATGACCTGTTACATGGTAGATTCTCATTATTGCAACTTAACTAAATGAGTATAGGAGAGGTAGGTAACAGGTTTACGCAAAACAGAGAATACAAAGAACCTATATCTCAACAAGGTCCATATATCATATATTACATTGTTTAGAAAATCAGGCAGTATCTTCAATTTATCCTGAACAAGAATTGTCGGCGGGAACAGTCAATATTCATATTGTACTGGAGATGAAATAGGACACCTGTGTCGGTGGGTGGTTAAGGGACAAGCTCGTGCTCAAAATAGTGCAGGGTGGGGTACTATAAGTATAACTCATATGTTGGTAGGATCTGTCCATAATCCCCAAAGGCAAACCCCTTTCATGTTAATAGCATATAAAATGGTAGTGGGGGGTATTAATCTCCTCAGGTTTAAATGTGGAGGTATTGTGGACAGAGCAGGGTAAGTATATACATGGATTTCAGTATGTGAATGAATATTGATCTCAGTACCCAAGATGATCACCACCCCTGTCTCCCTTCAGGGACCTACCTGTGCTGCAGTCAAGTTTAGGAAGGAGCTGGAGAAGCAGAATGGTGCACATAGTGGTAGTATGGTGCCTATGGCACCAGCGGTTCCTGGTGTGTGCTTCAGGGCAGGTGCGTACCTGCTATAAGGATCGTCAGATGCACGCCAAAGTAAGGGGCGGATCCAGGGGTTGGCGCACGTGAGACACCATGCGTTCCACCTGCCGGAAGTCTATCAGCAGGTGGAACGCATGGGGTCTTGTGATTGTGTTCCACAGGCTGGAAGAGGCTCCAGATCTGGAATGCTACTGGATTCATAAGAGAGGAAAGAAAGGAAGAAGACCCTAGTGGTGGGGAAATGAGGGAAAGGAAAACTGGATGTAAACAAGGATGAGGTTATGTGTGAAGGTTGTATGTGAGATATGAATGAGGTAGCTGTAATATTAGTGGTATTATAATCATAGTGGATATTGTAAGATATGATAAATAGTGGATATTAATGGATGTTGTAGAATGGTGTAGGACATAATAAATAACAATTGGGATATAGTCGAGAATGAATGTGAAGAATATAGTCATGAATTAATGTGAGGAAGGATAATGCTACGATGTAGGAGAGGAGCGGAATGGAATTGTAGAAGGAGTGGTAACAAATGTCCTAAGGTGTAGCTTTGGGGTATAGGACGTGGTAGAGTTAATGTAAGCGAGTATGTGTAATAATAAGGGAAGGGAGAACAGATAAGAGGAGAAGGGAGCAGTAAGTAGAATAGTGTGAAGTAGGATATGGAAAGGATACTTATTGCGTCACATGGTCCAACCGAAGGGGATTTTTTCTAGGACGCCTGTGAAAGAAGAGTAATAAATGATCAGTCAAATAATAAAATAATAGAGTAAACATAATACAGGATTAATAATGTTGTACATTACAATGAAATTTGCATAATAGATTTTGTATTCAAAATGTCCTATTGCAGGAAGCCCTGAATTTCGTATTCCTTATTCATTCCTCTAGGACTTAGAGTTTGTAGCGTGTGAATCCAGTAGGCCTCCCTGAGTTTGAGTTTTAATCCTGTTGCCACCCCTTCGTAGTGGGGGGGATTTGTTCGATGATTTGAAATTTGAGTTGGGATGTCGAATATCTATATTTGTCAAAGTGTGCAGGTACTGGTAAAAGCAAACTTTTCCGGCGGATTGTCGATTTGTGTTGACAAATCCTATCAGTTATTTTTTCGACGTTTCTCCTACGTAGGCTATTCCGCAGGGACATTTAATAAGATACACCACGTAGTCCGAGTCGCATGTAAAGAAGCCATTTATATCGAAGGATTTGCCTGTTTGTGGGTGTGTGAACTGAGATCCTTTTTGGATGTTTGAACATGAGAAACAGGATAAACATGGGAATGTGCCCTTCTTCTGTGTTTGCAGAAAGAGCTGTTTGGGTAATCGTGTATCTGAGCCTAAGTCTGCCCTGACAAGGTTATTCCTAAGGTTACGTGGGTGACGGTTACATGAAAGAACCGGGTTGCGAAATTCCTCAACTTTAGGGTATGCTTTTCTGAATAGTGGCCAGTGATTGCGAATAATGTAAAATATTTTGTTAGCGCTGGGATGAAATGTATGTACAAAAGGAACCCTCTTTTTGGTATCTCTTATCTTCTTTCTTGGTGTGTTTATTTTGAACCGTTGTTTCATCTCATTCTCTCTCTCTTTCTGGGTTATTGGGTCCTCTAATATTGTTTGTACTCTTTTTAGTTGAGAAATAGGAAGGGATTTTTTCGTCGTGGGAGGGTGAAAGCTGGTGAAGCAGAGTAAATTGTTCCGATCCGTAGGTTTATGGTACAAATCGGTTGTGAGTTTGCCCTGGGAATTTAGGGTTACAACCGTGTCTAAGAAAGATATTGAGGTTTTAAAGGGAATCTGTCACTAGCTTTTACCCTTGTCAGCTAAACATATGCTGACATTAAGGGTCTCCATAGCAGTCCTAATGTGTGTTAATTTTAGATATTCAAGGCTTTATTTTCTCAAAAAACAGGTTTTACCCACCTGTCAATCATCAGAATAAGGAGCCCAGGGGGAGGTCTGGCCATGCAGGGTGCTCGTCCGCACCCTCCTCCATCAGTGCCGCACGCCGCCTCTCCAAACTTCTGCGCCGCCTCCTAAAGCGCAGTCCCGTCAAGATCCCGCGCGTGCGCACAGGGTGCGGTCATACCAGGGAGGGAGCGAAGTGCCGACGCATGCGCACTTCGCTCCCTGAAGCCGGTTGCCGGAGTCCACACGGGCGCATCGCGCTGTGCGCACGCGCGGGATCTTGACGGGGAAGGAGGGGGAGGGAGGGAGAGGGAGAGGCGGCACTGCGCTTTAGGAGGCGGCGCAGAAGTTTGGAGAGGCGGCGTGCGGCACTGATGGAGGAGGGTGCGGACGAGCACCCTGCATGGCCAGACCTCCCCCTGGGCTCCTTATTCTGATGATTGACAGGTGGGTAAAAGCTGTTTTTTGAGAAAATAAAGCCTTGAATATCTAAAATAAACACACATTAGGACTGCTATGGAGACCCTTAATGTCAGCATATGTTTAGCTGACAAGGGTAAAAGCTAGTGACAGATTCCCTTTAATGTAGTGTATAGTGAACTGAAGTTCCAGCCAAATCGAGTTCAGATAGTTATGAAACGTAAGAAGGGATTCCTCTGTTCCTTTCCAGATACAAAAAACATTGTCGATGTATCTTTTCCATGTTAGTCAGTTGGACTGGTGAAGTTGGTGGGTATATATGAATTTAGTCTCAAAGTTGGCCATAAAGCAGTTCGCATATGGGGGGCCATGTTGGACCCCATAGCGGTGCCCTGTACCTGTAGGTGAAAGGTGTCTTGGAACATGAAGAAAATCTGTTCCAGTACCAGTTTTAAAAGGTCTAGGCAAAAAGCTATGACGTTCTCGTGTAGGTTAGTGTCGGTTAGGAGTGTAGCCACTGCAGAGAGGCCTTTTTCGTGCTGAACGGACGTATATAGGCTCATAACGTCCCAGGATACTAGGATGGTATCTGGTGGCAATGGGTCCAATGATCTAATTAAGTGTAGGAAAGCCTTAGTATCCAACAAAAAAGACTTAGTCTGTTTAATGTATGGTGTGAGTATTTTTTCGAGGAATATGGACGGGGGGACAAAATGGAATCCGTTGATGCAACTATGGGGTGGCCCGGGGCATTCTGTAGGTTTTTGTGAAGTTTGGGGAGGATATAAAAGACCGGTATGATAGGATGATTTTTGGTCAGAAATTCGGCCGTTGGGATATCTATAGTGCCTTTTGAGAGGTAATGTCTCAGAGTACCCTCGATTAGGAAGCTATTGTTGAGGTTGGATTTTGGTTAAGTTCAATTATAAACCGTGGAGTCATTTAATTGTCGTTAGATCTCAGTTATGTACTGGGTTTTGTCCATTATAACAAGTGCCCCACCTTTGTCAGCTGGTTTGAAGATAAGGTTTTTGCTTTGTTTAAGGGAGTTGAGTGCTAGGCGTTCTGTATTACTTAGGTTATTAGTGTATTTGTAATGGCCTTTAATTTCCTTCATGAAGATTTTTGTGTCTCTTTGGACTAGATTTATAAATGTCTCAATGGCTGGTTGGTTCTTGGGAGGCATGTATGTGCTTTTATTACGTAGGCCTAGTTCTGTGGAAGATATGAGGGCACTTTCCTTTGTGGTAGATTGTTTGTGGGGAGTTGCTTCTGAGAAGTGTGCTCGGAGGCGTATGTTCCTAAAAAAGCGTTGTAAATCGAGTTCTAACTGGAATGTGTTCAAAGAATAGGAGGAATGAAAGTCCTTTTTGAAGGAGGGATAGTTCAGCTGGATTCAATGGAGTAGGGGAAATATTTACCACTAAAGAGTCAGAGGTAGAGTGTGCGGAATCTGAAACAGTACCTGTGATCTCGTCGTGACCGTAGATGATTGCGGATGTGAAGTTCCGGGTCTCTGTGTCCTTCGGGTATTCCTAGGTCTTTGTTGTTCGTCTGATCGGTCCCGCTGACATGAACCAGTACTGGAAGTTGATCTTTGTGAGTCGACCAAAGAGGATCTGCCACCTTGTCTTGATTGATATCCAAAGGAATCAGGCCAATGGTAGATTCTGTTACGATAATCCTCAGTATCTCTTAAGAATTTTTTTTTCTTTTTGGAGATTTCGATTTCCTTCCTCCTTTCCGTCAAATTAGTGGAGATCTTTGCTTGTAAGGTTATGTATTCGTCTTTTGTCATCAACCCTTGTAGCTGAGTTCCGATAGCCTGGATCTTTTCTTTCAGGCTGGTCATTGCCAATTGTAGATACATCAAGGTCAAGGTCATGATATCAGTCGAGCATTTATTGAGGATTTGCTCGAACTTACAATATTCAGGATTGTCCTTAAAAAATGTTGGGCGTGTTCTTATCCGCAGGCCCCATGGTATCATTTTAGGCTTCAGATATTCTGCCAGTGTGACGCTGTGCAGTTCAAAATTCTAGCCTTACCATTCGTGGAGCGGCATTCGGGCCTACTAAATAATGCTGAAGGCTCGGTCGTCTACGCGCACCTGAGGAAGGTGTTTCATTTGGTCATGTAGCTGGCACAGATCGACCACGTCCTCTCCCTGCAACAGGAGCTCCACCAACACCAGCAGCACCATGACCAGGGCCACGTCCCTTATTTGTTGCTCTCCTCATTTTTTGTGGTCACCCACCGACTTAACAGACGTTTTTACTAAATTTAATTCTCTGTCAGCAATGCAGAGCAGGGGTTTTTCACCAGCATAACTGGGTTAATGTCACCCAATAATGTAACAGATGATTTTTAGAAATTTACCTCCCTGTCACCTATACAGAGCAGGGATTTGTATACGGCAAAAATGGTAAAAAATCACCCACCAATGTTACAGAAGATTTTTACAAATTTACCTCCCTGTTACCTATTAAGAGCAGGGGTTTGTGTACTGCAAAAATGGTAAAATGTCACCCAAGAATGTAACAGACGATTTTTAGAAATTGACCTCCCTGTCACTTATGCAGAGCAGGGGTTTGTATATGGCAAAACTGGGTTAATGTCACCCAAGAATGTAACAGATGATTTTTACAAATTTACCTCTCTGTCACCTATGCAGAGCAGGGGTTTGTATATGGCAAAACTGCGTTAATGTCACCCAAGAATGTAACAGACGATTTTTAGAAATGTACCTTCCTTTCACCTATGCAGAGCAGGGGTTTGTATATGGCAAAAATTGTAAAATGTCACCCACCAATGGAACAGACTATTTTTACAATTTTACGTCCCTGTCACCTATCTAGCACAAAGTATGTTTTTTTATAGCACCAATGTAAATGCAGTATGTTACGGTTGTATCGAACTGTCAGAAATGCAGCATAGCCATTTGCGACAGGGCTGAATATTGCAGTGGAGCATGGGAGCCAATAATTCCATGCCCCACTGTTAATCACCCGCCTTGGTTCCCTCCCACCATGATCGTGTCAATCAAGCAATGATACATTCATGGACTGCCTCCTCTGTGACTGTGCCTGCTTGAGAGTGAATGTAAGTGCAGGCAGCTTCTCAGCACAGCGTATCAGCCAGCCCCTCCCCCAAGCCAGCAGAGTGTGAGGTCAGCAGTCAGTGGCGGTGGTTTGGCGGAGGGGCCGGCTGATGTGTTGTGCTGAGAAGCGTCTGAGCATGCTTTCCTTCAGAACAGAATGGAGCCTCCAAGATTCCTAAGGAACAGTCAGTGCACATCCTGTAGACAAGGGATCCCGGCAAGTACTTGCTGTATGTGGAGGGGAGGGCTGTTTTTTTTTCCCCAACTGGACTGCAAGATGGAGATGCGCGAGTGGGGGAGAGATTGTATTTACATTTGGACGTATGATGAAGAAGCTGGAGGGAGGGGAGGGATTGTATTTACATGGGAATGTAAGATTGAGAAGCTGGAGGGAGGGGTGGGGGGATTGTATTTACATAGGACTGTATGATGGAGAAGCTGCAGGGAGGGGGAAGATGGTATTTACAAGGGACTGTAGTATGCATGGAGTTAGATGATATTTACATGGGACTGTAAGATGCAGCACTCACTCCAGATGGCAACCAAAATGGTCGCCAATGTGCCTTAAAATTTGCAGATGGCGACAAGACTTTTTAGCCTTGTCGCCATTTGCGACAGGGCTGCCGCACTGTAGCTGAATATTGCGGCGTGGCATGGGCGCCAAATATTCCATGCCCTGCTGCCGATCACCTACACTACAGGCCTGAGGTCTATTTGGTAGTGAAATCCCAGTGCAGGTGAGCGCAATGACATCATCACACCCGCCTGTGCCAGGATGCACGGCAGTGAGATGTGCGCGTCTGCGTTGCACCATCCCGGGCCGTACTAGCAGCTAGTGAGCGCCAGCGAAAGGACACAGGTGTGTATAAGGTTTTAGCATAAACATTTTTTAAAGTGCCAACATTACTGGCCATAAGTGGTGCACTGGGAGGACATTACTGACCATAAGGGGGGCACTGGGGGGACATTACTGGCCGTAAGAAGGGCACTGGGGGACATTATTTGCCGGAAGAGTGGCACTGGGAGACATTACTAGCCATAAGGGGGGATTACAGGACAGTATGGAGGGAAATTACTACTGTGGAGCATATTTCTACTGTGTGGGCATTGTGGGAGTAATTACTGTGTGGGGAAATTACCATATGGGGGCAGTGTGGGGGGAAATTACTACGTGAGGGCAGTGTGGGGGGAAATTACTACGTGAGGGCAGTGAGGGGGGAAGTTACTACTGTGTGGGCAGTGTGGGGGGAAATTACTATGTTTGGACAGTGTGTGTGTGGGGGAAATTACTATGTGAGGGCAGTGTTGGGGGGGAATTAATCTAAGCTTTATTATTATTACTGGGGGGCACTGTAGGTGGCATTTATAATTGCTGTAGGCACTACTGACACTTACTGGTGGGGTACCTTTTTTTTCAGCAGTATAGTACCTGGGGCATTACAGTATCGGGAATGGCAGCAGGATGACATTGTTGCGACACCAAGATGGGGGGTTGATGGAAAAATTTAAAAATCCAAAGTGTCTGTAACAAACTCTGTAGCGACGGGATGCGGCTGAAAGAATTTGTCATGGAGGTCTGGATCAAATGGAGGAAAAGAGGAAAGAGAAGCTCATCATGACAGGAGATGTCACTGGATGTGAGAGGTATGTGGTGCTGTATTCTCCTATATGTAGTGCTGGCTCATGACTGTGACCTGCGTCTCATCTTCTCCATCTTTTTTTTTATTTTTTATTATAATTATATATATTTTCAATTTGGCGACTAAAAATTGTTGCGACACCAAGAAAAATGTAAAAAAATTTAATTTGGCTCCTACATTTTTCAGTTTAGGAGCCAGTGGCAATAAGTCCTCCATAAACTAAGAATACAAGTATAATCATGATATTGTGATGTCTAGGAGAGAGAAATGGTTCAGTACCTGCAAAAAACCGGCTGTGGATTCTAAATGCGGAACAGTGCTGCTGTGGAACGCAAATGCGTTCCTCACATCTTTCAGGAGTCCAAAGCCATCTCCCTATAATCAGAGGAGCCTGCCCCAAATGAAGATCCTCAGAGGAAACAGGAAGCCCTCCCTGCACCTTCCTGGGGGACTCGATTAAGCCATTATTCTCCCAGCGACTACTCCCATTATGTGGATGGTGAGGGCTAGACCCAGTTGTGCCATCCCCACAAGGGGTCTCACATGTAGACTCAGGTGAGGTGCTTGGCCTCAGGGAAATACAGCCTGCAATGCACAGCTAGCATTGAGTGGGGGTGTTCCCGAGGGGACGTGCCCAGACGTTGAGGTACTGAGGACTAGGTCATGAGGGGGTTTGCTTGCTGTTTGAGTTGGATCCATGTACTTCGGTTGTAGTATCCGTCATCTGGATAAGCATTGGCTGTGAATGCAAAATATGCCAGTGGGTGATACTAAAGCTGTGGGCCAACCTAAAATGGTGGGAGACAGTGGGTAAAGCCTGATACTGCCAGTGGAACTACAGGTCCCAGATTGTGATATCATGGAATAGGTCTCGGAGGGTGTCAACCCAAGCGTCTAAACTTCAGGTTGTTGATCAGTTTAACTATTTTGGGATAACTATATATAGATATATGGATGTTGCTGAATTCTCTTAGCTAACTGTGATTCCAACGATGGAACATATTACTAGGAAAATACGTAGAGGCATTGGAGATTTTGTCCTCGTCGTTGACAGGCTGTCTTAATATTGTAAAAATGATTTTTCTGCTAAAATTATTATATCTCTATCAAGCTTAGTTAACGAGGGCCTTTTATGGTTTTTAATTAATTGAGATAAATTCCTTGACTTGCGTGGTACTCCCCGATGATGCTGCCACCCTGCCAGATTTTTTAAAATACCGCTCGTACGCCCCTGATTTCCGCTGTGATTGGATCGTGGCACAGCCAGGGAGAAGGAGACGCCCATTGAGAAACCCTGGCGTCTCCTCCTCCCTGTTCCGATGCTCAGTATTAGCAAACTAAGCGTGAAAACTACGGGGGCGGGGCATATGAGTTGTATTTTAAAAAATCAGGCAGGGTGGCAGCATCAGCAAGTCAAGGTATTTATCTCAATTAAAAACCATGAAAGGTCCTCTTTAAAGTTGCCTAAACTGCATTTTCCTACCATAGACAAACTTTTGACTCATTTTCTGTGGAAAAGGCTCTTTACCAGGTTGACTAGGAAAACAATTCAGGCCACATATACATTAAGGGGTGGGGGGTATTTTAAAAACCAGTTGTAATACAATGGATTTGAGGGGCTCACCAGAGTGGAGCTCGACCAGCTACAACCACTTAGCTGATTTAGAAACAATATAAACAATGGCTGGGTCACAAATTAAAATATAAAAAATACAATTTATTACACCATTCACAATATTCATGTCATGTAAAATATCTAAAAACATCTAATTCATGGCAAATAATGACAGTCTTGGTCCCTTTTAAAATCCGATTGCAGAGCTCACGCAAACGGGATTAAAATCAGCTCACACAGTGCGATATATAATCCCTGCTGTCAATGTGTAGTGTACGGGAGCTGTAATGCCCGTCACTACAGAAGGGTCACTTGTGTGCTGTTGTTCCCCTCATTTATGGGGAGGTTGGTATAAATCATCTTCATGTAGTGTAATGCTGTATACTTCCCTGTTACTGTTATATTGCCATGTGCAGGCCTGCTAGGGATGTCATTCCAGCTCTAGGTCAGTAGAGGGAGCTAGGGAGCCCTAGTTTATATATAGGCCCAGTCAGGGAAGGGAAAGTCAGTTAAGCCCAGGCTATGAGCCTGTGAAGTTAAGTCCAGGCCTTGAGCCTGTGAAGGCAGAGCAGGCCTGGAGCCTGCAGACTAGGAGAGGGCATTGCAGTCCCTGTAACCGGGTTCCAGATCCAAGGAAAAGGTTCCCCTCCTGAGTCCGTATTTGCAGAAGTAGGAACACCACTGTTAACCAGCCGAGGAAGCTGAGAGAGGCAGAGCCAAGTACAGTAAAGCAAGCGGTACTAAAGACAACAGAGGAGGTACTCAGTAATTGTTATCCCAAGGATATAAGCCTAGAGAGGGCATTGGGGCCTTGGAGGATAGTGTCCATGTTCCAGGATCAGACAGGTAGAGAGTGCAAGCCGCCTGTACTGCAAGAGTCCTGTGTTTTACCCTCTGAGAATCACCTTGCTATGTAAGAGACTGCCGTATGTAACCATAACCTGTAACTTACTGAAACCAACCGTCTTCTAAGGAACTGCGCTTCCGTCTATGTCAATGTATGATCACCACCAAAGATTCAGTAAAGTTCAAGTTCTGTTTTATCACAACGTGGTTCCTCAATTATTCCTACTATCAGCAAACGGTGTGCCACCGTTAATTGGCACTGGCGTCACAAACTCTACCTATAACTACCTGTCCTTGCAGAAGTACCAGAGAGTCAGCCTGTCTCAGGTTAGTGGTCATAATTGCACTACAACACCCAGGAACACTATTTAACCCTAACTTGAGTACGCTGCAAATGTAAGCTCTTAATTAATCTTCATATGCATTATTAGTTCTTGGCCATATCGGTCCCTATATTATTGCATTACTCAGTATGGCACAGTTAATATGGAGCACTTTGTTGTAGCAGTAGAGGATAATCAATGTAGAAAGATGGATATGTTGCAATTATTCATTACAGCAGAGGAGATTATGTAATGTGGATCACGCTATAGCACTTCTTACCAGGGTCTGTCAGCTCTGCAGTACTGCCTCAGGCAGTGTTAGATGTATTTGGCGTAGATGTTTAACCCCTTTGGGACACATGACGTACCGGTACGGCATGTTTCCCGAGTCCTTAAGGACACATGACGTACCGGTACGTCATGAGTTGTTCCGATCACTGCTGCTCAGCTGGCAGTGATCGGAACAAGGTACCTGCTGAAATCATTCAGCAGGTACCTTGTTACAATGCCCAGGGGGGTCCTGTGACCCCCCATATGGGCGATCGCTGCAAACCGCAGGTCAATTCAGACCTGCGGTTTGCAGCGCTCTTGCGATCTCTGATCCCCGCGGTCTATGACTGCGGGGATCAGAGAGTTAATGCCCCCAAACAGTTTTTAACCCCCTGCAGCCCCCAATCATACTGTGGCTGCGGGGTGCAGAGGGTGGTTGCGGCGGCGCGAGGCGGGCGGGAGGCGGGCGGTGCGGCGGGCGGGATCGCGATTGCGATCCCCGCCCGCCTCCCTGTAATCTATCCCTGGTGTCTAGTGGTTCTATCAGAGTGTCAGCACATTGCTGACACTCTGATAAGCAACTGGCATCTGTGCTGCAGATGCCAGCCGTTTAACCCTTCCGTACCGCGGTCCGTACGGACCGTGGTATGGAAGGGTTGCACAGGAGGAGCGCTCCTCCCTCTCCCATCGGGGGCTGCTGTGCCTTGCAGCCCCCAACAGGATGGGATCGAAGAGGAGGGTGCTCCACTCCTCCTATCCATCACCCCTGCCCAGTTATGGCAGGGGTGATGGTTGCCATGGAGACAGGGCGCTTTCAGAAGCGTCCTGCTCTCCATGGTGCTGAAAGTCTGAATAGACCTGCTAAAGGTCTATTCAGACTTTCTAAAGTACAAAATACAGTACAGTGCACCCAGAACCAAGTGGGTCTGGGTCAAAAAAATGTAAAAAGTGAAAAAAAGTAAAAATGAAAAAACACATAACACTGAATAAAAACTAAAAAAATAAAATACACTACACATATTAGGTATCGCGCGTCCGTAAAAACCTGCTCTATAAAAATATCACATGACTGAACTCCTCAGGTGAACGCCATAAAAAAAAAAAAAAATGGTGTAAATAAGCCATTTTTGGCACATTACATCACTAAAAGTGTAATACAAAGCGATCAAAAAGGCGTTTGCCTCCCAAGATAGTACCAATCAAACCGCCATCTCATCCCGCAAAAACGAGCCCCTACCTAAAACAATTGGCCAAAAAATAAAAAACTATGCCTCTCAGACTAAAACATGATTTTTTTGTTTCAAAAATGCTTTTAGTGTTAAATGTAAAAAAATTAAAAGTAGACATATTTAATATCTACACGTCCGTAAGAATCTGCTCTATAAAAATATCACATGACCTAACCCCTCAAGTAAACACTGTAAAAAAAATAATAAAAACTTTGTCAAAAGCCATTTTTTGCCACCTTACATCACAAAAAGTGTAATAGCAAGCGATCAAAAAGTCATATGACCCCCAAATAGTGCCAATCTAACCGTCACCTCCTCCCATAAAAATGATACCCAACCTGAGACAATTGCCTAAAAACTGAAAAATATATGGCTCTCAGACTATGGAGATACTAAAACATGTTTTTTTCATTCAAAAAGGATATTATTGTGTAAAACCAAAATAAATAAAAAAGTATACATATTATGTATCGCCGCGTCCGTAAGGACCTGCTCTATAAAAATATAACATGACCTAACCCCTCAGATGAACGCCGTAAACATAAAAAATAAAAACAAGTTGTCAAACAAGCCATTTTTTTGTCACCTTACATCACAAAAAGTGTAATAGTAAGCGATCAAAAAGTCATATGCACCCCAAGATGGTGCCAATCAAACCGCCATCTCATCCCGCAAAAAATGAGCCCCTACATAGGACAATCGCCCAAAAAAAAAAATATATATGGCTCTCAAACTATGGAGACACTAAAACATGATTTTTTTGTTTTAAAAATTATATTATTGTGTAAAACTTATATAAATAAATAAAAAGTATACATATTATGTATCGCCGCGTCCGTCACAACCTGATCTATATAAATAACACATGACCTAACCCCTCAGCTGAACACAGCAAAAAAAAAAAAAAAAAAATACGGTGTCAAGAGCCATTTTTGTCACCTTACATCACAAAAAGTGTCATAGCAAGCGACCAAAATGTCATATGCACCCCAAGATGGTGCCAATCAAACCGCCATCTCATCCCCCAAAAAATGAGCCCCTACATAACACAGTCGCCCAAAAAAATAAAATAAAACTATGGCTCTCAGAATGTGGAGACACTAAAAAAAAAATATTTTCAAAAAGGCTTTATTATGTAAAACTGAAACAAAAAACCCCAAAAAGTAGTCATATTTGGTATTGTCGCGTCCGTAGCAACCTGCTCTATAGAAATAGCACACAATCTAACCTGTCAGTTCAACTATGTAAATAACAAAAAATAAAAACAGTCCCAAAACAGCTATTTTTTTGCAAATTTTCCATTTTAATCCATTTTGCAGTAACAAAGCAAGGGTTAACAGCCAAGCAAAACTCAATATTTATTGCCCTGATTCTCTTGTTTGCAAAAACACCCCATATGTGGTCGTAAACTACTGTATGGCCAAACGGCAGGGCACAGAAGGAAGGGAACGCCATATGGTTTTGGAAGGCAGATTTTGCTGGACTGGTTTTTGACACTATGTCCCATTTGAAGCCCCCTGATGCACCCCTACAGTAGAAACTCCAAAAAGTGACCCCATTTTGGAAACTACGGGATAAGGTGTCAGTTTTGTTGGTACTATTCTAGGGTAAACATGATTTTTGGTTGCTCTATATTACACTTTTTTGAGACAGGGTAACAAAAATAGAAATTCGAAATTTCATCTCCATTTGCCAATAACTCTTGTGGAACACCTAAAGGGTTAACAAAGTTTATAAAACTGGTTTTGAATACCTTGAGGGGCGTAGTTTCTTAGATGGAGTCACTTTTATGGAGTTTCTACTCTAGGGGTGCATTGGGGGGCTTCAAATGGGACATGGTGTCAAAAATCCAGTCCAGCAAAATCTGCCTTCCAAAAACCATATGGCGCTCCTTTCCTTCTACGCCCTGCAGTTTGGCCATACAGCAGTTTACGACCACATATAGGGTGTTTCTGAAAACTACAGAATCGGGGCAATAAAAATTGAGTTTTGTTTGGCTGTTAACCCTTGCTTTGTTACTGGAAAAATGGATTCAAACGGAAAATTTTTCAAAAATCGAAACTCTGAAATTTTATCTTTATTTGCCATTAACTCTTGTGGAAAACCTAAAGGGTTAATGACGTTTGTAAAATCAGTTTTGAATACCTTGAGGGGTGTAGTTTCTAGAATGGGGTAATTTTTGGGTGGTTTCTATTATGTAAGCCTCACAAAGTGACTTCAGACCTGAACTGGTCCCTAAAAAGTGGGTTTTGAAAATTTCTGAAAAATTTCAAGATTTGCTTCTAAACTTCTAAGCCTTGTAACGTCCCCAAAAATGAAATAGCATTCCCAAAATGTTCGATACATGAAGTAGACATATGGGGAATGTAAATCAATAACTTTTTTTGGCAGTATTACTATGTATTATAGAAGTAGAGTAATTGAAACTTGGAAAATTGCAAATTTTTCAAAATTTTTGGTAAATTTTGTATTTTTTTATAAATAAAAATGAAATTTTTCGACTTCATTTTACCACTGTCATGAAGTACAATATGTGACGAAAAAACTATCTCAGAATGGACTGGATAAGAAAAAGCGTTTTAAAGTTATCACCACATAAAGTGACAATGGTCAGATTTTGAAAAAATGGCCTGGTCCTTAAGGTGAAATAGGGCCGTGTCCTTAAGGGGTTAATATGAGCCTGGTTTAGCTTTGTTGCGGTCTTCACTGTTAGCTGCTGACTGCTGAAGTTTGCAGTCCGCGCTCATGCCGGCATTATCCTTGGCGCATGCGGGATCTCGATTTCTAAACACCGCTCCTCGTGCTTGCTGTGGCCAGATAGATTAAATCCTCTCAGTATTTTAAGTTGCGATAGTGTTAGGTATAGCGATACCATACTGTACTATTCCTCCAGATGCGTTTCGAAACGAAGTTTCTTCCTCAGTGGAACATATAGTATCTATACTATATGTTCCACTGAGGAAGAAACTATATACCGCACTGTGTGAACTGATTTTAGTCCCGCCTGCTTGAGTTCCGCAATCGGATGTTAAGAGGGACTGTGATTATTTGACATGAATTAGATGTTTTTAGATATTTTACATGACATGAATTTTGTGAATGGTGTAATAAATTGTATTTTTATATTTTATTTGTGAGCCGGCCATTGTTTATATTGTATTTAAAAAACAATCTGAAGTTGTAGTGAAATGGTTAACAATGTTCTTGCATTAACTGAAATTTACATTGTTAGTTACAAATAATAATGTTCCTGGGCAGTTTTAGTAATTTTGTCATTTAGTAATACACTGCACATGAACAATTAACACTAAAGTTTCAGAATAAAAATGATCTCTGTATTATTATTATTATTTTTTTTTTTTTTTTATTAATGAAGGAAAACCAGATCCAAACTCAATGTCTCCAGTGGAGATTGACAGTGATAGTGATGATAGCCTTGTGGAGACCGCATCTTCTTTCCGGGATACAACACACAGGTAACAATTTTAATTTTAATCCCCATACTTCCCCCTTTGACTAGTTTTACACTGTGCAAATGCAATAGTCTTCATTCATTTCTTTAATTAAAGGAAATGTGTCAGCAGATTTGTACCTATGAAACTGGCTGACCTGTTGCATTTGTGCTTGGCAGCTTAAAGGGGTTATCCAATACTAAAAAATGTGTCCCCATTTGCCAGGCCCCTCACTACTTACCTGGCTCCCCACTCCCTGTGCCATTCCTGGTCTCCGCACCGCCACTGATGCTTTTCCCCGTGAGCTGATGAAAACATCTGGTGTCGGGAGGCAGCCAATGGCAGGCAGTGATGGGGATGAGCCTCCCTAGCGTCACGTGCGATGTTAGGAAAGCTTGTCACCGGCTGCCATTGGCTGCTCCCCCCCACAAGAGGATGTTTTCATCTGCGCATGGGGAGTAGCAGCAGCGGCGGTGCAGGGAGCCAGGTAAGTAAATTCAGTGTGAGGGGCCGGGTATATGGGGGACATTTTTTAGTCTCGAATAACCCCTTTAAGGCATCTGTGTTGGTCCCATTTTCATACATGCGCACATTGCTTAGAAAAATGTTTTCATATATGCAGGCTCTACTCTCTCTGCAAGTACCGTGCCCTCTCTGCTTTGGTTGACCGGGTCAGGCAGTGAAAATGTCATCAGGCCTGGCTCTGTTAAAGTGGAGCGGGTGCAGGAATTGCAGAGAAAGTGGAAAGGTTACTTTCTCGTTGCTCCTAGGCGCTAATTTGCATACATCAACCTCTTTTTGCATATGTACGTAACTATACAGCCAGATTGCATGTTAGTTACTGCAAACAGATGTTCAGTTACATCTGAACTGTTATCGGACACTGTATACCAGGGGTGCGCAACCTGCGGCCCGGGGGCCACATGCGGTACTTGACATCATTCTGTGCGGCCCCCAACCATCTTTTATCACCATGATTGCTTCGACCCACAGAATAAAGTGTTCACATTATATATACTGCATGGAAAACCCCATGAAAAATAAAGATAAAAGACTGACAGATTGCAATTTTTGATTACCCCCATCTCTGAAAAAGTGAAATGAAAAACTATCAAAAAATACATGTAACCCAAAATGTTACCAATAAAACTACAGCTGTGTAGTTCAGTAAAAAAAAATGAACTGCAAACAGCAGACGACCAAATGTGAAGTGTTGCTGTATTCAGTAAAAAATGCATAAGATTGTGTGATGCATTTCTCAGGGTCTCTTCAAATGTGACATGACACACAAAAAACATTCCAGCTAACTCTTCATAAACAATATTGCGCTCCTACCCTTCTGAGCCCTGCTGTCTGCCTGTAAAGTGGTTTACTACCACATATAGGGTGTTACTGTCAACTGCAGAATCAGGGTAATAAATATTGAGATTTATTTGGTTGTTAACTCTTGCTGTATTACATGAAAAAGGATTAAAATGGAAAATCCGCACAGAATGATTTAAAATTTCACTTCTATTTTTCTTTTATTCCTGTGGTTAACAAGGTTTCAAAAATCAGTTTTGAATAATTTGAGGGGTGTTCTGTTAAAAGCCCCACAAAGTGACTTCATAACTGAATTGGTCCTTTAAAATGTGGGTTTTTGTAAATTTTCTTGAAGATTTTAAAAATTGCTTTTAAAATTCTAAGCCTTCCAACGTCCTAAAAAGATAAAATGACATTTACAAAATGATGCCAACATAATGTAGACATATGGTGAATGTTAACCAAATGCCAACAGTAAATTAAAGTTGAGCGAATCAAAGTTGACAAAGTGTAATTCGATCTGAATTTCAGAAAATATTTGATTCATCCTGAAGTCGAATCTCCTTGTGCTTTGAGGTAGTGAATTCGATTTTTAATAGCTGCTGCACATGTTAGAGGAAGTAAGAAGCCCGGGAACGAGGGATCACTTATAATGCCGTGTAGCCAGCCAATAAGTAGATAGCCAGCCCCTGTGATGTCACAGCCTCATAAAAAATCTCCTCCTGCCTGTTCTCTGCCATTTTCCATTGAAATTAGTTCAAGGAGAAACTATACAGGCACTAGGGACAGTGATTAGGAAACAATTCATTCACAGTTCAGGGACAGCTTACAGAGTGTAGGGATGTAATAGGAAGGCATTATCCTCACTGTTGGGAGAGAGCAGGGGCCAATTGAACAGTGTAAAACTTGGCTAATAGGAACTATTCTATTACACCCTGCTGCACTAATTGGGGACAAAAAGTGTTCTAATACTACTGATTTTAGGTTGTAAATGTTCTTTTATACATAAGTAAATCTATTAATCCCTAATTGTGTAATTGGGGTGAAATTGCGGCCTGATACTACAGATTTTAGGGTGCTCATGTTCTGTTATATATTCATTCTTGTTTTGGTGGTGAAATTGTACCCTGACACTACTGCTATTTTACACTTACAGTTATCTTTACAGTACCAAAATATTTATGGAGCTGGCAGAAGTAGCAGCAGAAGAAGGGGGGGGGGGTGTTGCCCCTACCTGCTAGGTACCCTCTTTACCTCCTGCTGCCATGCGCCTTGCTCACAAGCGCGGGCAGCAAGTAGCTTAACTGTTGTATCAGCGCTCCATGCCAGAGCTTACTTCCTGCTTGAGTCCTGTACTATTAGTTAGGGCTTGCATGGGCGTGTCTCTCCTTCCTTGTGAGGTAGCACATACATGCTCTCTATCTCCCCAGCCTATGGTTGAATTGCAGGAAGTATTTAAAGACTCTTCCTGCCCCAGGAAGGTGCCTAAGCAATCTTGGTCACTAGTTCCTAGTGAAGGTGTTTTGGAGGTTTTTGATTTTCTGTGTACCGGACCCTGCTTCTTCATTTAACGGATTTTGCTTGTTTGCTGCCTGCCTCTGACCTTGGCCTTCGTTTATGGACTTTGCTTGATGACTGCCTGCCCTGGCTTTAAACTTCCTGACCACATCCTTCGTCTCGGTGCTTGCACCTGTATCTCTGACCACCTGGTCAGCTGGCACTTACTCAGTGAATGCTCTGGAGTGGCACCTGGTAACTACCCTAACGACCCAAGCCTATCCTCACCATAGGAGGTTCAAGTGAAGACCAGGTAGTTACTTAGTCACACCCTTCCAGGGAAAAGCCAGTCAGTGGCGCAGTGGGTCCACACCTGCTTGCATAACAGAGGGTGGAAGCAGCAGTCGCAGCGACAAGCCAGAGCTGCCAGTGTCAACCAGCGGTCATTTTTTGATTAGCTACCTAGCTGTCCTTGAATGGTTGACTCGATCTTCAACATCATCTCAAGTGAAATCAGACACCCCCAGCCAGGAATCGTGCGTTTCTCTGACACCACTCTTAGTTGGCATGGCCCAGGAACAAGCTTTGTGCCCCCACCTGTCCCGAACACAGATGCCTGCAGCTGCCAAGTGCACATGTAACAGGTTAGCCAGTTTCATACGTACAAATCTACTGAGAGATGCCCTTTCGTTAGCAGCATGCTTATTTGGCGAGATTGCCTTTTGGTTATTTTTTCAGCTTTTATCTATAGTATTCCTTGTTTGTGATTTTATCTAGAAACAATATCGGAGGGCAATCATTCAGCTGTAAAGGTGTGGAATATAAGATTGATGGGAGTCTGTTTCGCAGAACTCCCACACCGATGATCAGCTTTGATGCTCGGGCAAGTGTACCCTCTTCCAGACCTTGTGACATACACTGTATAGTGGCTGTGCGTGGTACTACATGTTGCGTTGTCCCATTGATACGAATGAGATGGAACTGCCCTAAGCTGCATTACCACCGCAAAATGTAGCTGTGTCTGTTAAACAATAAAAAGGCCACAGCTCTCACCAGATAGTCATCAGAAGTTGGATAGCCATCACTCTGATTTTGATAGCCTATCTTTTTTTTTTTTTATCTGTTTGTTTTATCATCAGATCATCAAACAAATACAATGCAATAAAGCAGACAAAATGTCTATATGCAATGAAGGATACAGACATCGGTAAACAAATCAATTAAGAACATTACCCCCTTTCCTTTGCTCCCCCCTCCCAGGATAACCATCGATGTAAAATACTTTTTCTAGTAGCAGCTGCCTAGATATGTAGAAAAGATTTATCTCCTCTAGAGAGACACTGCTGTTCTAAGGTAATATGTTAAAAATAGCCCACTGAGGAGAAGCAGTAAAGGACATATTTTAAGTTGTTAGTATGTGGGATCGCACCTGCCCCCACAAGTCCTAGACACATGCACAACCCCACAAATGATGGAATAAATTTGTATTAGGTGTAGGTGTATTAGAGCAAGAAAAGGTACATTCAGAAGACATGTTATTTTTAATGTAGGGCGTCACATGGGCCCTATGAAATACCATTAAAAAGGACCTTTCACCACTCCTGACTTGCCTGTTTTAACCCGTAGAGGAGCCGCGCCGTACATGTACGGCACAGATGTCTGTTACTTAAGGACCATTGGCAAACGGTCCATGTGCTATTCCAGGGTTGGCCAACCTGCAGCTCTCCAGCTGTTGAAAAATTACAACTCCCACCATGCCCTGCTGTAGGCTGATAGCTGTAGGCAGACTGGGCATGCTTGAAGTTGTAATTTTGCAATAGCTGGAGAGCCGCAGGTTGGCCAGCCCTGTGCTATGCGCTGGGCTGTGGGCCGAGGGAGACTGATGTGCGGTGGCGAAGTGTTTTCTTGGTGAATGTATGGACGAAATATAAAAAAGGTGAAAAAAAGAGGTTAAGAAGTTTCTGTCAGAGCAGAAATAACTTGGGACGATAGGCGCCAGAGGGCGGAGTGTATGAATGTGAAGAAAAAATAAAATAAATGATAAACTATAAAATTAAAAGATATAATAACTCGAATTGATGGAAATAATATATGTGACGTAGACGTACAGCGTGATACAGACATAGGAAAAAAGGCAGCACAGGTGTTTTAGGGGATTAGACGGAATCTATCCCCTATGGTGGATGAGACGAAAAGGGAGGGTGACCATAAACCACAGGGATCTGTGCAAGGTCACCAAAAAAATGAACACCAATGGAGGCGCCTGTTTTCAAAGGACAGAAACGGTCTATTTCGTGTTAGATAGGAGAAGTAGTATTAATGATGATAAATATATATATATAAAGAGCAAAGTAGTAAAATTGCTCTAGAAAAAGAGCAAAGAGGGAAGACCCGGGTGAGCGGTCAGAGAACTGTGGATCGGGATATAATATCTCTACAATGGTGACTCCTACTCACTTCACGAGGGGGGTGGACACAGGATAAAGCTCAAGACACCTGTGTCTTAACCCCCCTGGCCAGGGTCGCTTGTAGACAGTATCCAAATAACGGCAGCCAATGAGGCGTCTGGTCAAAAGGAAATTTATTGGAAAAGACACTAGCCCAACTCGTTTCGGAGGTTAATAAGCCTCCTTCATCAGGGGTCTCATAAAAAAAGGAATATAAAAATATATCTATTATAACATAATATGTACAAATAAATAAATCAATAAATACATAGGTAAATAGTAAAAGTATGGTAAATTGGATATTGATACTATCACAGATCTATCGATTATAGGACACATATATAATATCCATTGAGAGACATACAAGAATGATATACAGCAATAAGGTGTCGCTGGCGATGATAATAAAATCGAATTGGATAATAGCAGAAAATGGTCCTGGTAAAAAACAACACAATGTAGATTGTATGTCTATCATATGGGTGTGCTCATTTTATTATTATTATCCATTGGATCTATTTGTGAGGGTGGCTTGTTGCGTTAAATGAAGATAGGTTTGTTATTTTATTTCATTAATGATGGTGGTGGGGTTCATTAAATGACTGTTTCCCACATCTAATAGGGCCCAAGGGAGAATGTAGCAGCAAACAATTAAAATAGGCAGCAAACAATTAGAGCAGCAGGGGAATACACTGGGAACAATATCTGTCGAAAATGAGTAAGGGAGACCATATCTCTAGAATTGTTCGAGGAGTTAGTGAGATAGCCGTTTTTGGTATCATACCTTAGGGGTCTCTTGCAGTCTTCTAAAATTATTTTGGAGAAGTTCTCTCTTGTATCCAAGCCTCCCGCCGGTGTTGACTTATACCCGGAGGTGCACGTGGAAGAGGGAGGCGCGCAGTGGAGAGCGGGCGACCGGAAGTGCGGCAAGCGCAAGACCGGAAGTACGTCTTGCGTTCCAAAGTGGAGCGCATCATCAGAGGTCTGCTGGGTATGCTAATAGGGAAGGAGAAACGGCCGGAGGCGGAAAGCTAACGTATAAGAAAGGTCTCAATATGTGTTGATATTGATACAATATTAAAATGGGATCAAAAGGCTAGTAATAATGCCAATATAGGATAGACTATGATGGGCATGGTGACACAATCGGGGTTTGTGTGGGTAAAATGTGATGACATGGAGAAGAAAAAAGGAAGGATGGTGTAAGAAATGATAAAGTCTAAAAATATGGAATAAATATTGAATACTAAACGTAGAGAAGAAAAACTGAATACAGAAATATAGAAAAAAATATAAAAATATGAAAATATAAGGGTGTAGGATTGAAGCGATTTCGGTGTATATATAGGTATATAAGACTCTATGTTCTTTCACTGGAACCCCGCAGTTGGTCACACCGACCCGGAAGGTTTTAATAGTTGTTATGTTCAAGGGATTCGTTTAAGCCAAAAGGTATTAAAGTGTGGAGACTTAAGATCCAATACATCTCTCGTCTACAGAGTGATTGGTATGAGTGTGTGTCAGTTTCAATAGGGGTGACACGTAGGCACGTGGGGTCGCCATCATGGATGGTGGCGAAGTGTCTGGACACGCTGTGGGTGAGCACTTTCCTAGTGATGTTAGAACGATGCTCGTTCATCCTCTCACGGAGCGACTGTGTGGTACGTCCCACATATAGTAGTGGACAAGAGCACCGTAGGAGGTAGACAACATTGGTGGTGCCACAACTAAGTTGTTGTTTGAGTGGGTGGAAGTCCCCATTAGATGGATTAACTAGTTCTGTGATCCCTTCGGTGATCATGTTGCAACATTTGCATCTATTTTTGTTGCATTTTCTGATGCCAGGGCGTTCATTTGTGTTGATTTTTTTGGTTTTCTTAGAAGTTAGTTTGGGGCAGGAGGGAGCTAGTATATTCTTAAGGGTTTTTGCTCTACGAAATATTAGAGTGGGAACAGGGCCAATATGTTGTTTGAGTAAAGGGTCATTTAGAAGAATATTCCAGTTCTTAGTCAAGAATTTACGGATGGTGTTGTGAGCTGAACCTAGTGATCATGCTGATTTGGTAAGGGGGAGCGGTGGAGCTGTTGGAACCATGAGCTTCCTTGCAAACTGGTTTTAAACTCTCCTCCTGGGATATTAGGGAGATACGTTTGATTCTTTCAAAGATTTCAATTGGGTTTTAAGTGTATGGTTATTGGAACAATTTCTCCTGATCCTCTTGAACTGGCTGTAAGGTATATTCCTAACCCATTTGGAATGGTGGCAACTGGTATAATTTAAATAGCTATTGGCATCGACAGTTTTAAAGTGGGTTTGGGTGACAATCTTCATATTTTCAACGGTAAGTAGTAGGTCAAGGAAGACTATGGATGTTTTATTATGTTCTAAGGTGAAGGTTAGATTCCAGTTATTTTTATTGAGATCTTGTATGTATGTGAAAAGAAGGTTGGTTTCTCCTTGCCAGATGAAAATGATGTCATCTATAAATCTTCTATAGAATCTGATGTTGGGATGAGTGAGCAGTCCTGATTGTTCCTCAAAGGCCCCCATAAAGAGGTTTGCGTAAGATGGTGCGAATTTGGTGCCCATCGCTGTGCCCTGGGTTTGTAGGTAAAAGTTATTGTTGAAGGTGAAATAGTTATGTTTTAATGTATGTTCTATAGCCCTTAAGATAAACTCTTTTTGTATATCGGGCATTAGGGGATCTTGGGATAATGTGTGACTGATAGCTGAAATACCTAAGTCATGTCGAATGTTAGTATAAAGTGCCGATACATCCAGAGTGACCCAAAGGTAATCATCCTGCCAAATGAATGGTTGAATTCTATAGAAGATTTATAGATGACATCATTTTCATCTGGCAAGGAGAAACCAACCTTCTTTTCACATACATACAAGATCTCAATAAAAATAACTGGAATCTAACCTTCACCTTAGAACATAATAAAACATCCATAGTCTTCCTTGACCTACTACTTACCGTTGAAAATATGAAGATTGTCACCCAAACCCACTTTAAAACTGTCGATGCCAATAGCTATTTAAATTATACCAGTTGCCACCATTCCAAATGGGTTAGGAATATACCTTACAGCCAGTTCAAGAGGATCAGGAGAAATTGTTCCAATAACCATACACTTAAAACCCAATTGAAATCTTTGAAGGATAGATTTGTACAAAAAGGTTACCCCAAGAGACTACTAGACAAATCAATCAAACGTATCTCCCTAATATCCCAGGAGGAGAGTTTAAAACCAGTTTGCAAGGTAACTCATGGTTCCAACAGCTCCACCGCTCCCCCTTATCAAACCAGCATGATCACTAGGTTCAGCTCACAACACAGCATCATCCGTAAAATCTTGACTAAGAATTGGAATATTCTTCTAAATGACCCTTTACTTAAACAACATATTGGCCCTGTTCCCACTCTAATATTTTGTAGAGCAAAAACCCTTAAGAATATACTAGCTCCCTCCTGCCCCAAACTAACTTCTAAGAAAACTAAAAAAAATCAACACAAATGAACGCCCTGGCATCAGAAAATGCAACAAAAATAGATACAAATGTTGCAACATGATCACCGAAGGGATCACAGAACTAGTTAATCCATCTAATGGGGACTTCCACCCACTCAAACAACAACTTAGTTGTGGCACCACCAATGTTGTCTACCTCCTTCGGTGCTCTTGTCCACTATTATATGTGGGACGTACCACACAGTCGCTCCGTGAGAGGATGAACGAGCATCGTTCTAACATCACTAGGAAAGTGCTCACCCACAGCGTGTCCAGACACTTCGCCACCATCCATGATGGTGACCCCACGTGCCTACGTGTCACCCCCATTGAAACCGACACACACTCATACCAATCACTCTGTAGACGAGAGATGTATTGGATCTTTAGTCTCCACACTTTAGTACCTTTTGGCTTAAACGAATCCCTTGAACATAACAACTATTAAAACCTTCCGGGTCGGTGTGACCAACTGCGGGGTCCCAGTGAAAGAACATATAGTCTTATATACCTATATATACACCGAAATCGCTTCAATCCTACACCCTTATATTTTCATATTTTTATATTTTTTTCTATATTTCTGTATTCAGTTTTTCTTCTCTACGTTTAGTATTCAATATTTATTCCATATTTTTAGACTTTATCATTTTTTAGATTTCATCATTTTTTAGACCATCCTTCCTTTTTTCCTCTCCATGTCATTACATTTTACCTACACAAACCTCGATTGTGTCACCATGCCCATCATAGTCTATCCTATATTGGCATTATTACTAGCCTTTTGATCCCATTTTAATATTGTATCAATATCAACACATATTGAGACCTTTCTTATACGTTAGCTTTCCGCCTCCGGCCGCTTCTCGTTCCCTATTAGCAGTGCGTTCCACTGTGGAACGCATACCCAGCAGACCTCTGATGATGCGCTCCACTCTGGAACGCAAGACGTACTTCCGGTCTTGCGCTTGCCGCACTTCCGGTCGCCCGCTCTCCACTGCGCGCCTCCCTCTTCCACGTGCACCTCCGGGTATAAGTCAACACCGGCTTGGACACAAGAGAGAACTACTCCAAAAGAATTTTAGAAGACCGCAAGAGACCCCTAAGGTATGATACCAAAAACGGCTATCTCACTAACTCCTCGAACAATTCTAGAGATATGGTCTCCCTTACTCATTTTCGACAGATATTGTTCCTAGTGCATCCCCCTGCTGCCCTAACTGTTTGCTGCCTATTTTAATTGTTTGCTGCTACATTCTCCCTTGGGCCCTATTAGATGTGGGAAACAGTAATTTAATGAACCCCACCACCATCATTAATGAAATAAAATAACAAACCTATCTTCATTTAACGCAACAAGCCACCCTCACAAATAGATCCAATGGATAATAATAATAAAATGAGCACACCCATATGATAGACATACAATCTACATTGTGTTGTTTTTTACCAGGACCATTTTCTGCTATTATCCAATTCGATTTTATTATCATCGCCAGCGCCACCTTATTGCTGTATATCATTCTTGTATGTCTCTCATAGTAACATAGTAACATAGTATATAAGGCCGAAAAAAGACATTTGTCCATCCAGTTCGACCTGTTTCCTGCAAGTTGATCCAGAGGAAGGCAAAAAAAACCTGTGAGGTAGAGCCAATTTTCCCCACTTAAGGGGAAAAAATTCCTTCCCGACTCCAATCAGGCAGTCAGAATAACTCCCTGGATCAACGACCCCTCTCTAGTAGCTATAGCCTGAAATATTATTACGCTCCAGAAATACATCCAGGCCCCTCTTAAATTCCTTTATTGTACTCACCATCACCACCTCCTCAGGCAGAGAGTTCCATAGTCTTACTGCTCTTACCGTGAAGAACCCTTTTCTATGTTTGTGTACAAACCTTCTTTCCTCCAGACGCAGAGGATGTCCCCTCGTCACAGTCACAGTCCTGGGGATAAATAGATGATGGGAGAGATCTTTGTACTGACCCCTGATATATTTATACATAGTTATTAGATCTCCCCTCAGTCGTCTTTTTTCTAGAGTGAATAACCCTAATTTTGATACCCTTTCGAGGTACTGTAGTTGCCCCATTCCAGTTATTACTTTAGTTGCCCTCCTCTGAACCCTCTCTAGCTCTGCTATGTCTGCCTTGTTCACGGGAGCCCAGAACTGTACACAGTACTCCATGTGTGGTCTGACAAGTGATTTATAAAGTGGTAAGACTATATTTTCATCACGGGCATCTATGCCCTTTTGATGCAACCCATTATCTTATTGGCCTTAGCAGCAGCTGCCTGACACTGGTTTTTACAGCTTAGTTTGTTATTTATTAAAATTCCTAGATCCTTTTCCATGTCAGTGTTACTGAGTGTTTTACCATTTAGCATGTACGGGTGACTTGCATTATTCCTTCCCATGTGCATAACTTTACATTTGTCAGTGTTAAACCTCATCTGCCATTTCTCTGCCCAAGCCCCCAATCTATCCAGATCCCTCTGTAGCAGAAAACGGTCCTCTTTAGTGTTAATTACTTTACACAGTTTAGTGTCATCTGCAAAAATTGATATATTACTGTGCAAGCCTTCTACAAGATCATTAATAAATATATTGAAGAGAATAGGGCCCAATACTGAACCCTGAGGTACCCCACTAGTGACCGTGACCCAATCTGAGTGTGTACCGTTAATAACCACTCTCTGTTTTCTATTACTGAGCCAGTTACTTACCCACATACAGATATTTTCTCCTAGTCCAAGTGTTCTCATTTTATATACTAACCTTTTATGTGGTACAGCGTCAAATGCTTTGGAGAAGTCCAGATATACGACATCCATTGATTCGCCGCTGTCAAGTCTAGAACTTACCTCCTCATAGAAACTGATTAAATTAGTTTGACATGACCGATCCCTCATGAAGCCATGCTGATATGGTGTAATTTGCTTATTTTCATTGAGATACTCCAAGATAGCATCTCTTACAAATCCTTCAAACAGTTTACCCACAACAGATGTTAAACTTACCGGCCTATAATTTCCAGGCTCTGTTTTTGGACCCTTTTTGAATATTGGCACCACATTTGCTATACGCCAGTCTGGTGGAACATTCCCTGTCAGTATGGAGTCCGTGAATATCAAAAATAAGGGTCTGGCTAGGACATCACTTAATTCCCTTAGGATACGGGGTGTATGCCATCCGGTCCTGGCGATTTGTCTATTTTAATCTTTTTAAGTCGCTGCTGTACTTCTTCCTGGGTCAGACAGGGCACTTTTAAAGGGAATTTACTTTTACATTTTGCATTTCATCTGACAGTTTATTTTCCTCAGTGAAAACAGTGGTGAAGAAAATATTTAATAGCTTGGCTTTATCCTCATCGCTTTCTGCAACTCCCCCTCATTGCTATGTAGAGGGCCGACTCTTTCAGGTTTATATTTTTACCATTTATATAATTGAAAAACATTTTAGGGTTAGTTTTGCTCTCTTTGGCAATTAATCTCTCGGTCTCTAGTTTGGCAGTTTTTATTAGTTTTTACATATTCTATTTTTTTCCTTATAGTTTATCAGTGCTTCCTGGCTCCCCTCCTGTTTTAGTGATTTATATGCTTTCTTTTTGTCATTTATTGCTTTTTTACGGTTCTATTTATCCACATTGGTTTCTTCTTATTTCTTAGCCTTTTATTTCTATAAGGTATGCATCGATCACAATTTGATGTTACAATGCTTTTAAAAATCTCCCATTTTGTGGTTGTATTTTTATTTTTGAGGACTATGTCCCAGTTAATTGGGCCTATGGCCTCCCTTAGTTGGCTAAATTTTGCTTTTTGAAGTCCGGTATTCTTGTTCCTCCCTGTAGAAACTCTCGTTTGAAGGATAATTGGAAGGTTATTACTTTATGGTCACTATTTCCCAGGTGTCCCCCGACCTGCACGTCTGTTGTTCTATCAGGTCTATTGGTTAATACTAAGTCCAGTATGGCCGTCCCTCTAGTTGGGTCCTGAACCATTTGGGAAAGGTAATTGTCTTTGGCTATTGCCAAGAACCTGTTTCCTTTATGGGATGTACAGGTTTCAGTTTCCCAGTCTATATCTGGGTAGTTGAAGTCCCCCATAATAACCACCTGATTATGGTTTGCCGCCTTGTTTATCTCGTTTAGTAATAGATTTTCTACGGACTCTGGTATATTAGGTGGTTTATAGTAAACTCCTATTAGTAATTTATTATTGTTTTTGGCTCCATTTATCTCCACCCACAATGACTCCACATTTTCGTGTCCCTCACAGATGTCTTCCCGGAGTGTGGGCTTTAGAGAGGACTTTATGTAAAGGCAGACCCCTCCCCTCTCCGGTTTTGACGATCCTTTCTGAACAGATTGTAACCTTGTACATTAACTGCCCAGTCATAGCTATCATCCAGCCATGTCTCAGTTATTCCCACTACGTCATAATCCTCCTCACACATCACTAATTCCAGTTCCCCAGTTTTATTAGTCAGGCTTCTGGCATTAGTATACATACATTTGAGAGGTTTATGCATATTTTTGCCCTACACCTTTCCTTCTGAACTTTTCTAGTCCCTCCTTCCATTTCTCCCCCAGTCCCACTACCTTGCCCCCGGTCTCTATCTGCACTATCTTCCCCTCCTATAATGTAATTTCTCTCCCCCAGTCCCTAGTTTAAACACTCCTCCAACCTTCTAGCCATCTTTCTCCCCAACACGGCTGCCCCTTCCCCATTGAGGTGCAGCCCGTCCCTCTGATAGAGCCTGTAGCCGATAGCAAAGTCGGCCCAGTTCTCCATGAACCCAAAACCCTGCTTCCTACACCAGTTCTTGAGCCACTTGTTAACCTCTCTAATCTCCCGCTGCCTCTCTTGTGTGGCCCGTGGTACAGGCAGTATTTCGGAAAATACTACCTTTGAGGTCCTTGCCCTAAGCTTTTGACCTAAATCCCTGAAATCATTCTTAAGGACGCTCCACCTTCCTCTAACTTTGTCATTGGTTCCGATATGGACCATGACCGCTGGATCTTCTCCAGCCCCTCCCAGTAATCTGTCAACCCGATCTGCGATGTGTCGAACTCTAGCGCCAGGAAGACAGCACACTGTTCGGCGATCACGATCTTTGTGACAGATGGCCCTATCTGTTCCCCTAATAATTGAGTCTCCCACTACCAGCACCTGTCTGGCCTGCCCTGCTCTCCTGGTCCCCTGCTTACTGGAGCTGACATTCCCCTGACCGGCAGAGGAAGTGTCTGGCTGCAGCGGTGCTGTCCCTGAGCTGCCATCCCCTCATCTGCCAAGCGTGCAAACTTGTTGGGGTGTGTCAGATCAGGGCTAGCCTCCCTGGCACTCTTCCCTCTACCCCGCTTTCTTACTGTAACCCAGCTAGCTACCTCACTCTCCTCGCTAACACCCTCCCCACATCTACCCCAAAGACTGCTTGCTCGGTGAGCAGCAAACTCTTTGCAAATTGTCAGTGGCTCTCAGTGTTTGCAATATGCCCGTTTAGAGACTCGATGTGCGATTCCAAGCGGGTAATTTGCTCACATTTTGAACAAAGATATGCACCCTCAAACGGCTGTTCCAGGACTGCATACATCATGCAAGATGTGCACTGGACAGCATTGTCAATTGTGCAAGACATACTAATGGGGATTACACCACAAAAACAAAAAAAAAATACAATATAATCCAGTTACAAGAACTGGCGGATTTCAGTCCCCCACTGAAGTCCCTGAATCTGAAGTCACACTTACACAACCACACACTTAATCAACCACGCGTCGCGACCAACCTCGCGTTATATATATATCTACTTATATAAGTATGCTGTAAATGAAACTCAAATACACCAGCCTGTTTTTTTTCCCTCTGGAATCAAAGGCTGAGTTCTCCTTACTGCTGACTTCTTAAAGGCTCCTAATTAGGCAGCCACACCCTAATTACTCACCTGTGCAACCCCTGGTAAAGGAAAAAAAAGTGTTAAAACAGCAATGAAGCTTGCAAAGCAGAAAGTCCCAGTGTACAATAGAGTCAAATGCAGCCACTCAATGTGGATATTATATATGTGTCCTATAATCGATAGATCTGTGATAGTATCAATATCCAATTTACCATACTTTTACTATTTACCTATGTATTTATTGATTTATTTATTTGTACATATTATGTTATAATAGATATATTTTTATATTCCTTTTTTTATGAGACCCCTGATGAAGGAGGCTTATTAACGTTGGGCCAGTGTCTTTTCCAATAAATTTCCCTTTGACCAGACGCCTCATTGGCTGCCGTTATTTGGATACTGTCTACAAGCGACCCTGGCCAGGGGGGTTAAGACACAGGTGTCTTGAGCTTTATCCTGTGTCCACCCCCCTCGTGAAGTGAGTAGGAGTCACCATTGTAGAGATATTATATCCCGATCCACAGATCGCTGACCGCTCACCCGGGTCTTCCCTCTTTGCTCTTTTTCTAGAGCAATTTTACTACTTTGCTCTTTACATATATATATATTTTTATCATCATTAATACTACTTCTCCTATCTAACACGAAATAGACCGTTTCTGTCCTTTGAAAACAGGCGCCTCCATTGGTGTTCATTTTTTTGGTGACCTTGCACAGATCCCTGTGGTTTATGGTCACCCTCCCTTTTCGAATGTATGGACGCCAGCTAGGGCCCCCGCGCAAGGCGTGGATTCATTGGCTTGGCGTGGATACATTTGTTAAGAGAACAATATATGAAAGGAACGTGCGTTTGTTGTCTCTAGTGCGCCTGATCAACCGCTGGAGATAATGACGTCGTCCCTGTAAATAAGCATGCATGAGAATCCTAGTTAACTTTTTTTGGGCATTGATCACTGAGCAAGGCTGGATAAAGTTCACTCCAGTGGTAATGGGAGATTATTGTATACATGTGTTTTGTTAGCTGACGAAGTGATGGTGGTTTGTCATCTTTCTGTATATCATCACTTCCTGTATGTCTGTTACTGTACATGAAGGAAGTGGTCGGGTGACAGGCCTACCCCTTTCTATTGTTACCCCTTTTGTGGCTATTTAAATAAAAGAAAAATGACTGGGCAAGGGAAGAGTGCTCAGCAGGATCTCTACGATGAAACACCTTGTCTGACTCTGCAGGAATGTGGCCTTTCCTTACACAAAAGAGCTTGATACACGTGCTTTTAAGCACGGGATACATTTTTTGTGGTTGGAGTACTTTGGCGCACTTTTAACGCAGCTTGGATATGTGCGTTTGACGCAAGCGAATTTCAACAACATATAGAGCAACCAAAATTCATATGTACCCTAAAATAGTACAAAAAAAACTGCCACCTTATCCCGTAGTTTCCAAAATGGGGTCACTTTTTTGGAGTTTCTACTCTAGGGGTGCATCTGGGAGGCTTTCAAATGGGACATGGTGTCAAAAAACCAGTCCAGCAAAATTTGCCTTTCAAGAATCATATGGCGTTCCTTTCCTTCTACGCCCTGCCGTTTGCCCGAACAGCAGTTTACAACCACATATAAGGTGTTTCTGTAAACTACAGAATCAGGGCAATAAATATTGAGTTTTGTTCGTCTGTTAACCCTTGCTCTGTTAATTAACCTCTTAAGGACACAGGATGTACCCATACGTCCTGTGTCCTGTCCCTAAAGATGGCGCCGGCTCTTGCTTCATGCAGGCGCATTAGCCGCGGGTATCCGCATGGTTCTTGTAGCAGACACCCACGGCTAATGTATGCGACTGGCAGCAATGCCGATCGTGGACATTTAACCCCTCGGATGCCGTGGTCAATCCTGACCACGGCATCTGAGTGCGCACAAACCAAAAGTTTTACGTTCGGTTTGCGCTCTTGCTTCCCCGTTTTTTTCATACATTCCAATGCTATTGCATTGGAATGTATGATAATCACAATCAGATGATTGTATGTTAAAGTTCCCGATGGGAACTATATAAAAGTGTGAAAATGAAAAAAAAACATTGCAAAAAAAAAAAAAATACACATCATGGGTGTCACAATGTGCGAAAACGCCCATACTATAAAAATATAAAAAAATATTCCCCATACGTCAAACAGCAGAATGGGAAAAAAGCGTCCAAATGCTGGATTTGCCATTTTTGGTCGCTTCATTTTCCACAATAAATTAAATAAAAGGTGATCAAAAAGTCATACACACCCCAAAATGCTATAATAATAAGAAAAAATTATGATGCAAAAAATGAGCCCCCATACAGCTCTGTACATTTAAATACAAAAATGGTAAAACAGATTTTTTTCCCACTTTTGAAATTTTTTTTTTCACTATCAAAACGCAAGAAAACCTATACATATAGCATATGGCTGGATTCGTACTGACCTGTAGAATAACAGTAACCAGTCAGTTTTATCGCATATCGAACGTCTGAATTAAAAAACCCGCAAAACTGTGATGGAATAGCTTTTGTTTTTTGTAATTTCACCCCATTTGGAATTTTATTCCTGCTTCCCACTACAGCATATGCTATATTAAATGGTGGTGTTGGAAAGTACAACTTGTCCCACAAAAAACAAGCCATCATATGGCTATGTGAACCGAAAAATAAAAAAGTTATGGTTCTGGGAAGGCAGGGAGCGCAAAAAAAATGCAAAAAAAAAAAAACTCTGGTCCTTAACCACTCCAGGACCGCCTAACGCACGGATGCGTTCGGCGGGCGGTCGGGTTATTCTGGGTGGACGCATCCGTGCGTCACCTTGCGAGAGGCGAGATTTCCTGTGAACGCGCGCGCTCACAGGAATCGCGTCGGGAGGAAGGTAAACTACATTGCTTGGGACCACCAGAGGAAACATATGTAAGCGCACCAATCACCACGCAGACCCCCCCCATCCACCCCCCCGTCACTGATTAACCCCTGATTAACCCCTGATCACCCCATGTCACCCCATGTCACCCCCCCTGTCACTAATCACCCCCCTGTAAGGCTCATTCAGACGTCCATATGTGTTTTGCGGATCCGCAAAACACGGACACCGGCAATGTGCCAGAACTATATAGAAAATGCCTTTTCTTGTCCGCAATTGCGGACAAGAATAGGACATGCTCTATCCTTTGCGGCTGCAGCTCCGCAAATGCTGATGCGGCGAGCACATAGTGTGCTCTCCGCATCACCGCCGGCCCCATTCACACTGAATGGGTCCGCATCTATTCCGCAGAATAGCAGAATAGATAGGGACATTTTTGCGGACGTGTGAATGGGGCCTTTTTTTTGCACATTTTTTGGCAGAGATTTTTTCATCCACATTGATTGATGCGAATGAAGAAATCTGTGCCGTTCATTTTTTTTTTTTCAGCCCGGAGGCTGAACAGAAAAAAAAAATCTCATACCCGTATGTTCAATATAAGGAGAATAGCAGAAACTCCTCATGCTGGCCATACATGTAATGATTGCGGAGACCCTCAAATGCCAGGGCAGTATAAATACCCCACATGTGACCCCATTTTAGAAAGTAGACACCCCAAGGTATTACGTGAGGGGTATGGTGAGTTCATGTAAAATTGTAATTTTTGTCACAAGTAAGTGGAATATGAAACTTTGTAAGAAAAAAAAAAAAAGTAAATTTCCGCTAACTTGTGCCAAAAAAAATATATTCTATGAACTCGCCATGCCCCTCACGGAATACCTTGGGGTGTCTTCTTTCCAAAATGGGGTCACATGTGGGGTATTTATACTGCCCTGGCATTTTAGGGGTCCTAAAGCGTGAAAAGAAGTCTGGAATCCAAATGCGTAAAAATGCCGTCCTAAAAGGTACTCATTGGAATTTGGGTCCCTTTGCGCACCTAGGCTGCAAAAAAGTGTCACACATGTGGTATCACCGTACTCAGGAGAAGTAGGGCTTTGTTTTTCGGGGTGTATTTTTACATATACCCAAATTGGGTGAGAGAAATATCTCTGTAAATTGACAACTTTGTATAAAAAAATTTAAAAAGTTGTCATTTACAGAGATATATCTCACACACAGTATGGGTTTTGGGCCCCTTTGCGCACGCAGGCTGCGAAAAAGTGTCACACATGTGGTATCGCCGTACTCAAGAATAGTAGGGCAATGTGTTTTTGGGGTGTATTTTTACATATACCCATGCTGGGTGAGAGAAATATCTCTGTAAATGGCAACTTTTTCTTTTTTTTTTATACAAAGTTGACAATTTACAGAGATATTTCTCTCACCCACCATGGGTATATGTAAAAATACACCCCAAAACACTTGCCCTACTTCTTCTGAGTACGGCGATACCACGTGTGCCACTTTTTTGCAGCCTAGGTGCGCAAAGGGACGAGTACCTTAGGCTTTACAGGGCTGCTCACAATTTAGCCCGGCCCAAAATGCCAGAACAGTAAACACACCCCACAAATGACCCCATTTCGGAAAGTAGACACCCCAAGGTATTCACTGAGGGGCATAGTGAGTCCGTGGGAGATTTTTTATTTTTTTTTGCCAGAAGTTAGCAGAAATGGAAACTTTATTATTTATTTTTTTCCTCAGAATGTGTCGTTTTCTGCTAACTTGTGAAAAAAAATGAAATCATACATGAACTCACCATGCCCCTCTGCGAATACTTTGGGGTGTCTTCTTTCTAAAATGGTGTCATTTGGGGGGTATTTATACTATCCTGGCCTTCTAGCACCTGAAGAAACATGACAGGTGCTCAGAAAGTCAGAGCTGCTTCAAAATGCAGAAATTCCCTTTTTTGCACCATACTTTGTAAATGCTATAACTTTTACTCAAACCAATAAGTATACACTTATTGGAATTTTTTTTATCAAAGACATGTAGAACAATAAATTTAGGGAAAAATTTATATAGAAATGTAGTTTTTTTAAAAAAATTTATAACAAAGTAAAAAATGTCATTTTTTTGCAAAAATTTCGTTAAATTTGTATTAATGGCAAAAAAAGTAAAAATATCAGCAGCAATGAAATACCACCAAATAAAAGCTCTATTAGTGAGAAGAAAAGAAGGCAAAATTAATTTGGGTGGTAAGTTGTATGACCGAGCAATAAACCGTGAAATTAGTGTAGTGCAGAATTGTAAAAAGTGGTCTGGTCATTAAGGGTGTTTAAGCTAGGGTGGCTGAGGTAGTTAAGGGGTTAAAAAAAATTGATTAAAATGGAAAATCTGCCAAAATTCTGAAATTTCATCACCATTTTTCATTAATTCTTGTGGAACACCTAAAGGGTTAACAAAGTTTGTAAAATCAGTTTTGAATACCTTGAGGGGTGTAGTTTCTAAAATGGTGTCATTTTTGGGTGTTTTCTATTATGTAAGCCTCACAAAGGGACTTCAGACCTGAACTGGTCCTTAAAAAGTGGGTTTTGGAAATTCTCTAAAAATTTTCAATATTTGCTTCTAAACTTCTAAGCCTTCTAACATCCCCAAAAAATAAAATGGCATGCAAATTATCTAACCATGAAGTAGACATATGGGGAATGTAAAGTAATAACTATTTTTGGAGGTATTACTATGTATTATAAATGTAGAGAAATTAAAATTTGCTAATTTTTCTAAATATTTTGTAAATTTGGTATTTTTTTATAAATAAAAATGAAATATTTTGACTCAAATTTACCACTATCATAAAGTACAATATGTGACAAGAAAACACTCTCAGAATGGCGTGATAAGTAAAAGCGTTTTTAAGTTATCACCACATAAAGTGACACATGTAAGATTTGCAAAAAATGGCCTGGTCCTTAAGTTGAAATATGGCATGGTCCTAAAGTGGTTAATAGCTACATGTATTCCCCATGTATTGACAATTCTGGAATGTCTATTCTTATGGCTCTATGTTGTGCCGTTCCTTTATTATTTCAACTAGAAGTTATGAATGAATTGCTACTAGCGTTCAGTAAAGGTACAGAGGGGTTGTAACCAGTTTTGGGGGGGGTGTACCTTCACAGTCTGAAAATGGCAGTAGAGTGAGTCTGTGCAGGTATACACCCCCAACTGGTTACCACCCCTCTGTACCTTTACTGCAGACTGCTAGCAATTCATTCATAACTTCTAGTAGGCCACCAATGAATATAACAATGGGGGGGGGGGCCTATGTCCACTGCACCACCAATTATACTAATACTAGGCTAGGGGGGGGAGGGCGCACTGCGCCACCAATGAAACTAATACTGGGGCTGCACCTGAGGGGTTAATTGCCGCGGTTTGGCGGATTGCATGCCCTATTATTGAGGCCTTGTGCCGGGTCTGTGATACAACCGCCAGCACCCGCTGCCTCCTATACCTGAATTAATGTGTTTTACATTCATTGGTGGTGCAGTCGCTACAGCCCCTCCCCTCCTCCTCCCTGCAATCTTCCCATTGGTGACAGCTTCAGTCGCATCACAGTGGGGGAGGTAGCGACTCCCTCCTTCTCCACTGTGCTAGGGAAGAGAACATGGCGCATGCTGAGAGCAGCGCGTGCCATGTTCTCTAACTGATACTAGTCAGGAGTGGTGAAAGGTCCTTTTTAACCACATCAGCCCCCCTAGCTTAAACACCCTTAATGACCAGGCCACTTTTTACAATTCTGCACTACACTACTTTACTCGTTTATTGCTCGGCCATACAACTTACCACCCAAATGAATTTTACCTCCTTTTCTTCTCACTAATAGAGCTTTCATTTGGTGCTATTTCTTTCTTGCTGACATTTTAACTTTTTTGATATTTTACTTTTTTTGATGACATTTTGATGACAGAAATGATATTTTTCACTTTATGTTGGAAAATTTATCAAATAAAACTACATTTCTCTAAAAAATTTTCTCTAAATTTATTGTTCTACATGTCTTTGATAAAAAAAAAATGCAATAAGTGTATATTTATTGGTTTGGGTAAAAGTTATAGCGTTTACAAACTATGTTGCAAAAAAGTGAATTTCCGCACTTTGACTTTCTGAGCACCTGTCCTGTTTCCTGAGGTACTACAATGCCCAGACAGTAGAAATACCCCATAAATGACCCCATTTCCGAAAGTAGACACCCTAAGGTATTCACTGAGGGGCATAGTGAGTTCATGGAAGTTTTTATTTTTTGTCACAAGTTAGCGGAAATTGATTTTTTTCTTTTTTTTTTTTACAAAGTCTCATATTCCACTAACTTGTGCCAAAAAATACAATTTTACATGAACTCACCATACCCTCACAGAATACCTTGGGGTGTCTTCTTTCCGAAATGGGGTCACTTGTGTGGTATTTTTACTGCCCTGGCATTTTAGGGGCCCCTAAATGTCAAAGCAGTTTGGAATCCAAATGCGTAAAAATGTCCTGTAAAATCCTAAAGGTACTCATTGATTTAGGGCCCATTTGCGCATCTTGATGCAAAAGTGGCACACATGGGTATCGCCGTACTCAGGAGAAGTAGTGCAATGTGTTTTGGGGTGTCTTTACATATACCTACTGGTTGTGAAAATATCTCTGTAAATGACAACTTTGTATAAAATTTTTAAAAAGTTGTCATTTACAGAGATATTTCTCACACCCTGCATGGGTATATGTAAAAATACACCCCAAAACACATTGCCCTACTTCTCCTGAGTACGGCGATACCCCATGTGTGCCACTTTTTGCATCCAAGATGCGCAAATGGGCCCTAAATCCAATGAGTACCTTTAGGATTTTACAGGACATTTTTACGCATTTGGATTCCAAACTGCTTTTGACGCTTAGGGGCCCCTAAAATGCCAGGGCAGTAAAATACCACACAAGTGACCCCATTTCGGAAAGTAGACACCCCAAGGTATTCGCTGATGGGCATAGTGAGTTCATGGAAGTTTTATTTTTGGCACAAGTTAGCGGAAATTGATTTTTTTTTTTTTTTACAAAGTCTCATATTCCACTAACTTGTGCCAAAAATAAAATTTTACATGAACTCACCATACCCCTCACGGAATACCTTGGGGTGTCTTCTTTCTAATATGGGGTCACTTGTGTGGTATTTTTACTGCCCTGGCATTTTAGGGGCCCCTAAACGTCAGAAGCAGTTTGGAATCCAAATGCGTAAAAATGTCCTGTGAAATCTATAAGGTACTCATTGGATTTAGGGCCCTTTGCGATCTTGGCTGCAAAAGTGGCACACATGGGGTATCGACGTACTGGAGAAGTAGGGCAATGTGTTTTGGGCGTATTTTACCTATACCTACTGGGTGTGAAAATATCTCTGTAAATGACAACTTTGTATAAATTTTTTTAAAAGTTGTCATTTACAGAGATATTTTTCACACCCAGTATGGGTATATGTAAAAGTACACCCCAAAACACATTGCCCTACTTCTCCTGAGTACAGCGATACCACATGTGTGCCACTTTTTGCAGCCAAGTTGCGCAAATCGGCCCTAAATCCAATGAGTACCTTTTAGGACGGTATTTTTACGCATTTTTCTTCTCACGCTTCAGGGCCCCTAAAATGCCAGGGCAGTATAAATGCTCCACATGTGACCCCATTTTAGAAAGAAGACACCCCAAGGTATTCTGTGAGGGGCATGGCGAGTTCATAGAAGATTTTTTTTTTGCACAAGTTAGCGGAATTTGATTTTTTTTGTTTTTTCCACAAAGTCTCCCTTTCCGCTAACTTGTGACAAAAAGTTCAATCTTTCATGGACTCAATATGCCCCTCAGCGAATACCTTGGGGTGTCTTCTTTCCGAAATGGGGTCACATGTGAGGTTTTTGTACTGCCCTGGCATTTGAGGGTCTCCGCAATCATTACCTGTATGGCCAGCATTAGGAGTTTCTGCTATTCTCCTTATATGGAGCATACAGGTAATGAGATTTTTTTTTCTGTTCAGCCTCTGGGCTGAAAGAAAAAATGAACGGCACAGATTTCCTCATTCGCATCGATCGATGTGGATGAAAAAATCTCTGCCATAAAATATGCAAGAAAAAAAAAGGGGCCTGGCGATTGCCAGGACATAGGGGCTCCACCCAAACATCCATACCCACTCAGGTCCTATGTCCTGGCAAACGTGATTTCTCCATTCACATCGATCAATCGATCGGTGTGGAGGAAGACATCTTTGCCAGATTTTTTGATACAAAGGGTTTGCCAAAGCATATGAACTCCAACACCTCTCCTCAGCTCATATGCCAGGGCAAACGTACCTGTCCTGCAGAGGAGAAATCTCGTCTTGCAGCGCCGCATACACCGATTTCACGTGTCTTCTGATAGCAGCGCAATGCTTCTCTCAGAATTCACATCAGTGCTGCGGCGTTTCCGTCGGTTGGTCCGTTGGTCTACCTGGAAAATAAAGGGTGGTTATGGAGGAAAAAAAAAGAAGAAAAACAGGCAGCAGGCACATAACTTGAACGTTGCAAACTTTATAAAACCAGAACATTGTAAAACATGAACATAAAAACCTGAACTAACTCAAGATTTTTTTTCTTGCTACCTGTTTAATTTTTTTTTTTTTACCATCTCACTCTTTATTTTCCTAGCAGAAACCTCTCCTTTCCCATGGGACAATGTGTAAAGTGTAACTCACACAGAGATGGTGCGAAGTACATTATACACGTTATCCCAAGTGAAAGGAGAGGTTTCTACCGCTTCAAACTTCTGCTGTAGCACACCAGCACCGTTCCCTATGTGTTAGGGTCTCTCAAAACCTAGTGTCCTGAGAGACCCTAGAGCCTGAGTGGAAAAAAAACTACCTGTGTAGTGCTGTCCCTGGGTCGCTCAGTGTACCTGAGTGTGGTACTTCCGGAAACACTCTCCAAGGCATAGGGCAGGGTGGTCAGGACAGTCAGGACAGAAATAACGGGTGTCACGCCTTATTCCACTCCTGCTACAGACATGACATCTTTTTCGGGGTGGCGGTTGGGTTGAGGTACCAGGCACAACGCTGGGGAAGTGCCGCTCGTGTAGACGGCTAATTACACTGGTGGTTGGGGCCACGGAACCTCCTGGACACAGGAGGTTCTCGATGATCTCTGACTGAAATTTGAGGAAGGATCCCGTTCTCCCAGCCTTACTGTAGAGAACGTAACTGTTATATAGAGCCAATTGAATCAAATATACAGACACCTTCTTATACCAGCGTCTGGTCTTTCGGGAAATCAAATAAGTGGCCAACATCTGGTCGTTGAAGTCCACCCCTCCCATGTGGAGGTTATAGTCGTGGACCGAGAGGGGCTTTTCAACGACACTGGTTGCCCGTTCAATTTGGACTGTCGTGTCTGCGTGAAGGGAGGAGAGCATGTAAACGTCACGCTTGTCTCTCCATTTCACCGCGAGCAGTTCTTCGTTACACAATGCAGCCCTCTGCCCCCTTGTAAGTCTGGTGGTAATGAGCCGTTTGGGGAAGCCCCGGCGACTAGGTCGCGCGGTGCCGCAGCAGCCAATCTGTTCTAGGAACAAATGCCTGAAGAGGGCCACACTTGTGTAAAAGTTGTTTACATAAAGATGGTACCCCTTGCCGAATAAGGGTGACACAAAGTCCCAGACTATCTTCCCACTGCTCCCCAGGTAGTCAGGGCAACCGACCGGCTCCAGGGTCTGATCTTTTCCCTCATAGATCCGAAATTTGTGCGTATAGCCTGTGGCCCTTTCACAGAGCTTATACAATTTGACCCCATACCGGGCGCGCTTGCTTGGGATGTACTGCTTGAAGCCAAGGCGCCCGGTAAAATGTACAAGGGACTCGTCTACGCAGATGTTTTGTGCAGGGGTATACAAATCTGCAAATTTCTGGTTGAAATGGTCTATGAGGGGCCGAATTTTATGGAGACGGTCAAAAGCTGGGTGGCCTCTGGGACGGGAGGTGGTGTTGTCACTAAAGTGCAGGAAACGCAGGATGGTCTCAAAACGTGTTCTGGACATGGCAGCAGAGTACATGGGCATGTGATGAATTGGGTTCGTGGACCAATATGACCGCAATTCATGTTTTTTTCTATTGCCCATGCTGAGGAGAAGGCCCAGAAAAGTTCTAAATTCGGAAACTTGGACTGGTTTCCACCGGAAAGGCTGGGCATTAGAGCTTCCCGGGTTGTCTGCGATCAATTAAGTGGCATATCTGTTTGTTTCTGCCACGACTAGGTCATAGAGCTCCGCAGTGAAAAACAGCTCAAAAAACCCCAGCGCCGATCCTATCTGAGCTGTTTCCACCCGAACTCCTGACTGGGCGGTGAAAGGGAGAACTAATGGTGCGGCTGAAGTTGGGGGCTGCCAATCAGTGTTTGCCAGCACCTCAGGGACACTAGGGGCTCTACAGGCCTGTCTGCGCGGTGGCTGCGACGGGGAAACTACTGCACGTGCCACCGTACCAGCTTCTACTGCCCTTCTGGTGCTCGCCACTTCACCATGTTGTACGGCAGTGCTGGTAGAAGGTCCAGGACGGGCTGCGCTGCTGGTGTATGCCTCACCACGTAATCCGGCAGCGCCAGCCCCACTCTGCTGCCCTTGAAGCGGATCCTGCGCAACCTGCGGTCTAGCAACACTGGGCCGGGTACGCCTGGTTCTATCAGGGACCTCAACCTCCTCGTCCGAACTTTGGGTCAGACTGCCACTGCTCTCTACAGGTTCGTATTCTGACCCGCTAGATTCGTCAGATGAGGGTTCCCATTCCTCATCCGACTGGGTCAAAATCCTGTAGGCCTCTTCAGAGGAATACCCCTTGTTTGACATTTGGGCGTCTAAATTTAGGGGTATTCCCTGAGACTACCCAAGAAAAAAGCAAGCCTGTCTTACAATTGAGAGGGTAGCGAAGTACAGAAGCCGCTGCGATTGATAAAAAAGATCAAAACTGATTTTTTTATCGCCGCAGCGCTTGTGAAGGGATTGTGCAGTGATTACAAAAAAAAAAATATATAATTTTTGTCACTGCGGCGGGGTGGGCGTGGGTGAACACAGGTGTGGGTGACCGATCAGGCCTGATCGGGAAAACACTGCGTTTTGGGTGGAGGGCGAACTAAGGTGACACTAGTACTATTATATATCTGACCGTGATCAGTTCTGATCACTTACAGATACTATAAAAGTACAAACGCTGATTAGCACTACGCTAATCAGCGAACCAGTGATTGCGGTGCGGTGGGCTGGGCGCTAACGCTAACTACCTACCAAAGGGGCCTAAAGTAATCTAAACCTAAAAGTCAATCCTAGTGAAAAAAAAAAAGTGACAGTTTACACTGATCACTTTTTTCCCTTTCACTAGATGATTGACAGGTGATGAAAGGGGTGATCAAGGGGTTAATGTGGGTGATGGGGGGCTGATCAGGGGCTAGTGTGTGGTGCTTGGGTGTACTCACAGTAAGGTGTGCTCTCTCCTGGGTCCAACCGACGAAAAGGACCCAGAAGAGGGCACAGAAGCCATTTAATCCATCATATTTACAAATATGATGGGTTAAATGGCTTCTCATTCGTTTTTTTAAAAGTCATCAGCCCGCCAGTGCTGCCGATTGGCTGGCAGGCTGATGACCAACTGGCCCTGCGCCTTTTGCCGTGAGCGATCTGCGCATGCGCGGGCGCATCTACGCGAAATCTCACGTCTCGCGAGATCACGCTAGATGCGTCGGATCAGAAGAGCCCGGCCGCCCGCAGAACGCGATCCTGCGTACGGCAGTCCGGGAGAGGTTAAGGCCATATCCATATAGCTGCTGACTGTGGAATATTTGTATTTTCAGTTTAGCCTCTAATAATGTTTTGACTTCAAGATCTGAAAAGTCTTTGCCTCACTTTTTAGGTACCGTATTTACTACATCCCAATATATCAACGGTCTAAGAAATCTGTAAATAGTACTAGTGGAAGATATCTGGGTTCTGGCTCTTTTAAGGAATGTGTTCAAACATGACCCTCTCGAGTCCTCGGAATATTACTCATACAATGTTGAACAAAACTGCGGGCTTGTAGATATATAAATTGATTATGATTAAACTCTGGGAAACATTGAGAGGCTTCTGCAAAGGAGATAACTGAATAGCTCGAGTATAACATGTCAAGGATCCAAATACAGCCCTGTGATGCCAGGGTATTATATATCCTAAGCGGTCTACCCCCAGAAACCCCAGTTAACTACTGATGAGCGAAACACCTGGATGTTCGGGTTCGAGAAGTTCGGCCGAACTTCCCGAAAATGTTCGGGTTCGGGATCCGAACTCGACCCGAACTTTATCCCGAACCCGAACCCCATTAAAGTCAACGGGGACCCGAACTTTTAGGCACTAAAAAGGCTGTAAAATAGTCCAGGAACAGGCTGGAGGGCTGCCAAAGGCAGCAAAATGTAGGTAAATCCCCTGCAAACAAATGTGGATAGGGAAATGAATTAAAATAAAATAAATAAAATTTAACCAATATCAATTGGAGAGAGGTCCCACTGCAAGGAATCATGCGTCATATCAACCACCACCGGAGAAGGCCACTCTCAGTTATTTCGGCCCAGGACCCAGACAGAGGAGAGAGGTCCCACAGCAAGGAATCATGCGTCATATCAACCACCACCGGAGAAGGCCACTCTCAGTTATTTCGGCCCAGCACCCAGACAGAGGAGAGAGGTCCCACAGCAAGGAATAAGGCGTCATATCACCCACCACTGGAGAAGGCCACTCTGTTATTTCGGCCCAGCACCCAGACAGAGGAGAGAGGTCCCACAGCAAGGAATTATGCGTCATATCACCCACCACTGGAGAAGGCCACTCTCAGTTATTTCGGCCCCACCACCCAGACAGAGGAGAGAGGACCCACAGCAAGGAATCATGCGTCATATCACCCACCACTGGAAAAGGCCACTCTCAGTTATTTCGGTCCCACCACCCAGACAGAGGAGAGAGGTCTCACAGCAAGGAATAATGCGTCATATCACCCAACACTGGAGAAGGCCACTTTCAGTTATTTTGGCCCCCAGACAGAGGAGAGAGGTCCCACAGCAAGGAATCATGTTTCATATCACCCACCACCGGAGAAGGCCACTTTCAGTTATTTCGGCCCCAGCACCCAGACAGAGGAGAGAGGTCCCACAGCAAGGAATCATGCGTCATATCAACCACCACCGGAGAAGGCCACTCTCAGTTATTTTGGCCCAGCACCCAGACAGAGGAGAGAGGTCCCACAGCAAGGAATCATACATCATATCAACCACCACCGGAGAAGGCCACTCTGTTATTTCGGCCCCAGCACCCAGACAGAGGAGAGAGGTCCCACAGCAAGGAATCTTGCGTCATATCACCCACCACTGGAGAAGGCCACTCTCAGTTATTTCGGCCCCACCACCCAGACAGAGGAGAGGTTCATTCAACTTTGGGTTGCACTGCAAGATCATGGTAAAGTTAAAAATATGAGGATTCAATAAAGAAGTGCCCCGGAGTACAAGAATACATGGTTGAGGGGGAGGCAGTTATTAATGTCTATTCTGCACAAGGGAGGCACAGGTCCTGTGGGATCCATGCCTGGTTAATTTTTATGAACGTCAACTTGTCCACGTTCGCCTGTGGACAGGCGGCTGCGTTTGTCAGTAATGACGCCCCCTGCCGTGCTGAATACACGTTCAGACAAAAAGCTGGCCGCCGGGCAGGCCAGCACCTCCAAGGCATAAAATGCTAACTCTGGCCATGTGGACAATTTGGAGACCCAGAAGTTGAATGGGGCCGAACCATCAGTACGTGGAGGGGTGTGCAGACGTACTGTTCAACCATGTTAGTGAAATGCTGCCTCCTGCTAACACGTTCCATATCAGGTGGTGGTGCAGTTAGCTGTGGCGTGGAGACAAAACTTATCCACATTTCTGCCATGCTAACCCTGCCCTCAGAGGAGCTGGCCGTGACACAGCTGCGTTGGCAACCTCTTGCTCCTTCTCTGCCTTCGCCTTGGGCTTCCACCTGTTCTCCTGTGACATTTGGGAATGCTCTCAGGAGCGCCTCTACCAGCGTGCGCTTGTACTCGCGCATCTTCCTATCACGCTCCAGTGCAGGAAGTAAGGTGTGCACATTGTCTTTGTACCGGGGATCCAGCAGGGTGGCAACCCAGTAGTCCGCACATGTTAAAATGTGGGCAACTCTGCTGTCGTTGCGCAGGCACTGCAGCATGTAGTCGCTCATGTGTGCCAGGCTCCCCAGAGGTAAGGACAAGCTGTCCTCTGTGGGAGGCGTATCGCCATTGTCCTCCGTATCCCCCCAGCCACGCAGCAGTGATGGGCCTGAGCTGTGTCGGGTGCCACCCCGCTGGGAACCTGCTTCATCCTCATCCTCCTCTACCCCCTCCGCATCCTCCTCGTCCTCCAGTAGTGGGCCCTGGCTGGCCACATTTGTACCTGGCCTCTGCTGTTGCGAAAAACCTCCCTCTGAGCCACTTCTAACAGACTGGCCTGAAAGTGCTAAAAATGACCCCTCATCCTCCTCCTCCTCCTCCTCCAGGGCCACCTCCTCTTCCATCATCGCCCTAAGCTTTTTCTCAAGGAGACATAGAAGTGGTATTGTAACGCTGATAACGGTGTCATCGCCACTGGCCATGTTGGTGGAGTACTCGAAACAGCGCAACAGGGCACACAGGTCTCACATGGAGGCCCAATCATTGGTGGTGAAGTGGTGCTGTTCCGCAGTGCGACTGACGCGTGCGTGCTGCAGCTGAAACTCCACTATGGCCTGCTGCTCCTCGCACAGTCTCTCCAACATGTGCAAGGTGGAGTTCCACCTGGTGGGCACGTCGCATATGAGGCGGTGAGCGGGAAGGCCGAAGTTCCGCTGTAGCGCAGACAGGCGAGCAGCGGCAGGATGTGAACACCGGAAGCGCGCACAGACGGCCCTCACTTTATGCAGCAGCTCTGACATGTCGGGGTAGTTGTGAATGAACTTCTGCACCACCAAATTCAGCACATGCGCCAGGCAAGGGATGTGCGTCAAACCGGCTAGTCCCAGAGCTGCGGCGAGATTTCGCCCATTATCGCACACCACCAGGCCGGGCTTGAGGCCCACCGGCAGAAACCACTCGTCGGTCTGTTGTTCAATACCCCGCCACAACTCCTGCGCGGTGTGGGGCCTGTCCCCCAAACATATGAGTTTCAAAATGGCCTGCTGACGTTTACCCCGGGCTGTGCTGAAGTTGGTGGTGAAGGTGTGTGGCTGACTGGATGAGCTGGTGGAAGCAGAGGAGGAGGAAGCCGAGTAGGAGGAGGAGGCTACAGGAGGCAAAGAATGATGCCCTGCGATCCTTGGTGGCGGAAGGACGTGCACCAAGGAACTCTCCGCCTGAGGCCCAGCCGCCACTACATTTACCCAGTGTGCAGTTAGGGAGATATAGCGTCCCTGGCCGTGCTTACTGGTCCACGTATCTGTGGTTAGGTGGACCTTGCCACAGATGGCGTTGCGCAGTGCACACTTGATTTTATCGGATACGTGGTTGTGCAGGGAAGGCACGGCTGTCTTGGAGAAGTAGTGGCGGCTGGGAACAACATACTGTGGGACAGCCATGGACATCAGCTGTTTGAAGCTGTCTGTGTCCACCAGCCTGAATGACAGCATTTCAAAGGCCAGTAGTTTAGAAATGCTGGCATTCAGGCCCAGGGCTCGAGGGTGGCTAGTTGGGAATTTACGCTTTCTCTCCAAGGTTTGTCAGATGGAGAGCTGAACGCTGCCGTGTGACATGGTGGAGATGCTTGGTGACGCAGGTGGTGGTGTCGGTGAGGTGGTATTCCCATGTCCTCATCATCAGGAAACATGAGTGGTTGTGCATCAGTGCATTCTATGTCTTCCACCACTGGGGAAGGGCTAGGTGGATTCCATTGGGAAACCCTGCCAGCAGAGTCTTCAAACAGCATAAGAGACTGCTGCTTAACTTGAGGCTCAGATAGTTTCCCTGATATGCATGGGGGTGATGTGACAGACTGATGGGCTTAGTTTTCAGGCGCCACCTGTGTGATTTCTGCAGAAGACTGGGTGGGAGATAATGTTGTGAACGTGCTGGATCCACTGTCGGCCACCCAATTGACTAGCGCCTGTACCTGCACAGGCCTTACCATCCTTAGAACGGCATTGGGCCCCACCAAATATTGCTGTAAATTCTGGCGGGTACTGGAACCTGAGGTAGTTGGTTCACTAGGACGTGTGGCTGTGGCAGAATGGCCACATCCTCTCCCAGCACCAGAGGGTACACTAACACCACCACGACCACGTCCGCGTCCCTTACTAGATGTTTTCCTCATTGTTACCGTTCACCAAGCACCACAATAAGGAAAAAAATATTTGGCCCAATGTATTGATTTCAAATCCAGGCCTTTTTTTAAAGGCACCTAACACTATCTGCCTATTTGTTTATGTAGCGTATTACACTAATCCAGGCACAGCAGTAACCACTGATTTAGGGGAATATCTCTTTTAGGGCTAGTATTTAGGCCCTGGATGAAAGGTATCCTTTTATGGACAGATTTACACTTGGCCTGCAACAGCTGGGACACCAGATTCAGGGTATTGCTATTTTGGCAAATTAATTTCACCCCAGAACAAAATATATGTTTTGGCGGACACTATGAAACCTGGCCTGCAACAGCTGGGACACCATATTCAGGGTATTGCTATTTTGGCAAGTGAATTACACCCCAGAATAAAATATATGTTTTGGCGGACACTATGAAACCTGGCCTGCATCATCTGGGACATCAGATTCAGGGTATTGCTATATTGGCAGATTAATTTCACCCCAGAACAAAATATATGTTTTGGCGGACACTATGAAACCTGGCCTGCAACAGCTGGGACACCAGATTCAGGGTATTGCTATTTTGTCAAATTAATTTCACCCCAGAACAAAATATATGTTTTGGCGGACACTATGAAACCTGGCCTGCAACAGCTGTGACACCAGATTCAGGGTATTGCTATTTTGTCAAATTAAATTCACCCCAGAACAAAATATATGTTTTGGCAGGGACTATGAAACCTGGCCTGCAACAGCTGGGACATCAGATTCAGGGTATTGATATTTTGGCAGGTGAATTACACCCCAGAACAAAATATGTGTTTTGGTGGAGACTATGAAACCTGGCCTGCAACAGCTGGGACACCAGATTCAGGGTATTGCTATTTTGGCAAATTAATTTCACCCCAGAACAAAATATATGTTTTGGCGGACACTATGAAACCTGGCCTGCAACAGCTGGGACACCAGATTCAGGGTATTGCTATTTTGGCAGATTAATTTCACCCCAGAACAAAATATATGTTTTGGCGGACACTATAAAACCTGGCCTGCAACAGCTGGGACACCAGATTCAGGGTATTGCTATTTTGGCAAATTAATTTCACCCCAGAACAAAATATATGTTTTGGCGGACACTATGAAACCTGGCCTGCAACAGCTGGCTCACCAGATTCAGGGTATTGCTATTTTGGCAAGTGAATTACACCCCAGAACAAAATATATGTTTTGGCGGACACTATGAAACCTAGCCTGCAACAACTGGGACACCAGATTCAGGGTATTGCTATTTTGGCAGATTAATTTCACCCCAGAACAAAATACATGTTTTGGCGGACACTGTGAAACCTGTCCTGCAACAGCTGGGACACCAGATTCAGGGTATTGCTATTTTGGCAATTGAATTTCACCCCAGAACAAAATATATGTTTTGGCGGACACTATGAAACCTGGCCTGCAACAGCTGGGACACCAGATTCAGGGTATTGCTATTTTGGCAATTGAATTTCACCCCAGAACAAAATATATGTTTTTGCGGACACTATGCCTGCAACAGCTGGGACACCAGATTCAGGGTATTGCTATTTTGGCAAATTAATTTCACCCCAGAAGAAAATATATGTTTTGGCGGACACTATGAAACCTGGCCTGCAACAGCTGGGACACCAGATTCAGGGTATTGCTATTTTGGCAGATTAATTTCACCCCAGAACAAAATATATGTTTTGGCGGACACTATAAAACCTGGCCTGCAACAGCTGGGACACCATATTCAGGGTATTGCTATTTTGGCAATTGAATTACACCCCAGAACAAAATATATGTTTTGGCGGACACTATGAAACCTGGCCTGCATCAGCTGGGACATCAGATTCAGGGTATTGCTATTTTGGCAGATTAATTTCACCCCAGAACAAAATATATGTTTTGGCGGACACTATAAAACCTGGCCTGCAACAGCTGGGACACCAGATTCAGGGTATTGCTATTTTGGCAAATTAATTTCACCCCAGAACAAAATATATGTTTTGGCGGACACTATGAAACCTGGCCTGCAACAGCTGGCTCACCAGATTCAGAGGTATTGCTATTTTGGCAAGTGAATTACACCCCAGAACAAAATATGTGTTTTGGCGGACACTATAAAACCTGGCCTGCAACAGCTGGGACACCATATTCAGGGTATTGCTATTTTGGCAATTGAATTACACCCCAGAACAAAATATATGTTTTGGCGGACACTATGAAACCTGGCCTGCATCATCTGGGACATCAGATTCAGGGTATTGCTATTTTGGCAGATTAATTTCACCCCAGAACAAAATATATGTTTTGGCGGACACTATGAAACATGGCCTGCAACAGCTGGGACACCAGATTCAGGGTATTGCTATTTTGGCAGATTAATTTCACCCCAGAACAAAATATATGTTTTGGCGGACACTATGAAACCTGGCCTGCAACAGCTGGGACACCAGATTCAGGGTATTGCTATTTTGTCAAATTAATTTCACCCCAGAACAAAATATATGTTTTGGCGGACACTATGAAACCTGGCCTGCAACAGCTGGGACACCAGATTCAGGGTATTGCTATTTTGGCAATTGAATTTCACCACAGAAAATAATCTATCCTTTGCCAGACAGCAGACAGTATTATACTTGTCTAGCCAAAGCTGGAACACCAGATTTAGGGGATTGGTATTTGAGCAATTGTATTTAACCCCTTAATAAAATATAGAAATTGCTATCCTTAGTTTCTAGGGGTGACAATTAGCACAGCCAAGCCCCTGATGTAGGATATAGCAAAAAAAAAAAAACTAGTATTGATGGACTTGGTGGCAGCTTGTTCTGGTGCACCACAAGTCACAAAATTGCTGCCGATCAACCCAGAAAATAAGTGACAGTAAAACGCTCTGTGCAGCCTAAAAACCAGTGAGCAAGTAACTAAACCCACAAGTAATTTCACCCCACAACAAAATATATGTTTTTGCGGACACTATGAAACTTGGCCAGCCACAGCTGAAACCACTGATTTATGGTATTGCTATTTTGGCAATTGAATTTCACTGCAGAACAAAATATACCCTTTTACGGACAGATTAACACTTGGCCTGCAACAGCTGGGTCACCATATTCAGGGTATTGCCATTTTGACAATTGAATTTCACCCCTGAACAAAATATATGTTTTGGCGGACACTATGAAACCTGGCCTGCAACAGCTGGGACACCATATTCAGGGTATTGCTATTTTGGCAAGTGAATTACACCCCAGAACAAAATATATGTTTTGGCGGACACTATGAATCCTGACCTGCATCAGCTGGGACATCAGATTCAGGGTATTGCTATTTTGGCAGATTAATTTCACCCCAGAACAAAATATATGTTTTGGCGGACACTATGAAACCTTGCCTGCAACAGCTGGGACACCAGATTCAGGGTATTGCTATTTTGTCAAATTAATTTCACCCCAGAACAAAATATATGTTTTGGCGGACACTATGAAACCTGGCCTGCAACAGCTGGGACACCAGATTCAGGGTATTGCTATTTTGGCAAATTAAATTCACCCCAGAACAAAATATATGTTTTGGCGGGCACTATGAAACCTGGCCTGCAACAGCTGGGACATCAGATTCAGGGTATTGATATTTTGGCAGGTGAATTACACCCCAGAACAAAATATGTGTTTTGGTGGAGACTATGAAACCTGGCCTGCAACAGCTGGGACACCAGATTCAGGGTATTGCTATTTTGGCAAATTAAATTCACCCCAGAACAAAATATATGTTTTGGCGGACACTATGAAACCTGGCCTGCAACAGCTGGGACACCAGATTCAGGGTATTGCTATTTTGGCAGATTAATTTCACCCCAGAACAAAATATATGTTTTGGCGGACACTATAAAACCTGGCCTGCAACAGCTGGGACACCAGATTCAGGGTATTGCTATTTTGGCAAATTAATTTCACCCCAGAACAAAATATATGTTTTGGCGGACACTATGAAACCTGGCCTGCAACAGCTGGCACACCAGATTCAGGGTATTGCTATTTTGGCAAATGAATTTCACCCCAGAACAAAATATATGTTTTGGCGGACACTATGAAACCTAGCCTGCAACAGCTGGGACACCAGATTCAGGGTATTGCTATTTTGGCAGAGTTAATTTCACCCCAGAACAAAATATATGTTTTGGCGGACACTGTGAAACCTAGTCCTGCAACAGCTGGGACACCAGATTCAGGGTATTGCTATTTTGGCAGAGTGAATTTCACCCCAGAACAAAATATATGTTTTGGCGGACACTATGAAACCTGGCCTGCAACAGCTGGGACACCAGATTCAGGGTATTGCTATTTTGGCAATTGAATTTCACCCCAGAACAAAATATATGTTTTTGCGGACACTATGCCTGCAACAGCTGGGACACCAGATTCAGGGTATTGCTATTTTGGCAAATTAATTTCACCCCAGAAGGAAATATATGTTTTGGCGGACACTATGAAACCTGGCCTGCAACAGCTGGGACACCAGATTCAGGGTATTGCTATTTTGGCAGATTAATTTCACCCCAGAACAAAATATATGTTTTGGCGGACACTATAAAACCTGGCCTGCAACAGCTGGGACACCATATTCAGGGTATTGCTATTTTGGCAATTGAATTACACCCCAGAACAAAATATATGTTTTGGCGGACACTATGAAACCTGGCCTGCATCAGCTGGGACATCAGATTCAGGGTATTGCTATTTTGGCAGATTAATTTCACCCCAGAATAAAATATATGTTTTGGCGGACACTATAAAACCTGGCCTGCAACAGCTGGGACACCAGATTCAGGGTATTGCTATTTTGGCAAATTAATTTCACCCCAGAACAAAATATATGTTTTGGCGGACACTATGAAACCTGGCCTGCAACAGCTGGCTCACCAGATTCAGGGTATTGCTATTTTGGCAAGTGAATTACACCCCAGAACAAAATATGTGTTTTGGCGGACACTATAAAACCTGGCCTGCAACAGCTGGGACACCATATTCAGGGTATTGCTATTTTGGCAATTGAATTACACCCCAGAACAAAATATATGTTTTGGCGGACACTATGAAACCTGGCCTGCATCATCTGGGACATCAGATTCAGGGTATTGCTATTTTGGCAGATTAATTTCACCCCAGAACAAAATATATGTTTTGGCGGACACTATGAAACATGGCCTGCAACAGCTGGGACACCAGATTCAGGGTATTGCTATTTTGGCAGATTAATTTCACCCCAGAACAAAATATATGTTTTGGCGGACACTATGAAACCTGGCCTGCAACAGCTGGGACACCAGATTCAGGGTATTGCTATTTTGTCAAATTAATTTCACCCCAGAACAAAATATATGTTTTGGCGGACACTATGAAACCTGGCCTGCAACAGCTGGGACACCAGATTCAGGGTATTGCTATTTTGGCAATTGAATTTCACCACAGAAAATAATCTATCCTTTGCCAGACAGCAGACAGTATTATACTTGTCTAGCCAAAGCTGGAACACCAGATTTAGGGGATTGGTATTTGAGCAATTGTATTTAACCCCTTAATAAAATATAGAAATTGCTATCCTAAGTTTCTAGGGGTGACAATTAGCACAGCCAAGCCCCTGATGTAGGATATAGCAAAAAAAAAAAAAACTAGTATTGATGGACTTGGTGGCAGCTTGTTCTGGTGCACCACAAGTCACAAAATTGCTGCCGATCAACCCAGAAAATAAGTGACAGTAAAACGCTCTGTGCAGCCTAAAAACCAGTGAGCAAGTAACTAAACCCACAAGTAATTTCACCCCACAACAAAATATATGTTTTTGCGGACACTATGAAACTTGGCCAGCCACAGCTGAAACCACTGATTTATGGTATTGCTATTTTGGCAATTGAATTTCACTGCAGAACAAAATATACCCTTTTACGGACAGATTAACACTTGGCCTGCAACAGCTGGGTCACCATATTCAGGGTATTGCCATTTTGACAATTGAATTTCACCCCTGAACAAAATATATGTTTTGGCGGACACTATGAAACCTGGCCTGCAACAGCTGGGACACCATATTCAGGGTATTGCTATTTTGGCAAGTGAATTACACCCCAGAACAAAATATATGTTTTGGCGGACACTATGAATCCTGGCCTGCATCAGCTGGGACATCAGATTCAGGGTATTGCTATTTTGGCAGATTAATTTCACCCCAGAACAAAATATATGTTTTGGCGGACACTATGAAACCTGGCCTGCAACAGCTGGGACACCAGATTCAGGGTATTGCTATTTTGTCAAATTAATTTCACCCCAGAACAAAATATATGTTTTGGCGGACACTATGAAACCTGGCCTGCAACAGCTGGGACACCAGATTCAGGGTATTGCTATTTTGTCAAATTAATTTCACCCCAGAACAAAATATATGTTTTGGCGGACACTATGAAACCTGGCCTGCAACAGCTGGGACACCAGATTCAGGGTATTGCTATTTTGGCAATTGAATTTCACCACAGAAAATAATCTATCCTTTGCCAGACAGCAGACAGTATTATACTTGTCTAGCCAAAGCTATAACACCAGATTTAGGGGATTGGTATTTGGGCAATTGTATTTAACCCCTTAATAAAATATAGAAATTGCTATCCTGAGTTTCTAGGGGTGACAATTAGTACAGCCAAGCCCCTGATGTAGGATATAGCAAAAAAAAAAATAGTATTGATGGACTTGGTGGCAGCTTGTTTTGGTGCACCACAAGTCACAAAATGGCCGCCGATCACCCCAGAAAATTAATGACAGAAAAACACTCTGTGCAGCCTAAAAACCAATGAGCAAGTAACTAGCAGAAGTTCAATCATTCACAGCTGTAGATCGATCCGTTCATTAGGTGCTGTTGCTGACTTTACCCTGCCTAATCTCGCCCTGACAAAAGCTGCGTCCTCTCCCTACACTAATCAGAGCAGTGTGACGTGCGGTGCTACGTGACTCCAGCTTAAATAGAGGCTGGGTCACATGCTGCACTTGGCCAATCACAGCCATGCCATTAGTAGGCATGGCTGTGTTGGGCTCTTAGGGCAAGAAGTAAAACGCTAGCTGATTGGCTGCTGTGCAGCCCTTCAGAAAGCGAGAAGTAATCGACGAACAACGAACCCGAACACTTTTGAAAATGTCCGGGTTCGGGTCCATGTCCCGGACACCCCAAAATTCGGTACGATCCCGAACGATGCTCGAACTGTTCGCTCAACATTACAGGTGACCCAAAAAAGGGTGTATGTCATCCAACTTACTGAATTTCCTGAAAATCTCCTATGTTAGGAGGTAGTGCGGCTGTCGGGAGATGCAATAATGCCAAAAGAGAGATGTGAGGGAAAAATTCTTTCTACGTTTTCACGTTGGAAAAATGTTTTTGACCTTGCATCCTATCAATAGAATATCTAAAGTTGGCAGCCATGTTATACAATGAAATATTGGGGAAGTTAAGACCCCCAATATACAAGGTTGCTGTAATTTATATAGGCTGATATGACACCTCCATGCTGAGCCCCAAATAAAACGTCTAAAGGTTCTTTGAAGGAGTTTGATATCTGAGGAATGGGGCAAAAGGGGGAGAGTTTGGATAAGTATAACTGTTTAGGGACGGCCAGAGAAAGACGACGTAAAATGTTGCCATTACTGAATTAGTCATTAGTTTTTGCGTTCCATATACGGGCCATTTTTTGCGTTCAGTAAACCGTCCGTATACGGAACCATTCATTTCAACGGGTCCGCCAAGAAAACGGAATGCCCGCAAATCACGTTCCGTGGCTCCATTCAAGTCAATGGGGCTGTAATAAAAAACAGAATGCATACAGAATGCATCCGTATGTCTTCCATATCCATTCCGTTTTTGCTAAAGCATCTATTGAAAATGTTATGCCCAGCCCAATTTTTCAATGTACTTACTGTTAAAACATTATTATATGCTTCCGTTTACGTTTACGATCTGAAAATAACGGAACAGAAACGGAAACCATACAGAAACTAAACAGAAACACTACTGAAACCAAAAACGGATCTCTTAGAAACGGACCGCAAAACCATTGTGAACGAGACTTTAAAGAAATGACCGAGGCAGTAAGAGGATGGTAATTCAGCCCATACAATTGGGCCAGGTTGGCTGCCAGTTTAAGCCCCCAGATATGTAAAGGAGTCGGAATGCCATTTAAATAAAAAGGAGGTGCCCCAATGGTTTCTGGCCATACGAAAAATAGGAAGCGCCTCCGATTTATGGAAATTGACTTTAAATCCAGAGAGAGGGCCAAAGGATGCTATAACACATTATCTCTGGGATTAGCCTGGTGTGGATTTGAGATAAATAAAAAATATGTAATCTGCAAAGGCTAGTACAGGGTGGGCCATTTATACACCTTAATAAAATGGGAATGGTTGGTGATATTAACTTCCTGTTTGTGGCACATTAGTATATGTGAGGGGAGAAACTTTTCAAGATGGGTGGTGACCATGGCGGCCATTTTGAATCCAACTTTTGTTTTTTCAATAGGAAGAGGCTGATGTGACACATCAAACTTATTAGGAATTTCACAAGAAAAACAATGGTGTGCTTGGTTTTAACGTAACCTTATTCTTTCATGAGTTATTTACAGGTTTCTGACCACGTATAAAATGTGTTCAATGTGCTGCCCATTGTGTTGGATTGTCAATGCAACCTTCTTCTCCCACTCTTCACACACTGATAGCAACAGCGCAGGAGAAATGCTAGCACAGGCCTCCAGTATCCGTAGTTTCAGGTGCTGCACATCTCATATCTGACAAGGCAATTGTCTTTTCTGTGAAGATACGAGATGTGCAGCACCTGAAACTACGAATACTGGAAGCCTGTGCTTGCATTTCTCCTGTGGTGTTGCTATCAGTGAGTGAAGAGTGGGAGAAGAGGGTTGCATTGACAATCTAACACAATGGGCAGCACATTTAACACATTTTATAAGTGGTCATAAACTTGTAAATAACTCATGAAAGAATAAAGTTAAGGGCTCGTTCACACGACCATAATGTTTTGCGGTCCGTCTTTAACGGATCCGTTTTTCCATTTTTGGTTTCAGTAGTGTTTTTGTTCAGCTTCCGTTCCATTTCCGTTTGTGATCTGTTTTTTGCGGATCACAAACGGAAATGGAAGCATCATCAATGGAAGCAGCAGCAGGATCGAGAGTCATTTGGAATACAGACCGCCAAGAGAACTGACAACAGCAAGATTACGGTAGCTGGGACGCCAGCTACACACAGTGCGCTGAGAAACCACGTGGGACGCCGCGCGAATCTCAGCGCATACGAACCATCTGCAGATATTGGATACAGATCAGAGACCTCCGAGGATGGGTAATGTAGATTACTTAGCCCTGTAATGCCCTTGCTGAGTGAAGCGCTCAATACTCAGTGAAGGACCCGATCCGTTGACACTAAAATCCATTACATATATCCAGGCAAAGAACAATCATTATATTGAACATCATTTGCAAATAGAGACCAGGCAAATTCTCAACCATATCCTGGATATATGTACTGCAACATAGGAATTTATGTAATATTTACTGAAATGACACACAGCAATAACTGAATGGTATCAACCAATACAACAACAACAGTACAGTAAGGACTCTTTTTTTGGATCACAATTTGTGGATTTTTTATGGACTGTGGACCTCTTTTATGAACTTTCTCTAGGGTTTTTTGCGGACTTTATGCAGCATTCCATTATATGTATTACAAATAGTTTACTGGTATTAATATACTACTGGTCCATGCAGATCTGATTTTATTAACCAATTGTGGTAAAAATCTAATAAGCCTGATGTGGGGAAGGTGACACACAGGGTGGAGACGTGTGAACTTGAATTATAGTCGCACATAGCTACCCTTTTATGTGTGAGACTTCTCCATACACAGGGCTATCATTGCAATAACCTGATGTCCTGCACATTTTAACATCGGTGTGTACATTAGCACACAGTGTGTTTTCTGAAATTAGAACAGCCTGACACAGGGGGAAGCAGCACGACACAATAGGAACGTGTGGACTTGATCTACGGTCGCACGTTGCTATATTTGATGTGTGGTGCTTCGTCCACACCTTAGGCTGACCAATATATGAATTTACAGGACACCAGACTATATTAGCAACATTTTCTGCCTATGATACATATGTTATCATTTCACCAGGAAGGAAACATCCTGCCCAGAACAGCACTTTTTTTGATGATATTAGAATAAAAAAAACAATTTATTACCATACCTCCTGCATCTATATATTGTCAGAGCACTGAGTGCCCCCCACCTATTTGTCTGTTTCAATATAGTACTTTCTTTCAAGGTACTGTAGTCCATCCATCCAAGTTATTACTTTAGTTGTCCTCCTCTGAATCCTCTCCAGCTCTGCTATTTCTGCCTTGTTCACATGAGCCCAGAACTGTACACAGCACTCCTTGTGTGATTTGTAAGTGATTTGTAAAGTGGCAGGACTATGTTCTCATCACGGGCATCTATGCCGCTTTTGATGCAACCCATTATCGTTTTGGCCTTGGCAGCACTGGTTTCTACTGCTTAGTTTGTTGTTCACTAAAATTTCTAGTTCCTTTTTAATTGTTACCCAGTGTTTTACCATTGAGTATGTACTGGTAATATAGTAACATAGTACATAAGACCGAAAAAATACATTTGTCCATCCAGTTCGGCCTGTCAGCCTGCAAGTTGGTGACTTGCATTATTCTTTCCCATGTGCATAACCTTACATTTGTCAGTGTTAATCCTCATCGGCAATTTCTCTGCCCAAGCATCCAATCTATCCAGATCCATCTGTAGCAGTATACTGACCTTTTCCATGTTATTTACTTTACATAGTTTTGTGTCATCTGCAAAAATTGATATTTTACTGTGCAAGCCTTTTACAAAATCATTAATAAATTTATTGAAGAGAAGAGGGCCCAATACTGACCCCTGTGGTACTCCACTAGTGACAGTGACCCAATCTGAGTGTGTACCCATAATAACCACCCTCTGTTTTCTATTACTGAGACAGTTACTTACCCTCATACAGATATTTTCCCCCTGCCCAAGCATTCTCATTTTATATACTAACCTTTTATGTGGTACAGTGTCAAATGCTTTGGATAAGTCCAGATATACGAAATCCATTGATTCGCTGCTGTTAAGTCTAGAACTTACCTCCTCATAGAAACTGATTAAATTACTTTGACATAAACTATCGCTCATGAAGCCATGCAGATATGGCATTATTTGCTTATTTTCATTGAGGTACTCCAAGATATCATCTTTTAGAAAACCTTCATTTTACCCACAACAGATGTTAAACTTACTGGCCTATAGTTTCCGGGCTCTGTTTTTTGACCTTTTTTGAATATTGGCACCACATTTGCTATGCGCCAATCCTGTGGAACATTCCCTGTCACTATAGAGACATTAAATATTATAAATAAGGCTATGCCATCTGGTTCCGGCGATTTGTCGATTGTAATCTTTTTAAGACGCCGCTGTTCTTCTTCCTGGGTCAGACAGGGCACTTTTAATGGGGAATTTACTTTTAGATTCTGCATTTCATTTAAAAGTTTATTTTCTTCGGTGAATAATAGTGGAGAAAAAAATATTTAATAGCTTTGCTTTCTCCTCGTCGCTCTCTGCAACTCCCCCCTCATCACTCTGTAAAGGACTGACACCTTCAGATTTATACTTTTTATATAATTGAAGAAAATTTTCAGGTTAGTTTTACTCTCTTTGGCAATTTATCTCTCGATCTCTAGTTTGGCTGCTTTTATTTGTCTTTTACATATTTTACTTTTTTCCTTATAGTTTTTCTATGCTTCCTCGCTACCCTCCTGTTTTAGTGATTAAAATGCTTTATTTTTGTCATTTATTGCTTTCTTTACATTTCTATTTATCCACATTGTTTTTTTTTCTTGTTCCTTAACCTTTTATTCCCATAAGGCATGTACCTCTCACAATTAGATTTTAGGATCCTTTTTAAAATATCCCATTTTGTGTCTGTATTTTTTATTTTTGAGGACTTTGTCCCAGTTAGTTAGGTCTATGGCCTCTCTTAGTTGGCTAAATGTAGCTTTTTTGAAGCCTGGTATTTTTGCTCCTCCCTGATGAAACACTCTTTTGAATGACAATTGGAAAGTTATTACTTTATGGTCACTATATCACAGGTGTCCCCCAACCTGCACATCTGTTGTTCTATCAGGTCTATTGGTTAATACGAAGTCCAGTCTTGCTGTCCCTCTATTCGGGTCCTGAACCAGTTGGGAAAGGTAATTGTCTTTTGTTATTGCCAAGAACCTGTTTCCTTTAGACCTCTTTCAGACGAACATTTTTTTTTTTCGAGTGTACGGGCAGTTTTGTGTACCGGCTGTTTTTTGCATTCCATATACGGAACCATTCATTTCAATGGGTCAGCAAAAAAACTGAAGGTACTCTGTATGCATTCCATTCTGTTCAAAGATAGAACATTTCCTATTATTGTCCGTATCTCAGACAAGGATAGTACTGTTCTATTAGTGGCCAGATGTTCTGTTCCGCAAAAAACGAAATGCACACAGATGTCATCTGTTTTTTATTGCAGATCCGTTTTTTGCGGACCGCAAAACCATACGGTCGTGTGAAAGAGGCCTCAAGAGATGTACAGGTTTCAGTTTCCCAGTCTATATCTGGGTAGTTAAAGTACCCCATAATAACGACCTCATTATGATTTGCTGCCTCATCTATTTTGTTTTGAAGTAGATTTTCTGTGTATTGTATTAGTTTTTTCCTCCATGTATTTCTACCCACACTGACTCCATATTTTTATGTCCCTCACTTATATCTTCCCTTTACATAAAGGAAATCCCTCCCCCTCTCTTGTTTTGAAGATCCTTTATAAACAGGCTGTAACTCTGTACGGTAACCGCCCAGTCATAGCTATTATCCAGTCATGTCTCATTATTCCCACTATGTCATAGTCCTCCTCACACATCACTAATTCCAGTTTTATTAGTCAGACTTCTGGCATTAGTATACATACAATTAAGATTTATGTATATTTTTACCCTACACCTTTACTTAGGAAGTGTTCTAGTCCCTCTTTCCATTCCTCCCTCAGTCCCACTACCTTGCCCCTGGTATCTATCTTCTCTATCTTCCCCTCCTATAACGTAATTGTGCACTAGTAGACTAGTGGCGGCACACTCCACAAGAGGGAACACAGGAATGATATATAAATCATTTATTATATTAAAAACCTATTAAAAGCATATAAACATAGATGATGCAAACCATAATAAATAAAAGTAAAAATAAAATAAAATAATTTGAAACACTATTGTAGTTGTTACGCTGCTAGCTACACTTAAGCCAGTTAAGTCATAGTCCGCATTTGGCAGTCCATTAAGATCTGTGACCAATGTATTATGACTGAACTTGGCCAATGAGGGGTTACCCACGTAGTTATTGCTGTCCCAATGTATTGTCACAGTAGATTAATCACAATGTGGCGATGGAATAATCATACTAATGCCCCTTGTCCGCACCAATATAACAGAGTGGTGCCTGTGTAGAATATGAGCGATGTCACTTAAGACAATACTTGCCAGTATATAATTTCCCACGTCTGACCGTGGTACCACTGAGGAAGGGGTGAGACATTTGAAACCCCGAAACGCGTCTGGTTGGACTGACCCCCACATATTGGATCCCGAACCTATGCAGATCTGAAAATTTATAGAAGACGGCTCTGATACCGGACAGTGCGATTCTACATCGATACATCACACGCGACTCGGCATTGGGCATAAAGAGGATCCCGACAACACAAGCCCGGACCTCGTGCTTGAGAACGCCAACGTGGATAAGTCGCATGTGAACAGACTCCCGATACCTTCATTCCAAATCGGATGGTGGGAGGTGAGACATTATCGCAACGTAACACGGTAAGACCGACCATTTATCTCTTCAGACTGCAAAAGAAAGCGATCGCATTTATAACAGTGGGACACCGCTGTTTGAATAGAGTGGGACGCCGCTCGATTTTAATCGATCCAGAATATAGACAATAACGTCTGGTGCATATAGACGGATTGGACTCGATATTCTTTTGAACCTGGACTTTATCAAAAGTTCCTTTTTCCTCTGGAGTATTTTTGGAGCATTAATAGACATTTTAGGGTCCATTTCAGTTTACAGGTGGACAATTTATTTACATTAGCCTAAGATTAGTTCACCCAACTTAGCTGATCACTGATTTGGTTGATTTTTTTGTGGATAATATTGCAACCTACTATTTATTATTGTTTTAACATCTAATAAATTTATCTCTTAATATTGCAATACATGTGACCCGGGTATTAGTTGTGTGCCCTACCTCCACCGCATTCTATTCACTTGTTTTTATCGATCGGGCAAATCGATTGGTATAGGAGCACCACTCCATAGCTCTAAATTCCCTGGTGCGACATTACTTACTACTCCTCCAACCTTCTCGTCATCTTCTCCCCCAAAACAGCTGCCCCTTCCCCATTGAGGTGCAGCCCATTCCTACGATAGAGCCTGTAGCCGACAGAGAAGTCGGCCTAGTTCTCCAGGAACCCAAACTTTTCCTTGCTACACCAGTTCTTGAGCCACTTGTTAACCTCCCTAATCTCCAACTGTATTTCTTGTGTGGCTCGGGGTACAGGAGGTATTTCGGAAAACACTACCTTTGAGGTCCTTGCCCAAGCCTTTTGAACTAAATCCCTAAAATCATTTTTAAGGACGCTACACCTACCTCTAACTTTGTTATTGGTTCCGATATGGACCATGACTGCTGGAACTTCTCCAGCCCCTCCCAGTAATCTGTCTACCTAATCTGCGATGTGTCAAAATCGAGCACCAGGACTGCATACATAAGACAAGATGTGCACTGGACTGCAGCGTCAATAATGGAACACATGCTAAATGGGGATTACGCAAGAAAAGAGAAAAAATAAAATACAGTGCAATGATAAGAAACTGATTTACTGTAGCCCCCTCCTAAAGTTCCTGAATCTCAAGTCACGTAATCTAAAGTCACACACTTAATACAAACACACTTGAACTCAAACACACGAACGCACACAAACTTGTTGTTCGCCTTCTTGTATAAGTGCAGCTCCCAAACAACTTCAAACCAGACTGCTTTTTTCCTCTGGATTCTATTTCCCTTTTTACAGTAGCTATAAGCCATGCATGGTGTACTTTTAGCCATTTATTGAACAGGGTGCCTTCCTACAGGAATACATTTTGCAGTGTAATTACCCAATGTAGATTTAAAGTTCTCCCATTTATCCTCAGCATTATTATGTGACAGTTGCTGCTCCCAGTCTATGCCCTGAAATGCTGACGACAACCCGGAGAAATTGGCATTTCAACAAAACAAGTGGTTTTGCTCTCCCAGCCAGAGTTTGCTTTTTATAGTTCAGGTCACTCACGAACAGTAATATTTCCAACAAGCTCTATGTTTGAAATTGCTAGATCCAACAAAGCGTTGCCCCTAGCTTTATCTTCTACAAACTGGCCTATAAAGTGGCCTTGCAGCAAGTTAAGGAATCTTCTCCCTTCTGCAGTTGAAGCAGAACCATAACCCCAGACAATGTCTGAGAAGTTCAAATCTCCTGTAATGACCACTGTAACAGCCTGTTCAGCCCGCTCTATTTGTTATACAGCTGTACGTCTACCTCTTCTATTATGTTAGGGGGTCTATAGCTTACACAACCCTCATGTATTTTGCCCATGCACACAACTCTATGTATTTTGCAATCGACAAAAAATACGGATGACATCTGTGTGCATTCTGCATTTTGAGGAACGGAACAGTTGGCCCCTAATAGAACAGTCCTATCCTTGCCCATAACGCAATAATAGGACATGGTCTTATTTTTTTGCGGAACTGACAAACGGAAACGGAATGCACATGGAGTACCTTAGTTTTTCTTTTTGCGGACCCATTGAAATGAATTGTTCCGCATACAGTCCGCAAAAAAACGGAACGGACGTGGAAAGAAAATACGTTCGTGTGCATGAGCCCTAAGTATTATTTTTTTCAGATTTTATTTCTTTGTCATTCCACCCATAGAGGGTGACATTGGTGCACGGAATATCAGTTGATTTTTGGTACAAAACCTTCCGGCCTCTGCTAAGAAAATTAACTTCAATAAAGTATTAGTTTAGGGGTGTGGTGTGCATATTTATAAAACCACATAATTTTAGTTCTTTATTTTTATTTTTCCACACTAAAAGATTTGTTTTTTGTTTAACCCTTTCAGAACCCTGTCATATTTCACCTTAACCCTTTCAAGCCCAGAGGGTTTTTTTTTTTTTGCGTTTTTTTTTTGTGCTCCCTGCCTTCCCAGAGCCATCTTTTTTTATTTGTCTGTTCACATAGCTATATGAGAGCTTGTTTTTTGCAGGACAAGTTGTACTTTCCAACGCCACAATTTAACCACTTCAGCCCCCCTAGCTTAAACCCCCTTAATGACCAGACCACTTTTTACAATTCTGCACTACACTACTTTCACGGTTTATTGCTCAGTCATACAACTTACCACCCAAATGAATTTTACCCTTCTTTTCTTCTCACTAATAGAGCTTTCATTTGGTGGTATTTCATTGTTGCTGACATTTTTACTTTTTTTGATATTAATAAAAAATTAACTAAATTTTTGGGAAAAAACTACATTTTTCGCTTTCTGTTGTAAGATTTTTCAAATAACACTACATTTCTATATAAAATTTTCTCTAAATTTATTGTTCTACATGTCCTTGATAAAAAAAATGCAATAAGTATATATTTATTGGTTTGGGTATATATTTATTGGTTTTGACTTTCTGAGCACCTGTCATGTTTCCTGAGGTACTACAATGCCCAGACAGTAGAAACAACCAAAAAAAAGACCCAATTTCGGAAAGTAAACACCCTAAGGTATTCGCTGATGGGCATAGACAAGTTAGCGGAAATTGATTTATTTATTTTTTTCAAAAAATGTCATTTTCCGCTAACTTGTGACAAAAAATAAAAACTTCCATGAACTCACTATGCCCCTCAGTAAATACCTTGGGGTGTCTTCTTTCCAAAATGGGGTCACATGTGAGATGTTTGTACTGCCCTGGCATTTTAGGGTCTCCGCAATCATTACATGTATGGCCAGCATTAGGAGTTTCTGCTATTCTCCTTATATTGAGCATATGGGTAATGAGATTTTTTTTTTCCGTTCAGCCTCTGGGCTGAAAGAAAAATGAACGGCACAGATTTCTTCATTCACATTGATCAATGTGGATGAAAAAATCTCTGCCAAAAAATGTGCAAAAAAAAAAAAGAGGGGAAAGGACATAGGAGTGCTTGTAAAGCTGCGATTGCTAAGGGACCCTTAGGCCTCATTCACACGTCCGAAATTCTGTTCCGCAAGCACATTACCGGTCCGCGGATCCGCAAAACACATACGGACGTCTGAATGGAGCCTTACAGGGGGGTGATCAATGGCAGGTGGGGACAGGGGGGTAATCAGGGAGTTAATATTGGGTGATCAGGGGTTAATCAGTGACAGGGGGTAGTGTGGTGTTTGGTGCAACTTACATAGCTGCCTGTTCCTATGGTGGTCCGAAGCAAAAGGGACCACCAGAGGAGCAGGCAACAAGCCACAAAGTTTAATATTACATTTTTATGTAAATTTTTTTTTTTTTTACATTTTGATCACTATTATTTTTAAATGTACAGCCTGCCAGCAAACGATCAGTGCCTGCAGGCTGTACAATAACTTCTTCTCCGCCACCTGCGTCTCGCAAGATGACGCACCGGCGTGTCAATGAGGAACATCCCGGCCGCCCGCAGGACGCATCCCAACGTTAGGCGGTTGGGAGGTGGTTAAAATTGCATATGATGTAATGCGAAGCGGGAAAAAAATTCCAAATGGGGTAATATTGCAAAAAAAAGAGATTCCACCACAGTTTTACGTTTTTTTTTATTACGATGTTCGATGTACGATAAAACTTACCGGTTACTTTAATTTTACAGGTCAGTACGAATCCGGTGATACCGTATATGTATAGTTTTTTTTTTCATTTTGATAGTGGGAAAAAATGTAAAAGTGGGAAAAAATATCTGTTTTTATTTTTCTTGCGGGGCGATCTGGGGTTTGTATGACTTTTTGACGCTTTTTTCCGTTTTTCTGTTTGCGGAATGGGGAATATATTTTTATACTATGGGCGTTTTCGCACATTGCGACACCCATGATGTGTATTTTTTTATTTTTTTAGTTCTTTTATTTATATTTTGGGAAAAATGTTTATTGTTCCCATGGGAAACTATAACATGCAATCATTAGTGATGTCGCGAACATAAAATTTTCAGTTCGCGAACAGCGAACGCGAACTTCCGCAAATGTTCGCGAACTGGCGAACCTGGCGAACCGCCATAGACTTCAATAGACAGGCGAATTTTAAAACCCACAGGGACTCTTTCTGGCCACAATAGTGATGAGAAAGTTGTTTCAAGGGGTCTAACACCTGGACTGTGGCATGCCGGAGGGGGATCTGTGGCAAAACTCCCATGGAAAATTACGTAGTGGACGCAGAGTCGGGTTTTAATCCATAAAGGGCATAAATCAACTAACATTCCTAAATTGTTTGGAATAACGTGCTTTAAAACATCCAGTGTGTGTATACGATCAGGTATGATGTTGTATCGATCAGGTAGTGTAAGGGTTACGCCCGCATCACAGACATTGACAGACCAAACTCCCCTTTTAATGCACCGCAAACAGTTCATTTGCACAACTGCAAACTCCCCATTTGCACAAGGTACCAAGCTAGCCACGTCCCGGTGATGTCATTGAAGGTTTCTTCCTCCACCCAGCCACGTACAACACCAAGGGTCCCCGAAAGGTCAATTGAATTGATTTTTCGAACGGGGAGATGGTTAAAAACGCTGGCTCCCTCCCCTTTGTTTTTATCCACGGTCACTGCGTCTGCGCCGTGCAATTTACTGTCACACCCGATATGAGTGGTATTTTCTGTAGTACTATTCTCATCAGTTTAATCCCTCTAACGTCCCCGACTCCCCAATCTGGGGGCCATTTATTAAATAGATTTTTCGAACGGGGAGATGGTTAAAAACGCTGGCTCCCTCCACTCTGTTTTAATCCACGGTGACTGCGTCTGCGCCGTGCAATTTACTGTCACACCCGATATGAGTGGTATTTTCTGTAGTACTATTCTCATCAGTTTAATCCTCTAACATCCCCAATCTGGGGGCCATTTATTAAATAGATTTTTCGAACGGGAGATGGTTAAAAACGCTGGCTCCCTCCACTCTGTTTTAAACCACGGTGACTGCGTCTGCGCCGTGCAATTTACTGTCACACCCGATATGAGTGGTATTTTCTGTAGTACTATTCTCATCAGTTTAATCCCTCTAACGTCCCCAATCTGGGTGCCATTTATTGAATAGATTTTTCGAACGGGAGATGGTTAAAAACCCTGGCTCCCTCCACTCTGTTTTAAACCACGGTGACTGCGTCTGCGCCGTGCAATTTACTGTCACACCCGATATGAGTGGTATTTTCTGTAGTACTATTCTCATCAGTTTAATCCCTCTAACGTCCCCAATCTGGGGGCCATTTATTGAATAGATTTTTCGAACGGGAGATGGTTAAAAAAACTGGCTCCCTCCACTCTGTTTTAAACCACGGTGACTGCGTCTGCGCCGTGCAATTTACTGTCACACCCGATATGAGTGGTATTTTCTGTAGTACTATTCTCATCAGTTTAATCCCTCTAACGTCCCCGACTCCCCAATCTGGGGGCCATTTATTAAATAGATTTTTGAACGGGAGATGGTTAAAAAACGCTGGCTCCCTCCACCGATATGAGTGGTATTTTCTGTAGTATTATTCTCATCAGTTTAATCCCTGTTACGTCCCATATCAGGAATTGCCTTTTATGAAAAAAATTTTAGGCCGGGTACCTTCGACTGCCTTCACAGTGACAGACCAAACTCTCATACACTAAACTGAATTGATTTCAGGAACCGGGAGATGGAAAAAGCAGCTTGGTCGGTCCTCTTACTCCCAAATTGGGGCACTGCGCGTGCACAGAGCAATGTGCTGTGACACCCTATATGAGTGGTGTCTTAACTAGTACTATTGCTATCAGTTTAATCCCTGTTACGGACCCTATCCGGTCGAATTGATTAACCATTGTCGAATCCCCCATTGACATCCCCCTTATAAGCTGTGTAAAGCATATTTTTTAGTTTGGTTTTGAACTGCTGCATCCTTTCCGACTTTTGGTAATTTGGTAACATTTCTGCCACTTTCTGCTTATACCGGGGGTCTAGTAGCGTGGCCACCCGATCGCTTTTGGTCTGACCATAATGAAGCAACGGCCTTATCATCTGGGGTGTGGCAACATTGCCAACACACTTATAGAGGTGATGATGATTGCTTCATTGTGATACGCAAGCCCCTTCACCACAACAAGGTAACGATCACGAAGGGGAATTGACACTTGTATGTGCCTTTTTTTTTTGGTTTGTTTTTGCAGCCACAGTGCTGCACCATAGGACAGAAAAATTAGGCATTTACACATGCCTGAAAAATAATGGCACTGTTGCAGCCGCTATTGTAGCAGCGGCCGGAAAAATTTATGTTTTCCAGGCAGAAAAGTGACTAAAACATTGCGGCTTGAACCCTAGTTGGTGGTGGAGAATTCACGAAAGTCATCCGGTATGCAGACATTAAATACAGCAGCGTGGGGACCATTTTGAGGCCAAGGCATGTAATCAGGCCTTTTGTTAGTCAAACGTATCCCCCACTGTCAGTCCCTTCGGGATCCATGCCTCATTCATCTTTATGAAGGTGAGGTAATCAACACTTTTTTGACCGAGGCGACTTCTCTTGTCAGTGACAATGCCTCCTGCTGCACTGAAGGTCCTTTCTGACAGGACACTTGAAGCAGGGCAGGCCAGAAGTTCTATCGCAAACTGGGATAGCTCAGGCCACAGGTCAAGCCTGCACACCCAGTAGTGAAGGGGTTCATTGCTCCTCAGAGTGTCGATATCTGCTGTTAAGGCGAGGTAGTCTGCTACCTGTCGGTCGAGTCGTTCTCTAAGGCTGGATCCCGAAGGGCTGTGGCGATGAGTAGGACTGAAAAGCTCCGCATGTCCTCCATCAACAACACATCTGTAAATCGTCCAGTCCTTGCCGCCGTGGTAGGAGGAGGATTACACTCACCTCTTCCCCTGTTAGATTCCCGTTGTGCTGTGACATCCCCCTTATAAGCTGTGTAAAGCATATTTTTTAGTTTGGTTTTGAACTGCTGCATCCTTTCCGACTTTCGGTAATTTGGTAACATTTCTGCCACTTTCTGCTTATACCGGGGTCTAGTAGCGTGGTCACCCAGTACAGATCGTTCTCCTTTATCCTTTTTATACGTGGGTCCCTCAACAGACATGACAGCATGAAAGACCCCATTTGAACAAGGTTGGATGCAGAGCTACTCATTTCCCGTTCTCGTCCTCACTGATGTCATTGACGGTCTGTTCTTCCCCCAGCCACGTACAACACCATGGATCCCAGATAGGTGACAACAACGAGCACCCTGGGGTGCCTGCTGTGGTTGGTCTTCCTCCTCCTCAAAGCCGCCACATTCCTCCTCTGACTCCTCTTCCTCATACTCCTCTTCCAGCGTTGCTGCAGGTCCGGCAAGCGATGATGACAAGGCTGTTTCTGGTGGTGATGGTGACCACAACTCTTCCTCTTCCTCTTCACGCTCATCTACAGCCTGATCCAGAACTCTTCGCAGGGCACGCTCCAGGAAGAAAACAAATGGGATGAGGTCGCTGATGGTGCCTTCGGTGCGACTGACTAGGTTTGTCACCTCCTCAAAAGGACGCATAAGCCTACAGGCATTGCGCATGAGTGTCCAGTAACGTGGCAAAAGATTCCCAGCTCCGCAGAGGCTGTCCTAGCACCCCGGTCATACAAATACTCGTTGACGGCTTTTTCTTGTTGGAGCAGGCGGTCGAACATTAGGAGTGTTGAATTCCAACGTGTCGGGCTGTCGCATATCAAGCGCCTCACTGGCATGTTGTTTCGCCGCTGAATATCGGAAAAGTGCGCCATGGCCGTGTAGGAACGCCTGAAATGGCCACACACCTTCCTGGCCTGCTTGAGGACGTCCTGTAAGCCTGGGTACTTAGACACAAAACGTTGTACGATGAGATTCAACACATGTGCCATGCACGGCACATGTGACAACTTGCCCAAATTTAATGCCGCCAACAGATTGCTTCCATTGTCACACACCACTTTGCCGATCTCCAGTTGGTGCGGGGTCAGCCACTGATCCACCTGTGCGCTCAGGGCGGACAGGAGTGCTGGTCCTGTGTGGCTCTCTGCTTTCAGGCAAGTCAACCCCAAGATAGCGTGACACTGTCGTATCCGGGATGTGGAATAGCCCCTGGGGAGCTGGGGGAATCAGTTGATGTGCAGCCAGACGCCGCAGCAGAAGAGGACTCAGCCGAGGAGGAAATTGAAGAGGATGGAGTAGGAGTAGAGGAGGTGGCAGTAGGTCTGCCTGCAAGTCGTGGTGGTGTCACCAACTCCGCTGCAGAGCCACGCATTCCATGCTTGTCAGCCGTCAGCAGGTTGACCCAATGCGCAGTATACGTGATATACCTGCCCTGACCGTGCTTTGCAGACCAGGTATCAGTGGTCAGATGGACCCTTGCCCCAACACTGTATGCCAGAGATGCCATGACTTCCTTTTCAATGACATGGTAGAGGTTTGGGATTGCCTTTTTGAAAAAAATTTCGTCCGGGTACCTTCCACTGTGGTGTCCCAATAGCGACAAATTTTTTGAAGGCCTCAGACTCTACCAGCTGGTATGGTAAAAGCTGGCGGGCTAAGAGTTCCGTCAAGCCAGCTGTCAGTCGCCGGGCAAGGGGTGACTTTGTGACATTGGCTTCTTATGCTCAAACATGTCCTTGACAGACACCTGACTGTGGGCAGATGAGCAGGAACTGCTGAAGGTGAGAGATGGAGTGGCGGGTGGTTGAGAGGGGGCAGGGAGGACAGCAGTGGTTGACGTGGCTGAAGATGCTGGACCAGGAGGAGCATGGTGGCTTTGAGTTTGTGTGCTGCTTGTACTCATGTGTTGATCCCATAGGCGTTTGTGATGTGAGATCATGTGCCTTCGCAAAGCAGTTGTACCAAGGTGGGTGTTGGACTTCCCACGACTCAGTTTCTTTTGGCACAGGTTGCAAATGGCATTGCTTTTATCAGAGGCAGACACACAAAAAAATGCCACACTGCTGAGCTTTGCAATGACGGCATTCTAGTGGTGGCAACAGCATGCGTTGACTGGCGTGCTGTCTGGCTGACCCCAGGTGCCGATACATGCTGTCTGACTGTGCCACTAACTCCTTGCGACGACCCTCCCCTGCTTCCAACTCGTCTCCTCATTCTCTCTGTCTCCCCTTCAGAACTTTCCCCTCTTCTTCTCTTCGAGCAGGCACCCACGTGGCATCCGTGGACACATCGTCATCATCAACCGCTTCACTTGTATCTGACACCTCAGCAAAGGAAGCAGCAGCGGGTACAACATCATCATCATCATCATCACACTGTACGTCCATGTGTGTAATCCTGCCTGACTGAGACATATCCCCGTAATCTACATCATCTGGCACAATGGTTGCGCATCACCAATTGCATCCAACTGATGTGTAAATAACTCCTCTGACGGATCAAGTGAAGCGGCTGTGGTGGCTGTGGTGGTAGTGGTGGTGGTGGCGACGGGCGGGTGCGTGGTAACTTGAGAGCAGGTGACCGAAGCTGAGCTGGAGGAGGATGGTGCGCCAAGGTTCTTAGCGGAAGCTGTTGAAGATTGGGTGTCCTGTCTAAGCCAGTCAACTACGTCCTCTGAATTTTTCGGGTTCAGGGTACGTGGCCTCTGAAAACTGGGCATTATTCCAGGGACAGTGGAAATCACAGCACCACGACCACGACGGCCCCTGCGGGGTGGCCTGCCTCTGCCTGTCATTTTTTTTTTAGATAAGTGGTACTACGCGTGCTAGGTACTGTGCCACCCGGTATGAGTGGTTGGCACTGGCAGTGGGCACACTACAGTCTGTGGAAGTGGGCCTGACACACACTGGCAGCAGGCAAGCAACTGAATTTTAGACTACTGTCTAAAAATTAAATGCCTTATTTATCGGCAAGCTACTGTGCCACCCGGTATCAGTGGTTGGCACTGGCAGTGGGCACACTACAGTCAGTGGAAGAGGGCCTGACACACACTGGCAGCAGGCAAGCAACTGAAATTACACTAAAGTGTAAAAATTAAATGCCTTATTTATCGGCAAGCTACTGTGCCACCCGGTATGAATGGTTGAGCACTGGCAGTGGGCACACTACAGTCAGTGGAAGAGGGCCTGACACACACTGGCAGCAGGCAAGCAACTGAATTTAGACTACTGTCTAAAAATTAAATGCCTTATTTATCGGCAAGCTACTGTGCCACCCGGTATCAGTGGTTGGCACTGGCAGTGGGCACACTACAGTCAGTGGAAGCGGGCCTGACACACACTGGCAGCAGGCAAGCAACTGAATTTAGACTACTGTCTAAAAATTAAATGCCTTATTTATCGGCAAGCTACTGTGCCACCCGGTATCAGTGGTTGGCACTGGCAGTGGGCACACTACAGTCAGTGGAAGCGGGCCTGACACACACTGGCAGCAGGCAAGCAACTGAATTTAGACTACTGTCTAAAAATTAAATGCCTTATTTATCGGCAAGCTACTGTGCCACCCGGTATGAGTGGTTGGCACTGGCAGTGGGCACACTACAGTCAGTGGAAGAGGGCCTGACACACACTGGCAGCAGGCAAGCAACTGAATTTAGACTACTGTCTAAAAATTAAATGCCTTATTTATCGGCAAGCTACTGTGCCACCCGGTATCAGTGGTTGGCACTGGCAGTGGGCACACTACAGTCAGTGGAAGCGGGCCTGACACACACTGGCAGCAGGCAAGCAACTGAAATTACACTAAAGTGTAAAAATTAAATGCCTTATTTATCGGCAAGCTACTGTGCCACCCGGTATCAGTGGTTGGCACTGGCAGTGGGCACACTACAGTCAGTGGAAGAGGGCCTGACACACACTGGCAGCAGGCAAGCAACTGAAATTACACTAAAGTGTAAAAATTAAATGCCTTATTTATCGGCAAGCTACTGTGCCACCCGGTATGAATGGTTGGCACTGGCAGTGGGCACACTACAGTCAGTGGAAGAGGGCCTGACACACACTGGCAGCAGGCAAGCAACTGAATTTAGACTACTGTCTAAAAATTAAATGCCTTATTTATCGGCAAGCTACTGTGCCACCCGGTATGAGTGGTTGGCACTGGCAGTGGGCACACTACAGTCAGTGGAAGAGGGCCTGACACACTGACTGGCAGCAGGCAAGCAACTGAATTTAGACTACTGTCTAAAAATTAAATGCCTTATTTATCGGCAAGCTACTGTGCCACCCGGTATCAGTGGTTGGCACTGGCAGTGGGCACACTACAGTCAGTGGAAGCGGGCCTGACACACACTGGCAGCAGGCAAGCAACTGAATTTAGACTACTGTCTAAAAATTAAATGCCTTATTTATCGGCAAGCTACTGTGCCACCCGGTATCAGTGGTTGGCACTGGCAGTGGGCACACTACAGTCAGTGGAAGCGGGCCTGACACACACTAGCAGCAGGCAAGCAGCTGAAATTACACTAAAGTGTAAAAATTAAATGCCTTTTTATGCAAAGTCCTGTGCCAGCCGGTATGAGTGGTGGGCACTGGCAGTGGGCACACTACAGTCAGTGGAAGTCAGCCTGACACACACTGGCAGGCAACTAACCTTAGATTAAAGTGTAAAAATTAAGTGCCTATTTTTTAAGCAAAGTCCTGTGCCACTCGGGATGACAGGGGTGGGCACTGGCAGTGGGCACACTACAGTCAGTTGAAGTCGGCCTGACACACACTAGCAGCAGGCAAGCAGCTGAAATTACACTAAAGTGTAAAAATTAAATGCCTTTTTAAGCAAAGTCCTGTGCCAGCCGGTATGAGTGGTGGGCACTGGCAGTGAGCACACTACAGTCAGTGGAAGTCAGCCTGACACACACTGGCAGGCAACTAACCTTAGATTAAAGTGTAAAAATTAAGTGCCTTTTTTTAAGCAAAGTCCTGTGCCACACGGGATGACAGGGGTGGGCACTGGCAGTGGGCACACTACAGTCAGTTGAAGTCGGCCTGACACACACTAGCAGCAGGCAAGCTGCTGAAATTACACTAAAGTGTAAAAATTAAATGCCTTTTTTATGCAAAGTCCTGTGCCAGCCGGTATGAGTGGTGGGCACTGGCAGTGGGCACACTACAGTCAGTGGAAGTCAGCCTGACACACACTGGCAGGCAACTAACCTTAGATTAAAGTGTAAAAATTAAGTGCCTTTTTTAAGCAAAGTCCTGTGCCACACGGAATGACAGGGGTGAGCACTGGCAGTGGGCACACTACAGTCTGTGGGCCTGCAGCTCCTCACACACAGGCAGGCCAGGCAACTGCAATATGTATATAAAGGAAAAAAAAAAAAGCAGACTAATGTTGCAGCCCTAAAAAGGGCTTTTTGGGGTGCTGTCAGGACGCTGTCCTTACAGCAGAGATCAGATGAGTCTTTCAGGACTGGAGTGGACACTGAATTCACTAGCCTAGCTATCGATTTCCCAATTAAATCAGCAGCAGTTACACTCTCCCTCCTCTCACTAAGACTGCAGCTTCAGAATGAATCTAAAATGGATGCTGTGCAGGAGGTGGGAGGGTCTGGGAGGGAGGGTATGCTGCTGATTGGCTGGAATGTGTCTGCTGACTGTGAGGTACAGGGTCAAAGTTTGCTCAATGATGATGTATAGGGGGCGGACCGAACATCGCATGTGTTCGCCCGGCAGAGGCGAACGCGAACAAGCTATGTTCGCCGGGAACTGTTCGCCGGCGGATAGTTCGGGCCATCTCTAGCAATCATCTGTTTGCTATCATCATAGACTCTAATGCACTTGGAAATACTATGCAGCAGCCTCGTGTCATTCATAAAGACACTGGCTGCTGCATACACGCTTCGGCTCCTCCGATCGCCGCACCTGGGAGCCAGAGCACAACCGAATGCTTTCGTTCAGATGCCGTGATCAGGTTAAATGTCTGCGATCGGCATCACTGACGGTTGCGAACATTAGCCGCAGGTGTCTGCTAAAAGAATCAGACGGCCACCCGTGGCTATGGTGCTCACAGCGGGCAGGAGCGGAAGCCATCTTTAAACACACGCCCAGCACCGTACATGTCTGGCACTGGGCGTGAAGGGGTTAACGACCAGGCAATTTTTTGGAAATTTGACATGTCACTTTATGAGGTAATACCTTTGGAACTCTTTTACTTATCCAAGCCATTCTGAGATTGTTTTCTCGTGACATATTGTACTTCATGATAGTGGTAAATTTCAGTCAATATTTTTCATTTAAATTTTTTTTTAAAAATCCCAAATTTACCCAAAAATTTGAAAAATTTGCAACTTTCCAAATTGCTATTTCTCTGCTTTTAAAACAGATAGTGATACCTCATAAAATAGTTATTACTTTTACATTTCCAATATGTCTACTTTATGTTTGAATCATTTTGTGAATGCCATTTTATTTTGTGGAGACTTTAGAAGGTTTAGAAGAAAATCTTAAAATTTTTCTGCAAATTTCCAAAACGCATTTTTTTACCCTAAGTTCACACCTGAGCGTTTTACAGCGCGTTCAAACGCGCTGTAAAACGCTCAACACATGAAAACCAATGCTTTCCTATGGCCCTGGTTCTCACTTAAGCGTTTTACAGCGCGTTTGAACAGCGCGCATAAACAAGTACTTGAGCTTTTTTTGGGGCATTTGTCGCGCGTATTGTGATTGACAAAACAGTAGTCAATCACAAGAACGCGCGTACGATGCGCGTTTCCTATTTGCAAAAACGCGCTGTAATACACGCGACAAACGCGCGTTTCTAGAACGCTCAGGTCTTAACCCAGGGTTAAGGAACAGTTCAGTTATGAAGTCACTGTGAGGCTTAACATAATAGAAACCACCCATAAATGGCCCCATTTTAAAAACTACACCCTCAAGTTATTCAAAACTGATTTTACAAACTTTATTAACCCTTTATATGTTCCACAAGAATTAAAGGAAAATGTACCTGATATTTCAGAATTTAACTATTTTGGCATATTTTCCATTTTAATCCATTTTTTTCCAGTAACTGAAAATCCATTTTTTTCCAGTAAATTTTTTTACAGTGTTCATCTGAGGGGTTAGGTCATGTGATTTTTATTATACAGCAGGTTGTTACAGACGTGGCGATACCTAATATGTATACTTTTTTATTTATTTAGTTTTAGTTTTATTTATTAAGTTTTACACAGCAAAAGCATTTTTGAAACAAAAAATCATGTTTTACTGCCTCTATATTCTGAGAGCCATAGTTTTTTGGGGGGCTTTTTGGGACGATTGTCTTAGGTAGGATCTCATTTTTTGCGAGATGAGATGACTGTTTGATTAGTACTATTTTGGAGTGCGTATGACTTTTTGATTGCTTGGTATTATAATGGCTTGAGACTTTTTTTTTTTTTTCTTACTGTGTTCACCTGAGGGGTTAGGTCATCTGATATTTTTATACAGCAGGTTGTTACAGATGCGGTGCAACTTTTTTTTATTTTTTTACACTTTTAACACAATAAAAGCATTTTTGAAATAAAAAAATAATGTCTGCATATTCTGGGAGCCATATAAAAATTTTTTTCTTTTTGGCCCAACTGTTTTATGTAGGGGCTAATTTTTTGTGGGATGAGGTGACACTTGGTGTTGCACTTTTTGTGGTGTAAGGTGACAAAAATGGTTGTTTTAGCTCAGGTTTTTTTTTTTTTTTTACGGCGTTCAGGTGAGAGGGTGGTTCATGTGATATTTTTATAGAGCCGGTCGTTAAGGCAATACCCAATATGTCTGTTTATTTTTGGAAAGGGGCTTTTTTTATTGAAACTTTATTTTTTTTAATTATGAAAAACACTTTTTTTTAAACTTTTTTTTTTGTCCCACTCTGGAACTGCAGCGCGGGGACCCGATGGAGATGCGGAGGGCACCCGTAGCCTCCACAAACCCTCTGCATGCTGTGGTCAGCTTTGACCATGGCATACAAGGGGTTAATACACCGACATTGGTGTTTTCACTGATGCCAGCATATGCAGCAGGGGCCCAGCTGTCAGTGACTGCCGGGTCCGTGCTGCTGATTTTTGGCGCTGGTCCTTAAGTCATGTCCACCAGTGCCATACATGTACGGCGGAGGCCCTCTACGGGTTAATTGAATTGTACAGATTAAAGGTGTAAAAAGGTCTGAAATTCTTCTTCTTGGTCTGATTTTTAGACCAAGACATGACAAACACCTGCCATTTTATCCCAGGTGTGTAGACTTTTTAAATCCAGCTGATGTTGATGATGGTGACAAAAACACTGTATTGCTTGTGGATATGGCCTAGCTACTAGAATGTTGACAGGAAGGTTTTCAGTCTTACTTTCAGTGCTATCCAGTTCCATTCCTCCATCTGATCAAGTGTTGATACCCCATGTGATGAAAGAGAGTCATGGTTCCAATACTTGTGCTTGAATGGCCACATCTTATTTTTAATTGCAGAGCTTGCACTGGTTTTGTCAGCCAGCGCTGTGGCGCAACATTTGCACATAGAGGATATCCACACAGAGTGAATAAGTAATTGAGGGGCACTCAAAGTTGGTACACTAGATAAAATCACCATAATATTTATTATCCATATAAAAACAAATAGTAAAAAACTAAACTCCGTATACACATGAGCTAAAACAAATAAATGGGTACAAATGTCCCAATGTAAAATGAACACTTCTGACTAACACCTACAGAATGAACACGTTAGGGAATAGATTATACCCTATCTGTATGAGGAGTGAAGAAATGACACCTTTGTAGTTGTAAAGGAAACCAGCAGATGGCGCTGGTGTTTCACTTAGAAAATTCAGGTCACAATCCTTCACTGCCCATCAAGAAAGAAACAAGAAGAAACACTGTATCTTGTGGGTCTATTATCATAAGTGGGTGACTGTACTTATTCATAAATCGTGTCTTGACAACAGAACTAGATAACACACATGCCTTAGTAGAGTCGGCAGATTCCTAATAGATACTAATAGCTGCAGGGGGCAATGATATAGTTCGTGGTCCTGCCCGCTGTTGTGGAGCAATAGTTCAAGTGCCGGCTGTTACATAACTGCGTGGCCGATACGATCGTTTCAGTCACTAAGGCTGGGAACACACCTAGGCGTTTCTGAATCGCGCGTTTTTGGATGCGCGTTTTTGTAACTAAGAAACGCGTGTCATACGCGCGATTCAGTGATTCTCCCCTATGGCATCATTGTTCATAGGCGCGTTAAAACGCCCCAAAGAAGCTCATGTACTTGTTTGGGCGTGGGGCGTTTTACAGCGCGTTCAAACGCGCTGTAAAACGCCCAAATGTGAACCATGCCCATAGGGAAGCATGGCTTTTCACATGTTGTGCGTTTTACAGTGCGTATGAACGCGCTGTAAAACGCTTAGGTGTGTACCTAGGGTAAAGCGCTGCTAGTCTGCTAGCACTGGCAGCGCTGCTTCCAAGCTGTAGTTAGTAGCGCTGCTCCTGGGCTGGTATATGAAGAATCTTATCAGTGAAGTGTGTTACGTGCTTACACTGATGTATATGGCTTGTGCCCACCTTTGTATGGCAGATATATATACATATGCAAGCAATTGTTATACGATATCCCCCTTGGTATGATGTATAGCTGTTTCTAAGTTCACAGGAACAGGGGGTACGGTGACCTCGTTGTTTTTTGGGTCCTATTGCTCCTCCAAAGTATTTAGTATATTTAGTCCAGCTTCCAATTTTCCCATTTAGATATTGGAATAATTATGCAATGTATTGTCCATTTAAAATCACGGACTTATATCGGGCTCACTATCCACACCAGACACGTTTCGGGGACACCCCCTTCATCAGTGGTAATAACTGTGAGCCCGCATTTAGGTTCCTATATACTAGTTGAGTGGATAGTGGTTGAGCCTGCCAGAAAACCTGGCCAGGATTCTTATCACCGTTATTATTCACACAGTGCGATAATGACAGTCGCTGTACCTTGCTATGCACTAATATTTACCGTATTTTCCGCCCTGTAAGACGCACCGGCCTATAAGACGCACCTGGGTTTTTGAGGAGAAAAATAAGAAAAAAAATATTTTTAACCAAAAGGTGTGCTTTTGAAGTAATGGTGGTCTGTGCATGACAGTATTATGGGGGGATCTGTGGATGGCACTGTTATGTGGGGGAGATGTGGATGGCACTGTGATGGGGGGATCTGTGGATAGCACTGTGATGGGGGGATCTGTGGATAGCACTGTGATGGGGGATCTGTGGATAGCACTGTGATGGGGGATCTGTGGATAGCACTGTGATGGGGGATCTGTGGATAGCACTGTGATGGGGGCATTTATGAATGACACTGTAATGGATTGGATCTGTGGATGACACATATATAGCATCTTATGCTATATGTGTCATCCACAGATCACCCAATACAGTGTCATCCACAGAGTGCCCCTTTTCTAAAACATCTGGCCCATGGCTGCTTAGGGGCGGAGCCTGGCAGCACATGGCGGGCGGCCCGCCGCTAACAGCGTGACTGCTTGTATAACATTTAAAATCTTTAATTATGTCCCCTTATTTCCTAAAAGCCTAGGACAGTAGCGCTCTGCTAACCTGCTATAACGATCCTCTAGCAGGCAGAGCGGTGCGGCGGCAGGCTGGTGTGTAACGTCCTCACTGGCGTCATCTGCCTGCTCCTTTCACTTTATGAATGAAGCAGGAGGAGCAGGCAGATGGCGTCAGTGAGGACGTTACACCAGCCTGCCGCCGCACCGCTCTGCCTGCTAGAAGATCGTCTATAGCAGGTTAGCAGAGCGCTACTGTCCTGGGCTTTAGGAAATAAGGGACATAATTAAAGATTTTAAATGTTATACAAGCAGTCATGCTGTGAGCGGCGGGCCGCCCGCCGCGTGTTGCCAGGCTCCGCCCCCTCCTCCTTCCATGCTGATACATCGCAGGCTGTGCGATGTATCGGCTTCAGCTATAGGAAAATGGTAGTATTCGCCATATAAGACGCACTGCCATTTTCCCCCCACTTTTGGGGGGAAAAAAGTGCGTCTTATATGGCGAAAAATACGGTAATTATTAATATATAAAAGATATCATTGTAATGTTAATACTTTCAAAAGTATTAAAAAATATGTATAAACAAATATAAATGCATAAGGAATATAAAAAATGTAAAGGCATGAGGAAAATAAAAAAGATATTGAAATATATATAGAAAATATAAAAATATATTTGAAGAGTTGGATTACAAGTCAATTGGATAATTGTGGGAAATATGACTATATTTAGCAGAGAAAATAATTAGTTAATCACTGCCTAAGGTGTTCATTCTGTAGGTGTTAGTCAGAGGTGTTCATTTTATATTGGGACATCTGTACCTATTTATTTGTTTTAGCTCGTGTGTATACTGAGTTTAGTTTTTTACTGTTTGTTTACATGGATAATAAATACATAGTATATAAGTATATAAGACCGAAAAAAGACATTTGTCCATCCAGTTCAGCCAAATATTATGGTGATTTTATCTAGTGTGTCCCAACTTTGAGAGCCCCTCCTCTAATTACTTATTTACTTTGTGGATTTATTGGTACAGGGGGGTGGTACCGGAGGCGAGCACCAACGTCCAATTGGGTTTGTGGGGTGAGCCATTGAGTCTTTGTTATCGCGATATCCACACAGAATCAACAACAGTCCCAACATTTCTATCACCACCACTATCACCTACCGAGCTTCCCTAGGTCTGACAGCTTTTGTTCCTGCATCAACAGCAGCAGTGACATCACCTACTCCTTAGCCAGTGCAACCATGAAACAGAAAAATGTGCCATCCAGTACTCTATCAGCACCATCATTATTAAATTTAAAAGATTTCTATCTGTTATTGGGAATTTGTTTTAATTTAAACTGATAAATATACTTAACCAGGTACAAATTGGTCAGTCGGATGCTGAAAATAGGCTAAACCCAGAAATTAAACAATTTAAACAGATATTAGGTAGCTCATAAAACTTAACTTTTAATCAATCCGATATAATTAAGGCCCATAAACGTGTAATAAGTATAAAAAGTCAACACTCTCTGCTGGAATCTCAGTTGCAGACCGCAAAGGATAATTTGAGGACCCCTCTAGGGATAGCCAAAAATGTGGGATAAAGGAGAAACAGAGAGCATAAGGACACAATGCTGGTCTCTTGCCCTGTTGATCCCTACTGCTAACTCTGTGGGGCCTCACTACACATCCCTAAGGAGTCCCTAAAATCAATATGGACTGCCCAGCTTCGTCTACAGAGATGAAAAGGTCCTCAAACACCTCAAAAAGACGCTTGTAGTCACAAAATCACACTCTTCCACCTGAGAGCAGCCTGTGTTTGCAATGTCTCACTAGGTTATTTCATGGAGACAATAGCACAGTTGCTGCTGTCAGTAGAGAGTGCATTGGGAACACTTGACAGTGCACAATGGACTGGTATGTGTGCACTGAAACAATTGCAACATGTCTGACCTGGTGTTCCGGTGTCAGAAGGAATTCACACAGATCAACACGTATAAGAAGGGATATATCGAGCATATGTTGATGCTCAAAACGACGTCCCAACGCGTTTCATCGGCATCTGCCAATTCATCAGGGGACTGATGTCTTTGATAACCAGATAATGCCAAGATGTTGTTCTGGCACTATTAGACACTCAAGGGTCAGATTGCTGAACATAATCTATACCCAGGCCAATGGGTACAGATTATGAAGAGGTACATAAAAATGCTAACAAAACATAAGGATGCTAGCAAGGCATATCATCCACATTTCATACTAGTCAGGTCACTAGCAATATATACATGGATAATACTCGCAAAGCTCTGAGCACTTTAATGATGACAGAAGATCGCTCGGGCGAGAGGATACTCATCTGAACGTCGATGCGTGTGAATCAGAGAGATGTCGTGCGGATGTCCTCCATGGCGTCCTGCATGTGGCAGAGGTCTCTGCCACATACAGGACGCCAAATATTGATTTTAGGGACTCCTTAGGGATGTTTAGTGAGACCCCACAGAGTTAGCAGTAGGGCTCAACAGGGCAAGAGACCCAGCATTGTGTCCTTCTGCTCTCTGTTTCTCCTTTATCCCACATTTTTGGCTATCCCTAGAGGGCCTTAATTATATAGGATTGATTAATTTAAACTGGACTGATAGGTGGCCAGGGGCTGTCTGGCAAATTTTAACCTGGGGTGCAAGCACACAGCACTGTCACATGAGTAGTGGCCCATCCTTAACTTGTTTAACCTCCTACCATTTAAAGGCGGTATAGGTTAATGGGCTTAAGATCATTAAAACGCGGAAGCTGGTTGTGTTTTGATATTGGGATCGCACACACATGTGCAATCCCAGATACAGTACATGATTGAGTCCATAACAACAGCTTGATCATTAGAGACTCCATATAATGGGGTCTGCTCAGAATGCTGATCCATTACAGGACTTTTTTGTCCGGTCTTTTTGACAGAATCTGTGACAGTGGCCTGAACACAGATGTGAATGGATATTATTAGAGCAAAGTATAGCATCGGCTGTATGTTTAACACACAAATACAGTACCAGAACCAAGATATAACCCAGGACCATTCTCAATAGGAATCCTTGACCACAAATCTCTGGACACAATCCTTCAGCCAGTTTTCAATCCAATTACAAACTTTACTTTCCAAGCCTTTAGACCTTATTTTACCTGTTAAATGTCTATAAGGGACCTCTTATATGTGCCTTTTATGTATAGGGCCTCTTATATGTGCCCCAAATATGTATTGTGCCTCTTGTATGTGCCCCCTGAATACAGTGTACACACACTGTATTATAATACTCAGTAGAAGCTAAAATGCAGTGGGTAACAGAATGTGCGATGTCACATGTTGCTGATAGTCACGTGTTAAAAGGTATAATAGATGCAGTGGGTATATATACAGCAATTTGCGGTACTAGGTATTAATTACAGCTTGTATTTCAAATATCAGTACACTGCTGTATATACCATAAATCTGTACATAGTGCATCATACCTCACATATGCTTTATCTCTTTGTTGCTTTATCTCTTTGTTATCTTATAAATATGAGTTTCTGTCTGTCTGTCCCGACGTCTGTCTGTCTGTTCTTTATGTGCAACCAAACGACTGGAGCGATCTTCACCAAATTTGGCACACAGGTACATCAGGTGTCCGGGAAGACTCTAGACTGGGTTCCATCTCTCTAGGAAGTACCATTCCTGAGTTATTCCCAAAATATGACCTGCATTAGCCAATACAAGCCTGCAAGTCTTTCTCTTCATATCCCAACTGCCATACACACGGTAACATGTCCCTTATCACCCAATAGAAGCTTGCATGGTGCTTAGTCTCCACGTACACACAGTTTTACTCCAGGTTCCCATAACAACCCAGCCATTTTTCTTAACTGCTGTAGGTCAGCTTTAGGCTAGGGCTACACGACGCCATGTGTCGCACGACAATTTTATTAGTCTATGGTGTTGCACTGCGACATGTGACATGCAGCGACTGCTGACACAGCTGACAGTATCACACATGATAGGGTTAGATACACAGCTCAACAGACAGTATCACACAGGATAGGATTAGATACACAGCTCAGCAGACAGTAACATGACAGCATTAGATACATAGCTCAGCAGGCAGTATCACACAGGATAGGATATTAGATGCACAGCTCAGCAGACAGTATCACACAGGATAGGATTAGATACACAGCTCAGTAGGCAGTATCACACAGGATAGGATTAGATACACAGTTCAGCAGACAGTTTCACACAGGATAGGATTAGATACACAGCTCAGCAGACAGTATCACACAGGATAGGACTCGATACACAGCTCAGCAGACAGTATCACACAGGATAGGATTCGATACACAGCTCAGTAGATGGTATCACACAGGATAGGATTCGATACACAGCTCAGCAAACAGTATCACACAGGATAGGATTAGAAACACAGCTCAGCAGACAGTATCACACATGTCGCAGTGCAACACCATAGCCTATCATTATAAAAATTGTTGAGACAAAATGTCGCGCAACACATGTCGTCATGTAGCCCTAGCATTAAAGGAGTAGGGCACTGTGGAGGTCACTGTTAAAGGGGCGGACACTGTGGATGTCACTGTTAAGGGGGCAGGGACTGTTAGGAATATTAATTTCTTCCCCTCTTATTGGTACCCCTGGTACTAGACTTCGGTATTCAGCTTGATTTGATTCTTTTCTGGCCAGGAGAGAGAGATTGACACAGGACACACTTAAGTGTAGTTAAAAGGTCTCTCTGATTTGTTTAATGCTTCCATGAGACGTATATAGTCGTAATCCAATGACATGATCTTTAAGCAAACCAATGATAGAGAGACACGAGTCTTTAGCTACACATTTGTTATCTTATCTTTAGAGTCAAAGCTACATGTCAGCAAAATAGTTTCTCCCTCGTATACTAATGCATATAGACCTTGGACTGCAATATAAACATATTACAGCTACACTACAGTCCAAAGTCCACTCCACACTAATGTATAGATGAATTTAAAAAAAACCCATACAAAATGGCTCAGTAATAGAACCCTTCAATCCCCTCTTAAAAACCATCTACATATTTCTATATAATGTGGTTTTTTTCATTTTGTTCCTTTCAAAATATTTCTGTAAATATTGTTGGTAATCCTCTGGAGACCCAGGGTTTCCTGAGGTACCTGAATGTATGCAGCTTGTGGTGTGGGACTCGCCTACATCTCATAAATGTATTAATTAATGAGGGTATACATTGGATACAGCAACAACACGTTTGTGTAAGGTCTCTTGGACTCTGTAAATCTTTAAGGCAATGAGCTAACATTTAGGGCCTTCACTATCCTGGTTATACTATTCTGTTCAGAATAAGAGGGGCCAGGAACAACTGGATCTTGCTCCTGTGCTCCTTTAGAGACTGTGTGATTATTTGGTGCACCACATAATAAACTCATCTCCTCTGGATGATAAATACAAGTGGTAATGAGTCCGATTGGCAAGAAAACACAAAGATTAATAATCAGCAGCAGACAAACAAATCTCCCAGAATATTGTGGGGTCTTCATCTTCAGCCTGTGGCAAGGCTTCTTCTGAGCTCCGCTCTTTGTCTTTGTTGGACACTGGAGAAGAAACCTCAGGGATCCTTTTCACTCTGCTAGCATAAATCCAGACTGGAGCCTCTTCTGTGAGAATCGCCGTTCTAGTGATTGCTACCACCGTGGTAGGGGGTCCGAATGCCAGCTCCTTGGGATCTTTTCCTTTACGTAGTACCCTGACCACCACCGTGTCCCCAGCTCGGAACGAGTGCGTCGGTTCCTGTGGAAGAGAGGGAGACTTACAAGCAACTTTTTCTTCAGTTTCCATAAGAACTTTAATCAGTTTTGTGACATATTCTTCCCTAATCTGGTCTATGTCGCCTTCCTGTACCACTAGGGGGTGGCTTGCCCAAGGAGTTGGAAAGGGCCTACCCATAAGGATTTCAAAGGATGACAGTCCTAACCTCTTATTAGGAGTCATTCTTATTTCTGTCAATATAATAGGTTACGATTTGTTTCCATTTCTCAAAAGTACCTGTTGTGGCTTTCCTAAGTTTGTCTTTAACTGTTCGATTCATGCATTCTACAAGAAATTGTGATGCTGTTGTACTCTACTCCGTAAAAATGTGCTATGAAAAGTGCAGCGCTGTGCTGGGGTATACACGGTTTCCCCTCTTTGCAGACCAATCCAGTTTGTGGATTTTTCTGCAAAACAGGGCAAACCCAGTCTTTTTCTTCTTCCTCTGTGGCATATCTCTGGATCTCTGTCAGCATGTGTGTGGAGCTTAAGGATGGAGGCTTTAGGCAAGCCATCGCTCAAGGGTCTGGTTCGTGAATCCGATTGGGATGATTTTTGGCCGTTTCTTTTGCCACCTTCAGCCAGGGCATTGCCCTGGGAAATTTTGTCTTTTCCTCGAGTATGTGCTTTGCAATGTATAACAGCTATTTGTGAGGGAAGCTAGAAGGCGGCCAACAGATCATCTATTAGCTGGGAATGTGATATTTTCTTACCGTCAGCTGTGGTGAAACCCCTGCGTTGCCAGATTACCCCATGGTCCCACACTACCCCGTGTGCATATCTGCTGTCTGTGTATATTGTGACAGGTTTGTTTTTGTGTATTTGACATGCCCTTGTAAGTGCTATTAATTCTGCAGCTTGGGCTGATTGCACATGAACGGGTCGTGACTCAAGGATAATATCTGGCAGCATCACTACTGCATATGCTGCACAGTAGACGGTGTCGAGTGGACGTGAACATGAACCATCTACAAACACTTCTGGTGCGTCTGGTATGGAGGTGGCTGACAAGTCTAGTCTGGGGGAGGTTTCGTATTCTAGTACCTTGAGACAGTCATGTTCGTCTGGTAAAAACTCTTCTGTCCCTTTTAGTCCTAGTAATGCATTTAGTATAGGTTCGGGTCCTGCCGTATGTGAGGCATATTTAATCTGTAATGATGGATCACTGAGTAAAAGGACTTCATATCCTGACAATCTTTGTGCTGACATGTGCTGCGTATGAATACCTCTGAGTAGTCCCACTACGTCATGGATAGTATGCAAGACAGTGTGGTGTCCCAGTGTAAAGGGTGTGGCTAATTCCACTATCATCGCACAGGCCGCAAGAGTACGTAAACATGCCGGCATCCCTTGTACTGGAACAGGCATTACCTTTGAGAAAAAGGCACAAGGACGCAACTTTCCCCCATGTTCTTAAGTGAGTACCCCCGCCATGGTTTTACAGTTTTGTTGTGCATACATGTGGAATGGTAGGTTATAATCAGGGAGGCCCAATCCTGGGCTACACATCAATGAACATTTCAGAGTATCGAAAGCATTCAACATTCCTTTTGACCATCTTATTAGCTCTGGGGATTCTTCCAGAGTGGCTTGCCTCAAAATATTGTCATAATAAGAACAGTCGGGGATCCATTGTCTACAGTAGTTTATCATACCAAGAAAGGACAGCATTTCCTTTTTGGTGTGTGTGTGGGGTGATCAGACCCACAATAGACTGGATTCTCCCGGGACTGATTCTTCTTTCCTCCTGTGTGAGGACAAAGCCCAAGTATTCAACCTGCTTTTTGCACCACTGCAGTTTCTTTAACGACACTTTATGACCACATTCTGACAATCATTTCAACAAGGATATACCATCATGTACACTTGCCTCCACTGACATGCTGCACAATAGTAGATCATCAACATACTGCATCAGGATGGAACCTTGGGGGGGGGGGTGCCAGGGTTTCAAAGTGGCTTGGAGGACAATGCTGTACACAACTGGTGAATCAGCATACCCCTGTGGCATTCTACCCCAGGTCAGTTGACGTCCCTCAAAGGAAAAATCAAAATGGTACTCTTATTAAACAAACGGCTTCCGCGGGGATGGAGGAAAGGAGAGTTGTGACATCAGGAACCACCGAGGCTATGGGCACAATGAGATTGTTGATTGCCCTCAAATCCTGGACAAAGCGGGTAGTACCATCTGCCTTTGTCACAGGATTGATAGGGGTGGAGTAAGGTGAAATCACCTCCTCGAGGATTTCTTTTCAGAAATTCTTCTATCGTTGGCCGTAGCCCCTCAATCTTTTCCTTGGACAGTGGGTATTGCTTTTGATACACTGGTGTGGCACCGGGTTTAAGATTGGCTTGATAAGGTGTGCAATCAATCAGGCCCGTGTCATAGTCACCCTGTGACCATAGTGAAGGGTTTATGTCTCCTAGCTAAGGGTGGTCCTGTAAACTAACAAAAGTACATATAGCCGGGGTCACTATGGGCATGGTGGCTGAGTGAATACTTAGTCCGTCATTTTTTACTGTCACCCCAAGTCCAACTTCACAAACAAGTCCCTTCCTAATAAACTTACAGGGCAGTCTGGTATGATGCTGAAAGTATGGTCCGTTATGTATTCACCGTCCACTGTCTCTATTGGGAGGGCACTCATTTTATGTTTTAGTTAATACCCCGTTGATGCCCATAGAGGGGTCAGACTTTCTTAAAGGTCCCTTGTACATGTCTTTGTTAAACACACTGGAGGTGGCGCCGCTGTCTACCATAAATCCTACCTTCCTTCCTGCAACTTTAAGCAAAATAATCGGTGTATCTTTCTAGTGGGTGGTGACCTGTGTGAAAGCTGGGGTGACTCCCTCCGGGCCCCGTCAGTAGGGTTGTTGATGATTCCAATCAATGGGGAACCTGGGCTGAGTCTGCGTACCCTGTCTATCTGTATTCTGTCCCCTTTGTGTCATGGGCTATTGTTGGCTGTGTGCTCCCCTATTCTGCGTGTCTCTCCTGGGTGTTGTGCACTGTCTAGCCCAATGTCCCTCCTGTCCACAGTTATAACAGCGGTTATTCATGGTTTGGAAGTCTTGGTTTCTATCATTTGATCTATGAAAGTTTCCTGCTGTTTTTCGCATATTTCTCCCTTTACAGGCTTTCTTTAAATAAGCCACTGTGCCAGACGGAGCCACAGGAGGCTTGGGACAGTGTTTAATAATTTTATTAAGGTCATCTATGTCCAAAGCCTTTTTCATCAGTTGATTACCAACCGTCAAAAAAGGCATGGATGTCTCAGGTCCCCTCCTTGTCTCACTATCCTTTTCCACTTAACCCTTGTTCCTTAAATTATATCTCGATACAATTGGGGGTGGGGGTTGTTTACCAACTGCGTGTCCTGCTATTATGTGACTGGCTGCTATTAAATCCTGAGCGCTAAACAGTTAATTTTATGTACATATGAAGGTGGGGGATACATCTGATGTTTTTTATCATTTTCATTCTTAGTCTGTATCTCATGTAGTTTTCTATCGTCTTTTGATCTTTTTTAAACCTTTTGTCACATGTTGTGGTCATACCAGTGAGGAGCTATCTCTAGCCATTGTTCTCCTCCTTTCTGCATATAATCCATATCCCATGAAGGGTCAGGTTCAAAATACAGCCAGGCGGCAGTGTCGCCTAAGCATAGACCCTTGACCATGTCCATGTGATATATGCTATTGTCTCCTTCCCTGGGAAAGGGGTCTACCACTTCCATTGCCTCTGTCCATCCTGCCAAATTATCTACCCATGGGTTAACAAGATAATAATTTGTAGGACTGACTGGGGCAACATATTATTTACATGTTTCTCCTGGTTCTGGTTTAGGGCATTCTGTCTTAGATTTTTTGACTACTCATTATCAAAACTTATTTTCTTACAAAAACAATTCAAAACAGTAATAGCAAAAAACAAAACAGAATGTTAGTCTTGGGACGACAGCTGTACACTTACGACCCAGCCTGTCACTTCCCCTTATATAAGTATGTTAAACAAAACAACTTATCATGCAAATTTCTACAATTATCAAACAACTTATCATGCAAACTTCTACAATTATCTTATTAAGAATCAAATCAAGCTGTGAAACTTTCTGTTCCCCGAACAGTTTTTTTACGGACTCCCTGAGCCCTCTGAAGTGCGCTTTCCTTGTTACTGGACTTCCCTAAGTTCCTAACTTGACAGTTCCCTGAACTGTGTACAACTCCCTGAGTTGTATCTTATGTGTCCCTGACACAATACTGGGTACTCCCTGAGTACCTAATCTGACAGCTCCCTGAGCTGTGTACAACTCCCTGAGTTGTATCGTATGTGTCCCTGACACAATACTGGGTACTCCCTGAGTACCTAATGTGACAGCTCCCTGAGCTGTGTACAACTCCCTGAGTTGTATCTATGTATCCCGGATACAAAAACTCTGTACTTACTCCGAGACGTGGCCAGTGCCCTCGGATCGGCCAGAGGACAAAATTGGTGTCTCCTCTCACCAGACCCGAGGATGACCTTCTCGATCCCGGACAGAGCCCCCAGATTGTTAGGAATATTAATTTCTTCCCCTCTTATTGGTACCCCTGGTACTAGACTTCGGTATTCAGCTTGATTTGATTCTTTTCTGGCCAGGAGAGAGAGATTGACACAGGACACACTTAAGTGTAGTTAAAAGGTCTCTCTGATTTGTTTAATGCTTCCATGAGACGTATATAGTCGTAATCCAATGACATGATCTTTAAGCAAACCAATGATAGAGAGACACGAGTCTTTAGCTACACATTTGTTATCTTATCTTTAGAGTCAAAGCTACATGTCAGCAAAATAGTTTCTCCTTCGTATACTAATGCATATAGACCTTGGACTGCAATATAAACATATTACAGCTACACTACAGTCCAAAGTCCACTCCACACTAATGTATAGATGAATTAAAAAAAAAAACATACAAAATGGCTCAGTAATAGAACCCTTCAGGGACCACTAATAAAGGGGCAACTGCTGTGGAGGTCACTGTTAAGGAAGCAGGGTATTGTGAGGTCACTTTTAAGGCAGCGGGGTACTGTGGAGGTCACTATTAAGGGGGCAGGCCCCTGAGGAGCTCAATGTCAAGGGAGTGGGGTGCTGTAAAACTCACTGTTAAAGGGGTGAGCTGCTGTGAAGGTCAAAATTAAGGGGATGGGCTGCTGTGGAGGTCCTATTTTAAAGGTACTGTGGGGGGTCAGTGTTAAGGGGTGGGGGACTGTGGAGTTTACTGTTAAAGGGGTGGGTTGCTGTATCGGTCACTGTTATGGAGGGATACTGGCGATAACTTTTAGCCTCACACACAAACATTAAATGAAATAGATAAGCTATACCCGTGCGAAGCTGGGTCCTTCTGCTAGTATAATATATATGTGTACACACTGCATCTATTATACCTCGTACCTGACATCGGTACTCTGTGTGTATACTATGTGTCAGGTGCGAGGTATAAAAGATGCAGTGGGAACAGATATGTGGACTGTCATAGATTATGGTTGAATGGATCTGCAACCGTCTGCAGAAACCCCTCGGATGTTTCCCGTATATTGGGGACAGTACTAGCATCAGTATTAGGGTTAGGGATGAGTATTAGGGTCAATATTAGGGTTAGACGTCAGTACCAGGGTTAAGGGTCAATATTGGGGTTAGCGGGCAGTATTTGTGTAAGGGGCCAGCATTAGGGGTCAGTATTAGGATTAGGGCACATGGAGAGAATAGGGGAGGACAGTCTATACTCACCTGTCCCAGTGCAGTCCTACGATGCAGCGATGCAGACTAGAACTCTTCTGGCAGGTCTGCTCCTGTGGAACGTCGCAGGTGGCGCGATGACATCATCATACCGCCTACGTCACATAGATGTGCCGGGAACCAGAGATTCCATTGTCCTGTCAGCACTGCTGCATGATTCACTGGACGCAGATAAAATTGAGTTCAAGGGCCGCACAGAAACAGGCGGCCCTGACCATCTACTGTCCCTGTAGGTGGCTGACACATATGAAGAAAAAACTGAGCAATCCAGCTTTAAATATTGGAGTGCAGTGCAAGCAGAACACTACGCTATACTGAGTCTGACCTGCTATATCTTCCCTTAAACTGTCCCTATCTGACCCTAAATTCCCTAAGGCTACTTTCACACTCGTCTTTCACGAATCCGTTACACAAATGGCAAAACGGAGGCAAACGGATCCCTTCAAACGAATCTGTCTGTAAAGTGGATCTGTTCGTCATGTTTGTTTCCATTTTGGCTTCCGTTTAGCAGATCGGTTTTTAAGGAGTAGGCATGTTTCAAAGTGTCCACCCACTTTTACAGCGTATTTAAGCAGGGAAACCTCCATTGAGGCTCTTCGTGTTTTGGGACCATGTTGCCTGCACACTTACGTCTGTGATTGAGATTACTAATCCTGAAAGCGAGCCGGGGAAGATGTGCCCAGGAAAGAAGAAGACCAAGTTTCAAACGGATGACCAGAGGCGTTTTTTCCGTCTTGTATTTTGCGCTTAGTACTCATCACGTAAAAAAATTCAATTATATGCGCATGACTGTTGAGAATTATGACCAGCTACTGCAGCGCATTTCGACACGCATCGAAAGACAGAACGCATTGAAAGACGGGATACCCGCTACAGAAGGGCAATTTCTCCTGCAGAACGGCTAATGATGACAGTAAGGTAAGGATTGTCCTAATGTTTTTTTGGTACAACTCAGGGGTGTGGAAATTTTAAAAAAAACTACTTGTCGAAGGACTAAAGTGGGGGCTCAATCTACTTGTCCCTCATGACCATCTACTTGTCCTGAACTTGTACTAACGGTATACTGTATGGGGGCCACAAGGAGACGTTATGCTGTATGGGGCAGGGGCCACAAGGAGACGTTATCCTGTATGGGGCGGGGGCCACAAGGAGACGTCATACTGTATGGGGCAGGGGCCACAAGGAGACGTTATGCTGTATGGGGGCAGGGCCACAAGGAGACGTTATGCTGTATGGGGGTGGGGGCCACAGGGAGATGTTATACTGTATGGGGCGGGGGCCACAGGGAGACGTTATACTGTATGGGGCGGGGGCCACAGGGTGACGTTATACTGTATGGGGCGGGGGCCACAGGGTGACGTTATACTGTGCGGGGGCAGCCCCAAGGTGACGTTATACTGTATGGGGGCGGGGGCCACAGGGATACGTTATGCTGTATGGGGGCGGAGGCCACAGGGTGACGTTATACTGTATGGGGGCAGGGGCCACAGGGTGACGTTATACTGTGCGGGGGCGGGGGCCACAGGGTGACGTTATACTGTATGGGGGCAACAGGGAGACGTTATAGTTTATAAAGTGCCACCTGCAGTGCAGATTGCAGGCAGGGCCAGACCCTCAGAAGACAGACAGCACTACCTTTATTTCTGACACCCCTGCAGATAAGCGTTCCTCCCAGAGTCTGTCAACTGAGCTCCCAGCCTGACCTGCAACCATTGACTGGGGTCACATAGCATTATACTGACTTATGATGCTATGTAACCCTTACAGTTCTGGAATGTATTGGATAACGCTGACATAATGCTGTCAGTGTTATCCAACACATTCCAGAGCTGTAAGGGTTACATAGCATCATAAATCAGTATAATGCTATGTAACCCCAGTCAGCGGAGCTGCGATGTGGACAGGCTCCGGGAGGAACGCTCATCTGCAGGGGGCCGTGGGGTCTCACTCCTCTTCTCCCATCTTGTCTCTGGAGACGATGTGCTGACTTGCTGTGCGCTCCGTGCTGGCAGGTGGGAGGAGACTTCGATACAGGAGCCGGGAGGAGCGGGGGCCGCCTGCAGGAAGTGCTATGTACGGGTCATATGCACGATGCAGGGGCAGGCTGACACAGATAGGAGCGGTCAGCTCGCATATGACCGCTCCTATTACTGACCAACCACATGTCCCTGCTACTTGCCCGCACAGGGCTAAACAACTATTTAAAGTACTTGCCCGGCGCCCGGAACTGCATGTCCCGGGCATCGGGCGATAGGAATTCCACACCCCTGCAACTGTATATATGATTTTTTTTTTATATTAATTTATATTTTTTCACAAGCTAATGCCACCCATTACGTCTGGATTTTGTGCATTGCATAGTTCACATTGCAATGCACTCTTTTGAATATGCACACGGTCCAGATCCTCATGGGTGGCATTAGCTTTTGTGAAATAAACTTGAAGGGTAGTAGCCACACATATGGTTATTAAAGGGGGTGTCTCCTCTTAGACATTGGGTGCATATTGCTAGGATAATCCCTCCCTTATAGGTGCGGGTCCCCATGCTCGGACCCGCACCTATATCGGTGACATAGCCACACAGGGTAAGTTTGCTGGAGGCGTCCAGTTGCTCCCATTAACTTTTATGGGCAGAATGGAAACAGCCTATCCAGCGCTTGGCTATTTTTGGAGGACCCATAGAAAAGCAAAGGAGGGGATGATGTGCCTGCGCAATTCGCTCACCAGCACTTTTATGTTCTTGATATAAGTGCGTGTACATGTGCTGGTACGCAACTATAAGCTACAAGTCAATGGTGGCATATCCTAGCGATATGCCCCCATCGTCTTTGTTGAGACAACCCCTTTAAGCTATTGGCCCTTCCTCAATATTGCAAGGCACCATTGTGTTTTTGTTGTTTCACAACATTACACAATCTGCCTTGTCACGAGAAATAATGCTTGTTAAATGGTTTATCCGGGTTCAGAGCTGAACCCGGACAAACCCATATTTTTCCATACGCCTTCCCAACAGCACTGAGCAGGAGGATACCCCGCCTCCCCACATGGAGAACTAACCTTTAAAAGCCTCCTCCCTTTTACCTTCTCCAGTTGTTTCCTGTCCCTTGGGACGAATTGGACAACGGAACGGGGATACTTCCTGCTCTTTACCTAGGAACCTTGCGCACAGCCTGAGGGTCGTTCCGGATCTCTCTCTTCCTCTTCTTCCCTAGCAGGATATGTTAGAAGGGCTGTTGCGGGGCAAAGATAGAGGTCCTTCTGGCGTCTAGGTGTAAGAGCTGTGCGGAGGCAGTCGGCGGCAGTGAGACTTCCGGGGCAATAATTTTGCGGGAGCAGTCACGTGGGTGCGCGCGCACTGACGTCGGCGTGCGCGCAGTACCACATGGCCCGGAAATAAGTTCAAAACGCCGGCGGGACATTCATCTGGCGTCTTGCGAGTTGGATTTCGGCCTGCAACATGTCTACTCCACCAGAGATGTCCCTAGAGCCTCCAAAGGCCCTCATCCCGGTAAGTCTCCTCCAGTGGGAGTCATTTTTCTGCTGTCTGCTGCACTTATTTTTACCCTGCTTAGTTCACTGGGTCATAGTCAGGTGAAGGTTCCCCCCTCCTCAGTAATCCTTCTTCCTGGCTTCTAGTTGAAGCATTTCTTTTTATTTATAGGGAAGATCCGGCGGGACTGGGGAACCTTCAGCTAAAAAGAAATGTAGCATATGTAAAAAACATTTAGCGGCCCACCATAAGAAACCGCTATGTTCCAGATGCACTGAGAAAGTAATGGCGGATGAGACTCCATCTTTAGTGGACAGCCTGAGAGCCAGGAAGAAGTCAGCTGTGCAATTGAGTCAAAAATGTCGACTCTTCCCTTAGCCCCTTCCACCTCTTAATCGGTTATGGAGTTCCCCCAGCACCTAGAGTTGGACTCTGACGAGGGCGAAATATATCCTCTGGTGCAGACTCTTCTTCCTCAGAGGATAATTTGGTCAAACCACTATGCTTGATTGAGGACATTGACTCTCTCCTCAAAACTATTCGGGCAACCATGAACATTGAACCACAGTCCGTACAGGACCAAATGTTCAGGGGGTTGGCCGACAAGAAAAGAAGAGTTTTTCCAGTACATGAGAACATAAAAAAATTAATTTTGGATAAATGAAAAGACCCAGAAAAGAGATCTGGGGTATCCAGAGTCTTCAAAAGAAAATACCCTTTCAGTGACACCGACTCAGCTCATTGGGCTAGGACTCCCCGGGTTGATGCATCGGTCGCGAGAATATAAAAAAAATCCTCCCTTCCCTTTGAAGACATCTGCCTGCTTAGAGACCCTATGGATAAAAGATGTGAGTCCATCCTCAAAAAATCATGGGACACCTGCACCTCCATGTTAAAACCCAGCATTGCAGCAACCTGCACTGCCAGAACCCTTGCTTTCTGGCTATCCCAGTTAGAAGAGCATTTGATAGCTGGCACTCCCTATGAAGATATTCTAGCCTCTCTTCCATTTCTGAAGCAAGCTACGAATTTCCTTTCGGACGCATCTGCGGATCTTGTCAAATTATCAGCCAGATCTGAGAGCTTGTCAGGGGATAATACCTCTAAAAACAAGCACTGTAACATTCCGTTCAAGGGGACAGATTATTTGGGTCTGTGTTGGACGACATATTGGATAAAGCTTCCCACCGTAAAAAAGGATTTACAGATGAACAAAAATGTTTTCATATCTGCTGGCCCTTTCGCTCCCAGAAAGTGTCGCCCTTATCAAAAACGAAAAAAGGGTTCAAGTTCCTGGCAAACATCTAGGCGCAGAGGGAGAGGCTTCTTATTCAATCCTGATAAGTCTTCCAAACTGACTTCTCAATGACGCCAGATGTCCGGTGGGCGGAAAACTTAAGGAATTCTACCTGGCTTTGGAAAATATTACCAATTCCCCCTGGGTTCTAGATCTGATCCAGTCAGGATACAGAATAGAGTTTTCCTCTCCACCACCAAGAAGATTCCTAATAAACAAAAAATTACTGGAATCCAGTCAGATACTTTTGGAATCCCCGATTCAGTCTCTTCTGGAAAAGCAAGCTGTCATCCCAGTACCTCCGGATCAACTAGAAGAAGGCTTCTACTCTCCAGTATTTTTGGTAAAAAAGCCCAACGGATCCCACAGGGCGATCATAAATCTAAGAGATCTGAACAAACACGTTACATTCAAAAGATTCAAAATAAAAACCATCAGTTCTACAGTCTGTTATTCCAAAATTGTTTAATGGTATCTCTAGACCTGGCAGATGCCAATATCATGTGCCCATCTATTCAAGCCATCCAAAATATCTACGTTTTGCAGTATTTCTACAGGACCAGTTATCTCACCTACAGTTCAGAGTTCTTCCTTTTCGGCCTTTCATCCGCCCCACGAGTATTCACGAAGGTAATGGTGGAAGTATCCACCTACCTTCATCAACAGGAGATTGTCTTCATCCCATATCTAGACGATTTACTATTAGAAGCTCCATCACCGGAGATTCTCCAAAGAGATCTCCTTTTCGTGGCAAATACTCTTTACTCTCTGGGATGGAAACTAAATCTGGAAAAATCGGATATAGTTCCTTCCCAAAAGAAAAATTTCCTAGGCATACTCCTAGATTCAAAGCTAATGACATCTTTTCTTCCAGACTCGAAGATTCAAGATCTAATCACCAGAATCCGTGTTTTCAGACGCCTTCACAAGGTATCCTTCAGACAGATTATGGCCATTTTAGGATTAATGACCTCCTCCATCCCGGCAGTGAAGTGGACACAATTTCACAGCAGACCACTCCAAAATTTCCTCCTTTCATCATCGAACAAGTCCCCTGTCCCTGGACCCTTTTCAGGTCAAAGTGACATTACTTAATCAGAGTGTCCAGTGGAGACCATCGGACGTGGTAGTGATCACAACCGATGCAAGCGAAGCAGGATGGGGGACTCGCAGTGGAGGCCAGATAGTCCAGGGCAGATGGGGACCCAACATCCTTCCACTATCCTTCAATGTGAAAGAACTTCAGGCAGTATTTCTGGCGTTAAGCCTTTCGATCCTCTGTCCACCACAAAAATGTCAAAATCCTTACAGACAACAATACAACAGTCGCTTACATAAACAAGCAGGGGGGCACCAGAAGTAAGGTCTTAGGTCAGACAGCGTTCCGCCTATTCTCTTGGGCTCAAAATCAAATAGTGTCTATATCGGCGGTCCATGTGAAAGGGAAAGAGAATCTTCTAGCAGATTACCTCAGCAGAAGTCCTCTAAAGTCAGTGGAATGGTCACTAAACAAAACAATCTTCCAAAAATTACCCAAGAGATGGGGGTTCCCAGTTCTGGACCTATTCGCGACAAAAGAGAATGCTCAGACCCAACAATTCTTTTCCCTATCTTACCAGGACAATCCGCTGAGAGTAGACACCTTCTCGGGTCCCTGGCCAAAGGGACTGTTATATGCGTTCCCACCAATATCCCTGATCCCGAGGACTCTAGCGAAAATTGTGGAAGATAGATGCAATGCGATCATCATAGCACCCTACTGGCCCAAAAGGACTTGGTTTCCCTTATTATTGAAGACAGCAAAGGCGGATTTCTGGCAGCTTCCCCAAGTTCCAGATCTGCTGCTACAGGACCCAGTCCAGCACCCAGAAATTCATTAGCTGAATCTGGCAGCTTGGAGGCTGAACGCGGCATCCTAAGAACCAAAGGTCTTTCAGACGTGGTAATTCACACAATCCTTAGCAGTCGTAAACCGGTCGCTTCAAAAATTTATCAAAGAGTCTGGAATACCTTTCTTCACTTTTCACAGGCCTCCTGGGTTCCCTCAAGGAAACCTGATGTGAACGTAATTTTAGAATTCCTGCAAAAAGGCCTGGAAAACTGTCTTCGGTTTAGTACCCTTAAGGTTCAGGTGGCGGCGCTCAGAACCGTTCTTGATTTAAAAATCGCTGAAATCCCCTTAATTAGATGTTTCTTTAAGGGCGCATCTAGATTGAGACCTACAGTCAGGTCCACTGTCCCACCTTGGGACCTGAATCTAGTCCTCTCAGTTCTTACAGACCCTCCTTTCGAGCCCATCTCTGATATTCCCCTTAGCCTGCTCTCTCAAAAAGCAGCTTTCCTTGTTGCAATCACCTCCGTCAAAAGAGTGGGAGAAATTCAAGTCCTATCTTGCCGACCGCCCTATCTGACGATCCTAGAAGATAGAATTGTCCTGCGTCATGAACCCTCCTTTTTGCCCAAGGTATAATCCAGGTTTCATTGTGACCAAGAGATGTCACTACCTACATTCTGTCCACAGGCCAAATCAGACAGGGAAGCTAAGTTCCACAATCTTGACGTGAGGAGGTGCATCCTCGCCTACCTGGAGGCCCCAAAAACCATAAGGAAGACAAACCGTCTATTTGTCCAGTTCGCAGGAACAAACAAAGGCCAAGGAGCATCAAAATTAACCATCTCACGCTGGATAAGAATGACTATTACTAGAGCATACAAGGAAAAGGAACGCTCACCTCCATCGAGATTGACAGCCTACTCTACTCAAGCAATTTCAACCTCCTGGGCAGAATGTGCTTTGGCTTCTCTAAGCCAGATTTGCCAAGCAGCCACCTGGTCCAATCCCAACACGTTTTTTAAACATTACAGGCTGGACGTGGTTTCCAACAGGGACCTTTCCTTCTGCCGTAAAGTGCTGTCTGCCGTAGTCCCACCTTAAAGGGCTAGTTTTTTTTCTCTGCTAGTCCTCCTGCTCAGTGCCGTTGGGGAGGCGTATGGAAAAGATGATCATTACTTACCGGTATTTGGATTTTCCATCTAGCCTCCACAACGGCACTGGGGTTTTTCCCACCCTTTAATTTTTTTGACGTGCTTGTCTGTATTCTCTGTTTAATGCCTTATTAGCCATATATTGTGCTTGCTTTTTTTTTCTTTTATCTTCTTGTTTTGATCGAGGGGTCAAAATTAGTGTTGAGCGCGAATATTCGAATAGCGAATATTAATCGCGAATATCGCAACTTCGATAATTCGCGAATATTGCGAATATACTGCTATATATTCGTTATATCGAATATTCGTCATTTTTTCCATCTGAACAAATGATTCCTCCCTGCTTAAAATGCTTGTGGGTCAATGAGTCATCGGCCCACAAGCAAGAAGCAGGGAGGAATCATGACTTTAGATGTTGAAAAAAGACGAATATTCTAAAAAACGAATATATAGCACTATAGCGAATATATTCGTTTTGACATTTTTTAGAATATTCGTCTTTTTTTCCCCCTCCAAACAGTACAGTTAAACCCCTTTGGCATACTCCTTCCACAAGCGTCCCCGTCACCATGGGAACGCTTGGTGGTTAGAATATACCATCGGATCTGAGTTAGATCGTGAAAACTCAAATCCGATGGTATATTCTAACACAGAGGCGTTCCCATGGTGATGGGGACGCTGAAGTTAGAGTATACCAACACGCGCATACATACCGGCTCCCTGCTGCCTGGAGGCACCTGTCCTCTGACAGGGCACTGTGATCTGCACTATTAACCCCTCAGATGCCGCACCTGAGGGGTTAATAGTGCGGATCACAGCACCCTGTCAGAGGTCGGGTGCCGCCGGGCAGCAGTGCGCCTCCCCCACTATTAAAATCATTAATGGGCAGTGCGCCCTAATTCCCCCTCACCAGTATTACAAACAATAATTGGTGGCCAGTGCCGATCCCCCCTATTAAACATCATTGGTGGCCAGTGTGCGCCGACAATCCCTCCCCCGTATTAATTATCGCTGGTCAGTGCGCACTCAATCCCCCTCCCTCCCCAGTAAAAATCATTGCTGGCAGTGCGCCTCCCTCTCCCCCTCCCATCATTGGTGGCAGCGGCAGCTCCGATCAGAGTCCCAGCAGTGTAATGCTGGGGCTCCGATCGGTTACCATGGCAACCAGGACGCTACTGCAGTCCTGGCTGCCATGGTTAGTTAGTCAGCATTGTACTTACCTGCGCTGGGCCGCCGGGCGCTCCTTCTTCTCAAACTCACAAGCAGCAGGGAGCCGGTATGTATGCGCGTGTTGGTATACTCTAACTTCAAGCGTCCCCATCACCATGGGAACGCCTCTGTGTTAGAATATACCATCGGATTTGAGTTTTCACGATCTAACTCAGATCCGATGGTATATTCTAACCACCAGGCGTTCCCATGGTGACGGGGACGCTTGTGGGGAGGAGTATGCCAAAGGGTTAACGAATATGGAATATAGCTATGCACTAGCAGTGCTAAGTTGAAATCGCAATGCGAATACTTTAAGTTAAATAATCGCATTGTGATTTCAACTTAGCACTGCTGCTATATTCCATATTCGTTAACTTCGTTCTCATTCTAGCAAGCTGACCCATTATAAACCCAGCTCTAAGTTGAAATCGCAATGCGATTAATATAACTTGAATTAATCGCATTGCGATTTCAACGTAATTCCTCAAATCCGACAGTACATTTCAGTATATGGAGACGTTCCCATGGTGATGGGGACGCTCCATGAGCACGGAAGTTATGGTTGGCTTGGTAGAATTAGCGAATAGCGAATATGACGAATGTATTCGTCATATTCCTCAAAACGAAGATAACGAAGTATTCTACATCTTCATTTTAGCAACCTATTCGTCAACTTCGCTATTCGCTAATTCTAGCAATCAAATAGGAAGGTTGACTTACCAGACAGCTGTGTTAAATTCGCTATGCGATTTTTTTTTTAATACAATAATTATATTACTTAATAAAATTATTATATTATATTATATTATTATTATTCTATTTATAAAAAAAAAAAATCGCATAGCGAATTTAACACAGCTGTCTCTATAGTCAACCTTCCTATTTGCTAGAATTAGCGAAGTTGACGAATAGGTTGCTAAAACGAAGATGTAGAATACTTCGTTATCTTCGTTTTGAGGAATATGACGAATACATTCGTCATATTCGTCATCCTCGCTAATTCTAGATATGAAACCAATAGGAAAGTAGCCTTAAGTTAAAATCGCAATATGCGATTATTTAAATCGCATGTTAATCGCGATAACTAGAAAAATGACGAATATTCGATTTCGACGAATATGAAACGAATATTCATACGAATATTCGCGAATTTCGTCGAAATCGAATATGGCACCTGCCGCTCATCACTAGTCAAAATAAAGAAAATTTTCAGCATCATCTTGAGTTCTCGGATACTTACTGGAGAAGGTAAAAGGGAGGAGGCTTTTAAAGGTTAGTTCTCCATGTTGTTTCCTGTCCCTGGGGAGGCGGGGTATCCTCCTGCTCAGTGCAGTTGTGGAGCCTAGATGAAAAATCCAATTACCGCTAAGTAATTATCATCTTTCACCCAGACTACCCCACTAAGCTGAGCTGAATCGCGCAGGGCATTTTATGGAGATTTGGTGACGTACTGGGGTCTCCATAGCGCTGTCAGGCGGAGGCTTTCTCCCATCAGTAAGCCCTGTGGCGTCACCAGCGCTAAAGCCTGACCATTAGAGCCGGTGACCGAACACACCCTCACCGAACACACTGTTTGGTGGGATTCTCCGCCTAGCAGTGTGTTATTGTAAACCCATGCCCTGCCCGATCCTGCACAGGGCAAGGGAGAGCATTGGAGCTTGAAATGGTCTGTTGCTAACATCAGGGAGGCTGCCCTGGTGAAATTCTGTGTAGGCCTGGCTTCAGCTCTGAACCCGGACAACACCTTTAACAGCAGCGTGTCCCTTGTGCTAATCACGCTAGTTATGTGAAAGCAGGGAAAACCTAAGCCAGTTATCCATCCACAGACAGCTGTTTCGGGGTGTTGCCGCTCATCAGTGTGGAGTAGGATTCAGGCTAACTGGGAGCAATGCCTTGGAGACTACTCAAACAAAACAATAGCTGATCTCTAAGTAGAAAAAGTAAGTAAGACGGCTCCACCTGTCAGTATTGATGGTGGAGGTGCAACAGCTGGGTGTACTGACTCACCCTGTCAACAATAGTAGGAGAAAATGAAAAGAAGAGCAGCTGGCACACTCTTATCTGGGATAAAATTATAAGGTTTTATTGAATCGATTAAAATAGAAGATAAAAAAGGGACAATATTACATGAAGAGTTAAAAGGTAATGTTAAAAGGACAATTGTGTCTTGGTATTCAGAGATACATCTGGTACAGTAACGTAAGAAAGGAATGGGTTAATATTGAATGATGGGTATAGACTAAAAATAGTGTAAAGTCATATAAAGGTAAGAGTAAAAAAGCTGCTTACTGAGGAAGGGACACAGTCCCGAAACGCGTTTAAGCTGTAGGGGATATAGCAGGACTCATACTATCATATCCAAAACACGCATGAATACAAGACCGATACGAAGTCAAAAAGTGCCGGAAGAAAAAAACGCGTGAACGGGAACCACGAGGACGCCGAGATCAAGCTGCAAGGGAAGAAGCCACATACAGGAAGATTGGAACCCCACGAGGACGCTGAAGACCGCGATCAACTACACCACAGAAGGAAGCACCGGCCGGTAAGTGAGCTCTGCGCCATAGACAGTGTGGGACGCCGCACCGAGGCACAGTACACCGTCTTCCTTCTACAGACTACAGTTAATAGAGACATATCTTAGCTGCCCCAGCGGACTCTGACCAAAAAGGACCAAGCTTTTTTACTCTTACCTTTATATGACTTTACACTAATTTTAGTCTATACCCATCATTCAATATTAACCCATTCCTTTCTTACGTTACTGTACCAGATGTATCTCTGAATACCAAGACACAATTGTCCTTTTAACATTACCTTTTAACTCTTCATGTAATATTATCCCTTTAATAGCTGATCTCTACTATTGGGCGTCCTGGGGGATGGGTTTGGCTTTTATGGATTTTGGGCGGATGGTAGAAATATGGGATGCAAGGTGTTTTGGGGGTTAACAAGTTTTTTTCTTGTCTATTTATGTACTAGTGTGCATAAGCTTCTTTTATCATTAGGTTACTTTTTTTTGTTATTTCTGGAAATGGGTCGTTGGGGTTTTTTTCATAGTAGGTGGGGTCTCCTAGGATATTTTCTGCTTCTTGTTCATAATTGTGGGTGTCCTGTATTACTATTCCACCACCTTTGTCGGTGGGTCGTATGATTGTCATTGTTTTTGAGACTGTTCAAGGCTAGTAGTTCTGTTTTGGTTAGGTTCCCTTTATAATTTAGGGTGTTTGTGTCATTAATTTTTGTTTTGATTTCTTGTGCAATTAGCTCAAAAAAGGTGGGAATGATGTGTCCCTGGCTCTGTTGGGGGAAGAAGTTGGATTTTGGTTTTACATCTAAATGTTTGTATGATGGGCTTGTATGGTCGTTTTCCTTGGTCCGGAGGTGAGGGATATTTTTGTTATTTTCTATCTCAAAATGTCTTTTAATGGTTAGGTTCCTTCTGAATTTCTGAGTGTCTATATAGAGTTCCAGAGGGTTGATTTGATTCTGGGGGCAGAAGGGTAGGCCTTTTTGTAAGAGCCTAATCTCATGGGCTGTCGGTTTGTGAGTCGATAAATTGAAGATTTTGATAGTTGATGTGGTGTTGATGTCTGCATTTGGTATGTTCGTTGAGGTTTTTAGTGGTGTTTCTCTAATTATTGTTTTCTGTGCACCTCCTCTTTTTCCTCGTGGTCTGTTTTTCTTTTTCTGGGTATTTGTTTGTAGTGTTGTGGGATTTTTGGGTGAGGAGTGGTTTTGTTCATGGTTGGGGTTGGATGTTGTTGAGTATCGGCCGGACATGAAAAAGGTACCAGTGTACAGGATGCTGAGCTGGTGTTGTTGATGGTAATGATACTTTCAGTATATACGGACGGTATATCCTGCTTGTAGTTGGCTGGGGGCTGGTAGGTGAAGGGGTAACTGTAGGGAGAGATCTGCAGTCTAATGTAAGGTGAGATCTGTAGTGAATGACCCCTCTGGTAGCTTTGGAAGGGTGTCTGTAATAGCGGATTGGAAGTCCATGAGATTTGGTGTGTCCTCTGTAGTGTTGGTGGGGTGTATAACTCTATGGGGGGGCATCAATTATACAATTCTTTGATACTAGGTACTTTGATCTGAGTGCCCTGAAACATTCAAGGAAACGATCTGTGTCGGTTATTTCCTCACATGGTATATAGGGTTCATTGTTGGTGAAGGGGGTGCTTGGCTTGTTATCTTACTGTCTGGAGTTGTCTATTTTGTGGTGATTGTCCAGGCTGGTTATGCTAGGTGTGGGGTCTATATTTTCATATTGGATATTAGGAGAATGTGCAATTATGGGTTTAGAGTTATTGCTGGTGGGGGGGGGGGGGGTTGGTTGTGATAGGCTTCATGGGTTCGTTTTGGTTTCTATTTTGTGGTTTGTGATATTTTTGGTTGGTGAAGTGGCGGCTCTTATGGTATAGTGGGGCTGCCATGGCTTGTCTGTTGGGATAGTCTAGTGTCTGATGGTTATGTGGTCTAGAAATTGACTCTCGTCCTGGATTGATGTTATTGTGGTTGTGTTCGTCTTGTAGTGTTCTGGTGTTATCTGATTGGTTCTGTTCTTTCCAATCTCGATAGGAGTCTTAATTTCTGTCCTTACTATCCCTTTGTAGCTTACGTGATTTTGTTGCTATCATGTCGAATTCCATTGTTGATCATATTGGTGAGATTATGGTTTATAGTGATGAAATCAGGGTGTTTGGAATATTGTAGCAAGGCTTAAATGTTTGTTTCTATATCCCTGGTGTAGGTCTCAGTAATTGATTCTCGTTTATTCATGATGATCCTGATGAGACCCGCTGCACATTGGTCTAAATAATCATTCCACTCATAGTTAAAATCAGGATCATCAGGAAATGTGGGTGTTATGGCTAGCCGTAAGCCTCTGGGGGCCAGATTTTCTTGTAGATATATTTGCAGGAAAAGTTGATGAAATAGTTCGCTTTTAAGATTTTTCTCAAAGGTTTTGAATATATTTTAAAAAAATTCTGTGCCGTCTGTCCCAAACGTCTGTTTGTTATCACTTTTTAGTGTTTTCGCTTTTGGTTTTAATGTCTATGGTTGTGTATTGGGTTACCAGATGTTTCCTTTGTTGTAGTCTCTTTGCAAAGTATTCCATGTTCGAATATTTGCTGGGTGTTGTGCTGCACACAGGCTGCTTGGTTCCTCACGAAAATAGGACTTCTTTTCCTCCAGTGTGTCAGGTTTGTGAGTGTTCCGGTTTTAAATATGTAGAGACAAAATTGGGAGAGTAGAGCGCCACGTGTGCATTAAACGTTTCCTTATTGTGTTAGAAAGGTTAAGAGTCTGCTTACCAGATGTTGCGAAGAGTCACAACAACTGTAGATCGCTTTGCTGGTTATTTGGTGTCCCGACCAGCGTGTGGTTGTCTTTGACTGCGGCCGCGGTCCTCTGCGTGTGCCCAGGGCAGGTGGCAGATAAAGAGAAATAACCTTTAAAAAATGTAGTTGCGGACCCCTTTGGCACTGCCTAGACATTGATTGAATGAACTTCAGAATTGAAGTGTCTGGTATTAAGAAATATTTTTTTATACAGTATAGTCTACGCGTTTCTGGGGCAGGATTACCCCCTTCGTCAGGACTAGTTACAGTATGACAGGCTACACAAGGATTAAAAGCCCGTTTTTGGTGGGCTGAAGAAGGGGTGGGGCTTATGAAGAAGGTGCATATTCTAGGTACCTGAATCATAGGTATACTCGGGTTGTAATTAGTGTTTTTTTGGGGGGTATTTATATTTATTGTTGCATTTATAATATTTCATGTATTTCATTCAGGCCATCTGGAGTGAGGGTATTCAGTTGATAGATCCAATACACTTCTCTTTTTTTGGAGGAGGTCAAATCTCTTATAGGGATTAGGTGGTATGAAATCTATTGGGGTAACATAGTTTATAAGCCCGAAAAAAGACATTTGTCCATCCAGTTCGGCCTGTTTCCTACAAGTTGATCCAGAGGAAGGCAAAAAAACCCTGTGAGGCAGAAGCCAATTTTCCCCACTTAACCCCTTAAGGACTCAGCCTTATTTCACCTTAAGGACTCGGCCATTTTTTGAAAAGCTGACCAGAGTCACTTTATGTGGTGATAACTTTTAAACGCTTTTACTTATGCAGGCCATTCTGAGACGTAAATATGTGAATTTTCGTCACATATTGTACTACATGACACTGGTAAAAAAGTTCATTTTTATTTATAAAAAAATACCAAATTTACCAAAAATGTTGAAAAATTTACAATTTTCCAACTTTTAATTTCTTTAGTTCACAGTGAAGCGCGTCTCAGGAGTTCTCCTACAGCCTGCGCTGGCAGGCTGTAGATGCGAATTAAATCGCATCAAAGAGCTATATCAGACGCTGTTTTGTGAACAGCGTCTGATATAGCTGCTACCTGGTCCTCTGGTGGTCCCATTTGCTGGGATCGACCAACAGAGGACCAGGTCACTATGTAAAGTTGCACCAAACACTACACTAACCCCCCACCCCCTCACCTATTAACCCCTTGTTAACCCCTTGATCACCCCATCTAGACCCCCTGATCACCCCCCTGTCATTGATCACACCCCTTGTAAGGCTCCATTCAGACGTCCATATGTGTTTTGCGGATCTGTGGATTCACGGATCCGCGGATCAGATCCGCAGATCCTTAAAACACGGACACCGGCAATGTGCTTTCCACATTTACAGATCCGCACATTGCCAGAACTATATAGAAAATGCTGTTTCTTGTCCGCAATTGCGGACAAGAATAGGACATGTTCTATATTCTTGCGGAACGGAAGTGCAGACCCGGAAGCGCGGATCCGTAATTCCGGATCCGAGCGGGACAAAGTCTGTCCCCATAGAAATGAATGGGTCCACAATTCCGTTCCCGCAAACAGAATTGCGGACGTGTGAATGGGGCATAAGGGTCCCTTATCACCACCAGTTAGTTAGCTACTTGTTAGGTAGCTAGCGCCCAGCCCACCGCACCGCAGTCACTGATTTTGGCAGAGATTTTTTCATCCACATTGATCGATGCGAATGAAAAAATCTGTGCCGTTCATTTTTATTTTTTTTTTCAGCGCAGAGGCTGAACAGAAAAAAAAAAAATCTCATTACCCGTATGCTCAATATAAGGAGAATCGCAGATACTCCTAATGCTGGCCATATGTGTAATGATTGCGGAGACCTTCAAATGCCAGGGCAGTACAAACACCTCACATGTGACCCCATTTTAGAAAGGAGACACCCCAAGGTATTCCGTGAGGGGTATGGTGAGTTCATGCAAAATTTTATTTTTTGTCACAAGTTAGTGGAATATGAGACTGTAAAAAAAAAAAATAATCAATTTCCGCTAACTTGTGCCAAATTTTTTTTTTTCTGTGAACTCGCCATGCCCCTCACAGAATACCTTGGGGTGTCTTCTTTCCACAATGGGGTCACTTGTGGGGTTTTTATACTGTCCTGGCATTTTAGTGGTCCTAAAGCGTGAGAATCCAAATGCGTAAAAATGCCCTGTGAAATCCTAAAGGTACTCATTGGTTTTAGGGCCCCTTTGCGCACCCAGGCTGCAAAAATGTGGCACACATGTGGTATCGCCGTACTCAGGAGAAGTAGGGCAATGTGTTTTGGGGTGTATTTTTATATATACCCATACTTTGTGTGAGAAATATCTCTGTAAACGACAACTTTTAAAATTTTTTATACAAAGTTGACAATTTACAGAGATATTTCTCTCACCCAACATGGGTATATGTAAAAATACACCCCAAAACACATTGCCCTACTTCTGCTGAGTACGGCGATACCACATAAGTGACACTTTTTTGCAGCCTGGGTGCGCAAAGGGGCCCAAATTCCAACGAGTACCTTTAGGTTTTACATGGCGGCTCACAATTTAGCCCCGCCCAAAATGCCAGAACAGTAAACACACCCCACAAATGACCCCATTTCGGAAAGTAGACACCCCAAGGTATTCACTGAGGGGCATAGTGAGTCCGTCTGAGATTATTTTTTTTTTTGCCAGAAGTTAGCAGAAATTGAATCTTTTTTTTTTTTTTTTTGTCTCAGAAAGTGTCATTTTCCGCTAACTTGTGAAAAAAAATGAAATGATACATGAACTCACCATGCCACTCCGCGAATACTTTGGGGTGTCTTCTTTCTAAAATGGTGTCATTTGGGGGGTATTTATACTATCCTGACATTCTAGCACCTGAAGAAACATGACAGGTGCTCAGAAAGTCAGAGCTGCTTCAAAATGCGGAAATTCACTTTTTTGCACAATAGTTTGTAAACGCTATAACTTTTACCCAAACCAATAAATATACACTTATTGGATTTTTTTTTTATCAAAGACATGTAGAACAATAAATTTAGAGAAAAATTTATATAGAAATGTAGTTTTTTTTTTAAATTTTTACAACAGAAAGTGAAAAATGTCATTTTTTTGCAAAAATATCGTTAAATTTGTATTAATGGCAAAAAAAGTAAAAATGTCAGCAACAATGAAATACCACCAAATGAAAGCTCTATTAGTGAGAAGAAAAGGAGGTAAAATTCATTTGGGTGGTAAGTTGCATGACGGAGCAATAAACGGGTAAAGTAGTGTAGTGCAGAATTGTAAAAAGTGTCCTGGTCATTAAGGGTGTTTCAGCTAGGGGGGCTGAAGTGGTTAAGGACCAGTTCAGGTCTGAAGTCACTTTGTGAGGCTTACATAATAGAAACCTGGACTATTTTTTTGACACCATGTTCCATTTGAAGCCCCCCTGATGCACTCCTAGAGTAGAAACTCCAAAAAAGTGACCCCATTTTAGAAACTACACCCCTCAAGGTATTCTAAACTGATTTTACAAACTTTGTTAACCCTTTTGGTGTTCCAATTTTCAGCCTATGAGGACGCGTTAAAATAAAACAAAAAATATTTTATTTGTTTATTCATAAATAAAATCTATATGGGGTTAAGCTTTTTGTTACTTAACCAGGCTGTGGAGTATAGCAGAGTCAGAGAGGGGTATTATTGAACCATCTGGCTCTCCCTTACTCCCAAAAAAGTCAGATATCCTGCCAGGATATGCACTCACTTTGTAAGTCACTGCACAGGGTCTATACAGTCATACGCACAGTAAGGTATTGTGTAATGAAGCTGTTCAGTAATACCTATTACTCAACAGCCCTAACTTGTCTGTGAGCTGTATGTTGTGCTTCAGGCACTGGAGTAATCTGCACCTTCAGTTACAGACACTGGTGCTATCTCGTGCCCTCAATGAGATTGCTCAACCGAGCAACTGTAGCTCCCTGTCCTACTGATATATGGTAGACAGTTACAGGGTGTCAGCTTAATTTGGAAGCCGCCTGCAACTATCTAACACCCAGTTTGTGCCTCCTAAGTGCCGTGCTGCTTATGTTGCATTATCTGACAAAACTCACTTGAGCGCTGATACACCACTATTGTTTATGGCGTCATTGACTCAAGCATTCAGTCTCTCCAGCATACATGTACTCGCTCTGTACTCGCTCTACGCGTTTCTATGTGGTAATATACAGTCCACATTTCATCAGGAGCTGTCTGAGCTTAATAATTTTAAGTATTGCCTGTCTCATGTGGGACGCTCCGCACTGTTTTGTGCCAGAGCTCCGGCGCTGCAATGGCCGTGGCTGGCCACTCGAACGCCGGGGATTTAACACTTAACACCCGCCCACCGGAGGAAGTGTGTTCGGGCGCCGGGCCAATCAGAATTAGGGGCGCGGCTTCTGCTCACGCCCCCTGAATGAGCCAGCGTCTCATGTCAGAAATCACGATCCGGAGGGTAGAAGATCAAATTTAGATCAAGAGGGACGCTCATCGCGGTATGAATATGTCCCTTGTATTAGCTCACTTGGGGATGATGCAGGTGATCGTCAGGTTCAGTAATTCTCCAGTCATCATACTGGATACTGAATAATGTGCACATATAGTCAGGGTGGAGTCATAGATCTATTAGGATCATATACCTAAGCAGACAATGCAGCATTCTCAATGCTGCAGTGGCTGTCTCATAAGTACCACATGGATATTTGTGGATTCGCATCTCCCTATACAATGTCCACTTAGATGCTGGTGTCTGGTTTTACAAATTCCATGGATACTTTACATCTGTGCTATGGTCTCAGGCGCATTCGATCAAACGATGACTGCATCCTATCCATCATATTAGGGCCTCCGCTATTAGGGGCTACATATCTGGTGTACCATACGCAGCCATGATATTTTCTGAGAGAGAACTCCCGGCTCAGTCAGTACACACTAGTATCACAGCATCTTTTAACAATTTAAATCGCATATATAAAGACCACGTACGCTGCTGGTGGGAGGTACAGACATTAGAGATCTATATTAGAAATAATATTGTACCTAGGGGACTACGTAACCCCATCCTCCCATCAGCGAGAGTGCGGACGAGTGAGTTTCTCAAAAGATGGGAACAGGAATCAATTGAGGGCTCTATCCGCTTAATGAAACGGTTACTTGATGAGGAACGTAAGTTATTAATCAAAACTGACAGTGAACTGAAAGACAGTATTGGCCAAATAAAGAAGTTTAATGATCATTCTGACTTTAATAAAAAGGAAATTCAATTACAACAAAACATAGAACGTTTCACCTGTCAGATTAAGGAACGAAAACACTTGCAGTTCAATTGTGACATCACAGATTTTAAGGAAGGAAGGATATTTGAGTACGGCCCTAAATATCAGCCAGCCTCAGAAGGGGACACGGAAATATCCTCATCTGAGGGGGAAACGGACGGAGACCATTCCTCATTAACTGGTAGGGGACGAGAAGCCCCCAGGAGAGGTTCACAGAGAGGACGAGGTGGGAGACAAAGAGGTAGAGCAGGGAGCGGTGGGAGAGGTTTTTTTTTAGATCACACCCCCCCCAGTCTCGGACTACCTATTGCGTCACAAGAAGCCCGGGGAAGTGTCAAAGTAGACACGCTCCAGGTAGTGAATTTATCAACTTACCCACTTACTACGTCCCAGCTGGAAATTCTAAAGAAGGGGTTGTCATTTGTTCCCCTTCAGAAATTTTATCTATTTAATTGGACAAAGGACATACATTTATATGCGAGAAAAATAAAGTGGAAAAAATTCTTTAAGATGCGGGATATGAGGCAGTGTCAGGAACTAGGTATAGAACCAGACGACCTAGAGGGAGTAAAACTGTTAGCTGGATTGAGTGAGGAGGGCACTGACGATATAGGGGATGGCCCCTTTACCAATCTGAGGAATCCGTAGAGACTGTTCCCCCCCCTCTTAATGACAATACCCCCATAGACACATTTGTGTTCCTCGTGTTAAGGGATCTCCAGAAATTGGAGGGTCAGTTTCTTGGACCCGATAATTTGAGCCCGGAGGAGCGCAGATCATTAGATGAGTTAGAACATAATGGGGGTATTGTCATTAAGCCATCCGATAAGGGGGTAACATTGTAGTTATGGACCATCTACAATATCGGTCCATGTGTCATCGGTTGTTGGATGATAGACACCTACAGATGCCTCTCTAGTGACCCTACCTCCTCTTTAAGGGATGAACTTCAAACAATGCTGACCAAAGCCCGTGATGACTGACTCATCAGCAAGGCAGAATTCGATTACCACTTTCCGAGGCACCCAGTACTGGCTACTCTTTATAGCCTGCCAAAGCTTCACAAGCAGGGCATCCAACTGAAGGGTAGTAGGCCTATTGTCTCGGGCAAAGGGAGTCTTACGTCATTTGTAAGCACCTACGTGGATATGATATTACGACCATTTGTAGAGGGGCTACCTTCCTATGCCCAAGACACTATGGAGGGTATACAATGTGACGATGACGTCTGGCTGGCCAGCATGGACGTTGAGGCCCTCTACAGCTCGATACCCCATGAAAGTGGGTGTCGAGCTGTGGAGGGATTCCTCCGACAAAGAGGTGAACATTATTAGCGTCACAATACTTTGCTGATGGATCTTCTGAGGTTTGTGCTCACGCACAACGTGTTTATCTTTGACGGACATATCTTCCACCAGCTCAGGGGGGTTGCCATGGGCAGCCCCTGTGCCCCAACTTTCGCAAACCTCTACCTGGGTTGGTAGGAGAGGGAAGTCGTGTTTGGGGACCCTATGGAACACCATCTCCCTTCATACAACTATGGATCCATTTTATCAACAATGTCCTGTTGTTATGGAAAGGGTCAAAGGAATCTTTTGCTGTGCTTGTGGCAGAACTTAATGTAAATGAATTAGGTCTCTATTTTACATCTGAAATAAATGTGGCCCAGATAACATTTTTGGACCTGACAATTTCTATGGGGGCTGATAGTAGACTAAACACTTGTTTCGGAAGAAAACTGCCACAAACAGCCTTCTCCACTGGGGTAGTGAGCATCCCCTAGCCCTCAAAAGGGGCATCCCAAAGGGCCAGTATCTGAGGGCTAGGAGGAATAGCTCTGGAATTGGGTCTTTTAAAGCGGCAGCCTCGGAGTTGAGGACACGATTCCATAATAGGGGATACCCAGAAAAATCCCTTAGAGATGCATACCATCATGCCATGAACATCAATCATGTTAGAATCATTGCCACCTTTGACAAAGCTCACCAGCAAGTGCGTGAGGTCCTGTCAAAACATTGGCCAGTTTTACAGTCTCATCCAGACATAGGCCCGACATTGCCTCCACGTCTGGCGATTACATACCGGAGGAATGCTAATCTTCGTGATCGCCTTGTGCACAGCTTGTATGAACGCCCTGTATCCGATACATGGCTCAGAACGTCGGCAAGGGGAACATTCCCCTGTGGGGCATGTATCATATGTGGATATATTCAGAGGGGGCAATTTTTTGTAAGTTCCACGACAGGCGAGCGGTTTCAAATAAACTCATGTATCAGATGTACCTCCACGTGTGTAATCTACTTGCTCACGTGCTGCTGTGGATTGCAGTATGTGGGCAAGATACGGAACTGAGAAGAAGAATAGGGGAGCATCTAGTGGATGTGAGAAACAATCGAGACGCAACGGTTGCACATCATATTAATCAATGTCACGGTGGAGATCTCACTGGGCTAAAGGTCCAAGGGATTCAAATGATGAATAAATCCTTGCGTGGGGGCGATGTGGATATACCCTTGCTGCGCAAGGAGACAAACTGGATTTTCAGACGGTACAGCCACAGGGACTTAATGAAACATTATCATTTGCATGTTTCATTTAGACCCCTGGGATGCTTTCTATGGCTGATTGACCCATTGTATGAGTGGTCACACTAAGGCAAATCCAGTGGTATAACATCAACAGAGATGAGATACATAAAGTTGACATTATATGAATATCATGGCTGCGTATGGTACACCAGATATGTAGCCCCTAATAGCGGAGGCCCTAATATGATGGATGTTAGCGGGTGTTGGCGGGTGTTAAGTGTTAAATCCCCGGCGTTCGAGTGGCCAGCCACGGCCATTACAGCGCCGGAGCTCTGGCACAAAACAGTGCTGAGCGTCCCACATGAGACAGGCAATACTTAAAATTATTAAGCTCAGACAGCTCCTGATGAAATGTGGACTGTATATTACCACATAGAAACGCGTAGAGCGAGTACAGAGCGAGTACATGTATGCTGGAGAGACTGAATGCTTTAGTCAATGACGCCATAAACAATAGTCGTGTATCAGCGCTCAAGTGAGTTTTGTCAGATAATGCAACATAAGCAGCACGGCACTTAGGAGGCACAAACTGGGTGTTAGATAGTTGCAGACGGCTTCCAAATTAAGCTGACACCCTGTAACTGTCTACCATATATCAGTAGGACAGGCAGCTACAGTTGCTCGGTTGAGCAATCTGATTGAGGGCACGAGATAGCACCAGTGTCTGTAACTGAAGGTGCAGATTACTCAGTGCCTGAAGCACAACATACAGCTCACAGACCAGTTAGGGCTGTTGAGTAATAGGTATTGTTGAACAGCTTCATTACACAATACCTTACTGTGCGTATGACTGCATAGACCCTGCGTAGTGACTTACAAAGTGAGTGCATATCCTGGCAGGATATCTGACTTTTTTGGCAGTAAGGGAGAGCCAGATGGTTCAATAATACCCCTCTCTGACTCTGCTATACTCCACAGCCTGGTTAAGTAACAAAAAGCTTAACCCCATATAGATTTTATTTATGAATAAACAAAATATTTTTTGTTTTATTTTAACACATCCTCATAGGCTAAGAATTGATATGTTTGTTTTGGACGGGCAACACAATACTTTACTTTTTGTGATTTGACCTTTTGGTGTTCCACAAAAATTAATGGAAAATAGAGATGAAAAACTGCTATACAGGCACACGGCAGGGCGCAAAAGGAAAGGAATGCCATACGGTTTTTGGAAGGCAGATTTTGCTGGACTAGTTCTTTTACACCATGTCCCATTTGAAGCCCCCCTACATGCACCCCTAGAGTAGTAGAAACTCCAAAAAAGTGACCTCATTTTAGAAACTACGGGATAGGGTGGCCGTTTTGTTGGTATTATTTTAGGGTACATATGATTTTTGGTTGCTCTATATTACACTTTGTGTGAGGCAAGGTAACAAGAAATAGTTGTTTTGGCACCGTTTTTATTTTTTGTTATTTACAACATTCATCTGACAGGTTAGATCATGTGGTATTTTTATAGAGCAGGTTATTACGGACACGGCGATACATAATATGTATATTTTTTTTATTTATGTAAGTTTTACACAGTGATTTCATTTTTAAAACAAAAAAAATCATGTTTTAGTGTCTCCATAGTCTGAGAGACATAGTTTTTTCAGTTTTTGGGCGATTATCTTGGGTAGGGTATGATTTTTGTGGGATGAGATGACTGTTTGGCACTATTTTGTGGTGCGTATGACTTTTTGATCGCTTGGTGATGACTTTTTATGATGTAAGGTAATTATGGCTTTTTTTTTTACAGAGTTTTTATTTATATTTTTTTACGGTGTTCACCTGAGGGGTTAGGTCATGTGATATTTTTATAGAGCAGGTTATTACTGACGCGACGATACCTAATATGTATACTTTCTTTTATTTACTTAAGTTTTACACAATAACAGCTTTTTTAAAACAAAAAAATTATGTTTTAGTGTCTCCATATTTTGAGCCATAGTTTTTTTAATTTTTGGGCAATTGTCTTTGGTAAGGGCTCATTTTTTGTGGGATGAGGTGACTGTTAGATTGGTACTATTTTTGCGGGCATACGCCTTTCTGATCGCTTGCTGTATCACTTTTAGTGATGTAAGGTGACAAAAAAAATGGTTTATTTAACACAGTTTTTATTTTTATTTTTAACTGTGTTCATCTGAGGGGTTAGGTCATGTGCTCATTTTATAGAGCGGCGATACCTAATTTTTTACCAATTTTTTTTACTTTATTTGGGGTAAATGACGTCTTTGTTTTTTTTACTTGAAACTTTAAAAAAAAATTGGGGGGGACTTTATTTTTTCAACTTTTTTTTTCACTTTATTTTTTGTCCCACTTTGGGACTTCAACTTTTGGGGGTCTGATACCCTTTACAATGCATTCCAAAACTTCTGTATTGGAATGCATTGGCTGTATGAGTAATACAGTGTGTATTACTCATACAGCTTCCTGCCTGTGAGATCTCACAGGTTCTTCACCGGAAGGCAGCCCTGATGCTAAGGAAGGCATCACGCTGCCTTCCCTGCTATCGGGTCCCCATTACAGCAGCACGGGGACCCGATAGCCACCGCACCCGCCGCCCGATCACCTGGAAAAGCCACAAACTGCAGGTCTGAATTGACAGGACCCACCCTGCGCATTGTCCCAGGTTGCCTGCTGATTGATTTCAGCAGTCACCCAGTTCTGATCACCGCCCGCCGCACGGGGGTGATCGGAAATACTCATGACGTACCGGTACGTCATGAGTCCTTAAGTACCAGGACACCATGACGTACCAGTACATCATGAGTCCTCAAGAAGTTAAGGGGAAAAAATTCCTTCCTGACTCCAATCAGGCAATCAGAATAACTCCCTGGATCAACGACCCCTCTCTAGTAGCTATAACCTGTAATATTATTACACTCCAGAAATACATCCAGTCCCCTCTTGAATTCCTTTATTGTACTCACCATCACCACATCCTCAGGTATCTGGTGTTTTTCTTTTTCGGGGTACTCATGCAGTGTCTAGATAGACTATGTTTGGTGTACAGTTTCTGTATATTGTGACGGTGCTGTTTTAAACGGCAGTGTAATGGTTGGGTGGTGCATCCTACATATTGCAGTCCGCACTGGCATTTAATCATATAGATTACATATGATGATTGACAGGTTAGTTGATGTTTGATGATGAAGTAGGTTTTGTTTGTGTTTGAGGAAAAGGATGTTTTTTTGTGTGTGATGGTCTTGCAACAGACACAGTGTTGGGTGTTGCATTTATAGCTGCCCGATTTTTTTTTTTTTGTATTTTGGGGTTTTGTTTAACGTCTGTGTTTGTTTTTGTGTTCTTTCAGAGGGCGTTATAATAAACGCAGAGTAGTGAGCCGATGGGAGTTTTACTTTCACAGCAGCTGGAGTGCCCAAGGTTGCTGATCCACTGTACTGGACAATTAAAACACACACACAGTCAAGTAAACTAATTTTTTTTTGTTAGTGGAAAAAATAACAATATATATATATTAACTAGAGATGATCGAATTTTTCAAAAATTCGATTTGCGGGTTCGCCTAATTTTTATTGAAAAAAAATTTGGTTCGATATATATTTAATAATATAATATATTTGCAGCGAATTTTGTTAAAAAATGGCTATTTCCTAGCTGCAGAGAGCCTTTATAGTGGTGTAGAACACTGTGCCTTGCAGTAACAAGCATAGGGAGTCTGCTTTGGTAGTGAAATAATACTGTGAGTCCGTATGACATGCAGATGACAGGCGTCACTCTTAGAATCATTGCACCCTTCAGTTATTTGGGCAGTCACGGGGCCAAAACTGAAGAAATAACTCAAGTATGAACTCAGCCTTACAGGTCGGTTAGCGCACTCCTTTTACACCGTTGTCAGCTGATTACACATAGATGTCTACAAAACCTGTTCTATTAAACGCTTATACAAGTAGAGCCCCCCGACAGAGTGGAGAGTGTGTCAGCAGTAAGATTGTGCTGATGTCACTGATTATTTTGCCCTTCCTCTGATCCGTCAGAACAATTACCCACAAAAAACGGATCCTGTCTGTTGAGCATCCACCTTCACTCAGTCAGCATTTGGTCAGTAATCCATCAGTATTGGTAATGCCCAAAAAAACAGGAGTGGATCCAAATAGAGATGACACATGCATGGAATATTTGCATGTCTAATCTGTTTTGTACCCACTACTGCTTTTGGCTATTAAATCACAAGCCAATTCTGATGGGACCATACAGACCTTACAGCTGCTACACAGACAGGGTCCATTGTGCGTCTTATTTTTCCTTGCTTCTAACAGATCAGAAGAAGGGTCAAATGAATGATAATGTCAGCCAGGCCGAAAGGCAAAATAGTGGCCCTGTTATGAAGTGGGGAGGGTGGGAACAGCATGAGAAGTCCACAGAGTATCCCTTTGACATAGTGGTGAGGTTGAAGCAGCATGAGGAGGCCTCAGAGTGGCACAAGGACAGTGTGAAGGTGGCAGCAGCAAAATGAGGAGGAGGACACAGAGTGGCACAATCACAGTGTGGAGGTGGCAGCAGCATGAGGAGCCCACAGAGTGGCCCTATGACATAGTGGTGAGGTTGAAGCAGCATGAGGAAGCCACAGAGTGGCTCAATGACAGTGTGGAGGATGCGGCAGCATCAGGAGACTACAGGGTGGCAAGGTGACATAGTGTGGAGGTGGCAGCAGCATGAGGAGACCACAGAGTGGCCCTATGACATAGTGGTGAGGTGAAAGCAGCATAAGGAGGCCACAGAGTGGCACAATTTACAGTGTGGAGGTGGCAGCAGCAGCATCAAGAGGCCACAGAGGGGCACAATGACAGTGTGGAGGTGGCAGCAGCATAAGGAGACCACAGCGTGGTCCTATGACATAGTGGTAAGGTGGAAGCAGCATGAGGAGGCCACAGAGTGGCACAATGACAATGTGTAGGTTGCAGCAGCATGAGGAGGCCACAGAGTGGCATAATGACAGTGTGGAGGTGGCGGCAGTGGCATCATCAGGAGCAGGCCACAGAGTGGAACAATGACAGTGTGGAGGTGGCAGCAGCATCAGGATGCCACAGAGTGCCAAGGTGATTTAGTGTGGAGGTGGCAGCAGCATGAGGAGACCACAGAGTGGCAAGGTGACATAGTGTGGAGGTGGCAGCAGCATCAGGAGACCACAGAATGACCCGGTGACAGACTGAGGAGGTGGGGGCACTAACAGTACCTGCTGAAAATGGTGGGTGGGTAAGAAGGAGCACTTGGCATTAGATGTGTGGCAGCATCAGAATAGTAGCTGAGGCAGATAACTGGAAGAAACCTGTCTCTTATGTCAGGGCAGCATGGATTATCTAATGTGATGCATCAGGCATTGGTGGGTGGAAATCTTGGCTGATCCACGCCTGATTCATATTGACAAAGGTCAGTCTCTCCACATTTTGCTTGGACAGGCTTTTTAGGGGTAACTATGGCCCCCACCACACTAAACACCCGCTCTGATGCCACACTACTGGACGGGCAGGTCAACTTTTCTAGGACAAACTCTGCCAGTTGCGGCCACAAATCCAGTTTTCCTGCCCAGTAGTCCAGTGGATCTTCAATGTGGGGTGGCAGGCTGCTGTCCAAGTATGTCACCACCTGCTGGTTCAGGTCCTGCTCTATGTCTAGCTGCTAGTGAGTAGTTTCTTCACTAGGCGGGTGAAGAAAGCTGCTAATCAGCGACTTTAGGCTCAAGTGGTTGATGAGCTGAAACTGCTCCTCATCACCCTGTAGCTACTTTGGCTGGTCCTGCTCCTCCTCTCCTGTCACCTGTGTGTAAAACCACCCATTTCACTACACATTGCTTGCTCCAATGTCCTCCTCCTCCAGTTCAGTCCCCACAGGGCTCATGTGGCCGTGAGATCTAGACGCCACGTCTTCAGTCCCTTGACCAGCTAGATTTACCAGCATCTGTTCCAGGACATGAAGCAGTGGAATTACATCATTCATCCCGTAGTACAGGCGACTGACAAATAACTTTGCCTCCTTGAAGGGCCTAAGCAAACCGCAGGTGTTACGCATAAGCTGCTGCTGGCTGACGTTGAAGTTAGACTGGGGAGTACTCCTGTCCACTTAGATCATGAAGAAATCATTTACGGCCCTTCTCTGTTCGTATAGTCGGTCCAACATGTGAAGGGTAGAATTCCAACGGGTGGAAACGTTGCATATCAGCCTGTGTTGGGGGATGTCGTTCTGCCCCTGCAGCTCAAGGAGAGTGTGCTTTGCAGTGTACGAGTGGCTGAAGTGCATGCAAAGTTTCCTGGCTATTTTTTGGCCGTCTTGCAGATGGGTGGAAGACTTTATGAACCGCATGACAACCAGATTGAATACGTGTGCCATGCGGCGCATGGCTCAGCCTTCCTTGACGCAGCGCAGACACCATGTTCTTCCCATTGTCGGTCACCATGGTTCCGATTTTAAGTTGTCGCGGAGAAAGCCAAGATTCGATTTCTTGATGAACGACACGGATCACTTCATCCCCTGTGTGACTCCATGCGCCCAGGCAAACGAGGTGCAGAACAGAGTGAAACCGCCGTGCCCTGCACATGTGGTATGCTGTTGGGGCACTGTGAATTGTCCCTGCATTGGAGGCTGAGGACACGGTGGAGGATGAGGAGGCAGAGGCGGACATTGTCGCAGGACTCTCCACCTCGGCTCAGCACAAGCCATCAGTTCTCTGAAAGGTGCAGAGTCCACCACTTGCAGCACCAGCAACTTGGATTGGAGCACATTCAGCTTCTGCGCCGTTGGATGAGTCCACGCATACTGTTGTCTCTTGACAATTGTTTCGGTGATAGATTGCTGAAGGAATGACTGACGAGGAGCATTAGGACCAGCAGATGATGGGAAGCACAGACCGCTCCCTTCGGCTGAGGTGGTGGAACTTTGACTGCCTGAAACCGGGTACGTGCCACTGGGTGATGCAGCGGTTGCTGCGGAAGGCTGGACCACCACATTGGAAGTACGGTTGCCCCAGGCCACTTTATGGTGACACTGCATATGTTGGTGCAGGGCCATTGTGCTTCACTCTACACATATTCTACATATGGCCATGTTCACCTCCTACGGCGGCTTAATAAAAAAAACTACCAAACCGCCGAGGCACTGACTAACTGCTACTCACTGCGTCACGCACCTGCTCCTCCTACTTTATGAATGAAGCATGCGTGTGACGTTACACACCCGGCCTGCCTGCTACTGGAGTTTTATAGTCAGTACTACAGGGGATTGTGCTACTACTGTAGAGGATTGTGTGGGGATTTGCTCAGGTAGACAGGTTAGCGGACGCAGTATAGAGGCAAGGACCCAGGTAGTAACTCAAACTTCAGTGTTTTATTTACACTCAGAAAAAAAACATAACAGTCCTTGTGCTTGTTCACACAGCCAAACAAAACAGAGTTCACCTGAAGTCCTAGGTGTTGCTTCACACCTGCCTGAGAGCTCAGCAACCCCAAAGTTCAATGGCAGGCTTCCAGGCGGCCTGCACGCCTGTTTGCAGTCTTTAGTGTTCAGCCCAGAGGACTCCACAGCTTCACTGTCAGGATGGAAGATAATCCACACACCTGACAGTGCTGCCTGAGCTTTATAGCCCAGCCAAAACCCGGCCTGGAACATGGGGAGTAGTCACCCACCCAGCACTTTGACTACTCCCAGTAAAAGCCGTCCCGGATCAGCTATAGTAGCCATGCTACCTATCAAAAGTGTCAAACAGCTACTGCTGCTGACATGAAAAAACGGCTCTTACTCCACCGAGGCCAGGAACCTCGGTGACACGTATCTATCGTCCACAATTATTCCCCGTGCCTTCTTACATACCTCCCCCTTTGTTCAACCCTGCGGGGTTGAACACACGTCAAACAGTGCACTCGGGACAAGGCATCCGCGTTTCCCTGCAAGCGGCCTGCCCTGTGTTCTATGGAGAATTTAAAATTCTGTAAGGCCAGGAACCACCGGGTGACTCAGGCATTCCTCTCTTTGGCTTGGCTCATCCACTTGAGAGGGAGTGGTCAGTCACCAGACGGAATTTCCTCCCCAACAGATAATAGCGGAGAGACTCGAGTGCCCACTTGATAGCCAGGCACTCTCTCTCCACTATACTGTACCTAGTCTCAGCTGGGGTGAGTTTACGGCTGAGGAAGACAACGGGATGCTCCTCCCCGTTGACTTCCTGAGACAGTACAGCACCCAGGCCAACCTCAGAGGCGTCGGTCTGAACTATAAACTCCCTCTTGAAATCGGGTGTCACCAAAACCGGGGACCCACACAGGGCCGATTTCAAGGCGGAGAAAGCCCTTTCTGCCTGCTCATTCCAATGGACCGTCACTGACTTCCGCCCCTTCAAGAGGTCTGTCAATGGTGCCGCTAAAGTGGCAAAATGGGGAACGAACCTCATGTAATAGCCCACCATGCCCAGGAATGACTTTACCTGCCTCGTGGTGACAGGTCGGGGCCAACTCCGTATTGCCTCTATTTTGTTTACTTGGGGCTTGATGACCCCGCGCCCAATGACATACCCAAGATACTTTGTCTCCTCTAACCCTATTGAGCACTTCTTTGGGTTAGCGGTCAGTCCGGCCTTCCTAAGGGCATCCACTACAGCCTGCACTTTGGGTAGATGACTTTCCCAGTCGCCACTGTGGATGATGATGTCATCCAAGTAAGCCGATGCGTACCGACGATGTGGACGAAGTACAATGTCCATGAGTCGTTGGAACGTTGCGGGGGCACCATGAAGGCCAAAGGGTAAGACTTTATACTGATACAGCCCCTCAGGGGTGATGAAAGCAGTTTTCTCTTTGGCAGCCTCAGTCAAGGGTACCTGCCAGTACCCTTTGGTGAGGTCCAAAACAGAAAAATACCTGGCTTGGCCAAACCTTTCAATCAGCTCATCCACCCGCGGCATGGGATACGCATCAAATTTGGAAACTTCGTTTAGTTTGCGGAAATCGTTACAGAACCGTAACGTCCCATCGGGCTTGGGAATTAAGACTATTGGACTAGCCCATTCACTTTTAGACTCCTCAATGATATTGAGTTTCAGCATTAGCTGCACTTCCTCCGAGATGGCTTGTCGCCGAGCCTCGGGTACCCGGTATGGTTTTAACCGGACTCTTGCCTGAGGCTCAGTGACAATGTCATGCCGGATTAGGGAAGTGCGTCCAGGGAGGTCCGAGAACACATCAGTGTTCCGACTAATAAATTCCCTAGCTTCCTGAGCCTGTTTAGGGGAGAGGGTGTCAGCAATTTTTACTGTGACCACCGCTTCTTTTTATCATATATAGGGGCTGGAACTTCTTCTCCTAGAAAACTCGGCCGTGAGCTATCACCTGAACTGGTCTCCCTAGCTTTCCAAGGTTTAAGTAAATTCACATGGTACACCTGCTCCGGCTTTCGCCGCCCTGGCTGGTGTACCTTGTAGTTTACTTCCCCAACTTTTCGAGTACTTCGTAGGGTCCCTGCCACCTAGCCAGGAACTTATTGTCCACTGTCGGAACCAGAACCAAAACCCGATCTCCCGGGTTAAAGTTCCGGACCCGAGCCTGCCTATTATAGACCCGACTCTGAGCTTGCTGCGCTGCCTCCATATGTTCTTTTACCAGCGGTAACACCGCTTCCATGCGTTCCTGCATCTGGGTGACATATTCCACAACACTTTTATAGGGTGTGGGTTGCTGCTCCCATGCCTCTTTGGCTATGTCCAACAGCCCGCGAGGATGCCTGCCATATAGCAGTTCGAAGGGCGAGAACCCAGTAGAGGCCTGGGGCACTTCTCGCACTGCAAACATCAGATAGGGAGAAGGAGGTCCCAGTCCTTCCCATCCTTAGCCACCACTCGTTTTAACATATTTTTAATGTTTTATTAAACCTTTCAACCAGGCCGTCAGTTTGCGGATGATAAACGGACGTCCGTAGCTGTTTAATGTGCAGCAACTTACAGAGTTCCCTCATGACCTTGGACATAAAAGGAGTCCCCTGGTCAGTCAGAACCTCTTTAGGTAGGCCCACGCGGGAAAACATCTCCATCAACTCCTTCGCTATCAGTTTGGCCGATGTATGTCGCAAGGGCACCGCCTCGGGGTACCGAGTGGCATAGTCTAGGACGACCAAGATATGTTGGTGCCCTCTAGCGGACTTCGGTACGGGGCCTATAAGATCCATAGCTATTCTCTCGAACGGAACCTCAATAATCGGCAGAGGCACAAGGGGACTACGGAAATGTGGCTGGGGGCTAGTTATCTGGCAGGTTGGGCAAGACTTACAAAATAGTTCTACTTCTTTGAACACACTGGGCCAGTAAAACCTCTGTAATATCCGGTCCTGCGTCTTCTGCCATCCCAGGTGTCCCCCAAGAACATGCTGGTGGGCTAGCTCCAACACGAGTTTGCGGTACGCTTTGGGCACCACCAGCTGTTCAATATGCTCACCCCGCAGCTGGTTTACCCGATACAGAATTCCCTGGTGAACAACAAACCGGGGAAACACCGACTCAGCCCCAGGTTTTTGGGGTTCACCATCAATTATTATCACATTCTCCCAAGCCCGGGATAGGGTGGGATCCCGGTGTTGTGCGGTACCGAAATATTCGCCAGAGACGTTGAGGTCTGCCAACTCAGGTCCCGGTGGCAAATCCTCCACGTCTCCCACCATTACATTCAGTGGGGTTATCTCCCCCTCTTCCACCGAAGTGGTGGTCACCCCTACCGCTGGCCCTTCGGTCTCGGGTTCCCAGGGTTCTGGTCTCCCCCCTGAGCCAGGCCACTCTGCTAGGGTTCAGTTTGGCCGATGTATGTCGCAAGGGCACCGCCTCAGGGTACCGAGTGGCATAGTCTAGGACGACCAAGATATGTTGGTGCCCTCTAGCGGACTTCGGTACTGGGCCTATAAGATCCATAGCTATTCTCTCGAACGGAACCTCAATAATCGGCAGAGGCACAAGGGGACTACGGAAATGTGGCTGGGGGCTAGTTATCTGGCAGGTTGGGCAAGACTTACAAAATAGTTCTGCCAACTCAGGTCCCGGTGGCAAATCCTTCACGTCTCCCACCATTACATTCAGTGGGGTTATCTCCCCCTCTTCCACCGAAGTGGTGGTCATCCCTACCGCTGGCCCTTCGGTCTCGGGTTCCCAGGGTTCTGGTCTCCCCCCTGAGCCAGGCCACTCTGCTAGGGTTCCATCTGCCTCCCGGGCAGTGGTGACTTTCGTATCCGGCCAGAGTGCTGGGAAACCAGGGAAGTCTCTCCCAATTATAAGTTCATACTGTAATTTTGTAGCGACGGCCACCTCATGAACCCACCTGCCAGCCACAGTTGATAGAGAGACCAGGGCGGTGGGATAGTCCTTTAAGTCTCCATGAATACACACCACCCCGACCTTTCGGCCAGTATACTCCGTGGGTCGCACAAGGGCAGCTCTTACCAGAGACACCAGACTCCCTGAATCCAGCAGTGCCACCGCCAGAGTGTCCCCCACTTCCTCCTGACACAGGTGGCTATTGTCTATAGTCTCAGAGACACCTGTGGCACACAGCTTCCGGGCATACAATGAATGGCGGTAACCATAGTTCGTATCCATGGGTTCACCCCGATGGGGACAGTTGGCCCTTATGTGTCCAGGCTCCCGACACTGCCAGCAGACCACTGGGGCTGGGTCTGCAAGGGGTACATCCTGGGTGGGTTTGGCCGGCCGCCGGGTCTGGGGTGGAGATTTCCGGGGTTTGACTGGCCCCCTCCCAAAAGAACCCCCCTGCAGGTTTCTGGTGGCCTCATATCGCTCCACCAGGTCGACCATCTCTAAGGCATTCCCAGGTGACACCTGGCCAATCCAGTGCTGGAGAGGGTATGGCAAAGCCCTCCAGAATACATCTGCTAACAGACGGTCTAACATAGCAGTAGGAGTCAGTATGTCTGGCTGCAGCCATTTTTGCAACCGATGAAGCAATTCATAGTATTGTGGTCTGGCGGGTTCAGCCGGGTTAAACTCCCACTGATGCACCCGCTGGGCCCGGACCAAAACATTCACCCCAAGTCATGCCAGGATCTCACCTTTCACGGTCGGGTAGTCAGCTGCTTGATCATCTGGGAGGTCAAAAAACACTTGCTGGGGTCCAGACGCCAGGAACGGAGCGACGACCTCAGCCCACTGTTCTCGGGGTAATTTCTCCCTCACGGCCACCTTCTCGAACACTGCCAGATAGGTCTCAACATCATCCGAGGGGGTCATCTTAGGGATCGCTGCACGGACAGCTTTCCGGGCATCGTGGACGTACTGGGATGCTCCTGTCGCTTGTAAGGCCATCACCTGCTGAAGTAGTAGCTGGTTGGTCTCCTGCTGCTGCTTGTTGGCCTCCCGCTGCTGCAAGTTAGCCTCCACAAGGGCTTTTACAACCGCCTCCATTTTGTCAGGGAACACAGGCTGCAACTTTGCCGGCTTAATAAAGGACATATGTTTAGAAAAACAAAAATATTTCGGCCTTCACGCCAGCCTCACTGCTTTCTGCCCGCATCCGACACCAAATGTGGGGATTTGCTCAGGTAGACAGGTTAGCGGACGCAGTATAGAGGCAAGGACCCAGGTAGTAACTCAAACTTCAGTGTTTTATTTACACTCAGAAAAAAACATAACAGTCCTTGTGCTTGTTCACACAGCCAAACAAAACAGAGTTCACCTGAAGTCCTAGGTGTTGCTTCACACCTGCCTGAGAGCTCAGCAACCCCAAAGTTCAATGGCAGGCTTCCAGGCGGCCTGCACGCCTGTTTGCAGTCTTTAGTGTTCAGCCCAGAGGACTCCACAGCTTCACTGTCAGGATGGAAGATAATCCACACACCTGACAGTGCTGCCTGAGCTTTATAGCCCAGCCAAAACCCGGCCTGGAACATGGGGAGTAGTCACCCACCCAGCACTTTGACTACTCCCAGTAAAAGCCGTCCCGGATCAGCTATAGTAGCCATGCTACCTATCAAAAGTCTCAAACAGCTACTGCTGCTGACATGAAAAAAACGGCTCTTACTCCACCGAGGCCAGGAACCTCGGTGACACGTATCTATCGTCCACAATTATTCCCCGTGCCTTCTTACAATTGCCATACTTTAACAAACTTCCGATGTGTACACTTTACATATAAAGACTGCGGTGAGCGGGGCCCGTTGTAATAAATTACAGTGACTACATCGGGCCCTGCCGCAATTCCATCATCACTTGCCAGCCTCCACCCCCTGTATTGGAGCTCAGTATTTAAACAGAGACACTGTTATGGGGGGATCTGTGGATGATGCTATATGTGTCATCCACAGGTTCCCCCCATAGCAGTGCCATCCACAGATCCCCCCCCATAGCAGCGTCTTCCACAAATCCCACCATAACAGTGTCATCCACAAATCCCCATATAACGGCGTCATCCACAAATCCCCCCCCCCCATAACAGTGTCATCCACAGATCCCCATAACAGTGTCATCCACAGATCCCCCCCATAACAGTGTCATCCTCAGATCCCCCCCATAACAGTGTCATCCACAGATCCCCCCATAACAGTGTCATCCACAGATCCCCCATAACAGTGTCATCCACAGATCCCCCATAACAGTGTCATCCACAGATCCCCCATAACAGTGTCATCCACAGCTATCCCCATAACAGTGTCATCCACAGCTATCCCCATAACAGTGTCATCCACAGCTATCCCCATAACAGTGTCATCCACAGCTATCCCCATAACAGTGTCATCCACAGCTATCCCCATAACAGTGTCATCCACAGCTATCCCCATAACAGTGTCATCCACAGCTATCCCCTTAACAGTGTCATCCACAGATATCCCCTTAACAGTGTCATCCACAGATATCCCCTTAACAGTGTCATCCACAGATATCCCCTTAACAGTGTCATCCACAGATATCCCCTTAACAGTGTCATCCACAGATATCCCCTTAACAGTGTCATCCACAGATATCCCCTTAACAGTGTCATCCACAGATATCCCCTTAACAGTGTCATCCACAGATATCCCCATAAGTGTCATCCACAGATATCCCATAACAGCGCGTCATTCACAGATCCCCCATAATAGTGTCATCCACAGGTCCCCCATAATAGTGTCATCCACAGGTCCCCCATAACAGTGCATCATTCACAGATCCCCCATAACAGTGCGTCATCCACAGATCCCCTCCATAACAGTGTCATCCACAGACCACCATTAGTTCAAAACCCACCAAAAGAACACCTTTTGGTTAAAAATATTTTTTTCCTATTTTCACCCTCCTATTTTCGGCCCGAACCCCATTGAAGTCAATGGAGACCCATAGTTTTGGGCACTAAAATGGCTGTAAAATAGCCCTGGAAAGGGCTAGAGGGCTGAAAAAGGCACCAAAATGTAGGTAAATCCCTGCAAACAAATGTGGATAGGAAAATGACTTAAATAAAATAAATAAAAATTAACCAATATTAATTGGCAACTTGGAGGAGGAGGTGGAATAGGAGGTTGGGGTGGCGTCAGGTGGGAATGCTATGGTAGTTGAAGTTCTCCTCACAGCCATAAAGGGTTCATGTCTGCCTGCAGTGCCATAGGCCTCATTTACAGCTTCAGGCCCATGGCAACCATACATAGGAGTTGGAGAAGTTCTCATCACATTCAAAAAGGATTCATGTCTGCCAGCAGTGCCACAGGCCAGATTCGGGCCAAAGACAATCATACATGGGAGTTGGAGAAGTTGTCATCACAACCAAAAAGCACTCATGCCTCCCTGCAGTGTCACAGGCCTCATGCACAGACTCAGGCCCCTGGCACCCACAAATATGAGAGTTCAAATCACGACAAAACAGTATTGATTTCACCCAGCAGTGCTACAGGCAACAATCACTCATTCAGGCCCATGGCTCCTGCAAAGAGGAGAGCGGTCCCGTAACAGCAACACAGGCTTCAGGTCAACCTGCAATCGAACAGGCCATTATCATTTATGTAGGCCCTAGCACCCAGGCAGGTGAGCGGTCCCATAACAGCAAAACAGGCATCATGTTACCCAGCAATGGAACAGGCCACTTTCAGCAATTTAGGCCCTAGCACCCAGACAGAGGAGAGAGTTCCCATAACAGCAAAACAGGCATCATGTCACCCACCAATGCAACAGGCCACTTTCAGGAATTTAGGCCCTAGCACCCAGACAGAGAAGAGAGGTCCCATAACAGCAAAACAGGCATCATGTTACCCAGCAATGGAACAGGCCACTTTCAGCAATTTAGGCCCTAGCACCCAGACAGAGGAGAGAGGTCCCATAACAGCAAAACAGGCATCATTTCACCCAGCAATGCAGCAGTGCCCTGGAGTACAAGAATGTATGGTTGAGGGCGAGGCAGTTATAAATGTCTATTCTGCACAAGGTACGAACAAGTCCTGTGGGATCAATGCCTGGTTAATTTTAATGAACGTGAGCTTGTCCACGTTGGCTGTGGACAGGCGGCTGCATTTGTCTGTAATGACGCCCCCCTGCCGTGCTAAATACACGTTCAGACAATACACTGGCCGCAGGGCAGGCCAGCACCTCCAAGGCATAAAGGGCAAGCTCTGGCCATGTGGACAATTTGGAGACCCAGAAGTTGAATGGGGCAGAACCATCAGTCAGTACGCGGAGGCATGTTAACATGTACTGTTCCACCATGTTGTTGAAATGCTGCCTCCTGCTAACACGTTCCCGATCAGCTGGTGGTGCAGTTTGCTGTGGCGTGGTGACAAAACTTTTCCACATCTCGGCCATGCTAACCCTGCTTTCTGAGAAGCTGGCCGTGACACAGCTGCGTTGGCGACCTCCTCCGCTATCTCCTTGTGCTTCCACTTGTCCCCCCGTGTCAGTTGGAAATTCCCTCAGGAGCGCGTCTACCAGCGTGCGCTTGTAGTCGCACATCTTCCTATCACGCTCCAGTGCGGGAATTAAGGTGGGCGCGTTGTCCTTGTACCAGGGATCCAGCAGGGTGGCAACCCAGAAGTTAACACATGTTAACTCTGCTGTCGTTGCGCAGACACTGCAGCATGTATTCGCTCATGTGTGCCAGGCTGCCCAGATGTAACGATAAGCTGTCCTCTGTAGGTGGTGTATCGTCTGTGTCCTCTGTATCCCCCAGCCATGCTCCAGTGATGGCCCTGAGCTGCGTAGGGTGCCACCCTGCAGTGAAACCGGTTCCTCCTCCTCCTCCACCTCATCCTCCTCCTCCTCCAGAAGTGTGCCCTGGCTGTCCACATGTGTACCTGGCCTCTGCTGGTGCAGGAACCCACCCTCTGAGCCACTTCTTTATGACCTGCCTGAAACCCTGTTAAAAGCCACCTCTTCCTCCTCCTCCTCCTGTGCTGCATCTTCTTCCATCCTCGCCGTAATATTTTTTTCAAGGGGACATAGAAGGGGTATTGTAATGCTAACAACAGCGACATCAGCACTGGCCATGTTGGTTGAGTACTCCAAAGACCGCAACAAGGTACACAGGTTTTGCATGCAGGCCCAGTTACTGGTGGTGCTGATCCGCAGAGCGACTGACCCGTTCATACTGTATATGAAACTCCACTATCGCCCGCTGCTGCTCGCACAGTCTCTCTATCATATGTAAGGTGGAGTTCCACCTGGTGGGCATGTCGCATATGAGGCGGTGAGCAGGAAGGCCGAAGTTACACTGCAGCGCAGGCGAGCAGCGGCAGGGGGAGAACGTCGAAAGCACACACATACAGACCGCACTTTCAGCAGCAGCTCTGACTTGTCTGGGTAGTTTTTAAGAAACTTCTGCACCACCAGATTCAGCACATGCACCAGGCAAGAGATGTGCGTCAAACCGGCTAGTCCCAGAGCTGCAACGAGAATTCGCCCATTATCGCACACCAGCAGGCCGGACTTGAGGCTCACCGGCAGCAACCACTCATTAGTCTGCTGTTCTATGTCCCGCTAAAGCTCCTGTGCGGTGTGGGGTATGTCACCCAAACACATGAGTTTTAAAATCGCCTGCTGATGTTTACCCTGGGTTGTGCTGAAGTTGGGGGTGAGATTCTTTTGATGACCGGATGTGGGGGTGGTAGAAAAGGAGGAGGAGGAGGATGATGTGGAGTAGGAGGAGGAAGCAACAGGAGGCAACGAATAATGCCCTGCGATCCTCGGTGGTGGAAGGACATGCACCAAACCGCTATCCGCCTCGGGCCCAGCCACCACTACGTTTACCCAGTGTGCAGTTAGGGAGATATAGCGACCCTGGCCGTGTTTACTGGTCCATGTTTCCCCTCACCCATGACAGCACCCCATGCGACTCAGGACCTCCCATCTGGACAGGAAACCTGAGAAGATAAAAGGTTCACTCCCCCATCAAGCACCAGTTCAGGTTTCCTGTCCTCCAGATGGGAGATCCCGAGAAGCATGTCCAGTGGGGATCCGCTAATTTCTCTCACTTCCATTCGGTTAGCACCCTGCCACTGGGGGGGGGGGGGGGGTTCTGGGGATAGCCTTTACCGTAGGGGATCCTTTCCCAGGAGAGCATTAGTCCTGTGGCTGTGTCCGGGAGCCGCTCCCCGCAAGTCTGCCTTTATCCCTCCTGCTGTCCGGACCTGTGGGGAGCGGCTGTGTCACGACTGTGACTGATCCAGACAGGTCTGGGAGGAGAAGGTCGCAGCGACTTGCTACTCGCGATAGCTTGTGAGTTTGCTCCGTGGTTCAGGGAATGTCATCCGGGTTTTGCCTTATGAACCTTTTTGTCCTGACTGGGAGTTTGTAGGCATTCTTCTCAGGTGAGTGCTGTCTGCCACTCCCAGCTACTATATTAGTTTCAGTTTCACTTGCAGTCATTGCCAGATATAGTCCTTACTTCCAGTGCTATGCTGACCTTTGAAGGAGATCGTTTGACGGTATTGCTGTGGAGCTCTTGTCTGGCGTGGACTGTCGTTATTGGGATCATCTTCTCTGCTCGTGACTGGATAAGTCTATCTCTGCTGGAGATTGTTTGTTTGTTGCTGTCTTCCCCTGTTGTTCTCCTAGACATGAGTGATCGTGACTAGTGCTCCCATCTGCCTTTCCCCAGTCTAGTCTTCTGAGGGTGACTCAGGGTTTAGGCATCCTGCTCGCCGCACGGGTTTACACCCCGTCTAGGGTATCAGGGCAGACAGGTGCCAGCTTAGGGTTTGTCAGGGGTGGCCGTTCTATTTCCCATCCATAGATAAGGGTCCCCCTTCCCCTCCGTCTGGTGCGACACGACTGCTGCTCCCCTCTGTTACTTCCGGGTTGGGGCCTCCGCCTACAGTCAGCGTGTAGGCCACGGTCATGAGCGCTTCTGCGCATGCGCGTGGCCGCGATCTGCCGTGCGCTCTTCATTGACGTCAGAAGCCGAGGCGCGTCCTTTAAACTATAAATGCGGCGCAGGAGCAGGCAGCCAGCGGTGTGGCACACAGTGGTTGTGCTGAAGAGGATCTCAGCCGAGCAGCAGTATGACTGAGCCCTCAGATTTTTTCCTACTGAAGATATGCAGCCTTTACTTAAAGCAGTTAGCTCTACCATGCAGCTGGAGGATATTAAACAGTGTAAGTCAATTGCGGACCAGGCCTTTCAAGCGCTAGGCTCAAAGAAGCATAGAGTATTCACAATCCATGAAAATTTACAGGCTTTAATCAAAAAAGAATGGAAGAACCCTGAAATTCTTCATCCCAAATTCTGTTAAAAGAAAATACCCATATGATGAATCAGTGTCCACAGTGTGGGATGGGGCTCCGACCGTAGACGCTCCGGTCGCCAAAATAGCTAAAAAAGCGGCCCTTCCTTTTGACCACTTGGGTTGTCTGGCTGATCCATTAGATAAAAAAGCTGATATATATTTAAAACTGACAAGGGAGACAGCAGCCACATGCCACAGACCGGCTATCGCAGCCACTTGGGTGTCTAGGTCCCTCCGTCTTTGGTTCGACCAGCTGGAGAATCACCTTACAGAAAAGAAATCCAGAGAAGAGATCCTAGCCTCACTACCTACCTTTTCTAAGGCTGCAGATTTTTTAACAGATACATCTACAGACGTTATCCGGTTCGCTGCAAAATCCTCTGCTATGACTAATGCAGCTAGAAGGGCAATATGGCTAAAATCCCTGGAAAGGGGATCAGGGCTCAAAATCTAGGCTCTGTTCCCTCCCATGTGAAGGCAACAGACTTTTCGGATCCTGCCTGGACGACATTATAGCAAAGGCTTCAGACAGGAAGAAAGGTTTCTAACTCCTCAAAAGAATTCCTTTTTTCGTAAGCCTCAACAGGGGTTCAGGAGACAGAGAGGACGGCCGTACAACAAAAAAGAAAGACAGATTTCAGAGGAAATCAGGAGGATTTCTTTTTAAGACCCAAGATAGTAGACCTAAAGAGAAGCAATGAGGGGGAAGACTGCCGTCTTTTTTCCCAGCTTGGTTAGCGATTACTCAGAACACGTGGGTTCTGGGGGGGATAGAAAGGGGATTCCGTTTTTTTGTTCAAACCCCTATTCACAGGGATGTGTAAAAATCCAAAGCTCTAGAATCCGAAGTTCAATTACTGATAAACAAGGGGGTGGTATGCCAAGTACCGAAGGGGGGCGAAGGCAACGGGTTTTACTCCCCTCTTTTTTTAGTCAAAAAACCCAATAGTTCCTTCCGCATGATATTAAACTTTAAAAAAAATGAACAAGTTTCTAAAATACAAGAAATTTCGTATGGAAACATTAAAGACGACGGTGGATCTATTATTCAAGGACTGCTGGATGGCCAGCATAGACCTAGAAGATGCATATTAAAAATGTTAAGAACTGCAGTCCATGTACAGGGTCATCTACTGCATCTACAGTACAAGGCGCTTCCCTTCGGTGTCTCTCAGGCCCCAATTCACGAAGGTGGTGGCATAGATGTTAGCCTTTCTCAGATTGTCCAAAATAGTCGTAAGACCATACCTGGACGACTTCTTGTTCATCTCTAACACGATTGAAGCATTACAAAAGGATCTGACTTTGGTGTGCTGACTGCTAAACGACCTTGGGTGGAAAATGAATCAGGAAAAATCTTGTTTAACTCCATCTCAAGTTTGCAACTTTCTAGGAATGAGCTTGGATTCCAAATCCTAGAAAACAATCCTTCCTCAGACAAAGGTGGCATCGACCATAGAACACGTCTGGGTTCTATTTCGTTCCTTCTACTGTTCCTTCAGGCATTCAATGAGAGATCTGGGGCATTTGACGGCTACAATCCCGGCGGTGCCCTTTGCACAAATTCATACAAGACTACTACAGTCGGACATTTTGCAGGCCTGGAACGGACTTCACAAATAGAGATGTCACGAACATAAAATTTTCTGTTCGCGAACAACGAACCCGAACTTTTCGCGAACAGGCAAACAGGGCGAACCGCAATAGACCTCTATTGGCAGGCGAATATTAAAACCCACAGTGACTCATTCTAGCTAACCTATTTTATGACATCTAAATCTACCCTAACATTTTATTTTCTAACCTACTTTTAAATGCTAATTTAGTTATTTAACATATTTTAATTACTTGTAAAATAAAAAAAATCACTCTACACCATGTCAAAAGCCAGGTATGTGCAGGCTGACTATCTATCCATAAGACAGGGTGTCAGCATACCTTACAATGACAGGTTTGAGCAATTTAGACAAACAAACATAAGTTCTCAATCCAAAAGGAGAGAAATTGCTTAGCATTGGTCGGCTATCTAGAGGGGCCTGGACCCTAGACCATTATCATTAGGGCGACAAAAATTGTAATTTTATATGCCAGCCTAACTCCTCTCTCACTGCCTAAGAGAGCTGCATAAACATTTCCCAACATTTAAATCTCATTTGCATACACATGACCAAGAAATGCTAATGAGCAATATAGCAGTATCTGCCTTGTTTGTAAACTGAAACACGATTTGCATAGCTTTCCCATAGTCCCATGTTATGCAAATGAGTTTATATGACAAAACAGAATAGAAAGATTATAAAGTTAGTCTTTAAAAAATTGCAAAATCAAAAAAAAACTAGGCAGCCTTCCTAATCATTGAGATGAGAGCTAGGTGGCATATAAAAAAAAAAAAAAAAAAATGTTGTCACCCTAATGATAATCATCTATGTGCACAGGTCCCCCTAGATACCTAACACTAAACAGACAATTTCCCTTCTGGGAAAACTCCCTTCTGGGAAAACTCCCTTCTGGGAAAACTGGTTAATACCCAGGCTGCCTTGCTAAGGTATGCTGATGATCTGTCTGTCTGATGGATTGTTGGCCCTGCATATACCTGGTGCTTGGCGGCCATAGGGGAGAACTGTTCTGTGTTGTCCATTGAATGTTTTATGTAATAATACAAATAATAATAAGATTTTATTATAGGCAGGCTAGGGTAAATGTCTGTAAGTCTGTCTTTGTCTGTTTTATAAAATACAAAGATTAGTTTTTTTAGTCAGCTACCTTACTGTATGTTAAAACTCATTTGCATACACATGGCCAAGAAATGCTAATGAGCAATATAGCAGTATCTGCCTTGTTTGTAAACTGAAACACAATTTGCATAGCTTTCCCATGTTATGCAAATGAGTTTATATGACAAAACAGAATAGAAAGATTATAAAATTAGTCTTTAAACAATTGCAAAATAAAAAAAAAAACTATGCAGCCTTCCTAATCATTGAGATGAGAGCTAGGTGGCATATTAAAAAAAAATAAAAAAATGTTGTCACCCTAATGATGATCATCTATGCGCACAGGTCCCCCTAGATACCTAACCCTAAATAGACAATTTTCCTTTTGGAAAAACTGGTTAAAACCCAGGCTGCCTTGCTAAGGTAATGCTGATGATCTGTCTGTCTGATGGATTGTTGGTCCTGCATATACCTGGTGCTTGGTGGCCATAGGGGAGAACTGTTCTGTATTGGTAATTGGATGTTTTATGTAATAATACAAACAACAACAATAATAACTAGAAAGTGCTGTTTCTGAAGAAACCACAGGATGTTGGCTTGGAATATGATTGGCTGTTTGTGGTTCCACCTACTTTCTTGAATTTTAATGCCAGTCCTCAAGTGACCAATTGTGCCAAGTTTGAAGACTGTGCCAATAACAGGCTACGAGCTGCGGCAGTTTTACATTTTCCCATTTAAACCAATTGCTAAAATTTGATTGGCTGATATAGACTCCGCCCACTTTTAACAATTTTGACCCCAATGACCCACGGTGCCAAGTTTGGGTATTCTCATTTAAATACTGTGAAAATGGCAGCTTTTTAAAGTTTTCCCATTGAAGTCAATAGGGAAAATCTGATTGGTTGTAGTTTGCCCCGCCCACTTTTTCCAATTTTGAATTGGACATAACCTACCACCTGATTTCTGAAATTTGAAGCCCCTGACATAAAAAATTTGAGAATTGCAGCATTTTTGGAAGTTAAAATTTTTCAAATTTTCATTTTTCACACTCAAAGAAATCTGATTGGTTGATTTTGGCCCCACCCACTTTTCAGAATTCTAATCCCAGTCCTCCAATGACCAACTGTGCCAAGTTTGAAGACTGTGCCAATAACCGTCTACGAGCAGCGGCAGTTTAAAATTTTCCCATTTAAACCAATTGCTGAAATTTGATTGGCCGATTTAGACTCCGCCCACTTATAAAATTTTTGACCCCAGTCACCCAATGACCCACGGTGCCAAGTTTGGGTATTCTCGTTTAAATGCTGTGAGAATGGTAGCTTTTTAAAGTTTTCCTATTGAAGTCAATAGGGAAAATCTGATTGGTTGTAGCTCCGCCCACTTTTTAATGTCCCCAAAATGTGACATAAATTTTCAGGTTGACCCCATGACTAAGTGACCCAAGTTTGGTGAGTTTCACTCCGAAGCTGTATGAGTGACAAACGCTTGCATTTTTCCAATAAAACTCTATGGGAAAAAAAGAGGTTTTCGTGGGCCCGTCCCAGGGGCCCGGAGGGTGGGATCGGTTAAAAAAGCACAAGCAACCTATTCGGGTATGTGCCGAACAAGTGTGCAAAGTTTGGTAATCCTAAAACTGTGGGAGGAGTAGCGTATAGAAATTTGCTAAATTTTCATTGGCCGTTGGTAGCTCCGCCCACTTTGGGGTGTCCCCTCAAATTTACCCATTTATTCGGGTTGACACCAACAATATGTGATCCAAGTTTGGGGAGCGTAGCTTCAAAATTGTGCGAGTGGGAGCGATTTGAAAATTTTCCCTGTCAAAGTAAAAAGGAAAAAGTGGGTGTTCCCGCCCCAGGGGCCCCGAGGTTGGGATCGCTTAATAAAGCACAAGCAACATACTTCGCTATAGGCCGAAAAAGTGTGGAAAGTTTGGGGTCTGTAGCACAAAAACTGTAGGAGTAGCGTTTAGAAAAACGGGGGGCGGAGAATAATAATAATAAGCTGAAATAATCAAATAACAATATGTTGGCTTTGACAAGCAAACATAATAATTTTGTCTTTGTCTGTTTTATAAAGGACAAAAATTATGAATAAAAACGTTTTATAGACATTATGCAAAGACAGTGTTTGATGATAATAGCATAGTTTTTCTGAGATCAAGGATCCTAATATAGGACTATATATATTTATATTTCTATAGGGTAAAACAGCCTGTCCCTTTAAGGTATAATACTCAATCAAACATACAGTAAGGTAGCTGACTAAAGAAACAAATCTTTGTATTTTATGAAACAGACAAAGACAGACTTACAGACATTTACCCTAGCCTGCCTATAATAAAATCTTATTATTATTTGTATTATTACATAAAACATTCAATGGACAACACAGAACAGTTCTCCCCTATGGCCGCCAAGCACCAGGTATATGCAGGGCCAACAATCCATCAGACAGACAGATCATCAGCATACCTTAGCAAGGCAGCCTGGGTATTAACCAGTTTTCCCAGAAGGGAGTTTTCCCAGAAGGAAATTGTCTGTTTAGTGTTAGGTATCTAGGGGACCTGTGCACATAGATGATTATCATTAGGGTGACAACATTTTTTTTTTTTTTTTTTTTTATATGCCACCTAGCTCTCATCTCAATGATTAGGAAGGCTGCCTAGTTTTTTTGATTTTGCAATTTTTTAAAGACTAACTTTATAATCTTTCTATTCTGTTTTGTCATATAAACTCATTTGCATAACATGGGACTATGGGAAAGCTATGCAAATCGTGTTTCAGTTTACAAACAAGGCAGATACTGCTATATTGCTCATTAGCATTTCTTGGTCATGTGTATGCAAATGAGATTTAAATGTTGGGAAATGTTTATGCAGCTCTCTTAGGCAGTGAGAGAGGAGTTAGGCTGGCATATAAAATTACAATTTTTGTCGCCCTAATGATAATGGTCTAGGGTCCAGGCCCCTCTAGATAGCCGACCAATGCTAAGCAATTTCTCTCCTTTTGGATTGAGAACTTATGTTTGAAAGCTCATGATTGTCATTGTAAGGTATGCTGACACCCTGTCTTATGGATAGATAGTCAGCCTGCACATACCTGGCTTTTGGCATGAATTGAGTGGTTTAAGTTAAATGTGATAGAAAATGATTATTAATGATATTATTGATATATCATTTTCAGAAAGGACTTTTTTTTGGTTTGAGGGTTGGGGTGGACAGAGAACATTAGGTAATACTCTCCCTGCTTTAACATTGTAGCTTTAGATTGAATTTACTATGCCTGGCTTTGGTAGGAAGGTAAGCTGAATGTAAGAATGCAGGGCGAATCTGTTCGCTGGCAGAAGCGAGCATGTTCGCAGGGAACTGTTCACAGTCGAACAGTTCGGGACATCTCTATTCACAAACACTGGAGATGAAATTTCATCTTTCCTCCAGAGCAAGGTCATCCCTTCTGTGGTGGACATCCTAAACAAAATCTCTCAGAAGGCAGTCTCTGGTCCCTTCTGAGCCCAATCTTGATAACAACAGATGCCAGTCCCTGGGGGTGGGGCGCACATTCAGAGGGAAGATGCTGGCAAGGTGGGATTTATAGACAAGAAATTCCTCTTCAAACTTCAAAGAACTCAAAGCAGTAGAAATGGCTTTAAAAGTAGCGATTCCAGAAATCTCGCACAGGAAGATTGTCCTTTATTCCGACAACTCAACAACAGTGGCTTATATAAATCACCAGGGGGGACACGAGTTGCGTCCCTTCTCTCCCTCTGCCATGAAATCTTTCAACTAGCAGAAAGGAGAAATCTTTCTTTATCTGCAATCCATCTGAAAGGAAAAGAGAATGTCCTGGCAGATTACCTAAGTAGAAACAAGCTCAGTCAAGGGGAATGGAGTCTAAACATGGAAATTTTCTCTCCTACACTAGATGTGTTTGCGTCTCGCAAGAACAAAAAAGTGGAAAGATTCTTCTCCCTCAACTGTTCAGAAAATCCTACAGCAGTGGATGGTCTGGCACAAGACTGGGATCAGGAGTTTGGATATGCCTTCCCTCCATTTGCCCTGATTCCCCAAGTCCTAAGGAAAGTGCAGAGGGAAGGAGCTTCCATTATACTAATAGCTCCAAGATGGCCGAAAGATGAGCTGGTACTCAACCCTGATGAGCCTGACATCGGGTCCTCCTTCGTTCATTCCTCCAAGGGAGGATCTTCTCTCCCAGGGCCCTGTCCTTTACTCCAATCCAGAGATTCTTCAGCTGGCAGCTTGGAAATTGACAGGGAAATCTAGTTAGGGAGAGGCCTTTTCGACAAAGTAGTCTCAACCTTATTAGGTAGCAGGAAAGTAACCACAGCTAGGAAGTATAATAGGGTCTGGAAACTGTTTTCCTCTTTTTTAGGATCTAGTCCAGATCCTTTCATTCCTCCCGAAATCCCTAAGGTCCTTGACTTCTTACAGGCAGGTTTAGACAAAGGTCTTAAAGCATCCACCTTAAGGGTTCAAGTAGCAGCATTAAACTATTTTTTTGATTACAAACTAGCAACCCATCCTTGGGTCAAGTGCTTCCTGTCCACAGCAGCCAGACTCCTTCCTTCTCTCAGAACCCTATCCCCTCCATGGGATCTAAATAAGGTGTTGACAGCTTTCCCAAGAACCCTTCGAGCCTCTGTCCGATCTCCCGATTGACACTCTCTCAATAAAAACAGCCTTACTTCTAGCTATCACCTCCGCAAGAAGGGTCTCAGAGATCCAGACCTTTTCCGCCTTTCCTCCCTATACTACAATTCAAGAGAACATAGTAACATAGTAACATAGTATACAAGACCGAAAAAAGACATTTGTCCATCCAGTTCGGCCTGTTTCCTACAAGTTGATCCAGAGGAAGGCAAAAAAACCCTGTGAGGCAGAAGCCAATTTTCTTCACTTAAGGGGAAAAAAATTCCTTCCCGACTCCATTCAGGCAATCAGAATAACTCCCTGGATCAACGACCCCTCTCTAGTAGCTGTAGCCTGTAATATTATTACACTCCAGAAATAAATCCAGTCCCCTCTTGAATTCCTTTATTGTACTTACCATCACCACCTCCTCAGGCAGAGAGTTCCATAGTCTCACTGCTCTTACAGTGAAGAATCCTTTTCTATGTTTGTGTACAAACCTTCTTTCCTCCAGACGCAGAGGATGTCCCCTTGTCACAGTCACAGTCCTGGGGATAAATAGATGATGGGACAGATCTCTGTACTGACCCCTGATATATTTATACATAGTTATTAGATCTCCCCTCAGTCGTCTTTTTCTAAAGTGAATAACCCTAATTTTGATAACCTTTCAGGGTACTGTAGATCCCTCATTCCAGTTATTACTTTAGTTGCCCTCCTCTGAACCCTCTCCAGCTCTGCTATGTCTGTCTTGTTCACAGGAGCCCAGAACTGTACACTGTACTCCATGTGTGGTCTGACTAGTGATTTGTAAAGTGGTAGGACTATGTTCTCATCACGGGCATCTATGCCCCTTTGATGCAACCCATCATCTTATTGGCCTTGGCAGTAGCTGCCTGACACTGGTTTTTGCAGCTTAATTTGCTGTTTATTAAAATTCCTAGATCCTTTTCCATGTCAGTGTTACCGAGTGTTTTACCATTTAATATGTACGGGTGACTTGCATTATTCCTTCCCATGTGCATAACTTTACATTTGTCAGTGTTAAACCTCATCTGCCATTTTTCTGCCCAAGCCTCCAATCTATCCAGATCCCTCTGTAGCAGAAAACTGTCCTCTTCAGTGTTAATTACTTTACACAGTTTAGTGTCATCTGCAAAAATTGGTATTTTACTGTGCAGGCCTTCTACAAGATCATTAATAAATATATTGAAGAGAATAGGGCCCAATACTGACCCCTGAGGTACCCCACTAGTTACAGTGACCCAATCTGAGTATCTACCGTTAATAACCACCCTCTGTTTTCTGTCACTCAGCCAGTTACTTACCCACATACAGACATTTTCTCCCAGTCCGAGCATCCTCATTTTATATACTAACCTTTTATGAGGTACGGTGTCAAATGCTTTGGAGAAGTCCAGATATACGACATCCATTGATTCGCCGCTGTCAAGTCTAGAACTTAGCTCCTCATAGAAGCTGATTAAATGTGTTTGGCATGACCGATCCCTCATGAGTGGGGGTGTATGCCATCCGGTCCTGGCGATTTGTCTATTTTAATCTTTTTAAGTCGCTGTTGTACTTCTTCCTGGGTCAGACAGGGCACTTTTAATGGGGGATTTACTTTTACATTCTGCATTTCATCTGACAGTTTATTTTCCTCAGTGAATATAGTGGAGAAAAAAATATTTAATAGTTTTGCTTTATCCTCGTCGCTCTCTGCAACTCCCCCCTCATTGCTATGTAGAGGGCCGACTCCTTCAGATTTATATTTTTTACTATTTATATAATTGAAGAACATTTTAGGGTTAGTTTTACTCTCTTTGGCAATTAATCTCTCGGTCTCTAGTTTGGCAAATTTTATTAGTTTTTTACATATTCTATTTTTTTCCTTATAGTTTATCAGTGCTTCCTGACTCCCCTCCTGTTTTAGCGATTTATATGCTTTCTTTTTGTCATTTATTGCCTTCTTTACGGTTCCATTTATCCACATTGGTTTCTTATTGTTCCTTAGCCTTTTATTCCTATAAGGTATGTACCTCTCACAATTAGATGTTACAATGCTTTTAAAAATCTCCCATTTTATGGTTGTATTTTTATTTTTGAGGACTTTGTCCCAGTTAGTTAGGCCTATGGCCTCGCTTAGTTGGCTAAATTTTGCTTTTTTGAAGTTTGGTATTTTTGTTCCTCCCTTTAGAAACTCTCGTTTGAAGGATAATTGGAAGGTTATAACTTTATGGTCACTATTTCCCAGGTGTCCCCCAACCTGCACATCTGTTGTTCTATCAGGTCTATTGGTTAATACTAAGTCCAGTATGGCCGTCCCTCTAGTGGGGTCCTGAACCAGTTGGGAAAGGAAATTGTCTTTGGCTATTGCCAAGAACCTGTTTCCTTTTTGGGATGTACAGCTTTCAGTTTCCCAGTCTATATCTGGGTAGTTGAAGTCCCCCATGATAACGACTTCATTATGATTTGCCGCCTCGTCTATTTCGTTTAGTAATAGATTTTCTGTGGACTCTGGTATATTCGGTGGTTTATAATACACTCCTATTATTATTTTATTATTGTTTTTTGCTCCATGTATTTCTACCCACAGTGACTCCACATGTTCATGTCCCTCAGAGATGTATTCTCGAATTACGGGATTTAGACACAACTTCACGTAGAGGCAGACCCCTCCACCTCTCCGGTTTTGACGATCCTTTCTAAACAGATTGTAACCTTTTATATTAACTGCCCAGTCATAGCTATCATCCAGCCATGTCTCAGTTATTCCCACTATGTCATAGTCCTCCTCACACATCACTAATTCCAGTTCACCAGTCTTGTTAGTCAGGCTTCTGGCATTAGTATACATACATTTGACAGGTTTATGTGTATTTTTTACCCTACATCTTTTATTCTGAGCTGTTCTAGTCCCCCCTTCCATTCCTCCCCCAGACACACTACCTCGCCCCTGGTCTCTATCTGCACTATCTTCCCCTCCTATAACGTAATTACCCTCCCCCCCAGTCCCTAGTTTAAACACTCCTCCAACCTTCTGGCCATCTTTCTCCCCAACACAGCTGCCCCTTCCCCATTGAGGTGCAGCCCGTCCCTACGGTAGAGCCTGTAGCCAACAGAGAAGTCGGCCCAGTTCTCCAGGAACCCGAACCCCTCCTTCCTACACCAGTTCTTGAGCCACTTGTTAACCTCCCTAATCTCCCGCTGCCTTTCTTGTGTGGCTCGTGGTACAGGCAGTATTTCAGAAAATACTACTTTTGAGGTCCTTGCCCTAAGCTTTTGGCCTAAATCCCTGAAATCATTTTTAAGGACTCTCCGCCTTCCTCTAACTTTGTCATTGGTTCCGATATGGACCATGACCGCTGGATCTTCTCAAGTAATCAAGTAATTATCAGACCCCTGCCAATCTTCCTGTTTAAAGTAGTTTCTGACTTCCACAGGAATCAGGGCATTGTATTACCATCCTTTTTTCCATATCCTTCCAACAGTTCAGAACAAAAATTCCACTGTTTAGATGTGAGGAGGTGCCTGATAGCTTATTTGGAAGCTACTTCTTCCTGGAGTCTGGATGAGAATCTTTTGGTCCAGTTTTTTGGAAAAAACAAAGGACGCAAGGTATCCTCTGCTGTCATTTCTAGATGAGTTAAAAAGGCCATAGTTAAGACCTATGTTTCCTTAGGGCTTTTCGCTCCATCGGGCTTTGGGGCCCACTCGACCAGAGCAGTCTCAGCCTCCTGGGCGGAAAAAGCAGACGCCTCCTTAGCACAGATTTGTAGAGCAGCCACATGGAGTTTTCCACATACCTTCCTTTAGCATTATAGACTACAGCTTCATTCTGATGCATCCTTCAGTAGGAAGGTCCTTCAGGCTGTAATCCCGGCCTAAGTTCCAATTTATAGTCTATCTCGCATGGGGTGCCTTCATGGGTGAGGGGAAAACAATATTGCTTACTGGTAATCGTTTTCTCGATACCCATGATGGCACCCCCTTAAATTCCCTCCCTTAAAAATAAAAAATAAAAACTTTTGTAGGCCTGTATGATGTAATATGGGCACATAGGAATTTACCTAGTATATTAGGAATTCCTACACATTCTGATCACTGTTCTGTACGGAGTACAATTTATTTATTTCACTGGTGCTTGGTGGGGGTGTGAACCTTTTTATCTTTTCAGGTTTCCTGTCCAGATGGGAGGTCCTGAGTCGCATGGGGTGCCGTCATGGGTATCGAGAAAAATGACTACCGGTTAGCAATATTGGTATCTGTGGTTATGGGGACCTTGCCACAAATGGCTTTGTGCAGCGCACACTTGATTTTATCCTCCACTTGGTTTTGCAGGGAAGGGACAGCTTGCCTGGAAAAGTAGTGGCGGCTGGGAACAACGTACTGGGGGACAGCCACCGCCATCAGCTATTTGAAACAGTCCGTCTCCACCAGACGGAATGACAGCATTTCAAAGGCCAGTAATTTCGAAATGCTGGCATTCAAGGCCAGGGCTCGAGGGTGGGTAGGTGGGTATTTCCTCCTTCTCTCCAATGTTTGGGAGATAGACAGCTGAATGCTGCCGTGTGACATGGTGGAGATGCTTGGTGATGGTGTCGTATGTGGTGGTGGTGGAATATCCTCTGTTTGCTGGTCGCCAGGTGCCACGGTGACCCCAGAGGTGGAGGGAGAGGCCGAGCCAGCAGCAGAAGAGGGAGCAGGAGGAGCATGAGAGAGTTCCTTGTTTTTAAGGTGTTTACTCCACTGCAGTTCATGCTTTGCATGTAGATGCCTGGCCATGCAGGTTGTGCTCAGGTTAAGAACATTTATGCCTCACTTCAGGCTCTGATGGCACAATATGCAAACCACTCGTGTCTTGCCGTCAGGACATTGTGTGAAGAACTGCCACGCTAATTAACTCCTTGGAGCAGGCCTTGGTGTGCTCGGTGCCTGGGTGCGGTGGACAGTAGCAGGCGTACTGTCTCTGGAACGGCCGCTGCGCTTTTGCACCCTTCTCCCTCTTTTGCTGTGCTGTTGTCTCTGTGCGATCACCGCCTCTTCCTCAGAACTTCACGCCTCACTAGCATGACCTTTAGTCCAGTCTGGGTCTAGGACTTCATCATCCTCTACATCATCTTCCAACCACTCATGACCCCTGCCCTCCTCGTCGGTCTGCACATTGCAGAAAGCCACAGCAGTTGGCACCTGTGTTTCGTCATCATCAGAGACGTTTTGTGGTGGTATTCCCATGTCCTCATCCTGCAACAAAAGTGGTTGAGCATCAGTGCATTCAAGGTCTTCCTCTTCTGGGGCAGGGCTATGTGGATGGTCCGGGGAAACCCTGCCAACAGATTCATGAAAAAGCATGAGACTTTCCTGCATGATTTGGGGCTCTGACTGCTTGGCTGATTTGCAAGGGGGTGAGGTGGAAGACTGATGGGCATGGGCTGCAGGTGCCAACTCTGAGCTTTCTGCAGAGGACTGGGTGTTAGATACTGTAAAGGAACTGGGGCACTGTCAGTCACTGTCACGGCGGGAAGTGGGGGAAACCCGCCACTGTGCATCATCCACGGCCGCTAAGACAGATAGCAGGAAAAGGGAGCTGGTGACCTCCTGAAGCATCCCTATAGAGCCCTGGCCTCCTAACTGTATGGGCCGACCTTGAAGGTAGAAGGGCCCATACCTCAGGAACCTGGAGCCCTAAGAATCCCTGGATATATTGACAGGGCAGAGACCACCTGCTCATCCAATACCACAGAGGAGCAGGAGTCTCCAGAGGCCCCTCTGCAGCCGGGAACCAGACAGTGTACGCCCTCACGACAGGTAAGTAACAGAGCAAGCCACATACACAAAGCCCACACTTACCTGCCGCACTGGAGAAGCCGAACCAGCACCAGGACCTCCTGGACCCCCATACGGACACCAGTTGCTTAAACCCCTCCGGGAAAGTAAGCCCCTTCCGGAGCAGCAAACAACTACGACCACACTCTAGACAGACCCACAGCATAACATCAACACAAGGTGGGGATGAGCAAAACAAGCACACTGGAGGGGATACACCAAACAGACAAGATAAACAAAGGAGAATGAAACTGATATAACGAATAAGGGTGGCTTGCGCAGACATAACAGTGGGAACACACAACAAGCTCCAGCACACACTCTCACTGTGGCTGGACAAACAAAACTGACCTCAGGCTCCAAACACACACACATAAGGAGGCCTGAGGTCACACCCACTAGACACCCATTAACTCTGTGCACACCACACCTAGCACAAAGACATTAACCCCATGTGCACCACACACGGAAAAAGCACACCACACAGATGTGAGTGTCTTGCATGCTCTAGACACAAAGTTGCAAGCGGCAACCGCACATGAGGCTACAACGTATACCCCCACGCGCGGCAACCGAAAACCATGCTGCTGGCAAGAGCACGTGAGACAGAAGAACACAACCTCAACACAGGTTGTGACATACCAGTTGCCAACGGGTCGTGACAGCCACCCAATCTACTATCACCTGTACATGTTCTGGCTTCACCATTTATAGAGCGGCATTTGGGCCTATCAAGTAACGCTGCAGATTCTGTCGCCTACTCATTCCAGAGGAAGGTGTTTGACTTGGAGCGGTAGTTGGCGCTGAACGGCCCCGTCCTCTCCCAGCAACAGGAGCTCCACCAACACCACCACGACTATGCCCACGTCCCTTATTTGATGTTCTCCTCATTATTTGCGTTCACCAAGCTGAAAGATTGGTCTCTCTCCGGTGTTGATTTACCTGCCACTAGTCGACAATTACGTTCGCTAAGGCAGTGCCCGTGTAATGTTTTTTGGGCCCAAAATACACTGATTCTCAATTTCTATGCGGAAATGTAAAATAAATGTTGGTACACTGTATGCGGTGGTTTGTGGAACAAGAACAAGTATTTTTGTAATAAAATACAGAAAATTAGTATTTTACTGCTGTAAATTGAAAATAATTATTTAAACGACAGATGCACAACAGTTTTTTCGGCCTAAAACACAGCTTTTTTTCAATAAAACCCCAAAATGCAGTTTTTACTGCTGTAGATTTAAATTAGATATTTATACCGTGTATTTACAACTGCTTTGTGAAGCAAGAATATTGCTTTTTTCCCACAAAAATGAATAATGCACTATTTCTCAGCTGTAATGTGAAATCAGTATTTAAGCGGTATATTTCAAGATGCTCTGTGGATCAGGATTACCACTTTTTTGTCAAACATACACTTATGCTGTATTTCAAAGTAGCACTGTAAAATTGGTGGTTGGAATGGGTATTTCAGACTGTTTGGTGGACCTTGAATAAAGTTTTTTTTTCTATAAAAAACAAAGAAGCACTATTTCCCTGCAGAAATATAAAATGTTGTCAGACGGTGTATGCAGAACTGTTTTGTGGACAAGGAATATACGGTTTAGTGCATAGTATACAAAAGTGCTCTGTGAGGAGCCTAGACTAGACAAGTGGACTATGTCACGGCTTTTGTCACCAAAATTCACAAATGCAGTTTTTCACTGCTGTAAATTAAATGTAGGTATTTATACCGTGTATGTACCACTGCTTTGTGAAGCAAGAATATTGCTTTTTTCCCACAAAAATGAATAATGCACTATTTCTCAGCTGTAATGTGAAATTGGTATTTAGGCGGTGTATTTCAAAATGCTTTGTGATCAGGATTTCCACTTTTTTGTAAAAAAAAATACACATGCTGTATTTCACAGCAGCAATGTAAAATAGGTGGTTGGAATTGGTATTTCAGACTGTTTGGTGGACCTTGAATAACGTTTTTTTTTCCCTTAAAAACAAAGAAGCACTATTTCCCTGCAGAAATATAAAATATGTCATTGGACGGTGTATGCAGAACTGTTTTGTGGACAAAGAATACGTTTTTTCCCCCAAAATTACACGGATTCTCTATTTCACTGCAGAAATGTCAAATATATATTTTGGCGGCGTAAAATAGGCTTGGTGGATCAGGATGACCACTTTTTTTAAACTAAAATACACTCAGGGGTCAAGTCCTGGGAAAAAAAGTGTGGGAACTCACCCAAGTGCCTCCGCGTGACTTCACAGTGCGCGGTGTGCGCAAAGGGCAGGGGAGGTTGGGAGGAGGAGCAAGCAAATACCGTATTTTTTGCCCTATAAGATGCACCTAGGTTTTAGAGGGAAACAATAAGAAAAAAAAATTTTTTATTACACCTCAGGTCAGACCACCAATCAGACCCCCAATGTTAATAAGACCTCAGCTAACAGCCCCAATAAGATCCCCAATGTTAATAAGACCCCAATAAGACCTCAGATCAGACCCCAATATGAATGACCTCCAATCAGACCTCAGATAAGATCTCCATGCCTCATAGAAGCCCCCAGTAGTCTCATAGCAGCCCCCAGTGCCTCTCCATCAGCCCCAAAAACAGAGTGGGGCAGCACTACCTTAGTCCACAAACGGACAGTCCTTTTTGTGGCGGTGCCTGTGGTGTCGGATCCCGGCCATGGATCCCCGCAATAGATTCCAAAGAAGAAGATGAAAACCACGGCACTCTTCTTGAAAAGCTGTGAAGTAGTTACACCTTGTGCACACACATATATATATATATATATATATATATATATATAGTAGTAGGAAAGGCACGGCAGCACTCCAATAAAGGTGAAAAAATGAATCTGTTTATTCCCCAAAGATGCAGCAACGTTTCGACTGCGATGCAGTCTTTGTCAAGCCATACAAAACATGTGCCATAGTGAGGTATATAAAGGCATATCAATCAAGTGCATAATGAATCAATCAATAATGTAATCAAATATAAAAGTGACCATAAAGATACATAAAATTGTTTAAAAATCATATTCACGGTATGTGCAGTGCATAACATCTGTGTTAATGAATATATAGTATATAAAATAGTGCAGTATACAGTGCCATAGCTTCAATTCATATAAATTCTACAATAATTAATTGAGTGTAACACCTGTGCATAATTAATGTGATTAAAAAAAGATATAATAAAGTCTCACAGTTGGAATGAACGGCAGGTCCGCTTTGGCGTCTCAACAGAGTTAGTGCGCATGCGTCTGAGACAAACATCGCGTTGTTTCAGACGTCATGGCATCCTGATTTGCCCTATTTAAAAATGGCCACCGCTATCTGCATTACTGTGAGGGCGCATGTCAAATGCCCTTACTTCAACAGGCCAGTCCCACAGATCACATGACATCTGTCATTATCACATCAGGCAACATTGTCAACATTTAACCTTCACAGGGGTCTTATGGGGAGACTGGGAACCGCTCGACATCCCGATCAGGGTATTACCCCCTGTATCATGGGTCGTGCAGTTCACAACGGGAGCGTCATGTCCGCGTCAACGGCACATCACAGCTTCCATCTCCACTCAAATCACTCCCCTTTTTTTGGAAATAGCGCTGCCGCGAATACAGCGACAGCACCACTCCATCAGGGATAGTGTTACCCCACAGGTACAATCGCACATATCATCACACATACTCCTGTGGTCCTGTCCTGCTGAAACCAATACATGTGGCTGTGTGGATATCCAATCGTGGGATGGTATCCACAACCAACCCATGTTTAAAACAAAAAACAGGGAAAAGATAGGGCAACATCAGTCAATGTTCGGATTAAAAATCCTATGCAAAAAATAAGCCAGGCGTTCCCGTCGTGCATTCTCAACCGGATAGTTTCAGTCTTGTTGTAACTTAAGGCTTTTATGATCTAGAAAAAGAGGAGAAATAATATTTTTAAATATCATCATAAAATCGGCACATGCTGTCACCCATACAATGAGAGGAAGGGATAGATTATACATATATCATGGGACACTTCCTAAATGACCCTAAACTCCACATTCAGTCCCCTAGGTTTTAGGGTCTGTAGGGTAAAAATCCAATAAAGTTCTCGTTTTTTAGGAGAGCAACTCTGTCACCGCCCCTTCTTCCAAATACAACCTGTTCCAAAATCCTAAACCTAAGATCTTTTTCTGTGTGTTTCATCTCTTTGAAATGTTTGGAGACCGGCAAGTCCATCCTGCCTTGTCTGATGGTATATCTGTGATAGTTTAATCTGGTTTTCAGATCCCATGTGGTCTCCCCACGTACCACAGATTACAGGGGCACGTGAGAAGATAGACCACATGAGTCGAGTCACAAGTTAAGAACTGACGTATTCTGAAAGTTCTATCTGTACGTACATCATGGAAGGAATTACCCCGTAATAGCAAGGGGCAGTTGACACAATTAAAACAAGGGAAACATCCAGTGCGTGTGGAACCACAATATTGGGACATTGATATTTTGGTGGAGCCTACATCCGACCTCACCAACCTATCTCCCAAATTCTGGTTCCTGCGGTAGGAGAACAAAGGTGGGGAATTGAATTCAGACATGTCAAGGAAACCGTTCTTCAACGTGGTCCAATGTTTGCGTATGATTTCAGCTATCATTGGGCTCTCAGTACTGTAATTAGTAATAAAGGGGATTCTAGATTGTACATTTCTGTCCTTAAACGTGTTACCTTGTTTCACTCTTTGGGTGTGATTAGAGATTAATTTTTTGGATAACCCCTTGTCAGAAACTTTTCTCCCATCTCTTGTAATCTGAGATCCTTGATGTCCTGATCTTGGACAATTCTATCAACCCTCAGCAACTGACTATATGGTAAGGAACGTATCATGGGCCTAGGATGATGACTCTCAAATCTCACTAGGGTATTTTTGTCTGTAGGCTTAACATACACATCAGTATGAAGCAAACCATCTCTGATATACACCTGTGTGTCCAGAAATTGTATATTCTCTTGGGAGTACACCATAGAGAATTTCACTGTGGGATCAATGGTATTAAGAAAAGAGTGGAAGGCCATGAGGTCCACCGCGGCGCCCACCCAAATCAGGAACACATCATCTATGTAGCGCCACCACCCAAGTACATGTCTGAAGTGGTGGCTCCCATAGACAAATGTCTCCTCGAGATGGGTCATATAGATGTTTGCATAAGTGGGCGCCACGTTGGACCCCATGGCGGTCCCCCGTTGCTGTATGTAGAAATCATCCCGAAAAGGAAATAATTCCTCATCAGGATGAATCTCAACAATTGAAGTAAAAACTCCTGACACTCTACCGTGAATGTACTTCCAGATAGACACTGTTGGACTGCCCGTATACCAGACACATGTTCTATAGACGTATAAAGGCTATTTACATCAAAAGATGCTAAAGTAGCTCCTGGGGGTATACTTAAACCTCTAATTTTTTGCAGAAAATCACCAGTATCCCGGATATAGGATCTCGCTGCCACCGCAAAGGGCGCAGAACCCTATCCAAGAGAATGGCAATGCTGCAAAACAACGAACCTCGACCAGATACTATTGGCCTCCCAGGAGGGGCACTAAGGCTCTTATGAATCTTAGGGAGGACATATAGTATCGGGGTTCTGGGTTTATCACAATACAGGTAGGAGAAGAGTTTATCATCAATCAATCCTGCAGTCAAGGCCTCCAAGAGTAATTCTTTTAGTTCCCTCAGCAATGTAAATTTAGGGTCTTGTGTTACCTTTTGATATACCTGAGTGTCATTCAATTGTCGCATGATCTCCTGCACATAGTTCTTGGTGTCCATAACCACAACCCCACCACCCTTATCCGCAGGTTTGATGGTGAGGCTGTGGTTGGAGGCCAAAGAACCAAGGGCAGCGATCTCAGCAGAAGAAATATTTGCATGTCTCAAGACACTATCATTAGATTCACATTTTAATTGCTCCAAGTCCCTTTTCACAGCCAATGTGAAAGCTTCCATGGCTGGATGATCAATAACCGGGTTAAAGTCACTTTTTAATGATAAACCGGTATTCTGCAGATTCAATTCAGTTGTCCTTGCCTCCCGGGAAAATCCCTCTGGTCGGCCGGAGAACCAAATTTTTAACCTGATAGTCCTGAAAAATTTTTGCAAGTCCATTTCCATAGTAAACCAGTCAGTTTTGGTTACAGGACAAAAGGATAACCCTTTGTTCAATAAAGACAGTTGTGATTCATCAAGTGTAATAGAAGAGATATTTACCACTGTGTTCTCTTTTTCACGGCATTCCTTTGCCTCTGGGTGCGTTGTGTTCTGCCCTTTTCTCCATCTGTGTTGGCGTCTACCGCCCCGCCGGTGTCTGCTTGGCTGTGTTCCTGTTCTAAAAAGAAGGGGATACACTGTCCTGCTGTACTGGTGTGGAATTCTTGCTTCTAGGGCTACGATTCTGGTTTCTTTTGGTAGTAGTCTTGACAGAAGAATCCCCAAATCTGCGATTTCTCTTTTGTTCTCCTTGCCAATTGTAAATATAGCCGTGTACATAGTCCTCCATGTCACGAATCCATTTTTGTCTTTTTTTCTCTTGTGTTTCTTTTTAACTTTCTCAAGATGACTTGAACAGGAGGTGGTATAGATTTCAAACTCTTCGCCTGGTAATGATTCCCTCAGGGATCCTGATAATGCATCCACACTGGTACGTAGAACTGTGATTTCCTTCTGTAAGAACTCTATATTCAATAATATCACATCGAAGGCATACTTGTTTGAAATTTGTGCAAATCTGGAGCAAAACTCCATGTTATTATGGAACAGTTCAGGGCGTAGGTGGGACCGCATGCCTCTCGGAATGCGGTGCGTGCGGTGATATTCACTTAAAGTGAGCATGTGCAATTCGAGATTAAGCAATCGTTTGCTCTCCACTTCGTATTTTTCTTAATTTCAATAGTGGAAGGAGTCATTAAAAGGTTGTGTCACTCACGATACTTTGCAGAATCCGTTCCTCCTCCTCCCTTGTATAGGTGAAGACATCTGGGGTACTAGTATCAATAGATCCTTCCATGTTCAGGTGCAGTGCTTCTCTGGTGCTCATAGAGAAAATAGAAAATGAGATAGCAGCACACTCCACAGGTGAGAACGGGTGCAATTCCTTTGCCGGGATGCGCACTAATAATCCAAAATGTAGTAGTAGGAAAGGCACGGCAGCACTCCAATAAAGGTGAAAAATGAATCTGTTTATTCCCCAAAGATGCAGCAACGTTTCGACTGCGATGCAGTCTTTGTCAAGCCATACAAAACATGTGCCATAGTGAGGTATATAAAGGCATATCAATCAAGTGCATAATGAATCAATCAATAATGTAATCAAATATAAAAGTGACCATAAAGATACATAAAATTGTTTAAAAATCATATCCACGGTATGTGCAGTGCATAACATCTGTGTTAATGAATATATAGTATATAAAATAGTGCAGTATACAGTGCCATAGCTTCAATTCATATAAATTCTACAATAATTAATTGAGTGTAACACCTGTGCATAATTAATGTGATTAAAAAAAGATATAATAAAGTCTCACAGTTGGAATGAGCGGCAGGTCCGCTTTGGCGTCTCAACAGAGTTAGTGCGCATGCGTCTGAGACAAACATCGCGTTGTTTCAGACGTCATGGCATCCTGATTTGCCCTATTTAAAAATGGCCACCGCTATCTGCATTACTGTGAGGGCGCATGTCAAATGCCCTTACTTCAACAGGCCAGTCCCACAGATCACATGACATCTGTCATTATCACATCAGGCAACATTGTCAACATTTAACCTTCACAGGGGTCTTATGGGGAGACTGGGAACCGCTCGACATCCCGATCAGGGGTATTACCCCCTGTATCATGGGTCGTGCAGTTCACAACGGGAGCGTCATGTCCGCGTCAACGGCACATCACAGCTTCCATCTCCACTCAAATCACTCCCCTTTTTTTGGAAATAGCGCTGCCGCGGATACAGCGACAGCACCACTCCATCAGGGATAGTGTTACCCCACAGGTACAATCGCACATATCATCACACATACTCCTGTGGTCCTGTCCTGCTGAAACCAATACATGTGGCTGTGTGGATATCCAATCGTGGGATGGTATCCACAACCAACCCATGTTTAAAACAAAAAACAGGGAAAAGATAGGGCAACATCAGTCAATGTTCGGATTAAAAATCCTATGCAAAAAATAAGCCAGGCGTTCCCGTCGTGCATTCTCAACCGGATAGTTTCAGTCTTGTTGTAACTTAAGGCTTTTATGATCTAGAAAAAGAGGAGAAATAATATTTTTAAATATCATCATAAAATCGGCACATGCTGTCACCCATACAATGAGAGGAAGGGATAGATTATACATATATCATGGGACACTTCCTAAATGACCCTAAACTCCACATTCAGTCCCCTAGGTTTTAGGGTCTGTAGGGTAAAAATCCAATAAAGTTCTCGTTTTTTAGGAGAGCAACTCTGTCACCGCCCCTTCTTCCAAATACAACCTGTTCCAAAATCCTAAACCTAAGATCTTTTTCTGTGTGTTTCATCTCTTTGAAATGTTTGGAGACCGGCAAGTCCATCCTGCCTTGTCTGATGGTATATCTGTGATAGTTTAATCTGGTTTTCAGATCCCATGTGGTCTCCCCACGTACCACAGATTACAGGGGCACGTGAGAAGATAGACCACATGAGTCGAGTCACAAGTTAAGAACTGACGTATTCTGAAAGTTCTATCTGTACGTACATCATGGAAGGAATTACCCCGTAATAGCAAGGGGCAGTTGACACAATTAAAACAAGGGAAACATCCAGTGCGTGTGGAACCACAATATTGGGACATTGATATTTTGGTGGAGCCTACATCCGACCTCACCAACCTATCTCCCAAATTCTGGTTCCTGCGGTAGGAGAACAAAGGTGGGGAATTGAATTCAGACATGTCAAGGAAACCGTTCTTCAACGTGGTCCAATGTTTGCGTATGATTTCAGCTATCATTGGGCTCTCAGTACTGTAATTAGTAATAAAGGGGATTCTAGATTGTACATTTCTGTCCTTAAACGTGTTACCTTGTTTCACTCTTTGGGTGTGATTAGAGATTAATTTTTTGGATAACCCCTTGTCAGAAACTTTTCTCCCATCTCTTGTAATCTGAGATCCTTGATGTCCTGATCTTGGACAATTCTATCAACCCTCAGCAACTGACTATATGGTAAGGAACGTATCATGGGCCTAGGATGATGACTCTCAAATCTCACTAGGGTATTTTTGTCTGTAGGCTTAACATACACATCAGTATGAAGCAAACCATCTCTGATATACACCTGTGTGTCCAGAAATTGTATATTCTCTTGGGAGTACACCATAGAGAATTTCACTGTGGGATCAATGGTATTAAGAAAAGAGTGGAAGGCCATGAGGTCCACCGCGGCGCCCACCCAAATCAGGAACACATCATCTATGTAGCGCCACCACCCAAGTACATGTCTGAAGTGGTGGCTCCCATAGACAAATGTCTCCTCGAGATGGGTCATATAGATGTTTGCATAAGTGGGCGCCACGTTGGACCCCATGGCGGTCCCCCGTTGCTGTATGTAGAAATCATCCCGAAAAAGGAAATAATTCCTCATCAGGATGAATCTCAACAATTGAAGTAAAAACTCCTGACACTCTACCGTGAATGTACTTCCAGATAGACACTGTTGGACTGCCCGTATACCAGACACATGTTCTATAGACGTATAAAGGCTATTTACATCAAAAGATGCTAAAGTAGCTCCTGGGGGTATACTTAAACCTCTAATTTTTTGCAGAAAATCACCAGTATCCCGGATATAGGATCTCGCTGCCACCGCAAAGGGCGCAGAACCCTATCCAAGAGAATGGCAATGCTGCAAAACAACGAACCTCGACCAGATACTATTGGCCTCCCAGGAGGGGCACTAAGGCTCTTATGAATCTTAGGGAGGACATATAGTATCGGGGTTCTGGGTTTATCACAATACAGGTAGGAGAAGAGTTTATCATCAATCAATCCTGCAGTCAAGGCCTCCAAGAGTAATTCTTTTAGTTCCCTCAGCAATGTAAATTTAGGGTCTTGTGTTACCTTTTGATATACCTGAGTGTCATTCAATTGTCGCATGATCTCCTGCACATAGTTCTTGGTGTCCATAACCACAACCCCACCACCCTTATCCGCAGGTTTGATGGTGAGGCTGTGGTTGGAGGCCAAAGAACCAAGGGCAGCGATCTCAGCAGAAGAAATATTTGCATGTCTCAAGACACTATCATTAGATTACCATATAGTCAGTTGCTGAGGGTTGATAGAATTGTCCAAGATCAGGACATCAAGGATCTCAGATTACAAGAGATGGGAGAAAAGTTTCTGACAAGGGGTTATCCAAAAAAATTAATCTCTAATCACACCCAAAGAGTGAAACAAGGTAACACGTTTAAGGACAGAAATGTACAATCTAGAATCCCCTTTATCACTAATTACAGTACTGAGAGCCCAATGATAGCTGAAATCATACGCATACATTGGACCACGTTGAAGAACGGTTTCCTTGACATGTCTGAATTCAATTCCCCACCTTTGTTCTCCTACCGCAGGAACCAGAATTTGGGAGATAGGTTGGTGAGGTCGGATGTAGGCTCCACCAAAATATCAATGTCCCAATATTGTGGTTCCACACGCACTGGATGTTTCCCTTGTTTTAATTGTGTCAACTGCCCCTTGCTATTACGGGGTAATTCCTTCCATGATGTACGTACAGATAGAACTTTCAGAATACGTCAGTTCTTAACTTGTGACTCGACTCATGTGGTCTATCTTCTCACGTGCCCCTGTAATCTGTGGTACGTGGGGAGACCACATGGGATCTGAAAACCAGATTAAACTATCACAGATATACCATCAGACAAGGCAGGATGGACTTGCCGGTCTCCAAACATTTCAAAGAGATGAAACACACAGAAAAAGATCTTAGGTTTAGGATTTTGGAACAGGTTGTATTTGGAAGAAGGGGCGGTGACAGAGTTGCTCTCCTAAAAAACGAGAACTTTATTGGATTTTTACCCTACAGACCCTAAAACCTAGGGGACTGAATGTGGAGTTTAGGGTCATTTAGGAAGTGTCCCATGATATATGTATAATCTATCCCTTCCTCTCATTGTATGGGTGACAGCATGTGCCGATTTTATGATGATATTTAAAAATATTATTTCTCCTCTTTTCTAGATCATAAAAGCCTTAAGTTACAACAAGACTGAAACTATCCGGTTGAGAATGCACGACAGGAACGCCTGGCTTATTTTTTGCATAGGATTTTTAATCCGAACATTGACTGATGTTGCCCTATCTTTTCCCTGTTTTTGTTTTAAACATGGGTTGGTTGTGGATACCATCCCACGATTGGATATCCACACAGCCACATGTATTGGTTTCAGCAGGACAGGACCACAGGAGTATGTGTGATGATATGTGCGATTGTACCTGTGGGGTAACACTATCCCTGATGGAGTGGTGCTGTCGCTGTATTCGCGGCAGCGCTATTTCCAAAAAAGGGGAGTGATTTGAGTGGAGATGGAAGCTGTGATGTGCCGTTGACGCGGACATGACGCTCCCGTTGTGAACTGCACGACCCATGATACAGGGGGTAATACCCCTGATCGGGATGTCGAGCGGTTCCCAGTCTCCCCATAAGACCCTGTGAAGGTTAAATGTTGACAATGTTGCCTGATGTGATAATGACAGATGTCATGTGATCTGTGGGACTGGCCTGTTGAAGTAAGGGCATTTGACATGCGCCCTCACAGTAATGCAGATAGCGGTGGCCATTTTTAAATAGGGCAAATCAGGATGCCATGACGTCTGAAACAACGCGATGTTTGTCTCAGACGCATGCGCACTAACTCTGTTGAGACGCCAAAGCGGACCTGCCGTTCATTCCAACTGTGAGACTTTATTATATCTTTTTTTAATCACATTAATTATGCACAGGTGTTACACTCAATTAATTATTGTAGAATTTATATGAATTGAAGCTATGGCACTGTATACTGCACTATTTTATATACTATATATTCATTAACACAGATGTTATGCACTGCACATACCGTGAATATGATTTTTAAACAATTTTATGTATCTTTATGGTCACTTTTATATTTGATTACATTATTGATTGATTCATTATGCACTTGATTGATATGCCTTTATATACCTCACTATGGCACATGTTTTGTATGGCTTGACAAAGACTGCATCGCAGTCGAAACGTTGCTGCATCTTTGGGGAATAAACAGATTCATTTTTTCACCTTTATTGGAGTGCTGCCGTGCCTTTCCTACTACTACATTTTGGATTATTAGTGCGCATCCCGGCAAAGGAATTGCACCCGTTCTCACCTGTGGAGTGTGCTGCTATCTCATTTTCTATTTTCTCTATGAGCACCAGAGAAGCACTGCACCTGAACATGGAAGGATCTATTGATACTAGTACCCCAGATGTCTTCACCTATACAAGGGAGGAGGAGGAACGGATTCTGCAAAGTATCGTGAGTGACACAACCTTTTAATGACTCCTTCCACTATTGAAATTAAGAAAAATACGAAGTGGAGAGCAAACGATTGCTTAATCTCGAATTGCACATGCTCACTTTAAGTGAATATCACCGCACGCACCGCATTCCGAGAGGCATGCGGTCCCACCTACGCCCTGAACTGTTCCATAATAACATGGAGTTTTGCTCCAGATTTGCACAAATTTCAAACAAGTATGCCTTCGATGTGATATTATTGAATATAGAGTTCTTACAGAAGGAAATCACAGTTCTACGTACCAGTGTGGATGCATTATCAGGATCCCTGAGGGAATCATTACCAGGCGAAGAGTTTGAAATCTATACCACCTCCTGTTCAAGTCATCTTGAGAAAGTTAAAAAGAAACACAAGAGAAAAAAAGACAAAAATGGATTCGTGACATGGAGGACTATGTACACGGCTATATTTACAATTGGCAAGGAGAACAAAAGAGAAATCGCAGATTTGGGGATTCTTCTGTCAAGACTACTACCAAAAGAAACCAGAATCGTAGCCCTAGAAGCAAGAATTCCACACCAGTACAGCAGGACAGTGTATCCCCTTCTTTTTAGAACAGGAACACAGCCAAGCAGACACCGGCGGGGCGGTAGACGCCAACACAGATGGAGAAAAGGGAAGAACACAACGCACCCAGAGGCAAAGGAATGCCGTGAAAAAGAGAACACAGTGGTAAATATCTCTTCTATTACACTTGATGAATCACAACTGTCTTTATTGAACAAAGGGTTATCCTTTTGTCCTGTAACCAAAACTGACTGGTTTACTATGGAAATGGACTTGCAAAAATTTTTCAGGACTATCAGGTTAAAAATTTGGTTCTCCGGCCGACCAGAGGGATTTTCCCGGGAGGCAAGGACAACTGAATTGAATCTGCAGAATACCGGTTTATCATTAAAAAGTGACTTTAACCCGGTTATTGATCATCCAGCCATGGAAGCTTTCACATTGGCTGTGAAAAGGACTTGGAGCAATTAAAATGTGAATCTAATGATAGTGTCTTGAGACATGCAAATATTTCTTCTGCTGAGATCGCTGCCCTTGGTTCTTTGGCCTCCAACCACAGCCTCACCATCAAACCTGCGGATAAGGGTGGTGGGGTTGTGGTTATGGACACCAAGAACTATGTGCAGGAGATCATGCGACAATTGAATGACACTCAGGTATATCAAAAGGTAACACAAGACCCTAAATTTACATTGCTGAGGGAACTAAAAGAATTACTCTTGGAGGCCTTGACTGCAGGATTGATTGATGATAAACTCTTCTCCTACCTGTATTGTGATAAACCCAGAACCCCGATACTATATGTCCTCCCTAAGATTCATAAGAGCCTTAGTGCCCCTCCTGGGAGGCCAATAGTATCTGGTCGAGGTTCGTTGTTTTGCAGCATTGCCATTCTCTTGGATAGGGTTCTGCGCCCTTTGCGGTGGCAGCGAGATCCTATATCCGGGATACTGGTGATTTTCTGCAAAAAATTAGAGGTTTAAGTATACCCCCAGGAGCTACTTTAGCATCTTTTGATGTAAATAGCCTTTATACGTCTATAGAACATGTGTCTGGTATACGGGCAGTCCAACAGTGTCTATCTGGAAGTACATTCACGGTAGAGTGTCAGGAGTTTTTACTTCAATTGTTGAGATTCATCCTGATGAGGAATTATTTCCTTTTCGGGATGATTTCTACATACAGCAACGGGGGACCGCCATGGGGTCCAACGTGGCGCCCACTTATGCAAACATCTATATGACCCATCTCGAGGAGACATTTGTCTATGGGAGCCACCACTTCAGACATGTACTTGGGTGGTGGCGCTACATAGATGATGTGTTCCTGATTTGGGTGGGCGCCGCGGTGGACCTCATGGCCTTCCACTCTTTTCTTAATACCATTGATCCCACAGTGAAATTCTCTATGGTGTACTCCCAAGAGAATATACAATTTCTGGACACACAGGTGTATATCAGAGATGGTTTGCTTCATACTGATGTGTATGTTAAGCCTACAGACAAAAATACCCTAGTGAGATTTGAGAGTCATCATCCTAGGCCCATGATACGTTCCTTACCATATAGTCAGTTGCTGAGGGTTGATAGAATTGTCCAAGATCAGGACATCAAGGATCTCAGATTACAAGAGATGGGAGAAAAGTTTCTGACAAGGGGTTATCCAAAAAATTAATCTCTAATCACACCCAAAGAGTGAAACAAGGTAACACGTTTAAGGACAGAAATGTACAATCTAGAATCCCCTTTATCACTAATTACAGTACTGAGAGCCCAATGATAGCTGAAATCATACGCAAACATTGGACCACGTTGAAGAACGGTTTCCTTGACATGTCTGAATTCAATTCCCCACCTTTGTTCTCCTACCGCAGGAACCAGAATTTGGGAGATAGGTTGGTGAGGTCGGATGTAGGCTCCACCAAAATATCAATGTCCCAATATTGTGGTTCCACACGCACTGGATGTTTCCCTTGTTTTAATTGTGTCAACTGCCCCTTGCTATTACGGGGTAATTCCTTCCATGATGTACGTACAGATAGAACTTTCAGAATACGTCAGTTCTTAACTTGTGACTCGACTCATGTGGTCTATCTTCTCACGTGCCCCTGTAATCTGTGGTACGTGGGGAGACCACATGGGATCTGAAAACCAGATTAAACTATCACAGATATACCATCAGACAAGGCAGGATGGACTTGCCGGTCTCCAAACATTTCAAAGAGATGAAACACACAGAAAAAGATCTTAGGTTTAGGATTTTGGAACAGGTTGTATTTGGAAGAAGGGGCGGTGACAGAGTTGCTCTCCTAAAAAACGAGAACTTTATTGGATTTTTACCCTACAGACCCTAAAACCTAGGGGACTGAATGTGGAGTTTAGGGTCATTTAGGAAGTGTCCCATGATATATGTATAATCTATCCCTTCCTCTCATTGTATGGGTGACAGCATGTGCCGATTTTATGATGATATTTAAAAATATTATTTCTCCTCTTTTTCTAGATCATAAAAGCCTTAAGTTACAACAAGACTGAAACTATCCGGTTGAGAATGCACGACGGGAACGCCTGGCTTATTTTTTGCATAGGATTTTTAATCCGAACATTGACTGATGTTGCCCTATCTTTTCCCTGTTTTTTGTTTTAAACATGGGTTGGTTGTGGATACCATCCCACGATTGGATATCCACACAGCCACATGTATTGGTTTCAGCAGGACAGGACCACAGGAGTATGTGTGATGATATGTGCGATTGTACCTGTGGGGTAACACTATCCCTGATGGAGTGGTGCTGTCGCTGTATTCGCGGCAGCGCTATTTCCAAAAAAAGGGGAGTGATTTGAGTGGAGATGGAAGCTGTGATGTGCCGTTGACGCGGACATGACGCTCCCGTTGTGAACTGCACGACCCATGATACAGGGGGTAATACCCCTGATCGGGATGTCGAGCGGTTCCCAGTCTCCCATAAGACCCCTGTGAAGGTTAAATGTTGACAATGTTGCCTGATGTGATAATGACAGATGTCATGTGATCTGTGGGACTGGCCTGTTGAAGTAAGGGCATTTGACATGCGCCCTCACAGTAATGCAGATAGCGGTGGCCATTTTTAAATAGGGCAAATCAGGATGCCATGACGTCTGAAACAACGCGATGTTTGTCTCAGACGCATGCGCACTAACTCTGTTGAGACGCCAAAGCGGACCTGCCGTTCATTCCAACTGTGAGACTTTATTATATCTTTTTTAATCACATTAATTATGCACAGGTGTTACACTCAATTAATTATTGTAGAATTTATATGAATTGAAGCTATGGCACTGTATACTGCACTATTTTATATACTATATATTCATTAACACAGATGTTATGCACTGCACATACCGTGAATATGATTTTTAAACAATTTTATGTATCTTTATGGTCACTTTTATATTTGATTACATTATTGATTGATTCATTATGCACTTGATTGATATGCCTTTATATACCTCACTATGGCACATGTTTTGTATGGCTTGACAAAGACTGCATCGCAGTCGAAACGTTGCTGCATCTTTGGGGAATAAACAGATTCATTTTTTCACCTTTATTGGAGTGCTGCCGTGCCTTTCCTACTACTACATTTTGGATTATTAGTGCGCATCCCGGCAAAGGAATTGCACCCGTTCTCACCTGTGGAGTGTGCTGCTATCTCATTTTCTATTTTTTCTATATATATATATATATACCCCAATGGGTAAGTGATAATAGGGAGGCGGTGCCACCAGATCCCTCCTACCAAAATCCCGCCGTCTATATAATATCAAAAATCTCCATAACAAAATACATAATACAAAACTTACTTAGTGGAGGCTGAGGAGGTCAGTCCGGAGGTGTATGAATGTTCACACAAAACCAATAATGTATGGCATACACGCGCTCTCGGCGTCCGGAAGTTTCCAGTCCGGGAACTTCCGCCCGGCTGCTGACGTCAGTTCCGGTCCCGCAAAGTGCAAGAGAATTCCCATACAGTATGTCACGCCTCTCCGGATCCGGTCACATGATGGTTTCTAGGACGCGTTTCCTGGGAGACCGTGTATGCCGTTACTGAAAGATGTTAACTCCCTGTTGTTTCTTAGGGTAATGATACTTAAAGAAAAATCCTTTAATAGCTGGGCTTACCACGGCCCTATTTCAATAGAGGTGCATTTACATAGGTACCCGCGATATTTTAAATAAAATTGGTTTACGGTTCCCGTGTGGAGTGGATGAATGCATGATATATGTAAATCGTAGGCCCGTGTGCACACTGGGGAACCGGTGGTGCATCGGAAGCCTGATAAACACAATCTACAAGAATGAATGGGTGGACCACCCGTATAATCTTTATAATCCATATGACCAGTATATCTGGTGACCTGGGTTCCCAGTAAGACCTTTCTCCAGTAACAGAAGAGTGTGGATATCTTCATATGAAGAAATAGTAGAATAGCTTACTCCACACGGGAACCGTAAACCAATTTTATTTACTTCAAACAATTTTTATTCAGAAGAACAAACAAATGTTGATCAAAGACATCTTAAATGTACATTTTACAGAGATTGCCATGAAGAACAATGTGGAACAAGACTACATCAATGGGAAATGCCTGTATACAAGGTCTCAGATATCAAGCGGAATATCGTATAATCCGTTACACCGTGATGTAGACATAAGTAACCAAAAATAAAAAAATAAAAAAAGGGGAGGGGGAGGGGGAGGAGGAGGGGAAGGGGGGGGGGAGGAAAGGGAAGGGGTAGCAACCAATAGATACAGCAACAGCCGCTACGGTTAGAAACATCAAATATCAAATAGGAACTCTAGCGCTTAGACAACCAAAGGGAGAACATAGCGAGAGATCTCTAGACCTGCGGAAAATTTCTATATATTCCCCAGGGGCCCCACGTCTTCCTGAAATCAGGGGTACGCCTAAGTTCCCATCCCACTAGTTGTTCCATTCTGAACATATCATCGCATTTGCTCTCCCATTGTTCAATGGAGGGGGGGAGAGTCGTTCTCCAGTGGGCCGCTACAAGTATTCTTGCTGAGGCCAGAAGGTGAGTGACCAGACGTCGAATGGGAGAAGAACATTTAACACTATCTAGCAAATTCAAGAGACATACCTGAGGAGAAGGGGACACCGTTACCTTACAGACCTCCGTGACTGCTAGGCATATACGTTCCCAAAAGGCCTTGATTATATCACACTGCCACCAGATATGGAAAAATGTACCTCTCTCTTTGGTGCATCTCCAACATGTTTCACTAACTTCTGGATAGATTTTGTGTAAAACATCAGGTGTATAATACCATCTGGTGAGCAATTTATAATAATTTTCCTGTAGCCTCACACAGGTAGAAATCTTGGGAGTAAGAGACAGACACCTACTCAGGCAATCTTTGGATTGGTCTAACTGAAGGTCGGTTTCCCACTTTTGTATGAAGGTGATAGCTTCTGGTTTGGATTGTGTTAGAATCATGGAGTAGAGGGCGGAAATCTTCTTGACAGGTTCTCTGTTGTGTAGCACCATTTTCTCAAAAGCTGTGGGATCGGTTGATTGTGACGGTAGGCACGTTTTCAGATAGGCCCTGATGTGTGATCGTTGAAAGAAGGATAAGGGGGTCAGATCACCTCTCTTGTCCCAATCCGCCCTTAGGTCTCCCGAGTCGTCCAGTAAGTCCACCACTGGCAAGGTATAAGTGTTTGCTATGTCGGGAAGGGTCTGCAGAAAGCGGGGAGGGGCGTCATACAATATATCCCTAACTTGGGTCAAAGGGGAAAAATTGGGATATAACAGATAGGGCTTGAGAGTCTGCTTCCACAGACGAAGCGTAGCTTTAGTAGTAGGGTTCCTAATAGATTGGATATTCACATGCGTCCCCAACAATAGTAAGGGCCTCAAAATAGTATAGTTAGTAGCCATCTCAGCCTGTATATCGAGTCTATCCCCCTTGTATCGTAGCCACTCTAAACATCGCATCCCATGCACAGCTACATAGTAACTATAAAAGTCCGGGACCCCCATCCCCCCTTGATTGGTTGGTAGGATGGTAAAACGTCTGGGAAGTCGGGGCTTTTTTTTGTTCCACAAGAATTTAGAAAGGACGGAGTGTAGCTTGGCAAAAAATGACCTGGGTATTGGAATGGGGAGGGTCTGAAGCGAATATAAGATCTTAGGTAATATCACAGTTTTAATCAGGGAGCGTCTGCCAAACCAAGAGGTAAAGGGTATTTCCCAAGAATCCATCATACACTTAATAATATCAGGCAGGTCTTGGAAGTTTGCCTCATATAATTTAGCCGGATCGGATGTCAACTGGATGCCTAGAAACTTCAATTTCGAAGATGACCATTGATAAGGGGTATTGAGTTCGAGCCTTTTCTGCCATTGGGTATCTAATGTTATGTTCAAAACCTGGGATTTGGTAGGGTTGATCAGAAAATTAGATAGTTCTCCAAACAAATCAAACGTTGATTGTATGGCAGGGAATGCGGTGTCCGGGTTGGTGATCAACACCAGCAAATCATCAGCAAATGCCGCAAGCTGGTGTGGCACCCCCTGAAGCTCAATACCCTGAATCCTATTATCTTGTCGAATAGCTTGAAAAAGGCACTCCACTGTTAGAACGAACAACAGCGGCGATAGGGGGCACCCCTGTCTCGTACCATTCGATATTCGTAGAGGAGGAGAGAGGGTACCATTGACCACCACTTTGGCTGTGGGCCTGGAGTACATGGCCATGATAGCTTGAATGAAACCAGGAGGAATCCCAAATTTGGCTAGGGCCCGTTTCATAAAAAGCCAATCTATGCGATCGAATGCTTTTTCAGCGTCTGTGCCAAGAAGCACTAAAGGCAAAGATCTGGTACGCGCAAATCTGATAATACTAAGCAGTCGAGTAGTGTTCATTCTCCCCTCTCTCCCCGCTACAAAACCGACTTGTTCACAGTTTATCAACGTCGGTAAAAGTGGGTTTAGTCGAGAGGCTAGAAGTTTAGCAAATATTTTTAAATCATTGTTCAACAGCGATATTGGTCGATAGCTAGCACAGGACTTCTCATCCTTACCTTCTTTAGGGATAATTGTGATGTGCGCCATTAACATTTGGTCTGGCAGAGGCTTCCCTGCTAAGGACTCATTACAAACAGTCAGAAGTTGGGGGAGGAGAACCGATTGAAACTTCCGGTAATATACCATCGGAAGGCCGTCTGGGCCTGGGCTCTTATGCAGTGGGATGGATCTAATCACATCTGACAGTTCTTGGAGAGTAAAAGGTCTCAATAAAAAATCAATCTGATGTGTCTGGAGCGCAGTGAGATTGAGGGTAGTCAACCAATCATCTATTTTGAGTAGGCGCTCTTGAGAGTCTAAATGTGTGTCTTCAACCCTGATATTATAGAGGGACTCATAGAATTCCTTAAAACGCATGGCTATCTCCTCAGTGTTCCTAGACAGTGAGGAGGTCGGGGTTCGTATAGCATGTATATAGGATTTAGCTCTTCTCTTCTTAATTTGAGCTAGTAAAAATTTAGAGGCTTTACCGCCATGTGCATAGTACTTAGAACGCGCCGAAAGAAATAATTTTGCCGTTTTTGAATTTAGAATATTTTTAAGGGAGGAACGTAGGTGATTTAGTTGTTCCAGTATAGCATCAGAACGATCCCTTTTGTGTAAGGCCTCCAGAGACTGAATCTGTGTGGCAAGAGATGTCACCTGAGCTTCTCTTTGACGTTTCAGAAAGGAGCCTAAGCTGATAAAATGGCCATGGATCACACTTTTATGGGCTTCCCATATTATCCCTTGGGGTAGGTCAGGGGTATTGTTTAGTTTAAAGTACTCCTCAAGTCGTACATTAGTTTTCAGAACATGCGCCGGGGAGTCCAGCAGTGTCTCATTGAGCCTCCAGTTCGACATAGGTCTAGGTAAGGACCTCAAACCTACCTCTACAAAGACCGGAGCATGATCTGAAAGAAGTAACGAGCCTAGAGCAAGATGTTAAAAGATGTGTAGGGATGAACAGATAGTCCAACCTTTGATATGATTTATGTGCCACCGAGTAGTGAGAATAATCCCTGTCGGTAGGGTGGAGAACCCTCCACACATCCGTCAAGCCCAGAGAACTAATAGCTACATTGACTCGTCTCAAAGCCAAATGTGAGGTAGATGAGAGACCCGTAGAGGAGTCCAAAGACGGTTGAAGCGAGAGATTTAAGTCGCCTCCTAAAATTAACGTGCCTTCTGAGAAATCCTTTAAGAGGTCAATCACCTTACATATCCATTTGGCTTGTGCCAGATTTGGTGCATAGAGATTCCCAAATGTGTATGTACAGCTCCAGATATTCCCTTTGATAAAAATATACCTGCCCTCTGGGTCAACCAAAGGGGAGCTAACTATCATGGGGAAATTTTTGTGAAAAGCAATTGAAACCCCTTTAGAGGCTGAGGAGGGCCATGTACTATGGTACCACCTATTATATGTAAGATGGCTCAACCGTGGCACATGGTCCTTCCTAAAATGTGTTTCCTGAAGCATCAATACGCTCACCTGTTGCTTACGCATAAGATGTACTATCTGACTTCGTTTGGCAGGTGAGTTAATCCCTCGGACATTGAAGGAACAAATCTTTATGTTAGCCATAACAAGCAGTCACGGAGGTCCAGGGCAACACCGTCAGGGCTGATAGAAGAGGAACATTGGAGCGGCTGCTGAGAAGGGAAACGGGGGGGGGGGGGAACATAGAATACGGAGACAAAAAAAAGAACATGTGAGAGCAAGTACAGTATGTCAACGTCATACTTATATTACTCATGAATCAAAGCAATGAGTGAACCATTAAGTAAACAGTGTCTCCTATAGAAGGTGTCACTCTGGGGGGGTAGAGAATGGGTCAGTAAATACGGCCTATCCGTACACACGAGCAGGAAGACAATATGTAAAAGAACACAGAGATAAGAAACAAAGTGAACATTAGTATCACCTATTGGGTTGCAATCAGTGTGTAAAGGACCGAGATCCTATACGTTTGAAAGGGTAGGTATATTAGTACGTCTGAAATACATTGTCAAACAAGTACCCCAACACTGAACGATAAGATAAACTAAGAAGGAACTAGATAAATATTCTCAATCAGGGTCCAGTGGCAACCTCCTGGGAGTTAGCTTGGAAATTTTCCTCTTGAACCTTTGAGGTCTAGAAACGGAGGCTGGGGTCCACACAGGAAGTGCTGGGACTGCAGGTAGGTTGGTCAGATTTCTCACTATAGTCCAGTCCTGAATGTCCAGCGACTCAATTTCTAAAGCGTTGTAAATTTGCGTTAGGTCAGCAGGCGCTCTGATCACCACTTTCCTCCCTGGTGTATTAACCAGAAGCCCGAACGGATGCAGCCATCGGTACGTAATATTCCTCCTTTGTAAGACCTCCAGGAGTGGCTTTAGGGATCTCCTCTTTTGGAGGGTCATAGGCGAGAGGTCCTGGAATAAAGTAATGGTGGACCCAAAGCATGTTACTGGGTGTTTCTCTCTGGCAGCTTTAAGTAGCTTTTCCTTTACACTGAAGCTGGTCAAGCGGCAGATGATATCCCTTGGGGGCTCTTGAGGCTTAGGTGGCGGGTGGAGTGCCCTATGAGCTCTGTCCATAGTGAAATCATCAGTAGCGTCAGGCCCCAGCAGCGTAGTAAAAAGCTCCAATAACGAGGCCATGATGTCGCATACTGGGTGAATAAACTTCACAGCTTTTCAAGAAGAGTGCCGTGGTTTTCATCTTCTTCTTTGGAATCTCCATCAGCCCCAGCGCCTCTCATCAGCCCCCAGTGCCTCTCCATCCACCCCCAGTGCCTCTCCATCCACCCCCAGTGCCTCTCCATCCGCCCCCAGTGCCTCCCCATCAGCCCCCGGTGCCTCCCCATCAGCCCCCGGTGCCTCCCAATCAGCCCCCCGTGCCTCTCCATCAGCCCCCGGTGCCTCCCCATCAGCCCCCGGTGACTCTCCATCAGCCCCCCGTGCCTCTCCATCAGCCCCCAGTGCCTCTCCATCAGCCCCCAGTGCCTCTGCATCCGCCCCCCAGTGCCTCTCCATCCGCCCCCAGTGCCTTTCCATCCGCCCCCAGTGCCTTTCCATCCGCCCCCAGTGCCTTTCCATCCGCCCCCAGTGCCTTTCCATCCCTCCCAGTGCCTTTCCATCCGTCCCCAGTGCCACTCCATCAGCCCCCAGTGCCTTTCCATCCGCCCCCAGTGCCTCTCCATCAGCCCCCCAGTGCCTCTCCATCAGCCCCCAGTGCCTCTCCATCCGTCCCCAGTACCTTTCCATCCGCCCCCGTGTCTCTCCATCCGCCCCCAGTGCCTTTCCATCCGCCCCCAGTGCCTTTCCATCCGCCCCCACTGCCTTTCCATCAGCCCCCAGTGGCTCTCCATCAGCCCCCAGTGCCTCTCCATCAGCCCCCAGTGCCTCTCCATCAGCCCCAGTGCCTCTCCATCAGCCCCCAGTGCCTCCCCATCAGCCCCCAGTGCCTCTCCATCAGCCCCCGTGCCTCTTCAACAGCCCCCAGTGCCTCTCCATCAGCCCCCAGTGCCTCTCCATCAGCCCCCAGTGCCTCTCACCAGCCCCCCAGTGCCTCTCATCAGCCCCCCGTGCCTCTCATCAGCCCCCCGTGCCTCTCATCAGCCCCCCGTGCCTCTCATCAGCCCCCGTGCCTCTCCATCAGCCCCCAGTGCCTCTCCACCAGCCCCTCCAGTGCCTCTCACCAGCTCCCCAGTGCCTCTCACCAGCCCCCAGTGCCTCTCACCAGCCCCCCAGTGCCTCTCCATCAGCCCCCCGTGCCTCTCACCAGTCCATAAAATATAAAAAAAAAACACTTACCCTCTCCTGCTCCTGGACGCAGACACTCCTCTTCTCCTGCTGTCGGCTGTGATGGCGTTACGTCACAGAGCGGCTCACTCCTGTGCGCAGGCTGCAGAGCCTACAGCCGAGGACCAGGAAGCGGTGAGTACAAAGCCTTCACTGCTTCCTGGTCCTTTTGCCCTGAACGGGAACGGCGTTCCTGCTGTGAAAAAAGTGCAGGAACACCGTTCCCACCCGTTCCCCCTGGACTCGAGCCCTGAATACACTGATGCGCTATTTAATAGCTGAAATGGAATATACGGTTTAGTGCATTGTATTGTACGGGGGGGGGGGGGAGGGAAACATAGAATACGGAGACAAAAAAAAGAACATGAGAGCAAGTACAGTATGTCAACGTCATACTTATATTACTCATGAATCGAAGCAATGAGTGAACCATTAAGTAAACAGTGTCTCCTATAAAAGGAGTCACTCTGAGGGGGTAGAGAATGGGTCAGTAAATACGGCCTATCCGTACACACGAGCAGGAAGACAATATGTAAAAGAACACAGAGATAAGAAACAAAGTGAACATTAGTATCACCTATTGGGTTGCAATCAGTGTGTAAAGGACCGAGATCCTATACGTTTGAAAGGGTAGGTATATTAGTACGTCTGAAATACATTGTCAAACAAGTACCCCAACACTGAACGATAAGATAAACTAAGACGGAACTAGATAAATATTCTCAATCAGGGTCCAGTGGCAACCTCCTGGGAGTTAGCTTGGAAATTTTCCTCTTGAACCTTTGAGGTCTAGAAACTGAGGCTGGGGTCCACACAGGAAGTGCTGGGACTGCAGGTAGGTCGGTCAGATTTCTCACTATAGTCCAGTCCTGAATGTCCAGCGACTCAATTTCTAAAGCGTTGTAAATTTGCGTTAGGTCAGCAGGCGCTCTGATCACCACTTTCCTCCCTGGTGTATTAACCAGAAGCCCGAACGGATGCAGCCATCGGTACGTAATATTCCTCCTTTGTAAGACCTCCAGGAGTGGCTTTAGGGATCTCCTCTTTTGGAGGGTCATAGGCGAGAGGTCCTGGAATAAAGTAATGGTGGACCCAAAGCATGTTACTGGGTGTTTCTCTCTGGCAGCTTTAAGTAGCTTTTCCTTTACACTGAAGCTGGTCAAGCGGCAGATGATATCCCTTGGGGGCTCTTGAGGCTTAGGTGGCGGGCGGAGTGCCCTATGAGCTCTGTCCATAGTGAAATCATCAGTAGCGTCAGGCCCCAGCAGCGTAGTAAAAAGCTCCAATAACGAGGCCATGATGTCGCATACTGGGTGAATAAACTTCACAGCTTTTCAAGAAGAGTGCCGTGGTTTTCATCTTCTTCTTTGGAATCTCCATCAGCCCCAGCGCCTCTCATCAGCCCCCAGTGCCTCTCCATCCACCCCCAGTGCCTCTCCATCCACCCCCAGTGCCTCTCCATCCGCCCCCAGTGCCTCTCCATCCGCCCCCAGTGCCTCCCCATCAGCCCCCGGTGCCTCCCCATCAGCCCCCGGTGCCTCCCAATCAGCCCCCCGTGCCTCCCAATCAGCCCCCCGTGCCTCTCCATCAGCCCCCGGTGCCTCTCCATCAGCCCCGGTGACTCTCCATCAGCCCCCGTGCCTCTCCATCAGCCCCCAGTGCCTCTCCATCAGCCCCCAGTGCCTCTGCATCCGCCCCCAGTGCCTCTGCATCCGCCCCCAGTGCCTTTCCATCTGCCCCCAGTGCCTTTCCATCCGCCCCCAGTGCCTTTCCATCCGCCCCCAGTGCCTTTCCATCCGCCCCCAGTGCCTTTCCATCCCCCCAGTGCCTTTCCATCCGCCCCCAGTGCCTCTCCATCAGCCCCCAGTGCCTTTCCATCCGCCCCCAGTGCCTCTCCATCAGCCCCCAGTGCCTCTCCATCCGTCCCCAGTACCTTTCCATCCGCCCCCGTGTCTCTCCATCCGCCCCCAGTGCCTTTCCATCCGCCCCCAGTGCCTTTCCATCCGCCCCCAGTGGCTCTCCATCAGCCCCCAGTGCCTCTCCATCAGCCCCCAGTGCCTCTCCATCAGCCCCCAGTGCCTCTCCATCAGCCCCCAGTGCCTCTCCATCAGCCCCCGTGCCTCTTCAACAGCCCCCAGTGCCTCTCCATCAGCCCCCAGTGCCTCTCCATCAGCCCCCAGTGCCTCTCACCAGCCCCCAGTGCCTCTCATCAGCCCCCAGTGCCTCTCATCAGCCCCCAGTGCCTCTCATCAGCCCCCCGTGCCTCTCATCAGCCCCCGTGCCTCCATCAGCCCCCAGTGCCTCTCCACCAGCCCCTCCAGTGCCTCTCCACCAGCCCCTCCAGTGCCTCTCACCAGCCCCCCAGTGCCTCTCACCAGCCCCCAGTGCTTCTCACCAGCCCCCAGTGCCTCTCACCAGCCCCCAGTGCCTCTCCATCAGCCCCCGTGCCTCTCACCAGTCCATAAAATATAAAAAAAACACTTACCCTCTCCTGCTCCTGGACGCAGACACTCCTCTTCTCCTGCTGTCGGCTGTGATGGCGTTACGTCACAGAGCGGCTCACTCCTGTGCGCAGGCTGCAGAGCCTACAGCCGAGGACCAGGAAGCGGTGAGTACAAAGCCTTCACTGCTTCCTGGTCCTTTTGCCCTGAACGGGAACGGCGTTCCTGCTGTGAAAAAAGTGCAGGAACACCGTTCCCACCCGTTCCCCCTGGACTCGAGCCCTGAATACACTGATGCGCTATTTAATAGCTGAAATGGAATATACGGTTTAGTGCATTGTATACACAAGTGCTCTGTGGCACCACAGATCCCAGGCTAGACAAATGGACTATGTCACCCATTAAACATACAAAAGGCAATATAGGGGACTTGAGCAGCCAAAAAAAAATATGTTTTCCCTTCACTGAGCTACAAAATAGGATTAGGCTGATGTCCCTGTCTGGCTAGCACACATGCAGTACACTGCAGTAGCTAATATGGCCGCCAAGCACCACCTCAGTAACAGATGGATTACAAAAAAATATTTCCCTTGTAGTGGCTGGGTACAGAAATGTTGGATTGCTGAAGCTCCCTCCCTCTCTATTTGCTGTATCTTGTGGATTAAAGTAGCACAGGTTTTTCTGATTTCTGCTCTATTCTGTCCCTGATCGCAGCACCAACGTTCTCTCCCTAAGCTCAAACCAGCAGAGTGACGTGCGGCAGTACGTGACTCCAGCTTATAAAGAGGCTGGGTCACATGCTGCACTCAGCCATTCACAGCCATGCCATTAGTAGGCATGGCTGTGATGGCTTCTTAGGGCAAGAAGTAAAACACTTGCTGATTGACTGCTGTGCAGCCCTTCAGAAAGTGGTAGAAAATCGCCGAACAACGAACCCGAACCCGAACTTTTTAAAAAATATTCGGGTCCGTGTCCCGAACACCCAAAAATTCGGAACGAACCCGAACTATACAGTAGAACTCCAACATACTTACCAAAAAAGTATGATGAGCTGGATCATCTATCGAAGATTTTGCCAAAAAATACTTTATGGCGGATATGCCATCAATATGTGCCATGTTGGAGTACAACGATTCGACATCACATGTGACCAGAAGAGTATTTGGCGGTAGAATGACGTCATGTAAATTTTCTATCAAATGCATGGAGTCGCGAACATACGTCTTTAAATCTAAAACAAAGGATTTGAGAAAAAAAATCAAGATAGATACAGGCCTGTTCACAAAGGCCACCGATTCCCGCCACAATCGGACGACCAGGAGGGTTTGTAAGACTCTTGTGGACTTTGGGAAGCATATAAAAGGTGGGAACTATAGGATAACCAATCTCTAGAAATTGGAGTACTCTCGACCACTAGCTGACACTGGGAGCTCAGGCCTCTCGAAGTGACCCCTGCTGTCACGGCCCTTTACTGTGCTACAGCCTCTGCCTGTGCCAGAAATGTTTACGCCTCTGCCACTCCCCTGTGCAGGGCCTGCCACTTCTCTGTCTGACATACTGTTAGATCAAATAAAAAAAATTAAAAGGAAATTAAAACACCCCAAAAAAGTCTGTAATTTTCTCACTTCACCACACAACGGCTAATAAGCCCTTTTTTCCCCAGTAATACACGTCACAAAAGGCTTTACAACAGATAACTGCACCGCACAAGGGCAAATAAGACGTATAAATATTTCCTTGTAATAAACCCTGTTAATGGCTGTATCAAACAGCACTTGCACTCCAATAACAAGAACTGTTTGCTGGAATTACAGAGCTGTCTGTATTCCCGGTCAGTGCAGCAAGGTATAATCGGATTGTTCCTATTACCCAGGCTGTAACCTCCCCTACTGAACCCTGTTCAACATGAATGTTGCGGAATGATTCTTCCCTATCCTTTCCCTACACCTTGAATAATGTTTCCCTACACTTGTAAATCGTTGTTTTTTTTTTTTAGCACAGTGACGTTTTTTCTAACACTGTCCCTAGCACCTGCAGTTGTCTCTCCCTACACTAAGTACACTAGGAAATGGTAGAATCTAAGATGGCGACTTGGAGACTAAGCGCCATGAGAGCTTCTATTGGCTGATAAGGGACATGTGACAATGTGTATGGCAGTTGGGATATGAAGAGAAAGACTTGCAGGCTTGTATTGGCTTATGCAGGTCATATTTTAGGAATATCTCAGGAACGGTAGATCCTAGAGAACTAAGACCGAGTCTAAAACCTTCCTTGACACCTGATGTACCTATGAGCCAAATTTGGTGAAGATCGCTCCAGTCGTTTGGATGCGCATAAAGAACAGACAGACACCGGGACAGACAGACAGACAAACTTATTTTTAGTGTTGAGCGAACAGTTCGAGCATAGTTCGGGTTCGTTGTTCTGCGATTACTTCCCACTTTCTGAAGGGCTGCACAGCAGCCAATCAGCTAGCGTTTTACTTCTTGCCCTAAGAGCCCATCACAGCCATGCCTACTAATGGCATGGCTGTGATTGGCCAAGTGCAGCATGTGACCCAGCCTCTATTTAAGCTGGAGTCACGTAGCGCCGCACGTCTCACTGCTCTGATTAGGGAGAGGACGCAGCTTCTGTGAGGGCGAGATTAGGCAGGGTAAAGTCAGCAACAGCACCTAATGAAGTGAGCTATCTACAGCTATGAATGATTGAACTTCTGCTAGTTACTTGCTCATTGGTTTTTAGGCTGCACAGAGTGTTTTTCTGTCACTTATTTTCTGGGGTGATCGGCAGCCATTTTGTGACTTGTGGTGCACCAAAACAAGCTGCCACCAAGTCCATCAATCCATCAATACTAGTTTTTTTTTTGCTATATCCTACATCAGGGGCTTGGCTGTGCTAATTGTCACCCCTAGAAACTCAGGATAGCAATTTCTATATTTTATTAAGGGGTTAAATACAATTGCCCAAATACCAATCCCCTAAATCTGGTGTTACAGCTTTGGCTAGCCTTAGCCTTGGCTAGCCTGTCTGCTGTCTGGCAAAGGATAGATTATTTTCTGTGGTGAAATTCAATTGCCAAAATAGCAATACTATAAAACAGTGGTTTCAGCTGTGGCTGGCCAAGTATAATAGTGTCCGGCAAAACATATATTTTGTTCAGGGGTGAAATTCAATTGTCAAAATGGCAATACCCTGAATCTGGTGACCCAGCTGTTGCAGGCCAAGTGTTAATCTGTCCGTAAAAGGGTATTTTTTGTTCTGCGGTGAAATTCAATTGCCAAAATAGCAATACCATAAATCAGTGGTTTCAGCTGTGGCTGGCCAAGTTTCATAGTGTCCGCAAAAAGATATATTTTGTTGTGGGGTGAAATTCAATTGCCAAAATAGCAATACCCTGAATCTGGTGTCCCAGCTGTTGCAGGCCAAGTGTTAATCTGTCCGTAAAAGGGTATATTTTGTAATGCAGTGAAATTCAATTGCCAAAATAGCAATACCATAAATCAGTGGTTTCAGCTGTGGCTGGCCAGGTTTCATAGTGTCTGCAAAAACATATATTTTGTTGTGGGGTGAAATTCAATTGCCAAAATATCAATACCCTGAATCTGGTGTCCCAGCTGTTGCAGGCCAAGTGATAATCTGTCCGTAAAAGGGTATATTTTGTTCTGGGGTGAAATTCAATTGCCAAAATAGCAATACCGTGAATCTGGTGTTCTGGAAACCATACTCAAGGAGAGGATTGTGGAACATCTAAAAACTCATGGGTTGATTGATGAAAAACAGCATGGGTTTACTTCAGGGAGATCATGTCAAACTAATCTTATTGACTTTTTTGATTGGGTGACTAAAATAATAGATGGCGGAGGTGCAGTAGACATCGCTTATCTGGACTTTAGTAAGGCTTTTGATACTGTCCCACATAGAAGGCTTATCAATAAACTACAGTGTTTGAACTTGGGCTCACATATTGTTGAATGGATTAGGCAGTGGCTGAAGGACAGAAAACAGAGGGTTGTAGTCAATGGAGTATATTCAGACCATGGTATTGTTACCAGTGGGGTACCTCAGGGATCTGTTCTGGGACCTATATTGTTTAATATCTTTATCAGCGAAATTGCAGAAGGCCTCAATGGTAAGGTGTGTCTTTTGCTGATGACACAAAGATTTGTAACAGGGTTGATGTTCCTGGAGGGATACACCAAATGGAAAAGGATTTGGGAAAACTAGAGGAATGGTCAAAAATATGGCAACTAAAATTCAATGTTGATAAGTGCAAGATAATGCACCTGGGGCGTAAAAACCCAAGAGCAGAATATAAAATCAGTGATACAGTACTAACCTCAGTATCTGAGGAAAGGGATTTAGGGGTCATTATATCAGACGACCTAAAGGTGGGCAGACAATGTCATAGAGCAGCAGGTAATGCCAGCAGAATGCTTGGGTGTATAGGGAGAGGCATTACCAGTAGAAAGAGGGAGGTGCTCGTGCCGCTCTACAGAGCACTAGTGAGACCTCATTTGGAGTATTGTGTGCAGTACTGGAGACCATATCTGCAGAAGGATATTGAAACTTTGGAGAGAGTTCAGAGAAGAGCTACTAAACTAGTACATGGATTGCAGGACAAAACTTACCAGGAAAGGTTAAACGACCTTAACATGTATAGCTTGGAAGTAAGAAGAGACAGAGGGGATATGATAGAAACTTTTAAATACATAAAGGGAATCATCACGGTAAAAGAGGAGAGAATATTTAAAAGAAGAAAAACTGCTACAAGAGGACATAGTTTTAAATTAGAGGGGCAAAGGTTTAAAGGTAATATCAGGAAGAATTACTTTACTGAGAGAGTAGTGGACGCATGGAATAGCCTTCCTGCAGAAGTGGTAGCTGCAAATACAGTGAAGGAGTTTAAGCATGCATGGGATAGGCATAAGGCCATCCTTCATATAAGATAGGGCCTGGGGCTATTCATAGTATTCAGTCTATTGGGCAGACTAGATGGGCCAAATGGTTCTTATCTGCCGACACATTCTATGTTTCTATGAGCTGTTGCAGGCCAATTGTAAATCTGTCCATAAAAGGATACCTTTCATCCAGGGCCTAAATACTAGCCCTAAAAGAGATATTCCCTAAATCAGTGCTTACTGCTGTGCCTGGATTAGTGTAATACGCTACATAAATAAATAGGCAGATAGTGTTAGGTGCCCGTAAAAAAGGCCTTAATTTGAAATCAATACATTGGGCCAAATATTTTTTTCTTATTGTGGTGCTTGGTGAATGGTAACAATGAGGAAAACATCTAGTAAGGGACGCGGTCGTGGTGGTGTTAGTGGACCCTCTGGTGCTGGGAGAGGACGTGGCCATTCTGCCACAGCCACATGTCCTAGTGAACCAACTACCTCAGGTTCCAGTACCCGCCAGAATTTACAGCGATATTTGGTGTGGCCCAATGCCGTTCTAAGAATGGTAAGGCCTGAGCAGGTACAGGCGCTAGTCAATTGGGTGGCCGACAGTGGATCCAGCATGTTCACAACATTACCTCCCACCCAGTCTTCTGCAGAAAGCGCACAAGACCAAGCCCATCAGTCTGTCACATCACCCCCATGCATATCAGGGAAACTGTCTGAGCTGAGCCTCAAGTTATGCAGCAGTCTCTTATGCTGTTTGAAGACTCTGCTGGCAGGGTTTCCCAAAGGAATCCACCTAGCCCTTCCCCAGTGGTGGAAGACATAGAATGCACTGATGCACAACCACTGATGTTTCCTGATGATGAGGACATGGGAATACCACCTCATCGGAGTCCGCACGTCTCTGATGATGACGAAACACAGGTGCCAACTGCTGCATCTTTCTGCAGTGTGCAGACCGAACAGGATGTCAGGGAGGAAGACTGTGTGGAAGACGATGCAGGGGACGATGAGGTCCTAGACCCCACATGGAATGAAGGTCGTGCCACTGACTTTCATAGTTCAGAGGACGAGGCAGTGGTGAGACCGAGCCAACAGCGTAGCAAAGAGAGAGCAGGGGGCAAAAGCAGAACAGCCGCCTCCCAGAGAGTTCGCCTGCTACTGGCCACCGCCACCAGGGACCGAGCACCCCAAAGGCAGCTTCAAGGAGTTCCCTGGCATGGCACTTCTTTAAACAATGTGCTCACGACAAGACCCGAGGACACAAAGATTTGTAACAGGGTTGATGTTCCTGGAGGGATACACCAAATGGAAAAGGATTTGGGAAAACTAGAGGAATGGTCAAAAATATGGCAACTAAAATTCAATGTTGATAAGTGCAAGATAATGCACCTGGGGCGTAAAAACCCAAGAGCAGAATATAAAATCAGTGATACAGTACTAACCTCAGTATCTGAGGAAAGGGATTTAGGGGTCATTATATCAGACGACCTAAAGGTGGGCAGACAATGTCATAGAGCAGCAGGTAATGCCAGCAGAATGCTTGGGTGTATAGGGAGAGGCATTACCAGTAGAAAGAGGGAGGTGCTCGTGCCGCTCTACAGAGCACTAGTGAGACCTCATTTGGAGTATTGTGTGCAGTACTGGAGACCATATCTGCAGAAGGATATTGAAACTTTGGAGAGAGTTCAGAGAAGAGCTACTAAACTAGTACATGGATTGCAGGACAAAACTTACCAGGAAAGGTTAAACGACCTTAACATGTATAGCTTGGAAGTAAGAAGAGACAGAGGGATATGATAGAAACTTTTAAATACATAAAGGGAATCATCACGGTAAAAGAGGAGAGAATATTTAAAAGAAGAAAAACTGCTACAAGAGGACATAGTTTTAAATTAGAGGGGCAAAGGTTTAAAGGTAATATCAGGAAGAATTACTTTACTGAGAGAGTAGTGGACGCATGGAATAGCCTTCCTGCAGAAGTGGTAGCTGCAAATACAGTGAAGGAGTTTAAGCATGCATGGGATAGGCATAAGGCCATCCTTCATATAAGATAGGGCCTGGGGCTATTCATAGTATTCAGTCTATTGGGCAGACTAGATGGGCCAAATGGTTCTTATCTGCCGACACATTCTATGTTTCTATGAGCTGTTGCAGGCCAATTGTAAATCTGTCCATAAAAGGATACCTTTCATCCAGGGCCTAAATACTAGCCCTAAAAGAGATATTCCCTAAATCAGTGCTTACTGCTGTGCCTGGATTAGTGTAATACGCTACATAAATAAATAGGCAGATAGTGTTAGGTGCCCGTAAAAAAGGCCTTAATTTGAAATCAATACATTGGGCCAAATATTTTTTTCTTATTGTGGTGCTTGGTGAATGGTAACAATGAGGAAAACATCTAGTAAGGGACGCGGTCGTGGTGGTGTTAGTGGACCCTCTGGTGCTGGGAGAGGACGTGGCCATTCTGCCACAGCCACATGTCCTAGTGAACCAACTACCTCAGGTTCCAGTACCCGCCAGAATTTACAGCGATATTTGGTGTGGCCCAATGCCGTTCTAAGAATGGTAAGGCCTGAGCAGGTACAGGCGCTAGTCAATTGGGTGGCCGACAGTGGATCCAGCATGTTCACAACATTACCTCCCACCCAGTCTTCTGCAGAAAGCGCACAAGACCAAGCCCATCAGTCTGTCACATCACCCCCATGCATATCAGGGAAACTGTCTGAGCTGAGCCTCAAGTTATGCAGCAGTCTCTTATGCTGTTTGAAGACTCTGCTGGCAGGGTTTCCCAAAGGAATCCACCTAGCCCTTCCCCAGTGGTGGAAGACATAGAATGCACTGATGCACAACCACTGATGTTTCCTGATGATGAGGACATGGGAATACCACCTCATCGGAGTCCGCACGTCTCTGATGATGACGAAACACAGGTGCCAACTGCTGCATCTTTCTGCAGTGTGCAGACCGAACAGGATGTCAGGGAGGAAGACTGTGTGGAAGACGATGCAGGGGACGATGAGGTCCTAGACCCCACATGGAATGAAGGTCGTGCCACTGACTTTCATAGTTCAGAGGACGAGGCAGTGGTGAGACCGAGCCAACAGCGTAGCAAAAGAGAGAGCAGGGGGCAAAAGCAGAACAGCCGCCTCCCAGAGAGTTCGCCTGCTACTGGCCACCGCCACCAGGGACCGAGCACCCCAAAGGCAGCTTCAAGGAGTTCCCTGGCATGGCACTTCTTTAAACAATGTGCTCACGACAAGACCCGAGTGGTTTGCACACTGTGCCATCAGAGCCTGAAGCGAGGCATTAACGTTCTGAACCTTAGCACAACCTGCATGACCAAGCATCTACATGCAAAGCATGAACTGCAGTGGAGTAAACACCTTAAAAGCAAGGAACTCACTCTGGCTCCCCCTGCTCCCTCTTCTGCTGCTGCCTCGGCCTCTTCCTCCGCCTCGGGAGGAATGTTGTCACCTGCTGCCCACCAAACAGAGGATGTGCCACTGACAACACCACCTGCATCACCAAGCATCTCCACCATGTCACACGGCAGCGTTCAGCTCTCTATCTCACAAACCTTGGAGAGAAAGCGTAAATTCCCACCTAGCCACTCTCGAGCCCTGGGCCTGAATGCCAGCATTTCTAAACTACTGGCCTTTGAAATGCTGTTATTCAGGCTGGTGGACACAGACAGCTTCAAACAGCTGATGTCCATGGCTGTCCCACAGTATGTTGTTCCCAGCCACCACTAATTCTCCAAGACAGCCGTGCCTTCCCTGCACAACCAAGTATCCGATAAAATCAATTGTGCACTGCGCAACGCCATCTGTGGCAAGGTCCACCTAACCACAGATACGTGGACCAGTAAGCACGGCCAGGGACACTATATCTCCCTAACTGCACACTGGGTAAATGTAGTGGCGGCTGGGCCCCAGGTGGAGAGTTCCTTGGCGCACGTCCTTCCGCCGCCAAGGATCGCAGGGCATCATTCTTTGCCTCCTGTAGCCTCCTCCTCCTACTCGGCTTCCTCCTCCTCTGCTTCCACCAGCTCATCCAGTCAGCCACACACCTTCACCACCAACTTCAGCACAGCCCGGGGTAAACGTCAGCAGGCCATTCTGAAACTGGGCCTAAATAACTGAATTTGGCCTTCTCCAGTGGTGGGTGATATGACGCATAATTCTTTGCTGTGGGACCTCTCTCCTCTGTCTGGGTGCTGGGCCGAAATAACTGAAAGTGGCCTTCTCCAGTGGTGGGTGATATGACGCCTTATTCCTTGCTGTGGGACCTCTCTCCTCTTTCTGGGTGCTGGGGACGAAATAACTGAAAGTGGCCTTCTCCAGTGGTGGGTGATATGACGCATGATTCCTTGCTGTGGGACCTCTCTCCTCTGTCTGGGTGCTGGGCCGAAATAACTGAAAGTGGCCTTCTCCAGTGGTGGGTGATATGACGCATGATTCCTTGCTGTGGGACCTCTCTCCTCTGTCTGGGTGCTGGGCCGAAATAACTGAAAGTGGCCTTCTCCAGTGGTGGGTGATATGACGCATGATTCCTTGCAGTGGGACCTGTATCCTCGGTCTGGGTGCTGGGCCGAAATAACTGAAAGTGGCCTTCTCCGGTGCTGGGTGATATGACGCATGATTCCTTGCTGTCGGACCTCTCTCCAATTGATATTGGTTAATTTTTATTTATTTTATTTTAATTAATTTCCCTATCCACATTTGTTTGCAGGGGATTTACCTACATTTTGCTGCCTTTTGCAGCCCTCTAGCCCTTTCCTCGACTATTTTACAGCCTTTTTAGTGCCTAAAAGTTCGGGTCCCCATTTACTTCAATGGGGTTCGGGTTCGGGATAAAGTTTGGATCCCGAACCCGAACTTCCAGGTGTTCGCTCATCTCTACTTATTTTTATAAGATAAGAGATTTATTTCAAGAACTTACTTTCGAGTAGATAAGCTTGTGCTTACCCACCACAGAAAATCCTTCCAATTTACTGTATTTATTTTTTGTTATATAGCTTTTTGAAGATGCTAAAAAAAAAACATTATTCCCAAGATCATGTTTTTGAAGCCCCCCCAGTGCCATAATCTCCCCCCATGCCATTACCCCCCTTCAGTGCCTAATCTCCCCCATGCCATCACCCCCCCCCCAGTGCCATAATCTCCCCCCATGCCATCAGCCCCCCCTCAGTGCCTTCAGCCCCCCTCAGTGCCATCAGCTCCCTCAGTGCCATAATCTCCCCTCATGCCATAAGCACCCCTCAGTGCCATCAGCCCGCAGTGATTGATATAGATAGATAGAAATAGATAAAGAAAGATAGATAGACATTAAAAATTTCTATACTTCCCAGTTTGTTTGCCAAGTTGATCCAAGATGGCCGATATGGCTGCTGGTGGAGGACACAATTCTTGAGCATGCTCAGTGAGCAAAACGGTTTGACCCAGATCTGCTTCGAACGGAGCCATTACAAATGGATCCGTCCCCATTGACTTACATTGTGTGCCAGGACGGATCTGTTTGGCTCCTCTTCGTCAGGCAGACAGCAAAACACTGCAGGCAGCGTTTTGGTCTCCGCCCCCAGGGCGGAATGTTGACTAAGCGGAAGCAAACTGATGCATTCTGAGCGGATCCTTTTCCATTCAGAATGCATTAGGGCAAAACTGATCTGTTTTGGACCATTTGTAAGAGCCCAAGATGTATCTCACAAACGGAAAACCAAAACGCGAGTGAAAGTAGCCTTAGTTGCTTGACTAAAAATAAGCTTTCTTTGCTTTCTCTCTGCTAGACGTCCTGTCACATGTCCTGGAATTAATAATTTTTAAGAAAAACTATGACTTGGGCCACTTTCACATGAGCGTATTGAAATCCGTCTGCATGCTGGCTATGTATTGCGTCAGTATTTCATCAGGATTTATATGTGTATTTCTTCCTCCCTCCATTTTTGATGCACTCCTATAGACTGTAATGGGTGTATTTGAAAACAGATACGCATAAAACTCAGACATGCTGCAGATTTCATATACTGACGGAAACTATACGTCAATGTGAATAGCCCTATTCATTAACGTAAGCAGCAGATTCTGGTACATAAAATTCGGGTCATATACGGATTGCAAATACACTTGTGTGAAAGCAGCCATTGTATTAATAACTGAGACATGGCTAGATGATAGCTATAACCGGGGGATTAATTTATAAGGTAACAGTCTGGTTAGAAAGGATTGTAAAAAATGTAAAGGGGGAGGGGTTTGCTTTTATGTAAAGTCCTTTCTAAGGCCCCTGCAATATGAATATATGAGTGGGGGGAACGCACTGTGGGTAGAAAACCACAGAGAAAACAATGATAAAATAGTGATAAATGTTGTTATAAGCCAAGTAATATAACTCAGAAATTCTACTATTAATGAAATTAATGAGTTGGCAATGAGTGAAAGTACTAAATAGCAGCTGCTCCTATAGATGAAAATGGATGCAGGGTGCTCACCTCTCGGTCCACCCGAACCGACAAAAGACAGAAAATGAAGAAAAGGAGATGAGGGGCACTAAATCTAGGAGAATGGAGATAGCACTAAGGCGGGTAGGCCAGATATTTAATAAAATATGAATACAACCAATGCAATGTGAAGCAACAGAATGAACACAAATCATGCAATATAAAAACAAAGCATGAAAAATCTCAGATAGACATCTGACTGGAATAAAAAACCAAGTACTAAGAGTCCCAGTGCAACCTCTGTACACGTGTGTATGGTTGAGCAATGATCTCCGGTGTGTCTGGATAGTACAACTGACTAGTGATGATCAAGCACCCTGATGCTCGGGTGCTCTGCCCGAGCACATGGGGATGCTCGGGTGCTCTACTGAGCACCCGAGCCCTATAGAAGTCAATGGGAGAACCCGATCATTAAACCAGGCACCCACTGCTCTGAAGAGGGGAGGGTGCCTTGTTCATAGGAAAAGGTCAGAAATTGATAGAAACACAACCAAAATGGGTCGGGGACAGCATGGGGAGGATGTCTGGATGCATCTTGGAATACAATGTCGCTGCTGGGAACAGCCCGAGTTGTACGTCACTTTTACAAACTGACCATAAAACTCACAAAACCGAAGATAAAAGTGATTTTAGATGAAACATTGTTAGGAAACATTCTTTACTGTATATTTACTTATATAAATAGCAAGTTCAGACAAATATTTTCATGATTTTCGGAACTGGGGCCATGACTAAGAGGGACGGCCAGTGGCTTCGATTGTGTTGACCACATTATCATCTGATGATAATGAACTTGTAAGAGGAACAGAGTGGACTTTGAGCTGACCAGTGACCGTGTATATAAAATTGTAGGTGAGGGTCTGCTGCCGCTTTGTTAACTCTAGATAACTTCTAAGCTGATCACACGCCCCCGTTATGTTGACGATCTATCAATGTCTGCTCTTTCAACTGTCAATGTTCTTTTATGTGCCTACCATGGTGAGCACGAGTAATGGGCAATCAGTGTTCGTTTCCGAAGAGGGAGCCTGAGGGATGGCCACGGCTACCACTTCCAAGAAAGGCAGGCAGGGGCGCTCCAATTTCCCAGTACCGCCTCAGTGAGGTAGTGACGATAAATAACAAGACAGAACTCTTAAGAATGCCTGTCATTGGAACGAGTACAAGAAAATTACAGGGAATGTCATGGGTATTTAGGATGAGGAAACGTTATATAGGAGGAGAGGTAAAGTATGATTGATGGCCTGCTGGTGACCCACTAAAACATTAGGGGTGAAGGTCTTCAGCTGAGCTGACCATCTAAAACATTATGGGTGAGGGCCTGCGGGTGAGCTGACCATCGAAAACATTATTTATGCGAGGGCCTGCGGGTGAGCTGACCATTGAAAACATTATTTATGCGAGGGCCTGCGGGTGAGATGACTATCGAAAACATTATTTATGCAAGGGCCTGGGGGTGAGCTGACATCCGAAAAATTATAAGCAATGGCATTATATGCAACAATTAAGCATGTAGATATGATGGACGAGGAGGAGGAAGATGAGAAAAGGAAGATTCAACCATATACCCTTTTTTGTGGCGGAAGGGGTGCATGGGAATACAGAGAATTCAGTACATTTTAAGCAACACATTTAAAGTGCCTTGATGTTCAGTGGTGGCTTTCCTCTGGTGGAGTGGAGAAGTCAGAGGCAATCCAGGCCTTGTTCATTTTTATCTGAGTCAGCCTGTCAGCATTTTCAGTTGACAGCCGGATACACTTATCTGTTATAATGCCACCAGCAGCACTAAATACCCGATCAGACAAAACGCTGGCGGCAGGGCAGGCCAGCACCTCCAAGGCGTAGAGTGCCAGTTCGTGCCACGTGTCCAGCTTGGACACCCAGTAGTTGTAAGCCACTGAGGGATCACTGAGGACGCTGATACGGTCTAGAAATAAGTGTAGATTTGCGTCTCACTGCTCACAGCAAGCAGAGTTTGTGGAATACAAAAAATAACTGTCTGTCACTGGTATTTTTCAATTAAATATAGGCTGCACACAGTCTAGATATAAGTGTAGATTTGCGTCTCACTGCTCACAGCAAGCAGAGTTTGTGGAATACAGAAAATGACTGTCACTGTTATTTGAATTAAATATAGGCCGCACACAGTCTAGATATGTGTAGATTTGCGCCTCACTGCTCACAGCAAGCAGAGCTTTTGGAATACAGAAAATGTCACTAACGGTCGCCCTGACAAAAAAAAAAAAATCCCCAAAAACAATTATGGCTGCTACCTCTAACAATAGTCCTTAAAAGGACTGTTAGTTCTTTGAAATGTCTTCTCAATCATAATTTTTAGATGACATTCGCCCTACACTGACTGTCCCTTCCTAACAGCAGCTCTCCCTGACTCGCAATGAGCCAAACCCACGTGACCGGGTGCTGGCCGGAACCCGATGACGCGTTCCGGCCAGCCAATCACTGTAATGCCAGTAGAAAACATGTCTAATGGCAATACTTACCTGCATGTTTATTGGCTGCTTAGCAAGCGCGAAACGTACAAGGAGGAGACTCGAGCATGGCGCTCGAGCAGATGTGGTACTTGGCCGAGTGCTCGGATCTGCCGAGCATAGCGATGCTCGAGCAGAGTCGGTACTCGGCTGAGCATGCTCGCTCAACACTACAACTGACAGTTCCGCCTCTTTCTGGCAGCGCTAAGTGAGCACTATCCAGTAGCCCAACATGGATATAGAAAATGTTGGTGTGTCTCTATGCCCCACCAGGACGCCCACAATACAAAGACAGTGGCAGATGATACTTTACCACTCTTCGTCAGAAGCCGGACAGTCTGCTTGCCTCATGCCGCTTTGCCCAAAGCGGCGTCCCACGTACCTTTTCAGAGCTACGATGTAGAGCGCTCACTGTAATCCTGGATCTGGTGCTCCAGCGCATCCAGTCAAGAGGCAGTCAATGGTAAATCCTGTATACGAATCTTTGACTCCATGAAGGGGAAATCGATGATAAAGTTGATGAATCCTGATTCGCATTTCAGGGTATACACCCCTTCCTCAGTGGTGGTAACGGTGAGCACTTGGTACCTTTTTATACCTTTTTATAAGGCAGAGTTTGGGTGGGACTGAGCTAATTGGAGAAATAGAAGACTTGGCCCGGAATCAGGATATCATTACTATATAGACTCTTAATTGAAGCAAAATTAGGCTTGGAAAAGACGCAATTGCGTTTTTATGAAACCCTGCACACATTTCAGTACTCAGATCAGATATCTCAAAGTGCCGTCTCTATTCAGTAGTAGATTGCTACCATTAATCTGCCCGAATCTATATTCAGCTGCATAGCTACGGAAATATGCTGTCGGACAATAATTCTAGGTTTTAGTGTAGCATGTACACCCACATGATCTAAACTACCATATTTGCTTATAACAAATGTAAATATGCCACAAAATGTGGCAAAATACACAAATAAAGGAAAATAAGTGTTTTACATCATATCAGCATTGGTTTATGAGGGACCTGTCCTGTTTATTTAATCTAAACAGTTTCTATGAAGAATTCAGTTCTAGACTGGACCAGAGTGGGTCTTCGGATATCATATATCTAGATTTCTAAGTTGAAGCGCTCAGTGTGCCAAGCCATACAGGAAAGTAATATAATCAAATATGTGATATTAACCAGGTATTTACTAGCTACGTCCCCAAAATTTCTCAACAACACTGCCTTACCTGCATGGCTTAAAAAGGTTTACAAATTTTCAGATAAATTGCCTTCTGGCAAATGTATGGATAGCAAAGATTGTCACTGCTCCTTGGAATCCTCCTAAGGGACCAATATATGAGGGACCCCCCCACCAACCATACACTTATTGACAGTAGGGAAGAGCAGCCCTCACTCATTTTAAGTGACTGAGGGCTGCCCCCCCCCACTACTGTACAACATACTGTGGTGACCCCCCACAGAGCTGCAGCAACCACAATTATCACATTCCGACACCATCCCCACCGCACCCCCCCAAAGAAGTCAGATTCTGTTTCCCACCCCCCCACCCCATAAATCATTTTCAGGCTCATCACCCCTTCCCCTAAAGTAGTCAGAAAGCTGGTTTCCCGAGCCTCTCCTATCCCCCCAGCTATCGTGTTCAGATTCCCCAACCTCCACCCACCCCCAATCTGGCCACAGTGCTCATTCCCCCCCTAAGCTCACCCACCCCCCCAATTACGGCCACGTGCTTGTCTTCCCATCTCCCCTGCCTGCCCCCAGTCCCAATCTGGTCACATGCTGGTTTCCCCATCTCCCCATCATCTCCCCACCCCCAATCCGGTCGCACACAAACTCTTAGTATACCTTTGTTTATAGCAGTCTTGAGGAGGAGGAGGAGACGCGCAACAGAGAGGTACAATAGAGGCCAGCCAGTAGCGTAGCAGAGTGCCAGTATCTACTATCGCTCCTCTGTGGAGTCCAGGGCGGGAAGCTTCAGGAGCGGGTCTAGCAGATGTGTCGTACGTGATGTGTCTGAAGATCTTAAAGTGATACAGCGCGGCGGCGGGGCATCCAACAAATGGCGACGAGATTGAAAAGTCGTGCCTTCATCTGGTGACAGCTGGCGTGCCAGCAGAATGCGGTCTGCGTGCCATCTGTGGCACGCGTGCTGCAGGTTGTCGACCCCTGTTGTAGAGGGATAGCACAGTAAAATATCAGTCTTTTCTGATGATACTAAACTGTAAAGGGGTCCCCAGGGAATTAAGAAAATGAAAATACTTAAAGGGGTTGTCTGGGTTCTGCGCGTGAGCATTGGAGCCTCTAACGTGAGCATTGGAGCTTATTTGTTTATATTTTCATACTGCTAAGCGGATGCTTCCACCTAGCAGTGTTGCTAGTGATGTCAGCAGCGCTGATGGACGGGTTTTAGCATGGCCCTAGCCATTTTACAGGATAGCTCGGTATGTCACCAGATTTACAGAAAAAACCTTTGCCCTTGCACAATTTAGTGCAGGGCAAAGGAGAGCATCGGAGCATGAAATGCTTCGATGCTCATATCAGGGGGACCTGCCTGGGTGAAAATGAGGGATATATCCGGGTTCAGCTCTGAACCCAGACAACCCCTTTAAATATTACTTTATTCTAATTATATTCCTAAATACCTTTCATAAGTAGAGATGAGCGAACACCTGGAAGTTCGGGTTCGGGAAGTTCGGCCTAACTTCCCGAAAATGTTCGGGTTCGGGATCCGAACTCGACCCGAACTTTATCCCGAACCCCATTGAAGTCAATGGGGACCCGAACTTTTAGGCACTAAAAAGGCTGTAAAATAGTCCAGGAACGGGCTAGAGGGTTGCCAAAGGCAGCAAAATGTAGGTAAATCCCCTGCAAACAAATGTGGATAGGGAAATTAATTAAAATAAAATAAAATAAATAAAATTTAACCAATATCAATTGGAGAGAGGTCCCACTGCAAGGAATCATGAGTCATATCACCCACCACTGGAGAAGGCCACTTTCAGTTATTTCGGACCCAGCACCCAGACAGAGGAGAGAGGTCCCACAGCAAGGAATCATGCGTCATATCACCCACCACTGGAGAAGGCCACTTTCAGTTATTTAGGCCAGGCACCCAGACCAAGGAGAGAGGTCCCACAGCAAGGAATCATGCGTCATATCACCCACCACCGGAGAAGGACACTTTCAGTTATTTCGGCCCCACCACCCAGACAGAGGAGAGGTTCATTCAACTTTGGGTTGCACCGCAAGATCATGGTAAAGTTAAAAAAATGAGGATTCAATAAAGAAGTGCCCCGGAGTACAAGAATACATGGTTGAGGGGGAGGCAGTTATAAATGTCTATTCTGTACAAGGGAGGCACAGGTCCTGTGAGATCCATGCCTGGTTCATTTTTATGAACGTCAGCTTGTCCACGTTGGCTGCGTTTGTCAGTAATGACGCCCCCTGCCGTGCTGAATACACGTTCAGACAAAACGCTGGCCGCCGGGCAGGCCAGCACCTCCAAGGCATAAAATGCTAACTCTGGCCATGTGGACAATTTGGAGACCCAGAAGTTGAATGGGGCCGAACCATCAGTCAGTACGTGGAGGGGTGTGCAGACGGTACTGTTTAACCATGTTAGTGAAATGCTGCCTCCTGCTAACACGTTCCGTATCAGGTGGTTGTGCAGTTAGCTGTGGCGTTGAGACAAAACTTTTCCACATTTCTGCCATGCTAACCCTGCCCTCAGAGGAGCTGGCCGTGACACAGCTGCGTTGGCGACCTCTTGCTCCTCCTCTGCCTTCGCCTTGGGCTTCCACCTGTTCCCCTGTGACATTTGGGAATGCTCTCAGGAGCGCCTCTACCAGCGTGCGCTTGTACTCGCGCATCTTCCTATCACGCTCCAGTGCAGGAAGTAAGGTGGGCACATTGTCTTTGTACCGGGGATGCAGCAGGGTGGCAACCCAGTAGTCCGCACACGTTAAAATGTGGGCAACTCTGCTGTCGTTGCCCAGGCACTGCAGCATGTAGTCGCTCATGTGTGCCAGGCTCCCCAGAGGTAAGGACAAGCTGTCCTCTGTGGGAGGCGTATCTTCATCGTCCTCCGTATCCCCCCAGCCACGCACCAGTGATGGGCCTGAGCTGTATCGGGTGCCACCCCGCTGTGAACCTGCTTCATCCTCATCCTCCTCCACCTCCTCCTCATCCTCCTCGTCCTCCAGTAGTGGGCCCTGGCTGGCCACATTTGTACCTGGTCTCTGCTGTTGCAAAAAACCTCCCTCTGAGCCACTTCTAACATACTGGCCTGAAAGTGGTAAAAATGACCCCTCATCCTCCTCCTCCTCCTCCTCCTGGGCTACCTCCTCTTCCATCATCGCCCTAAGCATTTTCTCAAGGAGACATAGAAGTGGTATTGTAATGCTGATAACGGTGTCATCGCCACTGGCCATGTTGGTGGGGTACTCGAAACAGCGCAACAGGGCACACAGGTCTCGCATGGAGGCCCAATCATTGGTGGTGAAGTGGTGCTGTTCCGCAGTGCGACTGACGCATGCGTGCTGCAGCTGAAACTCCACTATGGCCTGCTGCTGCTCGCACAGTCTCTCCAGCATGTGCAAGGTGGAGTTCCCCCTGGTGGGCACGTCGCATATGAGGCGGTGAGCGGGAAGGCCGAAGTTCCGCTGTAGCGCAGACAAGCGAGGAGCGGCAGGATGTGAACGCCGTTAGCGCGCACAGACGGCCCTCACTTTATGCAGCAGCTCTGACATGTTGGGGTAGTTGTAAATGAACTTCTGCACCACCAAATTAAGCACATGCGCCAGGCAAGGGATGTGCGTCAAACCGGCTAGTCCCAGAGCTGCGAAGAGATTTCGCCCATTATCGCACACCACCAGGCCGGGCTTGAGGCCCACCGGCAGCAACCACTGGTCGGTCTGTTGTTCAATACCCCGCCACAACTCCTGCGCGGTGTGGGGCCTGTCCCCCAAATATATGAGTTTCAAAATGGCCTGCTGACATTTACCCCGGGCTGTGCTGAAGTTGGTGGTGAAGGTGTGTGGCTGACTGGATGAGCTGGTGGAAGCAGAGGAGGAGGAAGCCGAGTAGGAGGAGGAGGCTACAGGAGGCAAAGAATGATGCCCTGCGATCCTTGGCGGCGGAAGGACGTGCGCCAAGGAACTCTCCGACTGGGGCCCAGCCGCCACTACATTTACCCAGTGTGCATTTAGGGAGATATAGCGTCCCTGGCCGTGCTTACTGGTCCACGTATCTGTGGTTCGATGGAACTTGCCACAGATGGCGTTGCGCAGTGCACACTTGATTTTATCGGATACTTGGTTGTGCAGGGAAGGCACGGCTGTCTTGGAGAATTAGTGGTGGCTGGGAACAACATACTGTGGGACAGCCATGGACATCAGCTGTTTGAAGCTGTCTGTGTCCACCAGCCTGAATGACAGCATTTCAAAGGCCAGTAGTTTAGAAATGCTTGCATTCAGGTCCAGGGCTCGAAGTTGGCTAGGTGGGAATTTACGCTTTCTCTCCAAGGTTTGTGAGATGGAGAGCTGAACGCTGCCGTGTGACATGGTGGAGATGCTTGGTGACGCAGGTGGTGGTGTCGGTGGCACATCCTCTGTTTGGTGGGCAGCAGGTGCCAACGTTCCTCCCGAGGCGGAGGAAGAGGCCGAGGCAGCAGCAGAAGAGGGAGCAGGGGGAGCCTGAGTGAGTTCCTTGCTTTTAAGGTGTTTACTCCACTGCAGTTCATGCTTTGCATGTAGATGCCTGGTCATGCAGGTTGTGCTTAGGTTCAGAACGTTAATGTCTCGCTTCAGGATCTGATGGCACAGCGTGCAAACCACTCGGGTCTTGTCGTCAGCACATTGTTTAAAAAAGTGCCATGCCAGGGAACCCCTTGAAGTTGCCTTTGGGGTGCTCGGTTCCTGGTGGCGGTGGCAAGTAGCAGGCGAACTGTCTTGGCGGCGGCTGGTCTGCTTTTGCCCCTGCTCCCTCTTTTGCTACGCTGTTGGCTTTGTCTCACCACTGCCTCTTCCTCTGAACTATGAAAGTCAGTGGCACGACCTTTATTCCATGTGTCTGTTGGCTTTGTCTCACCACTGCCTCTTCCTCTGAACTATGAAATCCACTGGATCCACTGTCGGCCACCCAATTGACTAGCGCCTGTACCTACTCAGGCCTTACCATCCTTAGAACGGCATTGGGCCTCACCAAATATCGCTGTAAATTCTGGCGGGTACCCGAACCTGAGGTAGTTGGTTCACTAGGACGTGTGACTGTGGCAGAATGGCCACGTCCTCTCCCAGCACCAGAGGGTACACTAACACCACCACGACCGCGTCCGGGTCCCTTACTAGATGTTTTCCTCATTGTTACCGTTCACCAAGCACCACAATAAGAAAAAAAATATTTGGCCCAATGTATTGATTTCAAATTCAGGCCTTTTTTTTACAGGCACCTAACACTATCTGCCTATTTATTTATGTAGCTTATTACACTAATCCAGGCACAGCCGTAACCACTGATTTAGGGGAATATCTCTTTTAGGGCTAGTATTTAGGCCCTGGATGAAAGGTATCCTTTTATGGACAGATTTACACTTGGCCTGCAACAGCTCGAACACCAGATTCAGGGTATTGCTATTTTGGCAATTGAATATCACCCCAGAACAAAATATATGTTTTTGCGGACACTATGAAACTTGGCCAGCCACAGCTGAAACCACAGATTTATGGTATTGCTATTTTGGCAATTGAATTTCACCCCAGAACAAAAAATTTATGTTTTTGCGGACACTATGAAACTTGGCCTGCAACAGCTGGGACACCAGATTCAGGGTATTGCTATTTTGGCAATTGAATTTCACCCCACAACAAAATATATGTTTTTGCGGACACTATGAATCTTGGCCCGCCACAGCTGAAACCACTGGTTTATGGTATTGCTAATTAGGCAATTGAATTTCACCCCAGAACAAAATATATGTTTTTGCGGACACTATGAAACTTGGCCAGCCACAGCTGAAACCACTGATTTATGGTATTGCTAATTTGGCAATTGAATTTCACCCCAGAACAAAATATATGTTTTTGCGGACACTATTATACTTTGCCAGCCACAGTTGAAACCACTGATTTATGGTATTGCTATTTTGGCAATTGAATTTCACCCCAGAACAAAATATATGTTTTTGCGGACACTATGAAACTTGGCCTGCAACAGCTGAAACCACTGATTTATGGTATTGCTATTTTGGCAATTGAATTTCACCCCAGAACAAAATATATGTTTTTGCGGACACTATGAAACTTGGCCAGCCACAGCTGAAACCACTGATTTATGGTATTGCTAATTTGGCAATTGACTTTCACCCCAGAACAAAATATATGTTTTTGCGGACACTATGAAACTTGGCCTGCAACAGCTGGGACACCAGATTCAGGGTATTGCTATTTTGGCAATTGAATTTCACCCCAGAACAAAATATATGTTTTTGCGGACACTATGAAACTTGACCTGCAACAGCTGGGACACCAGATTCAGGGTATTGCTATTTTGGCAATTGAATTTCACCCCAGAACAAAATATATGTTTTTGCGAACACTATGAAACTTGGCCAGCCACAGCTGAAACCACTGATTTATGGTATGGCTATTTTGGCAATTGAATTTCACCCCAGAACAAAATATATAATTTGCAGGACACTATGAAACTTGGCCAGCCACAGCTGAAACCACTGATTTATGGTATTGCTATTTTGGCAATTGAATTTCACCCCAGAACAAAATATACCCTGTTACGGACAGATTTAAACTAGGCCCGCAACAGCTGGAACACCAGATTCAGGGTATTGCTATTTTGGCAATTGAATTCCACCCCAGAACAAAATATATGTTTTTGCGGACACTATGAAACTTGGCGTGCAACAGCTGAAACCACTGATTTATGGTATTGCTATTTTGGCAATTGAATTTCACCCCAGAACAAAATATGTTTTGGCGGACACTATTATACTTTGCCAGCCACAGCTGAAACCACTGATTTATGGTATTGCTATTTTGGCAATTGAATTTCACCCCAGGACAAAATATATGTTTTTGCGGACACTATGAAACTTGGCCTGCAACAGCTGGGACACCAGATTCAGGGTATTGCTATTTTGGCAATTGAATTTCACCCCACAACAAAATATATGTTTTTGCGGACACTATGATTCTTGGCGAGCCACAGCTGAAACCACTGATTTATGGTATTGCTATTTTGGCAATTGAATTTCACCCCAGAACAAAATCTATCCTTTGCCAGACAGCAGAGAGTATTATACTTGGCTAGCCAAAGCTGGAACACCAGTTTTAGGGGATATGTATTTGGGCAATTGTATTTAACCCCTTAATAAAATATAGAAATTGCTATCCTGAGTTTCTAGGGGTGACAATTAGCACAGCCAAGCCCCTGATGTAGGATATAGCAAAAAAAAAACTAGTATTGATGGATTGATGGACTTGGTGGCAGCTTGTTCTGGTGCACCACAAGTCACAAAATGGCCGCCGATCAACCCAGAAAATAAGTGACAGAAAAACGCTCTGTGCAGCCTAAAAAACAGTGAGCAAGTAACTAGCAGAAGTTCAATTATTCACAGCTGTAGATCGATCAGTTCATTAGGTGCTGTTGCTGACTTTTCCCTGCCTAATCTCGCCCTCACAGAAGCTGCGTCCTCTCCCTACACTAATCAGAGCAGCGTGACGTGCGGCGCTACGTGACTCCAGCTTAAATAGAGGCTGGGTCACATGCTGCACTTGGCCAATCACAGCCATGCCATTAGTAGGCATGGCTGTGATGGGCTCTTAGGGCAAGAAGTAAAACGCTAGCTGATTGGCTGCTGTGCAGCCCTTCAGAAAGCGGGAAGTAATCGCCGAACAACGAACCCGAACTTTTTTGAAAATGTTCGGGTTCGGGTCCGTGTCCCGGACACCCCAAAATTCAGTACGAACCCAAACTATGCTCGAACTGTTCGCTCAACACTATTCATAAGTTATGATGGCTCGTTTTGTCTAGGGAGCAATCATTAGCAGAAATAAAATGGACGCCATTCTATTAGTAAACACAAAACCTGTCCTCGCACAGGAATACATGTTACTTCACAACAAAAGCTAAAGAGCTGACTCATTGTCCTCTCTGCTCTGCTTGTCAGGGACTATGATCATGAATACAGCTGATTAGAATTTTAGCTGAATTTCTGTGGAAATGGAGTGGAGCAGAGAGAGGACCGACAGGACACTGTGGTAATGTGAGGCTGTGGTAATGGAGATTGCATACAAGTGCTGCTGTTCATTTTCCACACCCCCACCCTCCTCTCTGTACTTTGTCTTCTCATGAACTCCATTCTATCCTGGCCTGTAGTTAAACTTTAGGGAGACTGTATCCTTGGTGTACAGCACTGTGCAGTGCCTCAACATGCATATCTAGTCCTTTCTGGTAGCAAAACAGTTACTGGCCATCTGAATGACAGGCAGGTCACATATATGGCTGTGCATATAATCGTGCAGGCCACCAACATCCCTAGCTAACCCCTAGCTTAAAAAAAAAAATACAGCATCCTTCAGTCGAGCAAAAAGAAAATAAAACAAAATCCTGCACGCCCCTTAAGGTGCCCCAATGATTCTTTAGTGGAACAAAACAAGGACATGGAAGCAGTGCCAATAAAGTAGCTTTTAAATCCCTTTTGTTGGATGTAGAAAGGCTGCGCATCACTATTAGGCTTAGTTTATACTTCATTATTTGGTCAGTGATTGTCAGCCCAAAGCAGGTGCCAGTCATACCCTCAGAACAGGTCCAGATCTATTCATGATACCTAATCAGAGAGTAGGCTTGGCTCCTTAATTTGCCTTACAATAAGTGATGGAAATAACTGACCAAATAACAGAAGTGTGAACTCCGGTTTACAGGTCAATGTTAACACCAGGTCTAATTTATCGGGGTGGCCTAAAATTTAAGGACTGGCCCCATGACCGTTGTGAGGGTGTCAGCAATAAGGCTGTGTTCACATCACTTTTTATTTTTCCATTGTTCTTATCTCTCAGAAGAACAGCCCAAAAACCGCAGATCCTGTCGTTTGAGCATCCGACTTCATGCCATCAGTATTTGGTCAGCATTTGGTCAGTATTGGTAAGGCAAAAAAAAAGGAGTGGGTCCAAAACAGAGATAACATGTGATGGAAATATTTGCATGTGTTCTGTGTTTTGGACCCAATCCTGCTTTTGGCTTCTAAAACATGATCAAATCCTGATGCAAAAAACTGACCATGTGATGGAGGCCTCATGCTCAATTTGCATGAGTTTTGGCCATTTGCCTCTGAATTCAGCTTTATTCAGATGGAAAAGAAGTCCTGCACTTTAATGGTCTCTCTCACACTGTCAGTATTTGGTCAGTTTATTGCTTCAGTATTTTATCAGTATTGGTAAGGCAAAAACAGGAGTGGGTCCAAAACGTAGCCATCCCTCTGCTGAATGATGATAATGCGGCTGTCACTACGTAAGCAAGTCAGCATGCATTTAGCGATCTATCCAAGGAACTTCCTGCCTCCATCTCAACTGCATGCTGCCACGGTCTGTCAGGGTCATCTGCATTGTCTTTGTCATCGCCCTCTAGCTCCGCCTGCTCCTCTCCTGTCGCTTGGGCAGATAAACCACCTAGTTCTGTAAGAAATTCCTGGGCATTTATATCCTCCTCCTCCTGTGCCAGTTCAACCTCCACAAAGCTCAAGTGGCTGCTACGTCTTCTGTTCTCTCACCAGTCAAATTTATCAGCATCCCCTCCAAAACATGAAGGAGTCGAATGACATCATTCATCCTATTGTCCTGGTAACTGACAAAGTTACATAGTAACATAGTATATTAGGCCGAAAAAAGACATTTGTCCATCCAGTTCGACCTGTTTCCTGCAAGTTGATCCAGAGGAAGGCAAAAAACCCCTGTGAGGTAGAGCCAATTTTCCCCACTTAAGGGGAAAAAATTCCTTCCCGACTCCAATCAGGCAGTCAGAACAACTCCCTGGATCAACGACCTATCTCTAGTAGCTATAGCCTGAAATATTATTACGCTCTAGAAATACATCCAGGCCCCTCTTGAATTCCTTTATTGTACTCACCATCACCACCTCCTCAGGCAGAGGAAACAACCAGAGTTCCATAGTCTCACTGCTCTTACCGTGAAGAACCCTTTTCTATGTTTTTGTACAAACCTGCTTTCCTCTAGACGCAGAGGATGTCCCCTCTTCACAGTCACAGTCCTGGGGATAAATAGATGATGGGAGAGATCTCTGTACTGACCCCTGATATATTTATACATAGTTATTAGATCTCCCCTCAGTCGTCTTTTTTCTAAAGTGAATAACCCTAATTTTGATACCCTTTCAGGGTACTGTAGTTGCCCCATTCCAGTTATTACTTTAGTTGCCCTCCTCTGAACCCTCTCCAGCTCTGCTATGTCTGCCTTGTTCACAGGAGCCCAGAACTGTACACAGTACTCCATGTGTGGTCTGACTAGTGATTTATAAAGTGGTAAGACTATATTTCCATCACGGGCATCTATGCCCCTTTTGATGCAACCCATTATCTTATTGGCCTTAGCAGCAGCTGCCTGACACTGGTTTTTACAGCTTAGTTTGTTATTTATTAAAATTCCTAGATCCTTTTCCATGTCAGTGTTACTGAGTGTTTTACCATTTAGTATGTACGGGTGACTTGCATTATTCCTTCCCATGTGCATAACTTTACATTTGTCAGTGTTAAACCTCATCTGCCATTTCTCTGCCCAAGCCTCCAATCTATCCAGATCCCTCTGTAGCAGAAAACTGTCCTCTTCAGTGTTAATTACTTTACACAGTTTAGTGTCATCTGCAAAAATTGATATTTTACTGTGCAAGCCTTCTACAAGATCATTAATAAATATATTGAAGAGAATAGGGCCCAATACTGACCCCTGAGGTACCCCACTAGCGACAGTGACCCAATCTGAGTGTACCGTTAATAACCACTCTCTGTTTTCTATTACTGAATCAGTTACTTACCCACATACAGACATTTTCTCCTAGTCCAAGTGTTCGCATTTTATATACTAACCTTTTGTGTGGTACAGTGTCAAATGCTTTGGAGAAGTCTAGATATATGACATCCACTGATTCACCCCGGTCAAGTCTAGAACTTACCTCCTCATAGAAACTGATTAAATTAGTTTGACATGACCGATCCCTCATGAAGCCATGCTGATATGGTGTAATTTGCTTATTTTCATTGAGATACTCCAAGATAGCATCTCTTACAAAACCTTCAAACAGTTTACCCACAACAGATGTTAAACTTACCGGCCTATAATTTCCAGGCACTGTTTTTGGACCCTTTTTGAATACTGGCACCACTTTTGCTATACACCAGTCTGGTGGAACATTCCCTGTCAGTATGGAGTCCGTAAATATCAAAAATAAGGGTCTGGCTAGGACATCACTTAATTCCCTTAGGATACGGGGGTGTATGCCATCCGGTCCTGGCGATTTGTCTATTTTAATCTTTTTAAGTCGCTGCTGTACTCCTTCCTGGGTCAGACAGGGCACTTTTAAAGGGGACTTTACTTTTACATTTTGCATTTCATCTGACAGTTTATTTTCCTCAGTGAAAACAGTGGAGAAGAAAATATTTAATAGCTTATCTTTATCCTCGTCGCTTTCTGCAACTCCCCCCTCATTGCTATGTAGAGGGCCGACTCCTTTTAAGATATGCTGGTCAAAATACAGTATCTGACCTAATTATCTCCCAGGCAGAGGGGAGAGATTGTGTGTCCTGTATGGGAGTGTCCCGGATTGTGTGGTTGTTTCCATTAGTCTGTGTGTTTGTCACCCAGTTCTCCATCAGGTCCATAGGGGTGGTCCCCATGGGGGCTTGCATATAAGGCCAAGTGTGGCACCAATAAAGGCAGATCTTCTTACCCTCTACTCCCAGCCTCGTCTTGTGTTGTAGGGAACAGCTATATCACTACGAGCTCTTGTAAGAGCTGCACAGCTACTGGGAATCACAGCCCAGCTTGGAAGTCTCTGGTGCAACTCTACAGCACCACTCTGAGTAGAGGAGAAGGACGTCGCCAACGGTTGATACAGTTACAGCCATAGTTACAGCTCCACACGTCAGCGCTGGCATGAATTGTACCAGATACCGACAAGCTTAAGGACTAGCCACCTACTGCTCAAAATATATGTGCAGGGCTGGTACAATTTTTTTTTTTAGAGAAGAAATGACTTCTTGGGACTGTCCACGATATGAAACTTGAGGGACTGTAGTACCAGCAACTTGGCCAGGTGCAAGTTAAGCTTCCGCGCCGTTGGATGAGTGCCCGCGTACTGTTGTCTCTTTGCAATCGCCTAGCTGATTGTTTGTTGGTGAAACACGTGACGATGAGTAGGAGGAGAATCACGAGCAATAGACAAAGGGATGGAATGACGGTGAGGTTGAGGAGCCCTGACTGCTGTAGAAGGCGTGCAGACTGTTGGGAGATGCAGCGATTGCTGCATCAGGCTGTACTACTACATTAGTTCTACAGTTTTCCCAGTGCACTTTATGGTGACGCTCCATGTGTTGACCCAGGACCGTGGTGCCAACATTATCATCCGGACTGTGCTTCACCTTCTGCCCACATATCCTGCATACTGCCATGTTAACGTCCTCCAGCGACTTGATAAACAATTCTTACACTGCCGAGTTTGGCATTTTACCCCTAACATTCCATGCTGACTGCCTGCCGCTACCCTTATGAACATGTGCACTGCTAGTTGTTTCATGACCGTAGGCTCCTTAGTAGCAGGCAGTCTACCCCGGGCATGTTTGGCTACCAGGGAAGACCGATTGCAACACGTGCTCACACGCGACTAGTTACACCTAACGGAGGACGCAGCAGACGTCTTCTCCAAGACTGTGCTGGCCTGTATCTGCTGAATATCACATAGTTATCTGGCCAACGTTTCGGTCAACAGACCTTCATCAGGGCCTAGAAAAAATATATACAGATATAAACATAAGACACATATACATAAAATTAGGAGAAGCCTTCCATTGAGAATATACAACGGGTAAAGTTAACTAGACTATAGTGGCATACCCAATACATTCATACATAGAATTCCGGACAATATAATACATAGACAACCACCATTATAACCTACAATAGAATATTATCACTAAAAAGACATAGATTAAACGAGGAGACAAAACAAACCAAGACAAAGACACAAAACTTAAATGAAGACAAAGACACAAAACTTAAATGATCACAGCAAGATCCACTGATGCAAAACTATGTAAAGTATGAAGTAGTCCAATTCACCTAAGTGCTAAGTGCATAATCAGGATGAGACCATTGTCGAAACAGCATAAGTATATACCCATAAACATAAACATCCTCCTCAATTCACAGAAATAATCCAGGTCGGCAACATACCTTAGAAGCATGGATGCAGCAAACAAAGTGGCATATGGAAGGTTGTTTGGCGCGGTCTTTTAAGGTGAAGTAGCGGTACGTCACTTCCGGTCCACGCCTGGACCGGAAGTGCGTCACAGCGTCACGGATATTGAGGGCAATGAGGCCAAATGAAGTGTGGGCAATAGAACTTCCTAGTCTTGATCTAACCATAGGCTCCATGCGCCAAACAACCACCGGCACTGTGTCCATGTTGCCAAGTCACAGAGAAACACTAAATATGCACAGGGGGAACCATATGTGCAGGTCAAAAATACATGGACAATTTATGTATTATAAAGCACTAGACTAGGATTAGTAAGTAGATATATTAATAAAAAGTACAAAAGGATATTGTGTACGTCACCGTCCTACCTGTACAGTGGATCATTTTGTCTGAAAAATAAAGACATTTGATTAAACGTCTATATAGTATTCAATATTAAGCATACAGCATCAAATTTAATGTAAATATTAGTGTAAATATTCACCACTTGGAAAAACGAACCACAATTGACTGGTTAGGGAGAAAGGGGTCATGGATGGAAAATTATAAGTAAAAAAGTAAAATAGTTTATTATGAATATCCATCATAGGCACAAATCAAAGTCGCGGTTGAGACCTAAAGTCTCCGTCATATAGTAAGTTTCCTTACTATAGGGTCACTCACTATTCGCGTAACACGCATGAACTATATGATATATATATATCGACGACATATTTTGTATTTGGCAGGGTGACCGTGCTTCGTTTGAGGCATTCTATCTAGATCTCAATGCTATGATGCCTGGCCTCTCCTTTACAGCACACGTGGACCCATATAAGGTGACCTTCTTAGATACCACTATCATCAAGAAAATAGATGGCGGCCTTTCCGTGGACTTATATACTAAGCCCACGGACAGGAATACCCTATTGCACTTTTCTAGTAGTCATCCCCATAACACAAAGACCTCACTACCTCGATAACAGTTCATGCATGTTAAGCGAATAGTGAGTGACCCTATAGTAAGGAAACTACGTCTTGATGAGATGTGCTCTAAATTCAAAGTAAGGGGTTATCCCACAACGCTTTTGACTAAAGAAAAGGGACAACTACAACAACCTAAATGTAGACAGAAGGATATGGGTCCCCGTGTGCCGCTGGTGGTTACGTATCATCCTTTTATGCAACGGATACAACAGATCATACATAAACATTGGTCACTTCTACCTAAGGCGTATCCTCATATCCCTGAATTCTCCCAACCCTTGCGGATTTGCTATAAGCGTCCACGGAATATCCGTGATCAATTAGTACGTGCTGATATAGGCCCTCTCAAGCCTTTATTGAGACAGACTACTCTCACAAGTAAACGATCTGGTACTTTTCCTTGTTTAAGTTGCTCCCAATGCACGAATGTGCAGAAGGGGTCTACTTTTACACACCCTCATTCAGGAAAATCATACACTATTCGGGGCTATTTTACATGTACTACCACACATGTGATATACTTGATCAAATGTCCTTGCGGCCTCGCATGCATAGGGGAGACCACCCAGTGTGTGCGTGACCGCATAGGAAAACATAAATCTGATATACGTTGTAAGAAAACCGAGCTACCCATTCCTGGTCATTTTCTCCGTATGGGACATACGACTAGCCAGTTGAAGTTTCAAGTGATAGAACATATTCCAATGCCCCGACGAGGAGGTGATCGCAAGACGATCCTCCGTCGTAGGGAAGCATATTGGATTTATCAACTCAAAACTCTACACCCTTTAGGTCTCAACCGCGACTTTGATTTGTGCCTATGATGGATATTCATAATAAACTATTTTACTTTTTTACTTATAATTTTCCATCCATGACCCCTTTCTCCCTAACCAGTCAATTGTGGTTTGTTATTCCAAGTGGTGAATATTTACACTAATATTTACATTAAATTTGATGCTGTATGCTTAATATTGAATACTATATAGACGTTTAATCAAATGTCTTTATTTTTCAGACAAAATGATCCACTGTACAGGTAGGACGGTGACGTACACAATATCCTTTTGTACTTTTTATTAATATATCTTCTTACTAATCCTAGTCTAGTGCTTTATAATACATAAAATTGGAAGTTGAAGTTCTTCACTAATGAACTAATATCCTAATATTTTGTTATTAATACAACATTGACATAATAATTTTTATAACCTTCCATCATAAATGTACACTTTATACTATATACTGTAGATATTGTCTATGTCACCTATGACCTCCTTTGATTATATTATAATCCTATCTACGTTGTCCATGTATTTTTGACCTGCACATATGGTTCCCCCTGTGCGTATTTAGTGTTTCTCTGTGACTTGGCAACATGGACACAGTGCCGGTGGTTGTTTGGCGCATGGAGCCTATGGTTAGATCAAGACTAGGAAGTTCTATTGCCCACACTTCATTTGGCCTCATTGCCCTCAATATCCGTGACGCTGTGACGCACTTCCGGTCCAGGCGTGGACCGGAAGTGACGTACCGCTACTTCACCTTAAAAGACCGCGCCAAACAACCTTCCATATGCCACTTTGTTTGCTGCATCCATGCTTCTAAGGTATGTTGCCGACCTGGATTATTTCTGTGAATTGAGGAGTAAAGAAAAGATCAATGTCAGTCATAACACGGAGACAGTGGGTATGAGAGATACACATACAGTACGTGTATTCACACACTTCATTAACCACTTGAAGACCACAGGTTTATACCCCCCTAGTGACCAGGCCCTTTTTTACAAATCCGCACTACACTACTTTCACCGTTTATTGCTCCGTCATACAACTTACCACCCAAATTAATTTTACCTCCTTTACTTCTCACTAATAGAGCTTTCATTTGGTGGTATTTCATTCTTGCTGACATTTTTACTTTTTTTGATATTTTACTTTTTTTGACGAAATTTTTGCAAAAAAATGAAATTTTTCACTTTCTGTTGGAAAATTTGTCAAATAAAACTACATTTCTCTATACATTTTTCACTAAATTTATTGTTCTACATGACTTTGATAAAAAAAAATTCTATAAGTGTATATTTATTGGTTTGGGTAAAAGTTATAGTGTTTACAATAGTGTTTTCTGGAATGCATTGGGTAGCACTGGCAGCAGCAGTATGCCAGTGCTATCCAATGCATTCCAAAACTGTAAGGGTTACATAGCATCATAAATCAATATGATGCTATGCGACCCCGTCTGTGCGGGAGAAGTCAGGACGGGCGCTCCTTTGTGATCACCATGCGTGAGCAACGCTCGTGTGCAAGGGCTCTAAGACCCTTGTTTGCCTGGCCTGTGTCTTGCAATCCCTATGCTAATAATGTACCTGGGTGTGATACTTGCGGAAACACTCCCCTATGCATAGGGCAGGCTGGTCAGGACAGTCAGGACAAAAAACGGTGGTGTCACGCCTTAGTTCACTCCTGCTACAGACTTGACATCTTTTTCTTGGGGAACGGTGGCTTGGGGTACCAGGGAAGACACTGGGGAAGTGTCTCTCATGTAGCCGGCTCACTACATCAGGGACTTGGGGCACAGAACCTCCTGGATACAGGAGTTCCGAAATGATCTCTTCCTGGAATTTAAGGAAGGATCCCGTTCTCCCAGCCTTACTGTAGAGAACGTAACTGTTATATACGGCCAATTGAATCAAATATACAGACACCTTTTTATACCAGCGTCTGGTGCATCGGGAAACTAAATATGGAGCCAACATTTGGTCATTGAAGTCCACCCCTCCCATGTGGAGATTATAATCGTGGACTGAGAGGGGCTTTTTAATGACTCCTGTCGCCCGTTCTATTTGGACAGTCGTGTCTGCGTGAATGGTGGACAGAAGGTAAACATCCCTCTTGTCCCGCCACATTACCGCGAGCAGTTCTTGGTCACACAAGGCAGCCCTCTCCCCCCGTGCAAGTCGGGTATTAATGAGCCATTGGGGGAAGCCCCGGCGACTAGGCCGCGCGGTGCCACAGCATTGGATTCCGACTAGATGTAAGTGCCGAAAGAGGGCCACACTTGTGTAAAAATTGTCCATGTACAAGTGGTACCCCTTGCAGACTAAGGGTGACACCAAGTCCCAGACAATCTTGCCATTGCACCCCAGGTAGTCAGGGCATCCGACCGGCTCCAGTTTTGAGTCTTTTCCCTCATAGACCCTAAAACGATATGTATAGCCTGTGGCCCTTTCACAGAGCTTATACAATTTAACCCCGGTGAGTTGTATTAGGGACTCGTCTATGCAGATGTTCTGACTAGGGGTATACGCATCTGCAAATTTGGATGACAAATGGTCTATGAGGGGCCGAATTTTATGGAGCCGGTCATAAGCAGGGTGGCCTCTTGGATGACAGGTTTCATTGTCAGTAAAATGCATAAAGCGCATGATGACCTCAAACCGTGCCCTGGACATTGCAGCAGAGTACATGGGCATGTAATGTATTGGGTCTTTTGACCAATATGACCGCAATACATTTTTTTTTAGTTATGCCCATGCTGAGGGTAAGGCCCAAAAATGTTTTAAATTTGGAAACGGTGACTGGATTCCACCGGAAAGGCTGGGCATAGAAGCTTTCCGGATTGGCGGTTATATATTGTGTGGCGTATTGGTTGGTTTCTGCCACAACTAAGTCGTAGAGATCCGCGGTGAAGAACAGCTCAACAAATTCAAGGGCCGATCCGAAATTGGCTGTCTCCATGCGAACTCCTGACTGGGCAGTGAAAGGGGGCAATACGGGTGCGGTGGAAGGAGGGGATTGCCAATTAGGGTTTGCCAGCACCTCTGGAAGACTAAGGGGTCTACGGGCCTGAGAACGCGGTGGCTGCGACGGGGGAGTTAGTGCACGTGCCACCGTACCAGCAACTGCCCTTCTGGTGCTCGCCACTTCACCAGGGAATACGGCAGTGCTGGCAGAAGGTCCAGGATGTGCTGCGCTGCCGGTGTATGCCGCACCATAAAAAAGGTCAGCGCTAGCACCACTCTGCTGCATATGAGGCTCATCACGCGGGGTATGCGAAACACTGACATGGGGTCGGTTACCTGACCGTAGCAGGGACCTCAACCTCGTCATCTTCGCTAGCGGTTAGAGTGCCACTGCTGTCTACAGGTTCATATTCTGAACCACTGGATTCAGAGGGTGAAGCGTCCCCATCGCTTTCATCCATCACGGCCAGAATCCTGTAGGCCTCTTCAGCGGAATACCCCTTTGTTGCCATTTTGGAGTAACTAAATTTAGGGGGTATTCCTCTGAGACTACCCAGGAAAAAGAGCACACCTACCTAGTAAAAGGAAGTGCTTGCGAAGTAACGCTGCGATCACTAATAAAGATCCAATAACACATTTCTGTCACTGCGGTGGGCGGACTGAACGCAAGTGTGCGCACAAGATCAGGCCTGATCAGGCGAACATTGTGTTTTTTATAGAGCCTAAAGTGACCCTAATGTACTGATATAGATCTGATTGCGATCAGTCTTGATCACTTACAGATACTATATTAGTATTAGTGCTGATAAGCGACAGTGATGACGCTAATCAGCGACTAATAAGTGACTGTGCGGTTCGGTGGGCTGGGCGCTAACTACCTAACAAGTAGCTAACTACCTGACGGTGATTAGGGACCCTTATAGGGGGGTGTGATCTATGACAGGGGGGTGACAGAGGGTGATCAGGGGGTTTATATGGGTAATCAGTGGCTACTGGGGGGGTGTAATGTATGTGTGGTGATTTGGTGTACTTACTGAGCTGCCTGTGTCCTCTGGTGGTGGATCCAGCAAAAGGGATCACCAGAGGACCAAGCAGGACTTATATTAGACGCTATTTTGTAAATAGCGTCTGATATGCGATTTTCATAGGACGATTTAAAAAATTACAGCCTACCAGCCAATGATCGCGGCTGGCAGGCTGTAGTTTCACTTCTCACACGCACGTGTTCATGCGAAATCTTGGGTCTCACGAGATGACGCCGATAGGCGGCAGTGAGACCTGAGAGAGCCGCCGCGCTGATGCCCATCGCCGTTAGCGTGGTTAAAGGGGTTCTGCCGTTGTTTTAAACTAATGATCTATCCTCTGGATAGATCATCAGCATCTGATCTGCAGGGGTCCGACACCCAGGACCACCGCCGATTAGCGGTTTGAGAAGGCAGCATCGTTCCAGGAGCTGATCAGCACGGGTCCTGGGTGTCGGACCCCCGCCGATTTAGATGCTAATGATCTATCCAGAAGATAGATCATTAGTTAAAGAAAACGGCAGAACCCCTTTAGTGAAGAGTGTGAATACACGTACTGTATGTGTATCTCTCATAGCCTACATGGCTCATGCAATTCTGCCACAGTTTTATGGGTTTTGTTTTTCTGTGTTCACTATGGGGGATAACTGACCTTTTACTACCCCTTCCTTCTCTGGGTAAGTACAATTAAAACGATACCACACATGTATAGTTTTTGTTTTAATACTGATCACCTTAATTTTTGGAGGGAGGTGAAGTGATGAAAAGGCGAATCGGCCATTTTGACTTTTTTTTTTCTGTTAGGCCATTCACCATATGGGATACATATGGACCCCAACATGGAGTGATTAGATTGTAATTTGTGTAAAGTAATGGAATTTTATCCATTACAATATACAAAGATCGGTATATTTCAATACAGTGCTGCCACCTGCAGGCATGAATTGGAATATACCAGTAATGAGCCTAGAAGCCTAGTACGCCTTCCCCAAACTCAGCCAGGGGGAGGCGGTCCAGCCCGGTAAGCTCACTCTTCTGAGTTTTTGCCCTTTTGGTTTTTTACTGTACAAATTAATTCATGAAGTTATTACCCGAAGTCTCGCGAGACTTCGTGAAGCAATAACTTTGGCTCAACTGAGCTAATACATTCTCATACTGTACTGAGCTCCTGCTCTGTACAGTATTGGAACAAAGTTTTATGCGAATTGTCTTTGGATGTTTTATCTGAAGTTGATTTGCTCATCCCTAATCACCATATTCTGACCCCCATAATTTTTTTATAGTTATATCTATTGAGCTGTGTGGGGGATGATTTTTTTTGTGGGATGATCTGTAGTTTTTATTGATACCATTTTTAAGTGTGTGACTTTTTGATCACATTTTATTACTTTTTTGGGGTAAGAGAAGTGATGAAAAATGGCGAATGTGCCATTTTGACCCTTTTTTCCATTACACCTTTTTGCCATATTGGAAAAATATGTTGTCCCTGGTCGGAATCAAACCCAAGATCCCATCATTGCAAGGCACCAATGCCTTACAATATCAGGTCAAATGGGAGAAGAGGACAGGAAATCACTTTCATGCTTGGCCATAAAAAGATTTGCATATTGTGGTGCCATTTTACCTTCTATTGTTCAACTAATCTGTTGAAAAAGATCTAAAACCTGTCCACTCATATGATCAAGAACAAGATAAAGATTCCCAACACAAATCATGATTAGTAGGTCGCAGGTACCTTTCCCTGCACCACGCCAAATGCGGTCTGCTTAATGGTTTGTACCAAATGTCCTACTAGGGGTATTTCTGTAGGTGACAGAATCTAAGAACAAGAATTTATCATACAAACATTTTTGTAGCCCTAACCACAACATCGGAGATTTTAGTATTAAAAGGTTATTTCAAATCCCAGAGAGACTGGAGAGTCTGGGAATACAAATTAATAACAATTTTTGACACACTCAGAACAAATCTGGAAATGTTCTGTAAAAATTGTCATGGCTATCAGGGATGCAAAATATCCAAAAAAAAACTGGCAGGATGTCCCAAAGGGAAGGAATGCTAAAATATACTGTGTATAGAAAGCCCTGTTTTGTTTGGATTTTTTTTTTACTTTGGATGACTGAATTTGGTGGTGTTGAGGATAAGACCCACTCCAGTTTGGGTTAGCGCAAGCACTCAAAGCTTGTAAGTGATAAGAGCCTAGGAAGTCATCTCTGTTTTGTTCTTCATGTGAATGCATCTAGTTTTTTATTTTGTTTTCTTTTATATTGGTTCATGATTTTAAAATTGCTCCTTTTCAACCAGTTCCCGCCTCATTCGGATGCGAAACAGTGGTACAAGTTCTCCAGGTCTAAGAAAAAGAAGAGTTCATCAATGTGATTTTGAAGGATGCAATAAAGTATATACCAAGAGTTCACATCTAAAAGCCCACAGACGGATACACACAGGTACTTTTTCAAAAAGTAAACAATGTTCTGAAAGTTTGTATGTCCAAAATCAAATTTGTACTTGTAATACCTTAGATCATTTTAACATACACATTGTTTAGCATAACAGGTGAATCTACTTGCCTATCACTGCATGACTGTGACATTTAGCTGTTAAATGTAACCTGATGTATAAAAACATCAGGTTACATTACTATTTGCAGGCACCCCCTAGTACTGCAGATTGCTGGGACCCTGCTGTTACTATACCGTTTCTGTTACATTGAAGACCCGGGGGACTATTCTAAGTAGTTCCCAGGCATATGATCACTGTGACAGCCTGTCATAATGATAGATTGTGAAAAAATAGGCGGGGCGCCTCTCTCTGCTAAGATAGTTTTTGTTCTTGGTGTGAGAGACACCCTGCTGGCTACAAAGTTACTTTATGACACAGTGGAAACTGTGTTCCTGATGTAATAGTTATTTAAAGAAAATGTGTAATCAGAAAACGACCTGTTTAAATCACTGTAATTGTTTAAATCACGTTTTTATGTTTAACATATTTTTAAAGTATTTTTGATATTTTTATTTTTCCATGTCAATTGTACATATTTAAACAAAAATCATAAATTCCTACAGTGTTCATACTGGCCACTAAGCCTAATAATAGGCACCACTTCTTGTTCTGTACAGATAACTTTACTGCAGTTATATATTATTCTAAACCTTTCTGTAATGATAATACCTCTGTGTATAGATAAGACAGGAGCCACCATTCACAGTAGGTCATTGTTGAGCTTATCTATTCTTTCATTCTACAATGACCTCTGCACAGGTCACAGAACATGCCTAGAAAACACTCCCATATAAGTTAGGTCCCTTCCTGTCCATTGTGTCTATGGCCCATGTGGCTGCCGTAATGCAACTTTTTTTAATGCTTTGTAAATGCTGTTAAGAACAGCTCAGGCAAAGATGGCAGCCTGCATAATAATGTTCAGGAAATAGAATTAAAAAAAATCTGTAATCTGAAAATAAAATCAGATTAGAAAAACGGAGATTTGTTACTATCTAGTTTTAACTGGCAGGTGCAATTTTAGATGACACAATTCCTTTTACCCCCTTCCTGCCCTGACACTGTGTGCATAAAATAAACACACACGTTTACTCCCCCCTTTTTTTCTTTAATACATTTTTTTTCTACAGTTGGTTGTAACAATAAAGGACTTTTTGTACATAAAATATTAACAGTCTTTGTGTGCATGAAATATACTAATGCACACTTATTTTCATTTAAAAAATATAAATAGTTATTCGTTTTGGCTATAGTTAGTATAAGATTTTTGTGTGCACCATATATACACATAAACTTAGTATAAAGAGAAAAACAGATCTGCCCTATTTACATGTTATGCTGAAATCACTCCAGGATGAGTTTCACACACATATAGATATTTCATTTAAAAAAAAAATTATATAAGAGTACTTTCACACTAACGTTATTCTTTTCCGGCATAGAGTTCCGTCATAGGGATAGGGATGTATCCATCATAGGGATAGGGATAGGGCTCTATACCGGAAAAGAACTGATCAATTTTATCCCTATGCATTCTGAATGGAGAGAAATCCGTTAAGGATACATCAGGATGTCTTCAGTTCAGTCTTTTTAACATTTCAGGACTGACATAATACCGCAGCATGCGCAGAACAGGTAAAAATGTGAAAAAAAACATATAACGGATCCGTCTCTCCGTATGACAAGCATAGAGACTGATCCATTTTTGCAATGTATTTGTTAGACAGATCCGTAGCCGGATCCGTCTTCAAATGCTTTCCGTTTGCATACAGATTGCCGGATGCGGCAGGCAGTTCCGGCGACGGAACTGCTTGCCGGTTCCCTCTGCCGCAAGTTTGAAATTTAAGATTACACTCACCGGTAATCACTTTTCCATGAGCCCATGACAGCACCCTTGAGAGACTGCCTTCATCCCGGACAGGAAACAGGAACTTTTTTTTTGGGAGAACATGTTCTGAAACACATCTAATAACCTACTAAAAACATATATATCCTTTTTTTTTTTTTATAAGGAGGGAATAAATGCTGGGTGCTGTCATGAGCTCATGGAAAAGTGATTACCGGTGAGTGTAATCTTTAATTTCCCTTATGCCCATGACAGCACCCTTGAGAGAAGAGTAGAATAGAAAAAATTAGTCTTGGGGGTGGGGGAGGGGGAGATAACTGCTTGCAAGACCTTCCTACCAAACGATTAACGGTCTCTAGAGTCTAAATCCAACTTGTAGTGGTAGAAAAAAGTACAAGGAGACTTCTAGGTAACGGCCCTACAAATCTGCTCTAGGGATGCGTCTACTCTTTCTGCCCAGGAGGTGGAGACGGATCTGGATGAGTGAGCCTAAAGGAGAGGGTTTCCCTGCTGAGTGATATGCTAAAGAGATGGCCCCAACTATCCATCTAGATACTGTCCTAGATGAAACCTTATTACCTTTGTTTTGCCCCTCAAACTGAACAAAAAGTCTAGAGGACTTCCTTCAGACACTAGTGACCTATAGGTACTCTAAAAGGCATCTCCTTACATCTAGACAATGTAAATTCCTCTCCTTTTCATTCTTTGGGAACTGACACAAAGAAGGTAGAACAACATCCTGGGACCTATGAAAAAAGAAGACGACTTTAGGAAGAAAAGAGGGATCAGGTTTAATGAAAACTCTGTCATCCAAGATATTGGTATAGGGAGGAGCGGAAGAGAAAGGAGAAATCTCACTCAAACGTCTAGCGGAGGTGATGGCGACTAGAAAAGCAGTTTTAAAGGACAGGATTTTAATAGGTAATTCCTGAAGAGGTTCAAAAGGGGGTTCCATCATACTAGATAACACCAGGTTGAGATCCCGCGGAGGATCTAATCACCAGATTGGTTCTGCTTACCCAAGGATGATTGGCCAGAGAAAAATCAAAAGAGGCACTGAGGGCTTAAACTTGCACTTTTAGAGTACTGAGTCTTAGTGTTTTATTAAGGCCACTTTGTAGAAAATCCAAAATTTCAGGCATCGGAGGAGGACCTAAGGGATCTAGTGGAACCTTAGAGAAATTCTAAAACGTTTTCCATATTCTAAGATAGATTGTAGAGGTAATCTCTTTTCTACAAGACAGAAGGGTAGAAATCACTTCTTTGGATAAACCTCTCTGTTCTAATATCTTCCCTTCAGATACCATGCTGCTAGATGGAGATTTACTACTTCCGTATGCAGGATTGGATCCTGAAACAAAAGATCTTGTCTGTCCGGAAGAATCCATGGGTCCATGAGAGATAATTTCCTTAGCCAAGTGAACCATGTTCTTCTTGGCCACAAGGGGGCGATCAGAATAAGCGTTGTTTTGTGCTGTCTCAATTTCTGTAGTACTCTCAGTATTGGTCTTAGAGATGGAAAGGCATATAGCAGATGATCGGGCCATGGAAGAGTGAAGGCATCTATTCCTGTTGGTAGATCTTCTGAATTTAGAGAAAAGAACAGTTGACACTTCCTTTTCTGCCTGGTCGTAAAAAGATCTATTCGAGGACAGCCCCAGAGATGAATTATCTGGTAAATACCTTCTGGCTTAGACACCATTCCCCTTGGTCTAACCGGTTTCTGCTCAGGAAATCCACCTTTTTGTTTTCTGTACCTTTTAAGTGAACAGCCTTGATAAATGGAACACAGGGAATAATCAGAGAAATTTTTTTTGCAGTTAGTGACATAGGATTTTCTGATCTTGTTCCTCCTTGCCTGTTCAAATAAAATGCTACTGAAAAAAACCTTCACTCCCTTTCCTTTTATTTTGGGTAGGAATACTTCTAGAGCAAGAAAAACCGCCCTCAGCTCCCTCATATTCTGAGAGTCCCAACATTCCAAAGGAGTCCACTCTCCCTGCTGAACTTACGACTGGCAGTATGCCCCCCACCCTGTCGGACTTGCATCCGTGGTAATTGATATCTGCTCATGAAGGTTCCAGGGAAGACCCTGTGACAGATTTAAAGGGCTCTAGCCACCAACTTAGGGATTCCCTGAGCTGAGGGGTGAGAGGAAGCGGGGAATCCAACGGAAACAGTGACCCCTGCCATTCTTTTAGGATCTGCCACTGAAGTTTTTTGGAGTGGAACAATGCCCAATTGACAGCAGGGATCATGGAGGTCATCCTGCCCAACACCGCCATTCCTTGTCTGATGGTTCGGTTTTTTTATGCCACTAGAGACATGATGTCTTCTGTTATCTGAGAAATTTTGTATTGTGGGAGAAAACCATACGGAAATACGGAATCTAGGATGAGTCGTAGAAAAGGACATCTTTTGGACAGGGTCAGATTAGATTTTTTTCCAATTTATCTGCCATCCCAATTCTTTATTATTTCTAGAAGGTGGGAGGACAAACCGTCTCCAGATTCTGCTACTACCAGAATATCGTCCAAGTACGGTAAAGTTAAAATGTCTCTTTCTCTTACCTGAGCCATAACTTCGGCTATTAACTTGGTAAAAAGTCTGGAGGTTTGGAAAATTCCAAACTGGAGTGCTCTGTATTGAAAATGATGGCTCTGCCCTTCCATGGATATCGCCACCCTTAGGTATTTTTGTGAATCTGCATGAATTGGAATACGATAATAGGCATCCTTTATGTCTAAGGTTGCCATGACGCAGTTTTTGAAGAGATGTTTTACTGTCAATGGTACCGATTCCATTCAGAATTTTTTGTACTTCAGACATTGGTTTAAATATTTTAGATTTATGATCATTCTGAATGATCCATCTGGTTTGGGTACCAGAAAAAGGGACAAATAAAACCCATCCCCGGGAGGGCTGGCAGCATGAGTCACTACGTCATGCGCCTGCGCCGCCTGCTTCATTCATAAAGTGGATGGCGCAGGCGCGTGACGTAATGAGTCACGCTGCCAGCGCCCGTCCTCCCAGCCTGCCTCCTCCCTCCTCTCTGCTACCGATCACTTGTAAGTAATACAGGCACTGATTACCCAGGATTTTTATATATTAACAATCCCTACAATTATAGATAAGATTATATACAGTGAGCGGGGCCGTGTAGTAGAATACAGTCACTGCACGGGCCCCGCTGTCATTATAAAACCAGCTGCGACCCCCACCCCCTGTATTGGGGGTCATTCACACTACAGGGTCACTGTTATGGGGGGGATCTGTGGATGACACATAGCATAATATGCTATATATATATGTCATCCACAGATCCCCCCCCCATAACAGTGTCATCCAGAGACCCCCATAACAGAGCCATCCAGAGACCCCCATAACAGAGCCATCCAGAGACCCCCATAACAGAGCCATCCAGAGATCCCCAATTGCATTAATGCAAATGTGTTATTTTAGTAAAATATGTTTTATTTTGGAAAACACTGTGCATTTCAGTTCTTGAGTTAAGCATAACTACATTTCAGCATTATCGGTAATTTGTGTTTGCTTTTGCCTTGAAAATCCAAGCAAATACATCCCTAGCACAATTCCCTTAAAATATCGCATCACATATCGTTATCGCAATTTTTAGGGCCCTAATCACAATCGCACAAAATTCCCATATCGTGCAGCCCTAATTTGTAATCTTTAATATTCCTGGCTGGGGAGAGACAAACTCCAGACGAAACCAGTCCTTTATAACCCCTAAAATCCACAGACTTGAGGAGATTTTTTCCCAAGCATAAGAAAAGAGGAGAGTCTCTCCCCCCCCCCACCAGGACGACACCTTCATTGCTGATTAGATTTAGATCGACTACTGGACTGGGAGTTGAACAGGAATCCTTTCTCTTTCCTACCCCTATTGTCTTTCCAGTGTTTCTGCCTTTTGTCTCTTTTATTACGTTTGAGAATAGGAAAACCTTTTTTATTATCCAAGGCCTTTTCCAAGAGGTCATCCAGCATTGGCCCAAAGAGAAATTCACCTTGACACAGAATTGCACATAATTTATTTTTTGATCCTGTATCTCCCGCCCAACCTTTAAGCCAAATCGCCCTCCTAGCAGAATTGGCTAAGGCGGCAGATCTGTCATTTAATTTTAAGGCGTCAGCCGACGCATCAGATATGAGGTCCAGTGCCTTTAAAATCGTAGGAAAGACTTCTAGTAACTGCTCCCTGGGAGTTTTCTCTTCAATGTGGGATTCTAGATCTTGCAACTACAATTTTAAGGATCTTGCCGTAGATGTAGCTGCGATATTAGGCTTAAAAGCCTGAGTAGGGGCTTCCCAGGCATTTTTAAGGTATACCTCTGCTCTTCTGTCCATAGGATATATTAGGGAAACTAAATCTTCAAAGGGTAAAGCAGCTCTTTTAGACATTTTAACAATTGGGGCGTCCAATTTAGGAGGTATGTCCCAAAAGGAGGATTCACCCTCATCAAATGGGTACTTCCTTTTAACATTTTTAGGTATAAAGAACATTTTGTCAGGCTTTTTCCACTCTTTTTGTATTAGGAATTTTATATTTTCATTCACCAGAAAGACCCTTGATTTTTTTATAACCCAAGTCACCGAACATTATTTGTTGGACTGTTTTCTGTTATTTAGACTCATCCACCTTCATAGTGGCTCTAATGGCTTTAAGCAGAGAGTCAGTGTCCTCATGGGAAAATAACAGTTTACCAATAGGCTATTCAAGAGCTGTCCAGGATCTCGCCCTGTTCCTCCTCAGAAGAATCTGAATCTGATATTCTACTGGAGTGCCCCTGCTTACTCATAGGTAATGAGGGAAAACATTTTTTGAATTCCTTCAATGAATCCGCAATCTTAGATTTTACAATATTTTTGATACTCTGGATTAACGATGGGGTTTCTTCTTCTACCATCTTGTTTACACAATGCTGGCATAACAACTTGGGCCAGGAGGGAGCGAGTTTCTTCCCACACACCGCACGCTCTTTCCCTCGGGTTTTAGAAGTAGCTTTCCTAGGGCTCTTTTTGATATTATAAAATACAGCAACAAAAAATACTTCCGATTAGAGCCTGTAAGATAAATAAACGAAGCTGGGGATTGACCCCCTTACCCCACCAGGAATACCGGTCTGGCTTCATGACTGTCCTGGTCACCAGTGCGCTGACCACCCTCTTCTTCCATGATAGGATCCAAGGATGGAGGGTTTTCCATAAAGCACTTCACAGATGCTTTCAGGCTGGCTGGAAACCTCCTTCCTGATGGGGTTTAAATACCACCGGTCTGGTCCCTGTCGATCCCCACAAGCGGCCCTCGTGTGTGCCACACTTCCGGAATGCTATGCGTTCCAAACACCGGAAGTCTTGTTATCTACTTCCATTCCGCAGAGCGTGAGTATAGCTCCTGCACCACCCCCTGCCTCTGTAAGGACATTAGAGGTGTGCACAGAGGAGCAAAGGCCCCGGACCTCCCAAAGAACGCCGGGAGGATCCGGCATGACAGCCGTACCTCTTGGTAGGGCCAGAACTGCCCTCAGACAACAACCCGGCTCCCACCAGGACCCAGAAGGTTTAAAAAATGGGTCCAGACTTCTAGTCGGCTCCTAGTGGAGACTTACACCCTACCAGGTAACCCCTATAGTAGCTACCGTCGGGGCCCTGCAGCCTGTTGAAGCTCTCCACAGATATCATCCTGTCCGGGATGGAGGTAGTCTCTCAAGGGTGCTGTCATGGGCGTAAGGAAAAGTACGCTTAGCAGACACACACACTTATTTTACATATATTTAAACACATCGTTATTTGAATATGGTTTTTAGTAATTTGTATGAAATAAAATGGCACACAGACATTTCAGTGCTGAAGAGGCGTATGCCTTTCTTTGTTCCTTGGTGAGGTAAGTAGTATGGAAAAGTCAGGTTCTGAGAACTATAAGGAAAAAAATAGAACATGTAAAAAACAAATAAAAGCGGCCAAACTAGAGACTGAGAGATTAATTGCCAAAGAGAGTAAAACTAACCCTAAAATTTTCTTCAATTATATAAATGTTAAAAAGTATAAATCTGAAGGTGTCGGCCCTTTAAAGAGTAATGAACGGGGAGTTGAGAAGAGCGACGAGGAGAAAGCAAAGCTGTTAAATATTTTTTTCTACAATGTATTCACTGAGGAAAATAAACAGTCAGATGAAATGCTGAATGTAAAAATAAATCCCCCATTAAGAGTGACCTGTCTGACCCAAGAAGAAGTACAACAGTGACTTAAAAAGATTAAAATAGACAAATTGCCAGGACCGGATGACATACACCCCCGTATCCTAAGGGAATTAAGTAATTTCATAGCCAGACCATTATTTCTGATATTTGCGGACTCTATACTGACAGGGAATGTTCCACAGGATTGGCGCATAGCAAATGTGGTACCAATATTCAAAAAGGGTCAAAAAACAGAGCCCGGAAACTATAGGCCGGCAAGTTTAACATCTGTTGTGGGGAAACTGTTTGAAGGTTTTCTGAGAGATGCTATCTTAGATGATCTCAACGGAAATAAGCAAATAACGCCATATCAGCATGGCTTTATGAGGGATCGGTCATGCCAAACAATTTTAATCAGTTTCTATGAGGAGGTAAGTTCTAGACTTGACAGCGGCGAATCAATGGATGTCGTATATCTGGACTTCTCCAAAGCATTTGACACTGTAACACATAAAAGGTTAGTATATAAAATGAAGATGCTCGAACTGGGATAAAATGTCTGTAAGTGGGTAAGTAACTGGCTGAGTGACAGAAAACAGAGAAACTGAGGGTGGTTATTAACGGTACACACTCAGATTGGGCAACTGTCGATAGTGGGGTACCTCAGGGGTCAGTACTGGGCCCTATTCTTTTATGTATTGAAGGCTAGTTACAGCCTGTATTTGTGGGAGGGGCTGTGGCTATTTAACTCCGTGCGTTCGCCCTAGGGGAGGGCGGTCATAACGTGCAGCGTTCCTCTGGTTACTTCCGGGTCTTCAGTGCGCTCCCCGGTTCACATCGCTACCTGCAGTACCATCGTCCCGAAGCAGCAGCACTTCCACCCTATCGGCGCAGGCCGGGGTCATGGCCTTCCTCCCTCCGGCTACCAGAACACCTCTCCTGGACAGTGCGGCAGATGACAGCGGGCCCCATACGGCCACAGCACTCGCGGTGGGCAGTCAGGTAACGCTGGTCCTCCGGGCAGGGCCACGTCACTCCCGGGTCGCCGGCGTGCTCCTGGGTCCGTGTCACTTCTGGGTAAGTCGCGGCTCTGCGGTCTCCTTGGCCGGAAGCAGTAGCTCTGTTCGGCCTGCCGGCGCAGGTTCATCCACAGCTTGTTTTCCCTGCGGCTCCTGGACTGCCTCCCCTGTGGCGCGGGCCCCAAAGGCTGACCAAGACCTCACAGCCGCGGCATCCACATCTCGCCCCAGGCGAGGCAGTCTGCTACATTGGGGCAGTACCTTGTGGCGGTGCTTGTTTTAATCGTGGGTAAGTTCATTGCAGATGCACCCGAGCCGGGCATCTGAGGTGCGATCATGGTGTTGTACTAGGGTCATACGTTGTAAGAGACCCGCTGTGCACATCAGGGGGTTGTCTCCAAGCATCCGGAGGTCGGCAGCCTCCATAGGGTTAGTGTTCCTGGGCTCACGCGGGTGCTTCAGGTAGTGGGCTACATAATTGGCGCAGAATTAGCTGGCACAGGTTCTTGTGGATAGCTTATCTGGGTAGGGTATCGGGTCCTTACATTTTAAGTTCAAGTAATTGTGCCGCTCTGCTTGTGGCAAGCAGGTTTTTGTAGCAGCAGGGTTGTGTCAGCTTTCTGTTTTTGCCCCCCGCTTCGGATGGTGTGTTTTGCAGGTGTTGTGTGGATCTGACAAAAAAATAAAAATAAATGTTCACATGTCTTCCTCTGCAGGATCAAGTACGTGTTTTCTTCCGGTCACTAGTGGCGCTCTGCTTCCAGCGTCATGCCGGACGCCACCCAAGTCCTCATAGGCCTTCAGGTTAGGTTCCATTCGTTCCCTTCCAGTCACCCGTGGTCCAAGGGGGTCTCCTGGCAACTCAGGTCCACGTTGCCACTCAGGTATAGCGGCCTGCCCGCACTTGTCATACATATCTGCTTCAATTGCTCAAGTTACTCACATAGTTGCCTGAGTCACTCAGGTTTACGCATCAGGTGGGTATTATTGCCAGGACCGCCCCGGTTCAAGACACCGCTGCGTACAACTACCTGAATCACTCAGGTTCATTTATTATTCTGGTTTATTTGCCTGAATCGCTCAGGTGCACGCATCATTCATGTACAGCTGCCTCGGTCAATCAGGTCTATTTGCCACCCACGTTTAGTGGGCTAATTCACTCAGGTTCATGCTTCTTTCAGGTGTAGTTGGCGGAATCGCCCAGGTTCACTTGTCATTCACGTATATTTGCCTAAATCGCTTCATTTAGGTTCATTTTTCATTCTTGTTTCTTTGACTGAATCATTCAAGTTCTTGTTGTTCACGTTTTGCTCAGGTCCACGCATCATTCAGGCATGGTCGCTTGAATCACTCAGGTTCTGAGTCATTCGGGTCCATATTTAACATAGTAACATATAGTAACATAGTATATAAGACCGAAAAAAGACATTTGTCCATCCAGTTCGGCCTGTTTCCTACAAGTTGATCCAGAGGAAGGCAAAAAACCCCTGTGAGGCAGAAGCCAATTTTCCTCACTTAAGGGGAAAAAAAAATTCCTTCCCGACTCCAATCAGGCAATCAGAATAACTCCCTGGATCAACGACCCCTCTCTAGTAGCTATAGCCTGTAATATTATTACACTCCAGAAATAAATCCAGTCCCCTCTTGAATTCCTTTATTGTACTCACCATCACCATATTTCATTCAGTTACATATAACTACCTGACTCGCCCAGGTCCATGCATAACTCACGTAGGGCGGCATGAACCGCTCAGGTCTATGTACCATACACGTGTAGTTTCCCGAATCACTCGGGTCCACGCGGCAGTCATGCATAACTGACTGAATTGTTCCGGTTCAGGTATCTTTCACATACAGCTGCCTGAATCGCTCAGGTTCATACATCATTCATGTGTAGCCACCTGAATCCCTCAGGTTCTCGTATCATTCATGTTTAACTGCCTGAATCACTCAGGTCCATGTATCATTCATGTATAACTGCCGAGTCACTCAGGTGCACTCACCTCATTCATGTGTGGGCGCCTGAATCGCTCAGGTCCATGTATCATTCCCGTATAACTGTCCAAATCGCTCCGGTCCATGTTCCATCCATATATAGCTGCCGGAATCGCTCAGGTTCATATGTCATTCATGTGTAATCTCCTGAATCGCTCAGGTCCATGTTCCATCCATATATAGCTGCCTGAATCGCTCAGGTTCATAAGTCATTCATGTGTAGTCTCCTGAATCGCTCAGGTCCATGTATCATTCCCGTATAACTGCCTGAATCGCTCAGGTCCATGTATCATTCCCGTATAACTGCCTGAATCGCTCAGGTTCATACATCATTCATGTGTAGTCGCCTGAATCGCTCAGGTCCATGGATCGTTCATGTATAACTGCCTGAATTGCTCAGGTTCATACATCATTCTTGTGTAGTCTCTTGAATCGCTCAGGTCCATGTATCATTCATGTATAACTGCCTGAATCACTCAGGTTCATACGTCATTCATGTGTAGTCTCCTGAATCGCTCAGGTCCATGTACCATCCATATATAACTGCCTGAATCGCTCAGGTTCATACATCATTCATGTGAAGTCTCCTGAATTGCTCAGGTCCATGTACCATCCATATATAACTGCCTGAATCGCTCAGGTTCATACATCATTCATGTGTAGTTGCCTGAATCGCTCAGGCCCATGTATTATTCATGTACGAATGCCTGAATCGCTCAGGTTCATACATCATTTACGTGCAGTTACCTGAATCGCTCACGTTCACATCTCATTCATGTTTAATTCCCTGAATCGCTCAGGTTTCACATGTCATTCCGGTATAACTGCATGAATCGCCCAGGTTTTGTTTTTGTTTTTTTAACTTTTTACGTACAACCGCCCGATTTTCTCGGGTTCATGTCTCTTTCTGTAATAACCTAAGGCTAAGCTAACCAAGTTGTCTCACACTTCCGCACTACTGCCTGAGATCGCTCAGGTTCTGTTCCTTCTATGTTTTTCGGCCTGATTCGCTCAGGTCATGTTCCTTGGTTTTCCGGTCATTCCCTTTCATTCAGGACGGGTCTTCCATCGTCAGGTATGTTAGCCTGAAATACTCAGGTTTTCCTTTTCAGATATGTGGCACCCTGAATCACTCTGGTCTCTTGTCATCGTTGCCTATGCGCCTGAACCAGGTCACTTCTCCTGATAGTCCCGCATTGTCTCCAGGGCAGCCAGGCATCCGACCACGATTGGTCTTCTCCGGTTCCACTCAGTGTCGCTCTGTGTCTCACCGGGTTTCTGCTAGCTCTCGTCCACGCTCTTCTCAGACGGACGCGTCTCTGGCTTAACTGGTCTTTCACACAATGCGGTTCCCTGGTACCTCTGCTTATTTTCTCTCTGCCCCCCTGACCCGCCGAGGCTTCGTCCAGTGTCTGTCATTTATTTGCAGGTATAGGCTCAGTTGATTCACGGGCAAGTTCTTGTCTTCTTACGGATCCCTGCATCTCATAATTTCTGCTTGTTTCCTGCTTCCCAGGTTGCAGGTTCAGTCCCGCAAATGAAACTATCTGCCCCGGTTCATCTCGACTTCCGCACGATTCGATCCCTCTTTTTTCCTGGCACGTCTGCTGCTTCCTTTGTCCACCTGCGCTGCTCAGGCTCGCCCAGTCTTTGTTATTTACTGGCTTGCGGGTATCGGCCAGTTGCCTCACGCGCATTTTGTATTGTCGTTTCATCACTTCTGTTCGTCCCGGACTTTCCCAGATTACAGGTTCCAGTCCTGGTAGTGAAAATTTGTCAGGATTGACATGTGGTTAGGGTAGGAGTTCTCCGACCTTTTCCTCGCGTGTTGCTAGTTTCTCACATTTCTCTCCCAGTCGTCCTTGCAACATTCTCAAAAAAAAAAAAAAAAAATACCCCCCTTCTGTCCCTCAACTCCTCCAGGAGTTGGGCTCTAATCGGCTGGCTCCCGTTCAGTTCTGCTTCCCTCAGGCCATCCATTATCCAGCGCCATATTCCACCGAATTCCCGGGTTAGGGTCATGCATTGCCACCAGCACCACTCAGGGCCCGTCATGCATGTTTCACTCAGTTCATTCTTCACAGGGTAATGTGGGCCCCTGAACCGCGCAGTTCGCATCTCCCACGTGTAATGGCCCATTCACCCGGGCCATACTTTGTAGTGTGGCGCTCAGGCATGAAACACTCAGGTCATGTCTCTTCATGCCTGGTGGCCGGGATCACTCAGGTCGCATATTTGCCACTAGTCTTGCCTCATGTCCCGCATCAATCAGGACGCACGCCGACCAGCTCGGTTCGCATCATCACAATCCCAGGCTTTTCTGTTGTCTTCACCTGGTTTCCCTGATCTTCGTGTTTCGGGCATGTCCCTGGGCAGCTTCGGATTGCGCACTAGGCCAATCTTCTTGCTTTCCTGGCACGCTTTCAAAAACAACCAGTTGTCCGCCTTCTCTCAGGCTCCTTGTCACCAGGTCCCCGTGCATTTCAGTTCCATACTGGCGGCCAGCTGTTCCACACCCTAGTCCAAAACGCTTGTTTCATGGGTTCCACGGATCGTTTTCCTTCCTTCCTGTCCGATCGGCGTTTCCAGGTGAGTCAGGAACAGTTGCGGCATTCAGTCGCACCTCTGTTGGGGTGTTACGCCTTATTCATTGTGAGTGTCGTCTCCAGTCCTATCGGAGGTAGCCGGTCAGGGTAGACAGTCGGTTCTAGTAGGACTTATGAATTTAATTCTTCCACACGCTTTCCCAGTCTTTACCTCTCGTCCCGTTCATGGTTCAGTACAGCTGTTGGAACCTGCAAGGTAGTCGGGCAAGGCTCCGCGGCTGGAGCTTCACGACGAGGTTCTAGGCGTTTCTGCGCTCCTGCTTACCACCTACAGGGTGACGGGGACATTGTTACTTCATCAATGACATTTCATCGCGCTCTGCCATATCCAGCAGCACCTTTCCTTTAATATAGTCAAGTTATATTAGCCGTATCAAACATTACCGAGGGCTCGAGGACCCGTCTTGCCAAGCTGCCCTCAGTGGCACCCAGAGGAACTGCATGGGTCCAGTAGTGCTTAGGAAACCCATGCTGGGCGAACTGCATCGGGAGCTACCCCTGGTCCTAAACAGGTGCTCCTTTTGGGCACCCATCTAGCAGTATCTTCAAGGCTGACATGTATTCAGGATTTCAGGGGTTCCTTAGGCCGGGGAGCACACCTGCAGCACAATCACGCTCCATCCTTCTCAAGCGACATCTTGTATAGCGCGGCATTCACCTTTCCCTGCTCCTGTATCTTCAAGCCTGTCAGATGGGTTCCCTGCGGGAGTTAAGTCCTTCCGTTGTTAAATAGTGGGTGCCCGGTAAGGCGCTCAGGGAGCTCTCCAAGGTGCTCCAGCGTATGGTTCGCTCACATCTCTTCAGCCAATTTCCAGAACCGCTCATCAGCGGCGGGGTTGGGGCACAATCCCGGCACTACCACCAGTCATTCCTTTGGCCTCTCTAGCCCCTGGCACCACGTGCCAATACATGTTGTCCTCGGATGGGGCAGTGGAGGTCGCCATGTTGATTCAGGTGCGTACATGATCCTCGGGTCAAGATTCTAGGACGTTCCGCTCTATAGCTCCAGGAATCACCGTGTCTCGCACCATTAAGTCCCTGGCACCTACCAGGTGGTGAAAGTCCTCTTTTGCCCACTTATCCAGGCCTTACCCCGCTCCTGGCTCCGGGCACACTTCAGCCAGATAGGTTATGGGGGAGGCTAGGCCAGCCTTCTCCCTCTCTCCCTTCTTCACCTACCTCAGACCATACCACAAGTATTGAAGGCTGGTTACAGCCTGTATTTGTGGGAGTGGCTGTGGCTATTTAACTCCGGGCATTCGCCCTAGGGGAGGGCGGTCATAACGTGACCCGCCCACCCTTCCCCCTTTTTCTTACTTCAACTCCATTGGGTGGCCCACTTATCCAGACCTTACCCCGCTCCTGGCTCCGGGCACACTTCAGCCAGATAGGTTAGGGGGAAGGCTAGGCCAGCCTCCTCCCTCTCTCCCTTCTTCACCTACCTCAGACCATACCACAAATATATATATTAAAGGATAACTGTCACATTTAGACCTAAATTTCAGTTTTCATATACAGTCATGTGAAAAAATTAGGACACCCTTTGAAAGCATGTGGTTTTTTGTAACATTTTTAATAAATGGTTATTTCATCTCCGTTTCAACAATACAGAGAGATTAAAGTAATCCAACTAAACAAAGAAAACTGAAGAAAAGTCTTTTCAAGATCTTCTGTAAATGTCATTCTACAAAAATGCCTATTCTAACTGAGGAAAAAGATAGGACACCCTTGCCCCTAATAGCGAGTGTTACCTCCTTTGGCTGAAATAACTGCAGTGAGACGGTTCTTGTAGCCATCTACCAGTCTTCGACATCGGTCTGAGGAAATTTTACCCCACTCCTCAATGCAGAACTTTTTCAGCTGTGAGATGTTTGAGGGGTTTCTTGCACGTACAGCCCTTTTCAAGTCACCCCACAGCATCTCAATGGGATTCAAATCTGGACTTTGACTTGGCCATTCCAGGACTCTCCATTTCTTCTTTTTCAGCCAATCTTTGGTTGATTTACTAGTATGTTTTGGGTCATTGTCATGTTGCATGGTCCAGTTCCGCTTCAGCTTTAATTTTCTAACTGATGGTCTCACATGTTCTTCAAGCACCTTCTGATACACAGTAGAATTCATCGTGGATTCTATGATGGTGAGCTGACCAGGTCCTGCTGCAGCAAAGCAGCCCCAAACCATGACACTTCCACCTCCATGCTTCACAGTTGGTATGAGGTTCTTTTCTTGGAATGCTGTGTTTGGTTTCGCCAAACATGTCCTCTGCTGTTGTGTCCAAATAATTCAATTTTGGACTCATCTGTCCAAAGAACATTATTCCAGAAGTCCTGGTCTTTGTCAACTTTATCTCTGGCAAATGTCAGTCTGGCCTCGATGTTTCTCTTGGAAAGCAAAGGTTTCCTCCTTGCACACCTCCCATGCAAGTTAAACTTGTACAGTCTCTTTCTGATTGTAGAGGCATGTACTTCTACATCAACAGTAGCCAGAGCCTGCTGTAGTTCTCGAGATGACACTTTAGGGTTTTTGGAGACCTCTTTTAGCATCTTGCGGTCTGCTCTTGGGGTGAACTTGCTGGGGCGACCAGTCCTGGGCATGTTGGCAGTTGTTTTGAAAGCCCTCCACTTGTAGACTATCTTCCGGACAGTGGAATGGCTGATTTCAAAATCTTTTGAGATCTTTTTAAATCCCTTCCCAGACTCATAGGCTGCTACAATCTTTTTCTGAAGTCCTCTGACAGCTCTTTTGCTCTCACCATGGTGCTCACTCTCACTTCAACAGTCAGGAGCACACCAAACTAAATGTCTGAGGTTTAAATAGGGCAAGCCTCATTCAACATGCAGAGTAACGATCTACTAATTATGTGCACCTGGTGTGATATACCTGTGTGAGATCTGAGCCAATTTAAGAGGGAATACATGTGAGGGTGTCCTATCTTTTTCCTCAGTTAGAATAGGCATTTTTGTAGAATGACATTTACAGAAGATCTTGAAAAGACTTTTCTTCAGTTTTCTTTGTTTAGTCGGATTACTTTAATCTCTCTGTATTGTTGAAACGGAGATGAAATAACCATTTATTAAAAATGTTACAAAAAACCACATGCTTTCAAAGGGTGTCCTAATTTTTCACATGACTGTATGTAGTTACTAATATGATAATATTCCTGAATCAATAACTATTAGACTTACTTACCCCTTATTTAATAAGTCTGCATAAAACTGCAATTTCACTATTCTGTTAAAATGGCTGCCCTCAGCCCTCAGGCTAATCCATAGGACACCTGCAGTGAAGTTAGTGAAGACCAGCACTGTATAGGGGGGTCTTGCAGTGAAGTTCCCAGGTCTGGCTGAAGCCTGTAGTCCTTCTACAAGCTCTCCTCTTATCAGATAAGGCTCTCATTTATACACTGCGCAGCCATATCTCTCTGGGCTGTACATTGTCCTGCACTGCTAAGGGAGTGTCTGCCAAGCACAGGCATGTGGAGAAGTTCACACACACAGCCCAGCACTGTTATCTCCTGTCAGGAAGAACCTGGCTTTTTATACATTTCCTTACAATGCTGACTCACTATCAGTGCTCCATCCTCATGTCTGGTAGACGGTAGACGGAAGGAGCATAGCAACCTGATTTTATCTCAGGTAACAATAGCCAATACTGGGGACTTTTAGGTGGCTTTTAGGGGTTATTTATAAAATAATCAGAAATTAAAACAGGGCCAACAAGGTGACATTAATCACCAAAATCCAATAGTAAAAAAAAAAAAATTTGACAGTTATACTTTAATGATATTATTAATGATATTAATGATCTTGTAGAAGGATTGCCTAGTAAAATATCAATTTTTGCAGATGACACTAAACTGTGTAAAGTAATTAACACTGAAGAGGACAATATACTGCTACAAAGGGATCTGGATAGATTGGAGGCTTGTGCAGAGAAATTGCAGATGAGGTTTAACACTGACAAATGTAAAGTTATGCACATAGGAAGGAATAATGCAAGTCACCCGTACTTACTAAATGGTAAAACACTCGGTAACACTGACATGGAAAAGGATCTAGGAATTTTAATAAACAGCAAACTAAGCTGCAAAAACCAGTGTCAGGCAGCTGCCGCCAAGGCCAATAAGATAATGGGTTTCATCAAAAGGGGCATAGACGCCCGTGATGAGAACATAGTCCTACCACTTTACAAATCGCTAGTCAGACCACACATGGAGTACTATGTACAATTCTGGGCTCCTGTGAACAAGGCAGACATAGCAGAGCTGGAGAGGGTTCAGAGGAGGGCAACTAAAGTAATAACTGGAATGGGGCAACTACAGTACTCTGAAAGATTATCAAAGTTAGGGTATTCACTTTAGAAAAAAGACGACTGAGGGGAGATCTTAATAACTATGTATAAATATATCAGGGGTCAGTACAGAGATCTCTCCCATCATCTTTTTATCCCCAGGACTGTCACTGTGACGAGGGGACATCCTCTGCGTCTGGAGGAAAGAAGGTTTGTACACAAACATAGAAGAGGATTCTTTACGGTAAGAATAAGACTATGGAACTCTCTGACGAGGTGGTGATGGTGAGTACAATAAAGGAATTCAAGAGTGGCCTGGATGTATTTCTGGAGTGTAATATTACAGACTATAGTTACTAGAGATGGGTCATTGATCCAGGGAGTTCTTCTGATTGCCTGATTGGAGTCGGGAAGGAATTTTTTACTCCCCTTAAGTGGGGAAAATTGGCTTCTACCTCACAGGGTTTTTTTTTTTTTTCCTTCCTCTGGATCAACTAGCAGGATGACAGGCCGAACTGGATGGACAGATGTCTGTTTTTCGGCCTTATGTACTATGTTACTATGAGAACGAACCTATTGAAGGCAGCAACACATTTACTGAAAGCTCTAGTGACTCTGGTTGTGATACCATATGCCACATAGATTCCAGAGAAGGCAACATAGTTTAGTTGACAGTGATAAAGAATATATGGCGAGTAGCAGCAGAGTTATGCCAAGGCAATCTACAAGTGTTGAAACTCAAGGAACAAGTTGCAGCAGTGGTGAACCTGTGCATAGAACCACTGGTGCTGAGTTGCATAGCATCAAAGACAATGTGCCCCATCTGAAATATTTTAAATCCAGCATGATCCCTTTCAAATAACATGCCAAACTTTTCACCATTTATGTCACAGGGTGGCATTAACATGCAAACTTTCCCCACCTGATTGATGTTTATTTTTTTAACTTATTACCGAGAAACTTTTAGAGGAAACTGCACATGAGACAAATATTTAGCTCAAATAAATATCTATGATTGCTTAATGCAAAGGTGTCTCGTCAGCCTGATATGATGAGTGGTCGTAGCTGGATCCACTATGGATGAAACTGAGCTGTCAGGATCAGGGACTTAGATTCAGGAGGAAAGCCTGCAGGGTCACACTGGACCTCCCTCTGTCAGCACTCCTTCCTGAAACTAATCAATCTTATCTACCACCACTCATCATATCAAGCTGACGAGACACCTTTGCATTAATTAACACCGAAGTACTCTCTACAGCTGCTAGCATTCACAGGGTTAATAAATCAATCTAGGTAACGCTTCTTCTAAGGTCATGGAATCGTTAGAACACAAGAAGGCTCTTAATAAAGTGAAGTTTTAATATAAAAAAAGGACAGTGCGTACAAACAATGGGGTTATCATAGAGAATATAACATACACATACATACAGTGCAAAATAACAGTTTGTAAAATAAAAGGGATAAAAACAGAACTTAATATGTTATGCGACTGCTAAGTCCGGTTGCCTGGGGCAGCAGAAATATTGGTCAGTCCATCAAGCTAGTAATCTCCAAAGAAATAACAGATTGCTTTTCTCCATGCATAGCTAAAAAGGGTCAGTATCTCCCCCCCCCCCATTATTAAATTAAATTGTGAGCCCCATTGGGAACAGTGTGATGCTGATGTCGGTAAAGTGCTGCAGAATATGTCAGTGCTATATTAGTGAGTAAAATAAGTAAATTAAAACTATGTTTATGATAATGGAGGCCTTAGGCTAAATGCACACGACAGTGCAAAATAAACATGTGATAGACGTTTAACGGCCATCACACGTTTGTTTTAAAACCAGTGATAGTCTATGGAGTTATTCACATGGCAGTTATTTGACGGCCACTGAATAACCGACGACAAAAAATAGAACATGTTCTATCTTGTCCATTTTTCACTACAATTGAATGGGTCCGTTTTTAACGTCCGTTTCTCAGAAAGGCATTAGTGTAAAAAAAAATCAGTTGAAAATCAACAGTTTATTTTTAACTGACATTTTTTTCACTGTCATGTGCATGTAGCCTTATGGTTCCTTGAAGTCTGCGATAGTTTGTCTTAGGAAAAACATTCTATGTTGTAATCCAACTAGTGTCTGCCTGTCAGAAGCTAGCAACAGGTGGTAAGTCAACTTTACTCTTTGGAACTGTTAATTGGGTATGCCCTGTTCCTTACCCTCGATCCCATAGAAATTCATGAAGCACCTAGATGCTCTGTCACCATTCATAGCATATGGTCTAGAGAGCTTGTTGGACTATATATAAGAATACAAGTAAATATATAATAAGGTGCAAATTATTCCTGTTAAGAACTGACTGGATGAATACCCAATACATGGCCATACAGCGGTGCAACTTGATCAATAAATATAGACTGCTGGGAAAGCATCACAGGTGATCCCAGCTACAGATGAACGTCATCCTCCATGTTTGCTTATGGGCGGCGTTCATCTGTAGCTGGGAGCACCTCTGATGCTTTCCCAGCAGTCTATATTTATCGATCAAGTCGCACTGCTGTATGGACCAGACTGTGTATCGGGTATTCATCCAGCCAGCCTCACAGCTGGCCTAGCAGTATTCCATCAGGCTACTATCAAGGAGGTTAGGGCTCTTTCACACTTGCGTATTACTTTTCCGGCATAGAGTTCCGTCGCCTGGGGTCTATGCCGGAAAAATCCTGATCAGGATTATCCCAATGCATTCTGAATGGAGAGAAATCCGTTCAGGATGCATCAGGATGTCTTCAGTTCAGGACCGGAACGTTTTTTGGCCGGAGAAAATACCGCAGCATGCTGCGCTTTTTGCTCCGGCCAAAAATCCTGAACACTTGCCGCAATGCCGGATCCGAAATTAATGCCCATTGAAAGGCATTAATCCGGATCCGGCCTTAAATCTAAACGTCGTTTCGGCGCATCGCCGGATCCGACGTTTAGCTTTTTCTGAATGGTTACCATGGCAGCCAGGACGCTAAAGTCCTGGGTGGTATGGTAAAGTGTAGTGGGGAGCGGGGGAGCAGTATACTTACCGCCCGTGCGGCTCCCGGGGCACTCCAGAGTAACGTCAGGGCGCCCCACGCCCAAGGATCACGTGATCCATGCGCATGGGGCGCTCTGATGTCATTCTGGAGTGCCCCAGGAACCGCACGGACGGTATGTATACTGCTCACCCGCTCCCCACTACTACTATGGCAACCAGGACTTTAATAGCGTCCTGGCTGCCATAGTAACACTGAATGCATTTTGAAGACTGATCAGTCTTCAAATGCTTTCAGTTCACTTGCGTTGTTACGGATCCGGCGGGCACTTCCGGCGACAGAAGTGCACGCCGGATCCTAACAACGCAAGTGTGAAAGAGGTTACACCAGCAGGGATTTCTACCTACCTTTTACCCTGGGCTAAGACAAGTGCTAGTATATGGTTATAGTAACTTTCTATACACTGGATTTGATATCCTGTGTCACCTGATACTGTATTACTCAAGAGTGATTTACATTTATCCGTGTGCACTGCAGCTTTCCATTTAACATCCTGTAGTGGATATATTGGTAGTATTCTGACTAGAGATGAGTGAACACCTGGATGTTCGGGTTCGAGAAGTTCGGCCGAACTTCCCGAAAATGTTCGGGTTCGGAATCCGAACTCAACCCGAACCCGAACCCCATTGAAGTCAATGGGGACCCGAACTTTTAGGCACTAAAAAGTCTGTAAAATAGTCCAGGAACGGGCTAGAGGGCTGTCAAAGGCAGCAAAATGTAGGTAAATCCCCTGCAAACAAATGTGGATAGGGAAATGAATTAAAATAAATAAAATTTAACCAATATCAATTGGAAACAGGTCCCACTGCAAGGAATCATGCGTCATATCACTCAACACTGGAGAAGACTACTTTCAGTTATTTCGGCCCCAGCACCCAGACAGAGGAGAGAGGTCCCACAGCAAGGAACCATGCGTCATATCACCCACCACTGGAGAAGGCCACTTTCAGTTATTTCGGCCCCAGCACCCAGACAGAGGAGAGAGGTCCCACAGCAAGGAATCATGCGTCATATCAACCACCACCGGAGAAGGCCACTCTGTTATTTCAGCCCAGCACCCAGACAGAGGAGAGAGGTCCCACAGCAAGGAATCATGCGTCATATCAACCACCACCGGAGAAGGCCACTCTCAGTTATTTATGCCCCAGCACCCAGACAGAGGAGAGAGGTCCCACAGCAAGGAATCATGCGTCATATCACCTCCACTGGAGAAGGCCACTTTCAGTTATTTCGGCCCAGCACCCAGACCGAGGATACAGGTTCCACAGCAAGGAATCATGCGTCATATCACCCACCACTGGAGAAGGCCACTTTCAGTTATTTCGACCCCAGCACCCAGATAGAGGAGATTAGTCCCACAGCAAGGAATCATGCGTCATATCACCCACCACTGGAGAAGGCCATTTTCAGTTATTTAGGCCCCAGCACCAAGTCAGAGGAGAGAGGTCCCACAGCAAGGAATCATGCGTCATATCAACCACCACCGGAGAAGGCCACTCTCAGTTATTTCAGCCCAGACAGAGGAGAGAGGTCCCACAGCAAGGAATCATGCGTCATATCAACCACCACCGGAGAAGGCCACTCTCAGTTATTTCGGCCCAGCACCCAGACAGAGGAGAGAGGTCCCACAGCAAGGAATCATGCGTCATATCAACCACCAGCAGAGAAGGCCACCTTCGGTTATAAATGCCCCAGCACCCAGACAGAGGAGAGAGGTCCCACAGCAAGGAATCATGCGTCATATCACCCACCACTGGAGAAGGCCACTTTCAGTTATTTCGGCCCAGCACCCAGACCGAGGATACAGGTTCCACAGCAAGGAATCATGCGTCATATCACCCACCACTGGAGAAGGCCACTTTCAGTTATTTCGGCCCCAGCACCCAGTCAGAGGAGAGAGGTCCCACAGCAAGGAATCATGCGTCATATCAACCACCACCGGAGAAGGCCACTCTCAGTTATTTCAGCCCAGCACCCAAACAGAGGAGAGAGGTCCCACAGCAAGGAATCATGCGTCATATCAACCACCACCGGAGAAGGCCACTCTCAGTAATTTCGGCCCAGCACCCAGACCGAGGATACAGGTTCCACAGCAAGGAATCATGCGTCATATCAACCACCACCGGAGAAGGCCACTCTCAGTTATTTCAGCCCAGCACCCAGACAGAGGAGAGAGGTCCCACAGCAAGGAATCATGCGTCATATCACCCACCACTGGAGAAGGCCATTTTCAGTTATTTAGGCCCCAGCACCCAGACCGAGGATACAGGTTTCACAGCAAGGAATCATGCGTCATATCACCCACCACTGGAGAAGGCCACTTTCAGTTATTTCGGCCCCAGCACTCAGTCAGAGGAGAGAAGTCCCACAGCAAGGAATCATGCGTCATATCACCCACCACTGGAGAAGGCCATTTTCAGTTATTTAGGCCCCAGCACCCAGTCAGAGGAGAGAAGTCCCACAGCAAAGAATCATGCGTCATTTCACCCACCACCGGAGAAGGCCACTCTCAGTTATTTCAGCCCAGCACCCAGACAGAGGAGAGAGGTCCCACAGCAAGGAATCATGCGTCATTTCACCCACCACCGGAGAAGGCCACTCTCAGTTATTTCGGCCCAGCACCCAGACAGGGGAGAGAGGTCCCACAGCAAGGAATAATGCGTAATTTCACCCACCACCGGAGAAGGCCACTCTCAGTTTTTTCGGCCCTGCACCCAGACAGAGGAGAGAGGTCCCACAGCAAGGAATCATGCGTCATATCAACCACCACCGGAGAAGGCCACTCTCAGTTATTTCGGCCCCACCACCCAGACAGAGGAGAGGTTCATTCAACTTTGGGTTGCACCGCAACCTTGGGCTTCCACCTGTTCCCCTGTGACATTTGGGAATGCTCTCAGGAGCGCCTCTACCAGCGTGCGCTTGTACTCGCGCATCTTCCTATCACGCTCCAGTGCAGGAAGTATGGTGGGCACTATGTCTTTGTACCGGGGATCCAGCAGGGTGGCAACCCAGTAGTCCGCACACGTTAAAATGTGGGCAACTCTGCTGTCGTTGCGCAGGCACTGCAGCATGTAGTCGCTCATGTGTGCCAGGCTCCCCAGAGGTAAGGACAAGCTGTCCTCTGTGGGAGGCGTATCGTCATCGTCCTCCGTATCCCCCCAGCCACGCACCAGTGATGGGCCTGAGCTGTGTTGGGTGCCACCCCGCTGTGAACCTGCTTCATCCTCATCCTCCTCCACCTCCTCCTTATCCTCCTCGTCCTCCAGTAGTGGGCCCTGGCTGGCCACATTTGTACCTGGCCTTGTACATGTCACTCTCATGTATTTTGGACCAGCACCCAGACAGAGGAGAGGTTCATTCAACTTTGGGTTGCACCGCAAGATCATGGTAAAGTAAAAAAAATGAGGATTCAATAAAGAAGTGCCCCAGAGTACAAGAATACATGGTTGATGGGGAGGGAAATGTCTATTCTGCACAAGGGAGGCACAGGTCCTGTGGGATCCATGCCTGGTTCATTTTTATGAACGTCAGCTTGTCCACGTTGGCTGTGGACAGGCGGCTGCGTTTGTCAGTAATGACGCTCCCTGCCGTGCTGAATACACGTTCAGACAAAACGCTGGCCGCCGGGCAGGCCAGCACCTCCAAGGCATAAAATGCTAACTCTGGCCACGTGGACAATTTGGAGACCCAGAAGTTGAATGGGGCCGAACCATCAGTCAGTACGTGGAGGGTGTGCAGACGTACTGTTCAACCATGTTAGTGAAATGCTGCCTCCTGCTAACACGTTCCGTATCAGGTGGTTGTGCAGTTAGCTGTGGCGTGGAGACAAAACTTTTCCACATTTCTGCCATGCTAACCCTGCCCTCAGAAGAGCTGGCCGTGACACTGCTGCGTTGGCGACCTCTTGCTCCTCTTCTGCCTTCGCCTTGGGCTTCCACCTGTTCCCCTGTGACATTTGGGAATGCTCTCAGGAGCGCCTCTACCAGCGTGCGCTTGAACTCGCGCATCTTCCTATCACGCTCCAGTGCAGGAAGTAAGGTGGGCACATTGTCTTTGTATCGGGGATCCAGCAGGGTGGCAACCCAGTAGTCCGCACACGTTAAAATGTGGGCAACTCTGCTGTCGTTGCGCAGGCACTGCAGCATGTAGTCGCTCATGTGTTCCAGGCTCCCCAGAGGTAAGGACAAGCTGTCCTCTGTGGGAGGCGTATCGTCATCGTCCTCCGTATCCCCCCAGCCACGCACCAGTGATGGGCCTGAACTGTGTCGGGTGCCACCCCGCTGTGAACCTGCTTCATCCTCATCCTCCTCTACCCCCTCCGCATCCTCCTCGTCCTCCAGTAGTGGGCCCTGGCTGGCCACATTTGTACCTGGCCTCTGCTGTTGCAAAAAACCTCCCTCTGAGCCACTTCTAACAGACTGGCCTGAAAGTGCTAAAAATGACCCCTCATCCTCCTCCTCCTGGGCCACCTCCTCTTCCATCATCGCCCTAAGCGTTTTCTCAAGGAGACATAGAAGTGGTATTGTAACGCTGATAACGGTGTCATCGCCAATGGCCATGTTGGTGGAGTACTCGAAACAGCGCAACAGGGCACACAGGTCTCGCATGGAGGCCCAATCATTGGTAGTGAAGTGGTGCTGTTCCGCAGTGCGACTGACGCGTGCGTGCTGCAGCTGAAACTCCACTATGGCCTGCTGCTCCTTGCACAGTCTCTCCAGCATGTGCAAGGTGGAGTTTCACCTGGTGGGCACGTCACATATGAGGCGGTGAGCTGGAAGGCCGAAGTTCCGCTGTAGCGCAGACAGGCGAGCAGCGGCAGGATGTGAACGCCGGAAGCGTGCACAGACGGCCCTCACTTTATGCAGCAGCTCTGACATGTCGGGGTAGTTGTGAATGAACTTCTGCACCACCAAATTCAGCACATGCGCCAGGCAAGGGATGTGCGTCAAACCCGCTAGACCCAGAGCTGCGATGAGATTTCGCCCATTATCGCACACCACCAGGCCGGGCTTGAGGCCCACCGGCAGAAACCACTCGTCGGTCTGTTGTTCAATACCCCGCCACAACTCCTGCGCGGTGTGGGGCCTGTCCCCCCAACATATGAGTTTCAGAATGGCCTGCTGACGTTTACCCCGGGCTGTGCTGAAGTTGGTGGTGAAGGTGTGTGGCTGACTGGATGAGCTGGTGGAAGCAGAGGAGGAGGAAGCCGAGTAGGAGGAGGAGGCTACAGGAGGCAAAGAATGATGCCCTGCGATCCTTGGCGGCGGAAGGACGTGCGCCAAGGAACTCTCCGTCTGCGGCCCAGCCCCCACTACATTTACCCAGTGTGCAGTTAGGGAGATATAGCGTCCCTGGCCGTGCTTACTGGTCCATGTATCTGTGGTTAGGTGGACCTTGCCACAGATGGCGTTGCGCAGTGCGCACTTGATTTTATCGGATACTTGGTTGTGCAGGGAAGGCACGGCTGTCTTGGAGAAGTAGTGGCGGCTGGGAACAACATACTGTGGGGCAGCCATGGACATCAGCTGTTTGAAGCTGTCTGTGTCCACCAGCCTGAATGACAGCATTTCAAAGGCCAGTAGTTTAGAAATGCTGGCATTCAGGCCCAGGGCTCGAGGGTGGCTAGGTGGGAATTTACGCTTTCTCTCCAAGGTTTGTGAGATGGAGAGCTGAACGCTGTCGTGTGACATGGTGGAGATGCTTGGTGACGCAGGTGGTGGTGTCGGTGGCACATCCTCTGTTTGGTGGGCGGCAGGTGCCAACATTCCTCCCGAGGCGGAGGAAGAGGCCGAGGCAGCAGCAGAAGAGGGAGCAGGGGGAGCCAGAGTGAGTTTCTTGCTTCTAAGGTGTTTACTCCACTGCAGTTCATGCTTTGCATGTAGATGCCTGGTCATGCAGGTTGTGCTAAGGTTCAGAACGTTAATGCCTCGCTTCAGGATCTGATGGCACAGCGTGCAAACCACTCGGGTATTGTCGTCAGCACATTGTTTAAAGAAGTGCCATGCCAGGGAACTCCTTGAAGCTGCCTTTGGGGTGCTCGGTCCCTGGTGGCGGTGGCCAGTAGCAGGCGAACTCTCTTGGCGGCGGCTGGTCTGCTTTTTCCCCCTGCTCCCTCTATTGCTACGCTGTTGGCTTGGTCTCACCACTGCCTCTTCCTCTGAACTATTAAAGTCAGTGGCACGACCTTCATTCCATGTGGGGTCTAGGACCTCATCGTCCCCTGCATCGTCTTCCACACAGTCTTCCTCCCTGACCTCCTGTTCGGTCTGCACACTGCAGAAAGACGCAGCAGTTGGCACCTGTGTTTCGTCATCATCAGAGACGTGCGGACTCCGATGAGGTGGTATTCCCATGTCCTCATCATCAGGAAACATCAGTGGTTGTGCATCAGTGCATTCTATGTCTTCCACCACTGGGGAAGGGCTAGGTGGATTTCCTTTGGAAACCCTGCCAGCAGAGTCTTCAAACAGCATAAGAGACTGCTGCATAACTTGAGGCTCTGACAGTTTCCCTGATATGCATGGGGGTGATGTGACAGACTGATGGGCTTGGTTTTCAGGTGCCACCTGTGCGCTTTCTGCAGAAGACTGGGTGGGAGATAATGTTGTGAACATGCTGGATCCACTGTCGGCCACCCAATTGACTAGCGCCTGTACCTGCTCAGGCCTTACCATCCTTAGAACGGCATTGGGCCCCACAAAATATCGCTGTAAATTCTGGCGGGTACTGGAACCTGAGGTAGTTGGTTCACTAGGACGTGTGGCTGTGGCAGAATGGCCACGTCCTCTCCCAGCACCAGAGGGTACACTAACACCACCACGACCGCGTCCGCGTCCCTTACTAGATGTTTTCCTCATTGTTACCGTTCACCAAGCACCACAATGAGGAAAAAACATTTTTGCCCAATGTATTGATTTCAAATTTAGGCCTTTTTTTACAGGCACCTAACACTATCTGCCTATTTGTTTATGTAGCGTATTACACTAATCCAGGCACAGCAGTAACCACTGATTTAGGGGAATATCTCTTTTAGGGCTAGTATTTAGGCCCTGGATGAAAGGTATCCTTTTATGGACAGATTTACACTTGGCCTGCAACAGCTGGGACAACAGATTCAGGGTATTGCTATTTTGGCAATTGAATGTCACCCCAGAACAAAATATATGTTTTGGCGGACACTATTATATTTTGCCAGCCACAGCTGAAACCACTGATTTATGGTATTGCTATTTTGGCAATTGAATTTCCCCCCAGGCCAGAACAAAATATATGTTTTTGCGGACACTATGAAACGTGGCCTGCAACAGCTGGGACACCAGATTCAGGGTATTGCTATTTTGGCAATTGAATTTCACCCCAGAACAAAATATATGTTTTGACGGACACTATGAATCCTGGCCTGCAACAGCTGGGACACCAGATTCAGAGTATTGCTATTTTGGCAATTGAATTGTCACCCCAGAACAAAATATATGTTTTGGCGGACACTATGAATCCTGGCCTGCAACAGTTGAGACACCAGATTCAGGGTATTGCTGTTTTGGCAATTGAATGTCACCCCAGAACAAAATATATGTTTTGCAAGACACTATGAATCCTGGCCTGCAACAGCTGGGACACCAGATTCAGGGTATTGCTATTTTGGCAATTGAATGTCACCCCAGAACAAAATATACGTTTTGAGGACACTATGAAACGTGGCCTGCAACAGCTGGGACACCAGATTCAGGGTATTGCTATTTTGGCAATTGAATGTCACCCCAGAACAAAATATATGTTTTTCAAGACACTATGAATCCTGGCCTGCAACAGCTGGGACACCAGATTCAGGGTATTGCTATTTTGGCAATTGAATGTCACCCCAGAACAAAATATATGTTTTGCAAGACACTATGAAACGTGGCCTGCAACAGCTGTGACACCAGATTCAGGGTATTGCTATTTTGGCAATTGAATGTCACCCCAGAAAATAATCTATCCTTTGCCAGACAGCATACAGTATTATACTTGTCTAGTCAAAGCTGGAACACCAGATTTAGGGGATTGGTATTTGGGCAATTGTATTTAACCCCTTAATAAAATGTAGAAATTGCTATCCTGAGTTTCTAGGGGTGACAATTAGCACAGCCAAGCCCCTGATGTAGGATATAGCAAAAAAAAAAAACTAGTATTGATGGACTTGGTGGCAGCTTCTTCTGGTGCTCCACAAGTCATAAAATGGCCACCGATCAACCCAGAAAATAAGTGACAGAAAAACGCTCTGTGCAGCCTAAAAACCAGTGAGCAAGTAACTAGCAGAAGTTCAATCATTCACAGGTGTAGATCGATCCGTTCATTAGGTGCTGTTGCTGACTTTTCCCTGCCAAATCTCGCCCTCACAGAAGCTGCGTCCTCTCCCTACACTAATCAGAGCAGTGTGACCTGCGGCGCTACGTGACTCCAGCTTAAATAGAGGCTGGGTCACATGCTGCACTTGGCCAATCACAGCCATGCCATTAGTAGGCATGGCTGTGATGGGCTCTTAGGGCAAGAAGTAAAACGCTAGCTGATTGGCTGCTGTGCAGCCCTTCAAAAAGCGGGAAGAAATCGCCGAACAACGGACCCGAACCTGAACTTTTTTGAAAATGTCCGGGTTCGGGTCCGTGTCCCGGACACCCCAAAATTTGTTCCGAACCTGAACGATGCTCGAACTGTTTGCTCAACACTAATTCTGACTATACACCTTGGTAGAATGGGAAGAGGGGCACCAAGCCCAATAGTGACTCTATTATCTTCCATTTGTTTGTTTATTGGTGAGTCCCTGATGAACCCCAAAAGATTGACAGTTTGTGGGGGAACATGTTGGACTTGATGATTCTCATGACTGATGTAACGGTGACCCCATGTCTTCTTCCTGGATACCCCAATAATATCAGGGTAATACAGGGAGAACAAAGAAAACAGTGGGATTGCTCTTGTCAGAGTGGCAGTTCGGGTCCTAGGCATGGAGAGAGTAGGCATACTGTAGGGTGTTTTCCTAGAGTTGTTTTCAATTTGGGGGTTTTATAACGACAAAGGTTACGTTTTATGGGATAATTCTGTTTTTGCAAGTGACTGGTCAGATCTGTGATTCCCTAATAATTTTTATAATAACATTTGGTACATTGTGAGCGTCACAGGTCCAAATACCCCATACCTGACTTAATGCTTTCCTACATAACAAGGGGCTCTATAAAGCCATCATGTTTTGTATTTGGTGTCTATATGAGTTGTACGATGAAATGTGAATTATGGAAGCACGTCTGCAACCGTATCTCCGTCTGAGCTGACTAAAAGACATTTTGTTCATATTTCATATCTGCCAGCTGGTGAGCATAAGTAATGAATTGCAGCCCTTGGTTGGACCAGGATACAGGAGCCTGTCCACCAGCCCCATCCCCTTTGATCGTGGACCTTTCCTTTGACTCACTTTGGGAGATTCAATTGGATTCAACAGTGTACATCTTCTTCCCTGTCTTCCCTGACTTTTACTAAACAATATGCTAGGTATAAGACTTTGTTTTTTCTCCTTCTTGTGTTATAACTGTTTTTGCACATGTATGTTTGTTTATTTAGTGCAGTACCTTTTCTATCTTTAATGTTAGCCTTGTTGCCCTACATGAGCCTAAGCATCGGTTTTAGAGTATAAGTACAGTTAGTTTTACTGTGTGAGTGCATGTGTTGGGTACCTATTGGACCTGAATTAATGCAATAGGTGGTGGCAAAGTGTATCTGGGGTGCATGGACTGTGCTGGCCTGGAATATATCCTCACTTTTCACCCTGCGGAGTAAATTAACCCCTTGCAGTCGCACCCGCATCACTTGCCAGGGAGTCAATGAGTCATTGGCCCACAAGCAACTTAAGCAGGAAGGAATCATGTTTTCATTTTCAATGGGATCCCATCAGGGGCGTACATAGAAATCACTGGGCCCCATAGCAAAAATCTGAATTGGGCCCCCTTAACCCCGCCTACTACCCACCATGGCTCCTCCCCTGCCACACCCCCATGCTGGTTGGTGGAATACAGCGCCTGCTCTGTATTCGGCGCAGGCGCGGTGAGCTGAGGACAGCAGGCACCAGCGTCCTCAACTCACCGCTCCTGCGCCGAATACAGAGCGGCGTCGCAGGCTCAGGATTTCGCAAGGAGACAGTGCCGGAGGCAGCAGGGGATCGCTGCCCGGCACTGTCAATCAAGGACAGAAGGGGCGTGGCAGCAGGTTGGCGCACAGAGCCTCTAGGAGCAGGGGAACGCCCCCCTGCTCCTAGAGGCTAATTTACATATTATAAAAATACGTTTTTTTAGCATAAATATAACTCGGATTTACATAAAAAACACATTATCAAGCTGCTCTGACATTAGCACATAGCTAATGTCAGACAGCTTATAATGTGTAAACCTGATGACAGAAACTCTTTAATATCCAACCCCTACTGCCCTCCAAAATGCCAGGGGGGTGTTAGGAAGGAGAAGGTGTAGGAGGAAAGCACACTGTCCTCTATGAGCCCCCAACCCCTAATGCCCCCCAAAATTCTCAGGACAGTGTGCTTTCTTCCTACTTCTCCCCCATGGGCATTTTGGGGGGCAGATTGAAGCATGTCCCACACTGTCCCCCTCCCTACCCCTCCTCTCTCTTGCTGCCTGGCCAAATTCCACCCTCACCTGAGTGTCAGACTGTCAGTAGCACGGCACTGCGGCAGCATTCAGGAAGTTCAGGCCAGGGACAGGGTGCTTCTTCTGCAGGCGCAGCTCCTCAGGCACACTGGCGACGGCAACGGGGGTGGGGGAGGAGGGAATGGGGGATGCGGAAGAAGAGCCGGCTGCAGATATTGGGGTGTGTTACTGGCGACTGCTGACAGCAATGGTTATAGAACGGAGATCAGTGGTATGAATAAGTATTTATGACCCTGAAATTGCAATACAGGCCTTACCCATTCGGCATAAAACACCCAGTTAGAGTAAGCCTCTAGACCTGGTACTCTCCACCACCGAACCCCATTATCCTGCAGTGGAGCTCTGGGATAACTACCAGTCTATCAGTGCTAGTGTACACTCTGTTGACTGCAGCCTGTTACTGCTTATAATTATACGGCTGCAGATAGAAAAGTGCCGGGCCGGGGCCCCTCCGCGTGTCATGGGTGGGTGGGGCCAAATAATATGGGTGGGGCCAAATAATGTGGGCGGGGCCTTCTCTGCGCTCCGGGCCCCCCAGTGCTGCGGGCCCCATAGCAGTGGCGTGGTCTGCCTCTATGGGCGGTACGCCACTGGATCCCATCAATCCAGCTCTAACTTTAATTCTCAATGCGAGTATATGTTCGCATCGCGAATTAAACTTACAGCTGGGTTCCTAATAGCTGTTGCTAGAATATAAAGAAGATTGAGAATATAGCACTATATTCTCAATCTTCGTCAATTCTAGCAATACAACCGTTAGGCACCCAGCTCAAAGTTGAATTCGCAATGCAAATAAAACTTAGAGCTGAGTTCCTAATAGTTGTTGGTTGGTTGAACTTGCTACTTGCTAGAATATAACGAAGATTGTGAATATAGTGCTATATTCGTGAATTCGTGATATTCGTAATATTCTAGCAAGCCAACCTTTAGGAACCCAGCTCTAAGTTGAATTCGCAATGCGAGTATTACAGGTTAATCGCAATGCGAATTCAACTTAGAGCTGAGTTCCTAATGGTTGGCTTGCTAGAATATAACGAAGATTGAGAATATAGTGATATTAGTGATATTCGCTATATTCAACAATTCTACCAAGCCAATCGTAAGTAACTGTTGGCTTTGTAGATAACATAACCTAGATATGTCGAATCTCGAATATAGCGAACATAGTGCCATATTCCAATCTCTATCTTTGTCTATTCGAAAAATCGGCAATTACATATACGCGTGAATCGGGTCGCATAAGGGCAGTATGATATTGTGTTCATTCAATGGGTTGTCTTGGTCGACTCGAATAGACGAATATTGCAAATATAGCACTATATTCGCTATTTTCTCTATCTTCGTATATTCGACCAAGCAAGCCAACCCAATAGTATACTGCCCTTATGCGACCCGATTCACGCGCATATGTAATTGCCGATTTTTCGCATGACATAAACTATCTTACATACAGAGAATTATAAATCAGTAATGAGAATTGTTACTGATGTATAATTTTCCTCTTTATGTATGATACTGTATTTTATGTAATGCGAAAAATCGGCAATTACATATACGCGTGAATCGGGTCACATAAGGGCAGTATCATATTGTGTTCATTCAATGGGTTGTCTTGGTCGACTCGAATAGACGAATATTGAAAATATAGCACTATATTCGCTATTTTCTCTATCTTCGTCTATTCAACCAAGCAAGCCAACCCAATAATATACTGCGTGCCCTTATGCGACCCGATTCACGCATATATGTAATTGCCGATTTTTCGCATGACATAAACTATCTTACATACAGAGAATTATAAATCCGTAATGAGAATTGTTACTGATGTATAATTTTCCCCTTTATGTATGATACTGTATTTTATGTCATGCGAAAAATCGGCAATTACATATACGCGTGAATCGGGTCGCATAAGGGCAGTATGATATTGTGTTCATTCAATGGCTTGTCTTAGTCGACTCGAATAGACGAATATTGCAAATATAGCACTATATTCGCTATTTTCTCTATCTTCATCTATTCGACTAAGCAAGCCAACCCAATAGTATACTGCCCTTATGCGACCCAATTCACGCACATATGTAATTGCCGATTTTTCGCATGACATAAAATGCAGTAAAGAGGAAAATTATACATAAGTATTCAGTAATTAGAATAATTTAGAATACAATATTTGCATTTTTGTAATCGCATAGGGGCATCAAGCTATTTTCATATAAGTTTTGCTTGGTCGAATTTTCGAATATGTCGAATATAGTCATATATTATCCATGCGAATTTTTTTTTTTTCCCTACAGTTCATGAGGTGACTCTTCATTATCATTATACCTCCATTCTCCTAGCTTGAATAGCCAATGAGAAGGCTTTGTCACAACTTAGCAACATCCCTAGCAACCAATAGGAAACTAGACTACCCCTTCACTATATAAGTGACGACATCACCCAGCAGCCATTTTGTGGTGTTGGATTTGTTGGAGATTGGAGTTTTTGGAGTTTGTTGGAGATTTTTTCTGCTGTTCGTTTTCTAAAATATGAATTTAATTTATAATAATCTAGTTAGTTAGTTTTAGGTAGTGATTAGGGAAAGTGTAGTTTTTATAGCTGATAGGGTCGAAATAATTTGAGGTAGTTTAGTAGAGTCAGCAGAGAAATATAGTTAGTGATAGGGCCTAGTGTAGCAGATAGGGTTCAGTGCAGGGTTAAGTGTAGGGCATCGAGTTAGGTAGGTAGCTGTAATATATAATATAGATAGATAGATAGTGCTTGATAGTTTAGGTATTAGACAAACCATTAGAAAACGGGGTGTGGTGTTTAACAAGCAGGATATGCTCAACCCATATGCAGTTGTGCATGTATATAGGGGAGCACATCCTGCACTTGTATTCCATTGCTAGGGGCAATCAACAGCAAAAAATGCCTACAATGGAAGATGCCAGCAACGGACTACAAGTACCACAATAACCATCCTACATACGATAACGATGATGTGGAGAACAATCAAAAACATAACCATAGCAAAGGCAGGTGCACTCTGCTGCAATACTAAACCCTCACACTGATGTTATAATTGAGAGGTTAGTTCGACACATCCTACTAGGAGGACATGTCTTAAGCTCGGACACCACGTCAAGGTCTCTCAAGTAGCCCGAGACCCTACCACTCAACCTACCTGTGCCGTATGGGCGATAACAGGGGCCGTTGGGCATTACGGGAGCGTATGGCCTGACTCACAAACAGCTCCCCAGTGACCTCCAGCATGTAACCATGCTTGCAATGGGAGGTGCCTGTGAGCCCCACCCGAGACCGGCTGATATGGCCCAGTGGTCTGGGTAACAGGGCAGTTGGTTCCCGCGATGGACCACTCCCAGCATGGGGCCGCTCCTCAAGCCACGGACAGGCAGGCGCAGGTGGCAGGGGCGTCCGCCTGATCCGTGACTTTTTCACAAGTGGCCCATTACTTCCCGGGATGCAGAGGCTCGCTTTGCTCTTGTGGCCGATTCTAGTGCCACAGAGTCCTCTGCCCCGGCTGCCAGCAACTGCAGCACTCCGCCTCCTGTAGAACCAACGCCCAGCTCCCAAGAATTGTCCCCTCTCATGTTTGGAGACTTTGAGACTGAGAGTGACATCTTGGAGGAGACAATGCAGGAGGCGGAAATATTGTTCAGCCCTGAGGATGGGCAGGACCTGTTGGAAGGGATGGGGGATGAGGAGGGGCCTATAAATCTCCCTGTGAAATCCCTTCCAACTGGTGCGGGTGGTGTTAGCCACACAACTCCTTCACCTATTCAGACCCAGGCGTCGGTGAGGGGACAGCGGAGCCCGGTCAGGGGCTCCATGTTAGCTGTTCCCGTCAGTCCACCACAGGTTGGCCCTGGGTCTGACATATCAGGGGGCGAAGAGGAGGGTGACCCAGAATGGGTGCCACCTCTTTTGTCATGTGACGGCAGCACCAATGAAGGTAGGCACCCGAGGCAAATGATGTGCCAGGTCACCAGGGAGCCCAGTGTCAGGGGCTCCACTGGTAATGGCAGCAGGAGTAGGCAGCAGCAGTCAGCTCCACCTGTGCGCACCGAGCCTGAACAGGCGCAAGCCAGCACCAGCCCATCTGACAGGAGGTCGGTGCGGAAGTCGCCTGTTTGGGCTTACTTTACTCTGGCAGCAGATGATGTCACAGTTTGCATTTGTAAGCTGTGCCATGCCATGGTGAGGAGAGGGAGATCTATGGCTTGGCTGGGTACCACGGCCCTCAACCAGCACATGCGAGTCAACCACTGGAGTGGGAACAGATGCGGAGTGGTCAAAGCAGCAGTGCCATCAGCAGTGTGCAGGAGACATCAGCTCCTGCCACTGTACTGCAGCCACCCCAACCCCTTCCACCAACTCATTCCCACTCCCCTGCTCCCTCTACTAGAGGTACTGGTACCGGCAGCCATACCTCTGCCTCCACTGCCTCCTTTGCCGTCTGGCGCCAGCCATCTATTGCAGATGCATTTGAACACACCACGCCCTACGCCCCCGGGGACCTTCGCGTGCGTTCACTCAATGGGCTCCTGGCAAGGGTTATCTCCTAACATCTGCTGCCTTACAATCTGGTGGATAGCAATCCATTTAGGCAGATGTTGGAGCAGGCCCAAACGAGATGGCGTGTCCCCAGCCGCCATTACTTTGCCAGGACCGCCGTCCCTGCCCTACACCAGCACATTGTGCAGAATGTTTCCTTGTCACTAGAGCATGCTGTTAGCGACAGGGTGCATCTCACAATGGATGCCTGGACAAGCAGGCATGGGCAGGGACGCTATATAAGCTTCACAGCCCATTGGGTGTCCCTCCGAGGCGCCGGGGAGGGATTGGCGGCATCTGATTTTGTGGTGCCTCCCCGGGGTGTCCAGGGGTGAACTGCTGTTCTCCCGCAAGCCACTGTCTCCACAGCTGCTGAGCCCCCTAGCAAGCGTCCCCGTTGCTACGCAAGTGTGGGGCACTTCTTTTTTTTTTTTTTTTTTTTTCTTCAGATCGGGAGACCCCAAAAGTCTTTAAAGCAACAATGGCTCAGGCACTATATGGGCATGACAGTATGTAGGACAGTCTTTGCAAATAATATGGCATAACATAGCTACTGTTGCTGGAGCTATTGTGGTCAGCACAATTGTATTGGTTCTGTGACACTGAAGAGCAATTTTATATTGCATGATGCTGCTTTTTAATTTGCCATATGTCACCTTTATATACATAACTGTATACCAGGAAATTGCAATACTTTTTTTTTTCTTTCAATACTTTATTGACTTTTCTCAATATCAAAACACAATATCATGCTAACAAAATAAATCTACTAGTATTTCCACCCCCCCCCCCCCCCTCAAGCATGCAGGAGGAAAAAAATATATATATATACATGATAAATTCTGGATTTTCCCTTTTTTTTTTTTTTTTTCCCCTCTTTTCTGCAGCCAAGTTGCGCAAAAACCTACTCACTCTTCATTAATTCCACCAGCTCCATAGCTTAGTACGTTTTTCATTAGACCCTCTTTGTTTATACAACATACATTCATACTTTTTAACTTTGTTAACTAGGTTTAGCCACGTTCTATGCTCTGGGGGGAACGAAGCAAACCACAGTCTAGAAATAATCAGCCTAGCTAGAAAAGACACTTTAACCAAGAGGCGGAGTTTGGAGGACTGACAGACTATCTCAGAAAAATCACCCAAGATCCATACTCCAGGCACAAATGGAATCTGAATCTGGAGTTTTTGTATCGAAGTGGTTTGAACCGAGTGCCAGTACTCCCTCACTGGAGGACAGTCCCAGAACATATGTAAGTGATCAGCGCCAGGGCAATCACAACGCGGACAATTAGAAGAGTTCCTAAAACCTCTCTTTTGTAACCACAATGGTGTTATATAAATCTTATGGATAATGTTAAACTGTACTACAGTGTGATTAAAATTCTGTGAAAGATAAATCATATTCTTCAAATATCGGTGAAGCATAGTTTTCAAGTGAAGTAGTCCAGGCTTTTTGTCCTGGAGAAAAACGTTCCGAAAAATAAAGCTTAATTAATCGTTTATAACAATGTGAAATTTTTACTTTCATATGTGTTCCTCTTTCTAATAATAATTTGTGAAGAACAGGTGGGGCTTCTATCTTAAAAAAGTGCTTATCTGAAATAGATGAGAGTGCAAAGCATAACTGAAAATATGGGTACCATGCTATTTCGCCCATGTTTTCCTTTTGAGTAAGTTCCGGAAGGGACAAAATTTGCCCATTTTTTACCACTTGACTGAGATAATGAATATTTTTAGACCTCCAGTAATGGCTGGCCTCCAGGTTCAAAAGAGAATAAAATCTTTTATTATGCCATATTGGAGTACAAATCAATGATGCAGTAACTTTACACCATTTCCTAATCAACCTCCAAGCTCTTATACTCAAACTGGAGAAAGAGGTATAATCTCGTGAATTTTTAAATAAAAAACTAGACTCCAATAGAGTATAATAATCTGAGAAACCGGCTTCTGTTACTAGTTTAACACATAGGGGACTATTTTTCCAGTCATTGAAAAAACATAGCTGCGAGGCAACAAAATATCCCTTAAAATACGGAAGATTTAGGCCTCCCTGCTCATACAGCATGGAAAAATAATCCACCTTCAATCTCACACGTTTTCTCCCCCATAGTAAGTCATTGATCATTTTTTCTATCAGTTTGAAAAATTTATCCTTAATCCAAGTGGGGGAACTTCGGAGAACATAAAGCACTTGGGGAAGTACCACCATTTTAATTAAGGAAACCCTGTCTGCTCTAGTAAGTGGAACCTTCTGCCATACCTTGATTTTTGATCAAATTTTCGCTAGTAGTGGTATCAAATTAAGCTGTATATAGTCTTGAACTTTTGCAGTCACTGTAATCCCCAAGTACTTTAAAGACTCAGAGTGATTCAAACCGTGTGTTCTCATTTCGGTAGGTAAATCATCCAGCGGTAAAAGGCCGGTTTTCGCCCAATTAACCTCCAAGCCTGAAGCCCCACTATAAGCATTAACCATCTCCATCACTCGAGGTAGTGTCTCTTCTGTCTGTTGTATAAAAAACAAAACATCATCGGCATATAGAGAAATTCGTCCAATGTTCCCATAACTCCAAACCCCAACATCCTGGGGTCCTGTCTAACCTTGGCCGCCAGGGGTTCAATGTATATGTTGAAGAGAAGCGGGGAGAGAGGACACCCCTGACGGGTTCCTCTCTCCAGTGGAAAGCTCCCTGTCAGCACATCATTGATCCTCAACCTAGCCACAGGGGATTTGTATAGCAACTGTATCATTTTAATAAATTTTGGACCAAATCCCATTCTTGCCATCACTCTCCAGAGGAACCCCCACTCTACCCTGTCAAAGGCCTTAGTGGCATCCAGGGACAGGATGGAGTGGGATCCGACCGCCGGAGACTGAATATTAGCAAAAAGACGATGTAGATTGTAGTGAGTGCCCCTCCCAGGCATAAATCCATTTTGATCTTGATGGATAACAGATGAAATTACTTTAGAAAGTCTATTGGCAAGGACCTTGGAGAGTAATTTAGCATCAGTGTTTAATAAAGAAATTGGTCTATAGGAGTCCAGTTCCCGTCGATCTTTATCTTTTTTTGGAATTAACACTATCAGTGCTTCCATCATTGAGTTAGGAAGTGCACCTCCCTGCACTGCCTGGTCAAAAACCTCTGCCAGGTATGGTAAAATAGTAGCCCCATATTTTCGATAAAATTCATAGGGGAGACCATCCAAACCCGGTGCAGAGTTTCCTGATATCATTTTAAGTGCCCCTTGAATCTCTTGTAGTGACACGTCCCTATCCAAAAAAGACCTCTGGGAGTCTGTTAGCATCGGGAGACAAACAGTATCCAAGTATTGATCCATAACATTGGTCGATATGTTCTGGGTTGACCTATATACTCTGGAAAAATAATCCAAAACAATAGTTCTAATTCCCTCCGGATTGCCAACAGACTCTCCATTAGCTCCAAAAATTAAAGTAATATCCTTTTTTTTGTTGTCCTGCTGAGCAATAATTCTCTTGAGTAATCTGCCTGGTCGACCAGATTCTACAAAATATTTTTGCCCCTTAAAAAATAAATTGTGCTGAGCTTTTTCAAGAAGAAATTCCTTTAGGGCAAGACTTGCTTTTTGCATCTCCTCCCTGTGGCAATCTACATTGTATAAAGTGAATTGTTCCATTGCTTGAGTCGCCTTCTTCACCAGTTCCTCCTCCCTCTTCCTAAAACCCCTCCTCAATACCGTAATGTCACTCATTAGAACCCCCCTCATATAAGCTTTCAAGGCGTCCCAAACCGAGTTAATATTAGCAGAGGGATAATTAATTTCCCAAAATGTAGAAACAAGTTGTTTAATAGAGTCCTGGTTCTCAATAATAATAAGCCAGTATGGGTTCAACTTGAAAAAGGGCCTCAAGCTGGACATCTGTCCCCCAGGGGTTAAATCTATTGAGAGAGGGGAATGATCCGAAACCGTCCTGACCCCATATCGAATCGCTTTTATATTTTTTAAGTTGTTACTATTCGTCAGGGCCAGGTTGTAAGGATACGGTGGTTTGCGCTCCAGCCTGGATCATGCCCTGTGTAACCATGACAACGATCGCTGCTTACCTCCCAGGCTGGAAGCAGTGGCCGCTGGGCCGTCTAAGGTGGCTCCGCCCACCCACACTTGGTCAATAAATAGGAGCCAGGTGCTGCACAGGGGGTTCCACTAATGGAGTGCGCACCCTGCCTGCTCCATTCACCACGAGGACTCAAGATCCTAACTACCTGCAACTCTGAACCTCCAGGAGAAACCCTCACCTACCTTACCCGGCTCCACCACTGCAGGATCCCTGCATGACTTCCAACAGCAAGTATCAAGCCTGTCATTTTGTTTCACTGACATTGCTCACTGAAAGGAAGGGACTCGCGCTGGTGGTTATTAGTACTGCAGGTCTGGGATTCCTGAACGTTGCCAAGAGCTGTTATTCCCATGAACTTTAATCTGAACTCTCATTCCTAAAACGAACTTTCCTCACTATTAGTTTTACACTCTATCTTTAGTACGCGGTACATAATTTTGTTAACCCCATACTCTCCGCTTAAGACTGAGAGAGCCGCCTGGGGTACACACTGAGTAGCCGCAAAAGACACCACCAACACTCAATCAGTGTGACAAAAGTGGATGTCAAAGGACACCGCAGTTGAGATCCTAACTGATCAATTTGGTGCGTTACACAGGTCAATTCTGGACATTGCCCTCCCACCTTTGCTAACACAGGAAAAAACCTGTTTCCCCCTTCCATAGTGTTCCCATATATCCACCAGGCCCATCTCTTGACAAAACTGAGATAGAGGGGAGGCCCTCACGTGTCCCCCTGGATCTACATCCATTGATCGTCTATCCTTATTGGGGTCCATAACTGCATTAAAATCTCCCATCAATACAATCTGACATTCTGGTCTCTGTTCAATAAATGACAAGAAAGCAGCGTCGATGGATGCTCCTAGTGCTTCCTGAGGACTCCAAGCACTCCACTTGACACCGTAAGCTATACGCTGTATACTCCCCTGTTTATAACTCCTAGCTCTTGTAAGAGCTGTTCCAGCTCTCTGGATTTAGGAGAGGTTCACCCACTGGAGCCTGGAGCCTTGTCGTAGGTCCAGGGTGGGTAGGAGACAGTGAGACCTACCTCAACCAAGCTTCGCCGATTCGTTGGGTCTGCAGCGCTTACGATGTCAAGTGCAGTGCTTGGAGTCCTCAGGAAGAACTAGGAGCATCCATCGACGGAGGTACCCGGTCGGGGTGCCAGGAGATCCGTTACATGATTTAAGAAGTGGTGTATTATCATACACAAGAGACGAGGATCTATGTTGAATGTAAAACAGGAACTCTTTATTGAACACACAAGCATTGACTTATACACATTTTCCAACAAGGTTACCACCCCCGTGGACCTGGTTGGGAACTGAGGACATGTCCTAGCAGCCAATCCTTTACAGCTGTAGAGTTTACATACAAAATTCTCCCCGCCGCCTGTGATACAATTACCTTACACAATGGGTTGATGTAATTATCACAGGAAGGAGAATACATAGTTTTAAACAATGTCTTCTGTCCTGGAGACTAGTGTTGAGCGAACAGTTCGAGCATCGTTCGGGTTCGTACCGAATTTTGGGTTGTCCGGGACCCGAACCCGAACCCGGACATTTTCAAAAAAGTTCGGGTTCGGTGTTCGTCGATTACTTCCCGCTTTCTGAAGGGCTGCACAGCAGCCAATCAGCTAGCGTTTTACTTCTTGCCCTAAGAGCCCATCACAGCCATGCCTACTAATGGCATGGCTGTGATTGGCCAAGTGCAGCATGTGACCCAGCCTCTATTTAAGCTGGAGTCACGTAGCGCCACACGTCACACTGCTCTGACTAGTGTAGGGAGAGGATGCAGCTGCTGTGTTAGGGCGAGATTAGGAAGGGATTAACTTAGCCAAAAAACTTAATGAAGTGATCGATCAACAGCTGAGAATCATTGAACTTCTGCTAGTTACTTGCTCACTGGTTTTTAGGCTGCACAGAGCGTTTTTCTGTCACTTATTTTCTGGGTTGATCGGCGGCCATTTTGTGACTTGTGGTGCACCAGAAGAAGCTGCCACCAAGTCCATCAATCCATCAATACTAGTTTTTTTTTGCTATATCCTACATCAGGGGCTTGGCTGTGCTAATTGTCACCCCTAGAAACTCAGGACAGCAATTTCTATATTTTATTAAGGGGTTAAATACAATTGCCCAAATACCAATCCCCTAAATCTGGTGTTCCAGCTTTGGCTAGACAAGTATAATACTGTCTGCTGTCTGGCAAAGGATAGATTATTTTCTGGGGTGAAATTAACCTGCCAATATAGCAATACCCTGGATCTGGTGTCCCAGCAGTTGCAGGACAGATTTCATAGTATCCGCTTACACATATATTTTGTTCTGGGGTTAAATTAACCTGCCAATATAGCAATACCCTGGATCTGGTGTCCAAACAGTTGCAGGCCAGATTTCATAGTGTCCGCTTACACATATATTTTGTTCTGGGGTGAAATTAACCTGCCAATATAGCAATACCCTGGATCTGGTGTCCCAGCAGTTGCAGGCCAGATTTCATAGTATCCGCTTACACATATATTTTGTTCTGGGGTGAAATTAACCTGCCAATATAGCAATACCCTGGATCTGGTGTCCCAGCAGTTGCAGGACCGATTTCATAGTGTCCGCTTACACATATATTTTGTTCTGGGGTTAAATTAACCTGCCAATATAGCAATACCCTGGATCTGGTGTCCAAACAGTTGCAGGCCAGATTTCATAGTGTCCGCTTACACATATATTTTTTTCTGGGGTGAAATTAACCTGCCAATATAGCAATACCCTGGATATAGTGTCCCAGCAGTTGCAGGACCGATTTCATAGTGTCCGCTTACACATATATTTTGTTCTGGGGTTAAATTAACCTGCCAATATAGCAATACCCTGGATCTGGTGTCCCAGCAGTTGCAGGACCGATTTCATAGTGTCCGCTTACACATATATTTTTTTCTGGGGTGAAATTAACCTGCCAATATAGCAATACCCTGGATCTGGTGTCCCAGCAGTTGCAGGACCGATTTCATAGTGTCCGCTTGCACATATATTTTGTTCTGGGGTTAAATTAACCTGCCAATATAGCAATACCCTCTATCTGGTGTCCAAACAGTTGCAGGCCAGATTTCATAGTGTCTGCTTACACATATATTTTTTTCTGGGGTGAAATTAACCTGCCAATATAGCAATACCCTGGAACTGGTGTCCCAGCAGTTGCAGGACCGATTTCATAGTGTCCGCTTACACATATATTTTGTTCTGGGGTTAAATTAACCTGCCAATATAGCAATACCCTGGATCTGGTGTCCAAACAGTTGCAGGCCAGATTTCATAGTGTCCGCTTACACGTATATTTTTTTCTGGGGTGAAATTAACCTGCCAATATAGCAATACCCTGGATCTGGTGTCCAAGCAGTTGCAGGACATATTTTATAGTATCCGCTTACACATATATTTTGTTCTGGGGTAAAATTACCCTGCCAATATAGCAATACCCTGGATCTGGTGTCCTAGCAGTTGCAGGACCGATTTCATAGTGTCCGCTTACACATATATTTTGTTCTGGGGTTAAATTAACCTGCCAATATAGCAATACCCTGGATCTGGTGTCCCAGCAGTTGCAGGACAGATTTCATAGTATCCGCTTACACATATATTTTGTTCTGGGGTTAAATTAACCTGCCAATATAGCAATACCCTGGATCTGGTGTCCCAGCTGTTGCAGGCCAAGTGTAAATCTGTCCATAAAAGGATACCTTTCATCCAGGGCCTAAATACTAGCCCTAACCCTGGGAACACACCTGAGCGTTTTTCAGCGCGTTCATACGCGCTGAAAAACGCTCAACATGTGAAAAGCCATGCATCCCTATGTGCATGGTTCACATGTCGGCGTTTTACAGCGCGGACGAACGCGCTGTAAAACGCCCTGCTCGGTCGTGTCGGCTGCCGTGACTATCGCGCGGCAGCACGCGCGATCCAACCCATAGGCTATTATGGGAGCGCGCATATGACGCGCGCTCCCATAAAACAGCCACTTGGCGGCTGAAGCGCGCGTCATATGCGCGTCATAGGCGCGCCCTGGGAACACGCGAAGTGTGTTCCCAGCCTTAAAGAGATATTCCCCTAAATCAGTGGTTACTGCTGTGCCTGGATTAGTGTAATATGCTACATAAACAAATAGGCAGATAGTGTTAGGTGCCTGTAAAAAAAACGCCTAATTTTGAAATCAATACATTGGGCCAAATATTTTTTTCCTTATCGTGGTGCTTGGTGATAACAATGAGGAAAACATCTAGTAAGGGATGCGGACGCGGTCGTGTTGGTGTTAGTGTACCCTCTGGTGCTGGGAGAGGACGTGGCCATTCTGCCACAGCCACACGTCCTAGTGAACCAACTACCTCAGGTTCCAGTACCCGCCAGAATTTACAGCGATATTTGGTGGGGCCCAATGCCGTTCTAAGGATGGTAAGGCCTGAGCAGGTACAGGCGCTAGTCAATTGGGTGGCCGACAGTGGATCCAGCATGTTCACAACATTATCTCCCACCCAGTCTTCTGCAGAAAGCGCACAGGTGGCACCTGAAAACCAAGCCCATCAGTCTGTCACATCAACCCCATGCATATCAGGGAAACTGTCAGAGCCTCAAGTTATGCAGCAGTCTCTTATGCTGTTTGAAGACTCTGCTGGCATGGTTTCCCAAGGAAATCCACCTAGCCCTTCCCCAGTGGTGGAAGACATAGAATGCACTGATGCACAACCACTGATTTTTCCTGATGATGAGGACATGGGAATACCACCTCATTGGAGTCCGCACGTCTCTGATGATGACGAAACACAGGTGCCAACTGCTGCATCTTTCTGCAGTGTGCAGACCGAACAGGAGGTCAGGGAGGAAGACTGTGTGGAAGACGATGCAGGGGACGATGAGGTCCTAGACCCCACATGGAATGAAGGTCGTGCCACTGACTTTCATAGTTCAGAGGAAGAGGCAGTGGTGAGACCGAGCCAACAGCGTAGCAAAAGAGGGAGCAGGGGGCAAAAGCAGAACAGCCGCCGCCAAGAGAGTTCGTCTGATACTGGCCACCGCCACCAGGGACCATGCACCCCAAAGGCAGCTTCAAGGAGTTCCCTGGCATGGCACTTCTTTAAACAATGTGCTGACGACAAGACCCGAGTGGTTTGCACGCTGTGCCATCAGATCCTGAAGCGAGGCATTAACTTTCTGAACCTTAGCACAAGCTGCATGACCAGGCATCTACATGCAAAGCATGAACTGCCCAGGAGTAAACACCTTAAAAGCAAGGAACTCACTCAGGCTCCCCCTGCTCCCTCTTCTGCTGCTGCCTCGGCCTCTTCCTCCGCCTCGGGTGGAACGTTGGCACCTGCCGCCCACCAAACAGAGGATGTGCCACCGACACCACCACCTGCGTCACCAAGCATCTCCACCATGTCACATGGCAGCGTTCAGCTCTCCATCTCACAAACCTTGGAGAGAAAGCGTAAATTCCCACCTAGCCACCCTCGAGCCCTGGGCCTGAATGCCAGCATTTCTAAACTACTGGCCTTTGAAATGCTGTCATTCAGGCTGGTGGACACAGACAGCTTCAAACAGCTGATGTCCATGGCTGCCCCACAGTATGTTGTTCCCAGCCGCCACTACTTCTCCAAGACAGCCGTGCCTTCCCTGCACAACCAAGTATCCGATAAAATCAATTGTGCACTGCGCAACGCCATCTGTGGCAAGGTCCACCTAACCACAGATACGTGGACCAGTAAGCACGGCCAGGGACGCTATATCTCCCTAACTGCACACTGGGTAAATATAGTGGCGGCTGGGCCCCAGGCGGAGAGTTCCTTGGCGCACGTCCTTCCGCCGCCAAGGATCACAAGGCATCATTCTTTGCCTCCTGTAGCTTCCTCCTCCTACTCGGCTTCCTTCTCCTCTGCTTCCAGCAGCTCATCCAGTCAGCCACACACCTTCACCACCAACTTCAGCACAGCCCGGGCTAAACGTCAGCAGGCCATTCTGAAACTCATATGTTTGGGGGACAGGCCCCACACCGCGCAGGAGTTGTGGCGGGGTATTGAACAACAGACCGACCAGTGGTTGCTGCCGGTGGGCCTCAAGCCCGGCCTAGTGGTGTGCGATAATGGGCGAAATCTCGTCGCAGCTCTGAGTCTAGCTGGTTTGACGCACATCCCTTGCCTGGCGCATGTGCTGAATTTGGTGGTGTAGAAGTTCATTCACAACTACCCCAACATGTCAGAGCTGCTGCATAAAGTGAGGGCCGTCTGTGCGCGCTTCCGGCGTTCACATCCTGCCGCTGCTCGCCTGTCTGCGCTACAGCGTAACTTCGGCCTTCCCGCTCACCGCCTCATATGCGACGTGCCCACCAGGTGGAACTCCACCTTGCACATGCTGGAGAGACTGTGCGAGCAGCAGCAGGCCATAGTGGAGTTTCAGCTGCAGCACGCACGCGTCAGTCGCACTGCGGAACAGCACCACTTCACCACCAATGATTGGGCCTCCATGCGAGACCTGTGTGCCCTGTTGCGCTGTTTCGAGTACTCCACCAACATGGCCAGTGGCGATGACACCGTTATCAGCGTTACAATACCACTTCTATGTCTCCTTGAGAAAACGCTTAGGGCGATGATGGAAGAGGAGGTGGCCCAGGAGGAGGAGGAGGATGAGGGGTCATTTTTAGCACTTTCAGGCCAGTCTGTTAGAAGTGGCTCAGAGGGAGGTTTTTTGCAACAGCAGAGGCCAGGTACAAATGTGGCCAGCCAGGGCCCACTACTGGAGGACGAGGAGGATGAGGATGAAGCAGGTTCACAGCGGGGTGGCACCTGACACAGCTCAGGCCCATCACTGGTGCGTGGCTGGGGGGATACGGAGGACGATGACGATACGCCTCCCACAGAGGACAGCTTGTCCTTATCTCTGGGGAGTCTGGCACACATGAGCGACTACATGCTGCAGTGCCTGCGCAATGACAGCAGAGTTGCGCACATTTTAACGTGTGCGGTCTACTGGGTTGCCACCCTGCTGGATCCCCGGTACAAAGACAATGTGCCCACCTTACTTCCTGCACTGGAGCGTGATAGGAAGATGCGCGAGTTCAAGCGCACGCTGGTAGAGGCGCTCCTGAGAGCATTCCCAAATGTCACAGGGGAATAGGTGGAAGCCCAAGGCGAAGGCAGAGGAGGAGCAAGAGGTCGCCAATGCAGCAGTGTCACGGCCAGCTCTTCTGAGGGCAGGGTTAGCATGGCAGAAATGTGGAAAATTTTTGTCTCCACGCCACAGCTAACTGCACAACCACTTGATACGGAACGTGTTAGCAGGAGGCAGCATTTCACTAACATGGTTGAACAGTACGTCTGCACACCCCTCCACGTACTGACTGATGGTTCAGCCCCATTCAACTTCTGGGTCTTCAAATTGTCCACGTGGCCAGAGTTAGCATTTTATGCCTTGGAGGTGCTGGCCTGCCCGGCGGCCAGCGTTTTGTCTGAACATGTATTCAGCACGGCAGGGGGCGTCATTACTGACAAACGCAGCCGCCTGTCCACAGCCAACGTGGACAAGCTGACGTTAATAAAAATGAACCAGGCATGGATCCCACAGGACCTGTGCCTCCCTTGTGCAGAATTAACATTTATAACTGCCTCCCCATCAACCATGTATTCTTGTACTCCGGGGCACTCCTTTATTGAATCCTCATTTTTTTAACTTTACCATGATCTTGCGGTGCAACCCAAAGTTGAATGAACCTCTCCTCTGTCTGGGTGCTGGTCCGAAATAACTGAGAGTGGCCTTCTCCGTTGGTGGTTGATATGACGCATGATTCCTTGCTGTGGGACCTCTCTCCTCTGTCTGGGTGCTGGTCCAAAATAAATTAGAGTGGCCTTCTCCAGTGGTGGTTGATATTACGCATGATTCCTTGCTGTGGGACCTGTATCCTCTGTCTGGGTGCTGGTCCAAAATAAATGAGAGTGGCCTTCTCCGTTGGTGGTTGATATGACGCATGATTCCTTGATGTGGGACCTCTCTCCTCTGTCTGGGTGCTGGCCCGAACTAAATGAGAGTGGCCTTCTCCGTTGGTGGTTGATATGACGCATGATTCCTTGCTGTGGGACCTCTCTCCTCTGTCTGGGTGATGGGCCGAAATAATTGAGAGTGGCCTTCTCCGGTGGTGGGTGATATGACGCATGATTCCTTGCTGTGGGACCTCTCTCCTCTATCTGGGTGCTGGGGCCGAAATAACTGAAAGTGGCCTTCTCCAGTGGTGGTTGATATGACGCATGATTCCTTGCTGTGGAACCTGTATCCTCGGTCTGGGTACTGGGCCGAAATAACTGAAAGTGGCCTTCTCCAGTGGTGGGTGATATGATGCATAATTCCTTGCTGTGGAACCTGTATCCTCGGTCTGGGTGCTGGGCCGAAATAACTGAAAGTGGCCTTCTCCAGTGGTGGGTGATATGACGCATGATTCCTTGCTGTGGGACCTGTATCCTTAGTCTGGGTGCTGATCCGAAATAACTGAGAGTGGCCTTCTCCGTTGCTGGTTGATATGATGCATGATTCCTTGCTGTGGGACCTCTCTCCTCTGTCTGGGTGCTGGTCCAAAATAAATTAGAGTGGCCTTCTCCGGTGGTGGTTGGTATGACGCATGATTCCTTGCTGTGGGACCTGTATCCTCTGTCTGGGTGCTGGTCCAAAATAAATGAGAGTGGCCTTCTCCGTTGGTGGTTGATATGACGCATGATTCCTTGATGTGGGACCTCTCTCCTCTGTCTGGGTGCTGGTCCGAACTAAATGAGAGTGGCCTTCTCCGGTGGTGGTTGATATGACGCATGATTCCTTGGTGTGGGACCTCTCTCCTCTGTCTGGGTGCTGGGCCGAAATAACTGAGAGTGGCCTTCTTCGTTGGTGGTTTATATGACGCATGATTCCTTGCTGTGGGACCTCTCTCCTCTGTCTGGGTGCTAGTCCAAAATAAATGAGAGTGGCCTTCTCCAGTGGTTGTTGATATGACACATGATTCCTTGATGTGGGACCTCTCTCCTCTGTCTGGGTGCTGGTCCGAACTAAATGAGAGTGGCCTTCTCCGTTGGTGGTTGATATGACGCATGATTCCTTGCTGTGAGACCTGTATCCTCTGTCTGGGTGCTTGTCCAAAATAAATGAGAGTGGCCTTCTCCGGTGGTGGTTGATATGACGCATGATTCCTTGCTGTGGGACCTTTATCCTCTGTCTGGGTGCTGGTCCAAAATAAATGAGAGTGGCCTTCTCCGGTGGTGGTTGATATGACGCATGATTCCTTGCTGTGGGACCTCTCTCCTCTGTCTGGGTGCTGGGCCGAAATAACTGAGACTGGCCTTCTCCGTTGGTGGTTGATATGACGCATGATTCCTTGCTGTGGGACCTCTCTCCTCTGTCTGGTTGCTTGTCCAAAATAAATGAGTGGCCTTCTCCGGTGGTGGTTGATATGACGCATGATTCCTTGATGTGGGACCTCTCTCCTCTGTCTGGGTGCTGGTCCGAACTAAATGAGAGTGGCCTTCTCCGTTGGTGGTTGAAATGACGCATGATTCCTTGCTGTGGGACCTGTATCCTCTGTCTGGGTGCTGGTCCAAAATAAATGAGAGTGGCCTTCTCTGGTGGTGGTTGATATGACGCATGATTCCTTGCTGTGGGACCTGTATCCTCTGTCTGGGTGCTGGTCCAAAATAAATGAGAGTGGCCTTCTCCGTTGGTGGTTGATATGACGCATGATTCCTTGCTGTGGGACCTCTCTCCTCTGTCTGGGTGCTGGTCCAAAATAAATGAGAGTGGCTTTCTCCGTTGGTGGTTGATATGACGCATGATTCCTTGCTGTGGGACCTGTATCCTCGGTCTGGGTGCTGGGCCGAAATAACTGAAAGTGGCCTTCTCCAGTGGTTGTTGATATGACGCATGATTCCTTGCTGTGGGACCTGTATTCTCTGTCTGGGTGCTGGTCCAAAATAAATGAGAGTGGCATTCTCCGTTGGTGGTTGATATGACGCATGATTCCTTGATGTGGGACCTCTCTCCTCTGTCTGGGTGCTGGTCCGAACTAAATGAGAGTGGCCCTCTCCGTTGGTGGTTGATATGACGCATGATTCCTTGCTGTGGGACCTGTATCCTCTGTCTGGGTGCTGGTCCAAAATAAATGAGAGTGGCCTTCTCCGTTGGTGGTTGATATGACGCATGATTCCTTGCTGTGCGACTTGTATCCTCTGTCTGGGTGCTGGTCCAAAATAAATGAGAGTGGCCTTCTCCGTTGGTGGTTGATATGACGCATGATTCCTTGATGTGGGACCTGTATCCTCTGTCTAGGTGCTGGTCCAAAATAAATGAGAGTGGCCTTCTCCGTTGGTGGTTGATATGACGCATGATTCCTTGATGTGGGACCTGTATCCTCTGTCTAGGTGCTGGTCCAAAATAAATGAGAGTGGCCTTCTCCGTTGGTGGTTGATATGACGCATGATTCCTTGCTGTGGGACCTGTATCCTCTGTCTGGGTGCTGGTCCAAAATAAATGAGAGTGGCCTTCCCCGTTGGTGGTTGATATGACGCATGATTCCTTGATGTGGGACCTCTCTCCTCTGTCTGGGTGCTGGTCCAAAATAAATGAGAGTGGCCTTCTCCGGTGGTGGTTGATATGACGCATGATTCCTTGCTGTGGGACCTCTCTCCTCTGTCTGGGTGCTGGGCCGAAATAACTGAGAGTGGCCTTCTCCGTTGGTGGTTGATATGACGCATGATTCCTTGATGTGGGACCTCTCTCCTCTGTCTGGGTGCTGGTCCGAACTAAATGAGAGTGGCCTTCTCCGTTGGTAGTTGATATGACGCATGATTCCTTGCTGTGGGACCTGTATCCTCTGTCTGGGTGCTGGTCCAAAATAAATGAGAGTGGCCTTCTCCGGTGGTGGTTGATATGACGCATGATTCCTTGCTGTGGGACCTCTCTCCTCTGTCTGGGTGCTGGGCCGAAATAACTGAGACTGGCCTTCTCCGTTGGTGGTTGATATGACGCATGATTCCTTGCTGTGGGACCTCTCTCCTCTGTCTGGTTGCTGGTCCAAAATAAATGAGAGTGGCCTTCTCCGGTGGTGGTTGATATGACGCATGATTCCTTGATGTGGGACCTCTCTCCTCTGTCTGGGTGCTGGTCCGAACTAAATGAGAGTGGCCTTCTCCGGTGGTGGTTGATATGACGCATGATTCCTTGCTGTGGGACCTGTATCCTCTGTCTGGGTGCTGGTCCAAAATAAATGAGAGTGGCCTTCTCCGGTGGTGGTTGATATGACGCATGATTCCTTGCTGTGGGACCTGTATCCTCTGTCTGGGTGCTGGTCCAAAATAAATGAGAGTGGCCTTCTCCGTGTGGTGGTTGATATGACGCATGATTCCTTGCTGTGGGACCTGTATCCTCTGTCTGGGTGCTGGTCCAAAATAAATGAGAGTGGCCTTCTCCGTTGGTGGTTGATATGACGCATGATTCCTTGATGTGGGACCTCTCTCCTCTGTCTGGGTGCTGGTCCAAAATAAATGAGAGTGGCCTTCTCCGGTGGTGGTTGATATGACGCATGATTCCTTGCTGTGGGACCTCTCTCCTCTGTCTGGGTGCTGGGCCGAAATAACTGAGAGTGGCCTTCTCCGTTGGTGGTTGATATGACGCATGATTCCTTGATGTGGGACCTGTATCCTCTGTCTGGGTGCTGGTCCGAACTAAATGAGAGTGGCCTTCTCCGTTGGTGGTTGATATGACGCATGATTCCTTGCTGTTGGACCTGTATCCTCTGTCTGGGTGCTGGTCCAAAATAAATGAGAGTGGCCTTCTCCGGTGGTGGTTGATATGACGCATGATTCCTTGCTGTGGGACCTCTCTCCTCTGTCTGGGTGCTGGTCCAAAATAAATGAGAGTGGCCTTCTCCAGTGGTGGTTGATATGACGCATGATTCCTTGCTGTGGGACCTGTATCCTCTGTCTGGGTGCTGGTCCAAAATAAATGAGAGTGGCCTTCTCCGGTGGTGGTTGATATGACGCATGATTCCTTGCTGTGGGACCTCTCTCCTCTGTCTGGGTGCTGGGCCGAACTAAATGAGAGTGGCCTTCTCCAGTGGTGGGTGATATGATGCATGATTCCTTGCTGTGGGACCTCTCTCCAATTGATATTGGTTAATTTTTATTTATTTTATTTTATTTTAATTCATTTCCCTATCCACATTTGTTTGCAGGGGATTTAACTACATTTTGCTGCCTTTGGCAGCCCTCTAGCCCTTTCCTGGACTATTTTACAGCCTTTTTAGTGCCTAAAAGTTCGGGTCCCCATTGACTTCAATGGGGTTCGGGTTCGGGAGTTCGAATCCTGAACCCGAACATTTTCGGGAAGTTCGGCCGAACTTCTCGAACCCGAACATCCAGGTGTTCGCTCATCTCTACTGGAGACAACAGAGGAGTAATTCAATTATCTCTCTGGACAAAGGGAAATCGCCAATACACACGTGGGGACAATAGGACAGACATCACTATTGAAATATACAAAGTCCCAACCATTACAGTAAATATAGACATTTAACATATCCGCAGATGGCTTGGATCTGAGCGTTCAATATATCTAAACAGCACTCAGCTGCCACAAACACAGTCAAATTGCCATGGCTTCTCCAGCACCCAGTGGCGAGCTTGGTTTCGCCACACTGCTGTTGATGCTGCTGCATGTCTTGAACATGTTGCGTTACATTTGGGCCTTTTAACATAACATCTGCTGCTGCCTGTGCTGCCGAATTAGGCCAAGCTACATGTTGCCCGGATAATACACCACTTCTTAAATCCTACTGTTGATGCTGCTGCATGTCTTGAACATGTTGAGTTACATTTTGGCCTTTTAACATAACCTCTGCTGCTGCCTGTGCTGCAGAATTTGGCCAAGCTACATGTGGCCGCTGGCCATGATAATAGACCACTTTTGAAATCCTGCTGTTGGTGCTACAGCATGTCATGATCATACTGAGGTTATCTAGGAGCTTTTTAAAACAACAGTACCTGGTTTGTTAAGTTGATAATGTTTTAGGCCTTGCACTACATACTAGTATGTTAGGGCGGTAGTGTTTTACACCTTAAACAGTTGCATTACTGCATAGCCTTTCACCCCACTTTCAAAACTCAGTATGCGATTTGAATACTATAATGGGTTTGAGGCTCTGATTGGATAGTTACTGCATGGACGAATATGTTTAGTGTCCGTATTCATTATATTTTAATTTGTTAAAAACCCATGTTGAGAGACATATCTTCTGCTCGTGTACCAAATTGGTTAGTCAGTTTTAGAAGGTTCAAATCATTTTCAAGCACCCAGCTATGACAAACACCTAAATAGATGGCTGAGAATCCTAATATTCGGGTATGAAATGTCAAATACATTATTAACAAGTGTAAGAATAAAGTGCACATGAAAACAAAGATGAATAGTAAAGAGGGCTGGAAATATATATGTGAATGTACTATGTGGTCATAAATGCAATGTTTTTTTAAAATACAATCTTATAAAAACAACAGTCCCACTCAGGGCTATGTTTATTAGTTTAAGTTAGTTTATTTTCTAAAAACACAATGCAAATGGGACTCAAGGCATTGGGACTGAACAGTTGGGTCAACGTCAGAAAAACACATACTAGTGAAGTAAAACCAAAATGAAAACCTCAATTTAAATAGGTAGCATAAGATCGGACTCTGGAGCAATGGAAGAATGTTGTGTGGTCAGATGAGTCCTGATTTACCCGGATCATGAGTTAAGGGCGCATCAGGGGAAGAAGATAGGCAGATGAAGAGATGCACCCATCATGCCTAGAGCCCACTGTACAAGCCTATGGGGACATTACAATGATCTGGGGTTGCTGCAGTTGGTCAGGTTAGGTTGAGGTTCTGCAACAGTATGTTGAACCGATCTAGTGACCAGTGTATAAATATATAAATGCATTTTTTAAAAACAGCTGGCAGGTGCAACTTTCTAGATTATACTGCCAGCATGCATCGTGCTCAAATTGTGCATTTGTGGTTCCCGGAGCATGAGACATCATGTTCGCACAGGGAACAATTATAGAGTCCAGACCTTCACACCTTTTTTTTAAGTAAAATTCCGATTGGGTTATTTTATTTTTTATTATAAACTGGAAGTGTACTTACCTGCAAGTGCCTGCCTTTATACTGCCTAGTTACAAATAATAACTTATGAGTCAGCATTCTAGTGCGGTGTCAACTCTAGATGCTGTATGTCCTGATCATGCGTAGACAACCATCATGGACCTAATTTTCTCCTTTGCACTGCTAATTTATGTATTGTCAATATTTAGACATGCAAATATGTATTTAAATAATCTTTTTAAAAAGACATTTTATCTTGTGTTGTTCGGCTTAATTCACAAAAGGAAATGATTTTACTTTATTTTATTATTTTTTATTTTAAATTAAGTGTGGTTTGGGGCGGCTATATTGTGGTTCACGCTGTAGCACGGTGTGAAAAGGTCTTGTGCAGTTGACATTGTACAGGACTGATTGATGAACCTACTAAAATGTATATATATATATTTTTTTTTTTGTTGTCACACGGATTTCGGATCTAACACGGTGTTGTCTGTCGTTCTGGGAGGGATGGCTGACTTCCGTGTTGACCTCTCTACATGGTTGGGTGTGACTGGCGTTATACTCATCCTTGTGGAAATCCGGTTTTGTGAATGTAGCCGTGTAGCAACATGTAAATATGTATAGGTACTTTTCTGTTTATGTTACTTATTGGCAATTATGTAATGAGGATTTGCACATGCTAATTATATATACCACTGCTTTAAGATTTTAAGTATAAACTGTGTACTATATGATGTTCTTGGAGCCATGTCACCGGTTAGAGAATACATATAATCATAGTCATGTAATCAATCACATGTTTCTATCTGTACGGCGGAAGCAATGCTACAACATGCAAAGTATAAAAAAATTTGACGCTATCGAAGATCCATGCTGGTTAGTTCTTACACCTACCATTTTATTGTTCCAACATTGTTCCTTTTTTTTGTTTTATAATTCTGTTAATAAGATTTGACTGTAAATACATTTTTGGAATTTGTAAAAGTTAATAATTTAGCTAATTTGATAAATTAAACAAGATTTTTTGTAGTTATTATTACTCTGTTCAAGTTTTGTATTTTAATAGTTAATTGTAATATGAAATTTATGTTAGTACATAAAATAATTTAGTTACTAGGAAAATTAACCAAAAAGTTTATTTTAAATTTAACTCTGGATTATTAGAATGCTTTGCTTTGTACTTAATATTTAATACACAACCGTTACCAATGACTGCTACTATTATCATGATCCATTTGAGTTATGTGTAGGCCTCATACTACCCAATTTCTTTATACCTGCGGATGCTGTATGTCAGGATACTGATGAGTTTGGGAATGGAATCTAGGGGCCTTTACTTAAAAAAAATGTTAAACAATATAATTACAAAATAAAATAAAAAAATTGAATTGAACAAATCTCAATAAGGGAATGCCCTCATTTTTTTGTTAATTTTTTAAGACGCGCCATGGCCTTGGCGTGCCTCTCTTCCACTTCCCTTAGGCCGTTGGCAACCTGGAGCTTGACCTCCCTCAGCTTCCGGAGATGCTGCTCCGGGAACGCCTGCACGGCTTTCTGGTGCTCCCCCTCTAGCTCCTCAATGCTTAGTTGCATTTCTTTCAATACTGTAAAAAAAATAAATAATAAACTAGACGGTGTCGTTTCTGACGAAACCACAGGATGTTGGCTTGATACCTGATTGGCTGTTGGTGGCTCCACCCACTTTTTTTTTATTTTAATCCGAGTCCTCCAGTGACCAACTGTGCCAAGTTTGAAGACTGTGCCAATAAAAGTCTAAGAGCTGCGGCAGTTTGAATTTTTCCCATTTAAACAAATGGCTGAAATTTGAATGGGCGTTGTAGACTCCGCCAACTTTTTTTTATAAATTTTAATCCCAGTCACCTACTAACGGTGCCAAATTTGGGGACCCTTGCTTAAATACTGTGAGAATTCAACAGTGAAAATTTGATTGGTTGTTTGTGGCTCTGCCCACTTTTTAAAGTTCCCTAAAATTTGACAGAAATTTTCAGGGTGACCTAAGTTTGGTGACTTTAACTTGAAAGCTGTACGAGTAACAACACTTAATAGTTTTCCAATGAAAGTCTATGGGACAAAATGGGGTCTCCAGGGGGCCGCTCCAGGGGCCCGGAGGGTGGGATCAGTTAACAAAGCACAAGCAAAGTTTGGAAATTGTACTCCTAAAACTGTGGGAGTAGTAGCGTATAGAAAATTGCTAAATTTTCATTGGCCAATGGTAGCTCCGCCCACTTTGGGGTGTCCCACCAAAAAATATACCCGTTTATTCGGGTTGACACCAGCAATATCTGGTCCGAGTTTGGGGAATAATCATGGCTGCTCGGTATGTCTCAATGGGAATGTGGGAGTGTATGCCTCAGTGAGATAACTTCGGTGAATCAGTACGCCTGTAGGTTTCGGGAAGATTTTCTTTAAAAATTATTTTGGGCCTGGGTTTTAATAGTCAGAGACATTGGGTGGGACAGGTCACACCTGTACTACATCTTGGGGTTTTCATAACATTGTGGTTAAAAAGGCTGTTAAAATACAGTGTGAATAGTCGATTGGAACGCAGAACAAACATAGAGGGGAACCAGACCTCTGGAAGACTGTAAAGAGTGTTGAGATAGTACTTTTTTGATATCCCGCTTGTACGGAACTGTAAGTGTGGGACTATAGGTTCTCCAATATGTGTGGGCTGAAGAAAGATTATTAGTAAAGCTTTAACATGCTTATTGTTTGCTTCAAAAAAGTATGTCTATAGTGAAGATTAAACTGACACATGTTTGTGTGAACAGTGAATGAGTGAAAACAGCCACAGCACATACTTACTCTCCTTGTGGGGGGTGGTGATCAGTTCCTCCTCCTCGTCCCCGTCATCAGACACTTGAGGGGGTGAGGCGGGTTGGGGTGAAGGTCCGCCCTTCACTCCTGCCACTGACTTCTCTGGGGGGCTAAGCGCATGTTGTTGCCCTGAGGGTCCGGCCTCCTCCTCCTCTGACGCCGAGACCTCCCACACCTGCTGTCTGGGAGGCCTGTGCCTTACTGCAGGTAAAGAAACACCTATAATTAAAAATTTTACTACTTTTAGAAAAAAATCTAAAAACAAAAATGTACATATGCTTTACATTACTTTTGTATCTTTATTCCAACACTTAGTAATCATTATACCTGGACATTTTTCGTCCCGGATCTCGCGGATTCTTTCCGCTTGCCTCCTCTACAGGTCCGACCTTTTTTTTTAAATGGCCAGACGTTTGTGCTTGCCATCATAGTCCCGCCACCACTCATACCCAATCCTGCGGACAATTTTTTTCTGCATGGGAGCGGGTCTGATCATATCCTAGCTCCAAGATGCGCTGCAGTATAATAAAAAAAAGCATATAATCAGATTTTATAACGGTAACTTTAAATCGTATATTTCACTGTCAAACACTAATAATTTTTGGTTTGGTGGTTGAGATGATGAATAAATGTTTGTGACTATGGCTAAGGCAGCGCAGGGCGATATGTTCCCCGGGCTTAAACTACGACATGCAGAGCTTTCAGTTAGACTGTCTCTCGTCGTGCGCTGCCTTGCTGCTGCCGTACCGCCTCCCCCCGCCACCATTATAGTCAATAGCGACGAAGCGTCATTCTAGGGCGTAGGTGAACTTGCGGCAGTATGGATCCGACAGGCTGTTCATCTTCCTGGAATAGTCAGACGTACTGCCCTGCCGCTAATGTTAAACTCGCCTAATCTTATTTTTTTTAATTTGGGATTGTGTTGAAATTGTATGTGTGTGTAGTATGAGATATTGGATATTGGCCATCTGAGGAGAGATGTACCTGTCTAGTGAAGTGACGGTACGGTATGGGGTGTAAGGCTGGTTCGCCTCCCCGTGGTGCACCCTGGGTAACGCTAAAAGAACCAGCACTTATTAGAATCTATATACTAGGCATCCTCAAACTACGGCTTTCCATCAAACTGCGGCCCTCCAGCGGTTTCTAAACTAAAAATCACATCATTCCATGACAGCCTACAGCAGTGATGCCCAATCTGCGGCCCTCCAGCTGTTGTAAAACTACAACTCCCATCATGCTCTGTTGTAGGTTGGTAGTGATGGGCTGTCCAAGCATGCTGGGAGTTGTAGTTTTGCAACAGCTGGAGGGCCGCAGGTTGGGCATCCCTGGCCTACAGCTATCATCCTATAGAGGGGCATCATGGGAGTTGTAGTTTTACAACAGCTGGAGTGCCGCAGTTTGAGAATGCCTGCTATAGACTGTGTGTGTGTGTGTGTGTGTGTGTGTTTTGGGGGTGGGGGGTGGCCAGAGGTGGTGTGGGTTTGAGGGGGGGGTCTGGTGGTATGTAGTGGTGAAAACTATTCGCATTGTAGTCGCTTTGTGCGGATACAGAACTACAAATTCGATTGGCTTGTTCAAATTAGCGAATATGGCGAATGCGAATATCGCTATATTTGCTAATTTAAAAAATGCATTTGCAATAGGCAAGTTGCCCATAGACAGCTCTAAGTTGGATGCACAATGCGAAAATATTACTACCTTTTTGTTTTTTGCAATAAACAGAATAATAATGACTAAGTATTCTACTTATTGAAAAAATAAAGTAATTTTTTTTGCATTGCGCATCCAACCTAGAGCATTCGTACATGCTTGCAAGCCAATAGGAAATATGCCTTTATATTCCATTGAAAGTTAAATTCGCATTATGCGAATAATGTATTTGCATATTATTCGGGATAACTAAACTAATGGCGAATATTCGAGTTCGGCGAATATATGACGAATATTCGCGATATATCGCAAATTCGAATATGGCACCTCCCGCTCATCACTAATTATTACACTCCAGAAATACATCCAGTCCCCTCTTGAATTCCTTTATTGTACTCACCATCACCACCTCCTCAGGCAGTGAGTTCCACAGTCTCACTGCTCTTACCGTGAAGAATCCTTTTCTATGTTTGTGTACAAACCTTCTTTCCTCCAGATGCAGAGGATGTCCCCTCGTCACAGTCACAGTCCTGGGGATAAATAGATGATGGGAGAGATCTCTGTACTGACCCCTGATATATTTATACATAGTTATTAGATCTCCCCTCAGTCGTCTTTTTTCTAAAGTGAATAACCCTAATTTTGATGACCTTTCAGGGTACTGTAGTCCCCCCATTCCAGGTATTACTTTAGTTGCCCTCCTCTGAACCCTCTCCAGCTCTGCTATGTCTGCCTTGTTCACAGGAGCCAAGAACTGTACACAGTACTCCATGTGTGGTCTGACTAGTGATTTGTAAAGTGGTAGGACTATGTTCTCATCACGAGCATCTATGCCCCTTTTGATGCAACCCATTATCTTATTGGCCTTGGCAGTAGCTCCCTGACACTGGTTTTTACAGCTTAATTTGCAGTTGATTAAAATTTCTAGATCCTTTTCCATGTCAGTGTTACTGAGTGTTTTACCATTTAGTATGTACAGGTGACTTGCATTATTCCTTTCCATGTGCATAACTTTACATTTTAAACCTCATCTGCCATTTCTCTGCCCAAGCCTCCAATCTATCCAGATCCCTCTGTTGCAGAAAACTGTCCTCTTCAGTGTTAATTACTTTACACAATTTAGTGTCATCTGCAAAAATTGATATTTTACTATGCAAAAATATAAATATATTAAAGAGAATAGGGCCCAATACTGACCCCTGAGGTACCCCACTAGTGACAGTGACCCAATCTGAGTTTGTACCGTTAATAACCACCCTCTGTTTTCTGTCACTCAGCCAGTTACTTACCCACTTACAGACATTTTCTCCCAGTCCGAGCATCTTCATTTTATATACTAACCTTTTATGTGGTACAGTGTCAAATGCTTTGGAGAAGTCCAGATATATGACATCCATTGATTCGCCGCTGTCAAGTCTAAAACTTACCTCCTCATAGAAACTGATTAAATTCGTTTGACATGACCGATTCCTCATGAAGCCATGCTGATTTGGCGTTATTTGCCTATTTTCATTGAGATACCCCAAAATAGCATCTCTTAGAAACCCTACAAACCATTTACCAACAACAGATGTTAAACTTACCGGCCTATAATTTCCAGGTTCTGTTTTTGGACCCTTTTTGAATATTGGCACCACATTTGCTATGCGCCAATCTTGTGGAACATTTCCTGTCAGTATAGAGTCCGTAAATATCAAAAATAAAGGTCTGGCTATGACATCACTTAATTACCTTAGAATATGGGGGTGTATGCCATCGGGCCATTTGTCTATTTTAATCTTTTTAAGTCGCTGTTGTACTTCTTCCTGGGTCAGACAGGGTACTTTTGATGGGGAATTTAATTTTACACTCTGCATTTTATCTGACAGTTTATTTTCCTTAGTTAATATAGTGGAGAAAAAAATATTTAATAGTTTTGCTTTATCCTCGTCGCTCTCTGCAACACCCCCTCATTGCTATGTAGAGGGCCGACTCCTTCAGATTTATATTTTTTGTCATTTATATAATTAAAGAACATTTTAAGGTTAGTTTTACTCTCTTTGGCAATTAATCTCTTGGTCTCTAGTTTGGCAATTTTTATTAGTTTTTTACATATTCTATTTTTTTCCTTATAGTTTATCAGTGCTTCCTGGCTCCCCTCCTGTATTAGTGATTTATATGCTTTCTGTTTGTCATTTATTGCTTTCTTTATGGTTCTATTTATCCACATTGGTTCCTTATTGTTTCTTAGCCTTTTATTCCTATAAGGTATGTACCTCTTTGTATTCATAGGTTTGTAGAAGTTAAGATTAATGTCTTTTTCTTAACTCTGTTCATGTTAATAACACTTTTGCTGTGAAGAAGAGGCATGTGATGTCTGCGGAGTCAAATTCGGTTTTGAAAACTGCAAAAGTAAACCAAGCATCTGTGCTAATATCTTGTAGGCAGAGAAACTGCCCATTAATCTTAAAAAAAAAAAACTCTGGAAATTGTGAATGGATTAATGGAATTTATTTACCCAAAAAATTAAACATATACAGCCTTATTCTACATAATTAAAAAACGAATCTTTATTTCATGATGAAACAACCTTTGAATGGTAATATATTTTCCTCAAAAAGCATTTTATATAAAAAAAAATCAGATTTTAAATAAAAAAAATCAGATTTTTTTGCTTTTAAAAAAAAAAAATCATTGATTTTTATCCACCCTGATGCTGTCTGCTCCACTTTTCAGCAAGGACAAGCTTCTAGAGGACAGTCAGCAGCTACTGCCTAGCCAAGATGTGGAGGAGAGATCCGCCGCTTCCTCCGGTAGGCGGGCAAGTAGCTACAATGAGCCACGTGGGAGCAGGTGTTGCAAGTGGTCAAGCACATGGCCCAAGAACTGGTGGGGTGAAATTAATGATGTGCAGACAGTAGTGGATGATGATTTAGCCAATCGCCTGTTGTAGCCGGGTGAAGAAGGGGTTCATCATCATCATCAAGGGATGAGGATGGCAGCTTGCGTGTGAGGCAGTGGCTGATCCAGCAGGGTGCTAGCATGGCTGTGAATCAGCAGAGTGGTAGCAGTGTGAGGTCTGGAGCCAAAATTTCCCGGGGTAGACTGTCTGCTACTCAGGAGCCTACCTGTTTTGAAATAACTAGCTGTTTATGGAGGCAGAGGCAGCAGGCAGTCAGCACGGAGTGGTGGTGGGGGGAAATACCATACTCGCCAGTGTGGGAATTTTTCATCAAGTCGCTGGAGGACGTCAGCATGGCTGTTTGTAGAATCTGTGGGCAGAAGGAGAAGGGTGGGCAATGTTAGCACCATGGCCCTCTGTGAACACATGCACCACCACCATAGAGTGGCCTAGGAAGACTGTGGAACTGATATAGGGGTACAGCCTCATGCTGCGAACAGTTCATCTCCCTTTCCATGTATTTGACTCTGCACCTTTCAGACAACTGATGGCTTATGCCAAGCAAAGTTGGAGAGTCCCAACCCGTCATTACTTCTCCAAAAAAGCTGTACCAGTTTCACGGATGAGATATAGGAGAAAACACCACACAGACAATCAATCAGGAGGGAAAGGGAAAGCCACTAGGCCTCAACGCTAGGAAAAGGTCACTACCTAGAGAACCCTACTCCTGGCCCTGACTCCTAACCGTATGGGCACCCCTTGAAGGTTGGAATGCCCATACTCTGGGACCCTAAAGAGCCCTATGGATATTGGCAGGGCTGGGACAACCTGTTCCTTCCCAGATGAAGAAACGAGCGTCTCCCTGAGGCCTAGTAACAACCAACAAGGATGGGAAAAAAACACAAATAAACGCGACACTTAACTTCTGTAGAGATGGACAAGCAGGAACACCAGAGAGGTCTACACACCAGCTCTTCCAAAACCAAATGAAGCTATCTTACCACACAGTCAGAAGGGTGGGGTAGGACTAAATAGGGTAGAAGTAATGACGTAATTCAGAGGGAACAAACAAAAACCCGGAGGACAAGAGTCCGGTGTATCTCCCTGGGCCTCCAACACCTCTGTCTCAAGATCAGGATGTAGGGCGGATATGACTACCCCTTACAAAATAAAGGACTAGGATCTCTAAAATCCCCCCCCCCCCCCAGGAAAGCTGCATGACAAAGCAACCCCTTTGACTTTCTTAACCCCAGGGCGGTAGGTGACAATGAAGTTAAGTCTGGTGAAAAACAACGACCATCTGACCCGCCTTGGGTTCAGTTGTTTAGCTGAATCCAGGTAAGCCAGATTCTTGTGATCAGTGATCACCGTAATAGGATGAATTGCTCCTTCTAACCAATGACGCCATTCCTCAAAAGCCAACTTAATGGCCAGCAATTCTCTAGTACCCACATCATAATTTCTTTCAGCAGTCGAGAGTTTTTTGGAGAAAAAAGCACATGGGCGCCATTTACTAGGTGAAGGACCCTGCGACAAAACTGCTCCCACTCCTACCTTGGATGCTTCAACCTCTACAATTAATGGCTGTGACACGTCCGGTTGTACTGAAGCAAAACATTCCTTCACTGCAGAAAAGGCTTCTAATGTTGCATCAGACAAAACTGCGAAATCGGCACCTTTCCTAGTCATGTCTGTTAAAGGTTTAACTACAGTCGAATAGTTCAAGATGAATACGGTAGTATTTGGTGAACCCCAAAAACCGCATAAGCACTTTCCGATTTTCAGGTCGATCCCAGTCCAACACAGCACGGACTTTCTTGGGATCCATACAAAAACCTGAGGATTAGAGCAGCTAACCCAGGAATTGCACTTCCTGAACTGCAAATACACACTTTTCCATCTTGGCATACAACTTATGCTCCCTTAGGATCTGTTACACCTGTCTCATATGATCCTGATGAGTCTCCATGTCTGGAGAATAAATTAGTATGTCATCCAGATATACAACAACAAACCTCCCCACCAGATCATGAGATGTCATTGACAAAATGTTGAAAAACTGCTGGAGCATTGGTTAACCCAAAGGTCATGACCAGATTCTCAAAATGAACCTCAGGAGTATTAAAAGCTGTCTTCCATTCGTCTGCCTCCTTGACCCTTACCAAATGATATGCCCCCTGAGATCCCATTTAGAGAACACCTTGGCACAGACAATCTGATTTAACAAATCCGGAATTAAAGGAAGGGGGTAAGGATCACAGACGGTAATATGGTTGAGCTCACGGAGTATCATCCTTTTTTTTTACAAAGAAAAACCCAGCAGCCACTGAGGATTTGGATCATCTGATATTTCCCTTCGCCAAACTCTTGGCCTTTCTTTCGGGTTCCGAAAGGTTATAGAACAGAGATTTGGGCAGTTTAGCTCTGGGAATAAGATTGACGGGACAATCATCCTCCCGTTGCCGAGGTAACTCCTGGTTACCACTCTCAGAAAATACATCAGAAAATTCGGAAATGAAGGCGGGTACAGTTTTAGTGGTAACCACAAAGAACGATGTATTAAGACAGTTATCTATGCAAAATTAATTGAAATCAAGAAACTGTCTCACTTGCAAGTCAATGGTCAGGTTATGTTTGCTTAACCATGGTAAGCCCAAAACCAACGGAGCAGGCAGACCCTCCAATGCAAAACATGAAATGCCTCCTGATGAAAATCACCCACTCTTAAATGGATGTCATTCACCACAAGCATTTCTGGGTAAGAGGTACTGAATCAATTGCAACGACAGAAATACTTTTCTCAGGTTTACCCCTGCCCAACTGTCAATAAATACCTCAATTTCCACAGTTTTATACTGTAGCGCCAGCTCGGCAGACAGGAGAATTCGGGTACTACCAGTAAATGACAAAAGTAAGTTTCCTTGCTCCTCACCCTTACTACCAATAGTAGTTTGGGGATTAAATGTCTTTTTTTTGTTTCCCCCTTGACGCTGAATGTACAAAATGTCCCTTTTTTTCCACAACAAAAATAGACTCCCTTCATATGACCAAAGATCTTGTCAGCAGTAGTCCCCCCTAACAGCATAGGCTCATCAGAAGGAGTAACCACAGGTGTCTCTTTACCATAAGTGTCAAAGGAAGGTTCATCCTTAACCTTGCCCTCAGCCTCCACTGCAGGCACAATTAAGAGTGCTTCTCCAGCATACCACCTATGCAGAACTTGGCAGTGTTGCGATGTTCTGCACCTGGATTGCCTGGGTGAACAGAGTCACACTGGGGGAGGAACTGCTCCACATCTTTCAAGAGGAAATCAAATCCTGGCTTTCTCCTCACCAACTGAAAATCGGACCATGGTCACAGATAACAGGAAGAAGATCGTGTCGGAGGGCTGACCCATGCATCCTGCATGGAACACGTCTTTAATCTGATTTGTAAAGCGGTTCCTGAAGTGTTCCACCCAACTGCAAGACATCCTGAAAATGGCCAGGAAACTGTGCATGCGCTTCAGCTACTCTTAGGCCCCTTTCACACGGGCGAGTTTTCCGCACGGGTGCAATGCGTGAGGAGGACGCGTTGCACCCGCACTGAATCCGGACCCATTCATTTCTATGGGGCTGTGCACATGAGCGGTGATTTTCACGCATCACTTCTGCGTTGCGTGAAAATCGCAGCATGCTTTATATTGTGCATTTTTCACGCAACGCAGGCCCCATAGAAGTGAATGGGGCTGCGGGAAAATCGCAAGCATCCGCAAGCAAGTGCGGATGCGTTGCGATTTTCCCGCATGGTTGCTTAGCAACGGGACCCGATGTTTATTATTTTCCCTTATAACATGGTTATAAGGGGAAATAATAGCATTCTTAATAAAGAATGCATAGTAAAATGAAGTGGAAGGGGTTAAAAATAATAAAGTTAACTTACCTTAGCCACTTGATCGCGTAGTTGCGATCTGTCCTCTCTTTACCAGCATCAGCTAAGATCTAAAGGACCTGTGATGACGTCACATCACATGGTCCATCTTACCATGGTGATGGACCATGTGATTGGACCATGTGATGTGACGTCATCACAGGTCCTTTAGTTCTTAGCTGATGCAGGGAAAGAGAGGACAGATCGCAACTACGCGATCAAGTGGCTAAGGTAAGTTAACTTTTATTATTTTTAACCCCTTCCACTTCATTTTACTATGCATTCTTAATTAAGAATGCTATTATTTCCCCTTATAACCATGTTATAAGGGAAAATAATCAATTCTCCAGAAGACTGGGTACTGGGTCTGGGTACCAAACATGGCGATTTTTCTCACGCGCGTGCAAAACGCATTACAAACGTTTGCACCCGCGTGGGAAAAACGCGCATATTCCGGCAATGCACCCACCTCTTATCTGGGCATCAAACATGACGCCCCTGTGAAAGAGGCCTTACCCTACAAAACAAGCCCAACTTGAGCTGCAAAGACAGAATAGTGTTGCCCACCATCGCCTGATATGCAACGTTTCCACCTGTTCGAACTCCAACATCCAAATCTTGGACTGACTATATGAGCAGAGGCAGGCAGTCAACAATTTCTTGATAATACAGGCGGACCGGTGCACTACTTTGTGTAACTTTGATGTTACCTGACACCTGCCGTTTGCTCAGGCCCTTCGAGGAGGCCACTTTATTTGTCTAAATTTACCCTTTGAGGAGGCCACTTTATTTGTCTAATTTCGCCAGGACTACGGGATAAATGACATCATTCCACTCCTTAATGTTCTGGAGCAGATGCTGATAAATCTGGCTGAACAGGAGACGTGGCGCCTACATTTCACGGGCACCTGAGCCCTGTGGGGGCTGAACTGGCAGAAGAGGAGGAGTAAGAGGACATTCACGCACAATCAATGTATACAGAAATGGGTGGTTGATCTGCACATGTGACAGGAGAGGAGTGGGAGGTCCATGAGAACGGCCAGGCAGATGACCCCAACACACCATGGCAGTATGCAGTGGAGATGGAGGCAGGCAGTCCCTCTGAGTCCCGTGCTCAAATGGCCAGATGCATGCTGAGTTGCTTGCATAGTGATAGCCGTATTATCACCATTTGTTAGAGGGTTGACTACTGGCTCTCAACCATGTTAGACCCTCGCTACCTGTCAAAAATGGGGTCCTTCTTTTTCTCCTTCCTATGTTGTCAGTTGGCTGCTGCCTATGTGCGCCATTGCCCTTCCTCACAAAGGTCTGACTGGGGGGGCCTTCTGCGCTCAAAATCCACTGCCATGATTGCTAGAGGGGGTGGCAGGAGCAACACCAGCTCCATCAGCAGCAACTTAAGTCTGGAGTCTCTAATGAGCACTTTTCTTCACCCATGTACTGAAGAAAGCACCCACCAGTGCAGGACATGGAGCAGAACCTCAACTAGCAGGTGATGGCATACTTGGACTGTACCCTGCCACCCCAAATCCAAGATCCCGTGGACCATTCGGCAGCTAAACTTGATTTGTGGTCGCAACTGGCTGAGTTTGCCCTGGACAAACTTTCCTGCCCGACCAGTAGTGTGGCATCAGAGCAGGTGTTTAGTGCGTCAGGGGGCATAGTTACCCCAAGGAGAACTCATCTTTCCACCCAAAATGTTGAGAGACCTTACTTTTGTAAAGATTAATTAGACGTGGATCAGCCAGGATTTCCACACACCAGTGCCTGATGCATCAGACTAAATCATTCTGGGTGTCACACCAAAACTTTGAACAAAGAGCCACTATTCTGATGCTGCCACCCACCTGATGCCATCTTCTGCTACTGACACCCACCATCTTGTACTTTTACTGCCACTGCTGTTGTCCCCCACCTAACCACTCTGTGACTGGGCCACTGTTTTGATTCATCATGCGGTTTCCACCCTCACCACTTTGTAACTGGGCTACTGTCTTGACTTCTCATGTGGTTGCCACCCTACGGTTGCCAATAGTGTCCATGTTTGGCCTTGTTGACATCACCATTTATTTTACCCTTCGTCTGATTTGTCAGAAGGATGGGAAAATGAAAAACACAGCGGATCCCATCTTTGGAGCATCTGTAAGGTCTCTATTACCAGTCCATATTTTGCATCAGGATATGCTCATAATTTGGAAGCCAAAAACAGGAGTGGGTAGAAAACACAGAAAACATGCAAATATTCCAATCACATGTCATCTCTGTTTTGGATTCACTCCTGTTTTTTTTTTTTTTGGCCCTAGCAATACTGATTATGGATTACTGACTAAATGGTGACCATGTGAAGGCGGATGCTCAAAAGACAGGATCCATTTGTTTTGGGGTTGTTCTTGTGGCGGATCACAACAAGGGAAAAATAAACGGTGACTTAAACTCAAACTTTCTGCTGACACCCTCTCCACTCTGTCATGGGGCCACTACTTGTATCAGCTTGTAACAGAAAAGGTTATGTGGAATCAGCTGAAAGTGATTTAACGCGCTTCATTATGAGTTAATTTGGATTGAATCAAATGTTTGGGGAAAATGCGGCCAAGCATCTGAATCAAATTTTTAAAAACTTTGCTCATATGTGTATTGTTTACAAATGTTCCTGAGGATACTAAAAGGAGTTATCAGTGAACAGAAAAAAGACTACAGTTTAAAACTTAGAGGTTCTCCGGTCACAAAATCAAAATTCTTTCCTTCCCCCTGGAAGACATCACATTATCCTGGCAGATCTTTATTTATAATTCGAGCCTGGCTGCACTGCACAGTGATGAGTCACAGGCTGGCCACGTACTCCACACTGCAGCTACACTCACTACAACTCCTGTGTCCATCTTTCTGCACACAGACATGAATCACTCAGTGTCTAAATCTAGTGTTGAGCGAACAGTTCGAGCATAGTTCGGGTTCGTACCGAATTTTGGGGTGTTCGGGACACGGACCCGAACCCGAACATTTTCAAAAAAGTTCGGGTTCGGGTCCGTTGTTCGGCGATTACTTCCCGCTTTCTGAAGGGCTGCACAGCAGCCAATCAGCTAGCGTTTTACTTCTTGCCCTAAGAGCCCATCACAGCCATGCCTACTAATGGCATGGCTGGGATTGGCCAAGTGCAGCATGTGACCCAGCCTCTATTTAAGCTGGAGTCACGTAGCGCCGCAGGTCACACTGCTCTGATTAGTGTAGGGAGAGGACGCAGCTTCTGTGAGGGTGAGATTAGGCAGGGAAAAGTCAGCAACAGCACCTAATGAACTGATCGATCTACTGTACATCTGTGAATGATTGAACTTCTGCTAGTTACTTGCTCACTGGTTTTTAGGCTGCACAGAGCGTTTTTCTGTCACTTATTTTCTCGGGTAATCGGCGGCCATTTTATGACTTGCGGTGCACCAGAACAAGCTGCCACTAAGTCCATCAATCCATCAATACTAGTTTTTTTTTTGCTATATCCTACATCAGGGGCTTGGCTGTGCTAATTGTCAACCCTAGAAACTCAGGATAGCAATTTCTATATTTTATTAAGGGGTTAAATACAATTGCCAAAATACCAATCCCCTAAATCGGGTGTTCCAGCTTTGGCTAGCCAAGTATAATACTGTCTGCTGTCTGGCAAAGGATAGATTATTTTCTGTGGTGAAATTCAATTGCCAAAATAGCAATACCATAAATCTGTGGTTTCAGCTGTGGCTGGCCAAGTTTCATAGTGTCCTGCAAATTATATATTTTGTTGTGGGGTAAAATTCAATTGCCAAAATAGCAATACCATAAATCAGTGGTTTCAGCTGTGGCTGGCCAAGTTTCATAGTGTCCGTAAAAACATATATTTTGTTCTGGGGTGAAATTCAATTGCCAAAATAGCAATACCATAAATCAGTGGTTTCAGCTGTGGCTGGCCAAGTTTCATAGTGTCCGTAAAAACATATATTTTGTTCTGGGGTGAAATTCAATTGCAAAAATAGCAATACCATAAATCAGTGTTTTTTTAGCTGGGGCTGGCCAAGTTTCATAGTGTCCGCAAATACATATATTTTGTTCAGGGGTGAAATAGCAATACCCTGAATCTGGTGTTCGAGCTGTTGCAGGCCAAGTGTAAATCTGTCCATAAAAGGATACCTTTCATCCAGGGCCTAAATGCTAGCCCTAAAAGAGATATTCCCCTAAATCAGTGGTTACTGCTGTGCCTGGATTAATTTAATATGCTACATAAATAAATAGGCAGATAGTGTTAGGTGCCTGTAAAAAAAAGGCCTGAATTTGAAATCAATACATTGGGCCAAATTTTTTTTTTCTTATAGTGGTGCTTGGTGAACGCTAACCATGAGGAAATCATCTAGTAAGGGACACGGTCGTGGTGGTGTTAGTGTACCCTCTGGTGCTGGGAGAGGACGTGGCCATTCTGCCACAGCCACACGTCCTAGTGAACCAACTACCTCAGGTTCCAGTACCCGCCAGAATTTACAGCGATATTTGGTGGGGCCCAATGCCGTTCTAAGGATGGTAAGGCCTGAGCAGGTACAGGCGCTAGTCAATTGGGTGGCCGACAGTGGATCCAGCATGTTCACAACATTATCTCCCACCCAGTCTTCTGCAGAAAGCGCACAGGTGGCACCTGAAAACCAAGCCCATCAGTCTGTCACATCACCCCCATGCATATCAGGGAAACTGCCTGAGCCTCAAGTTATGCAGCAGTCTCTTATGCTGTTTGAAGACTCTGCTGGCAGGGTTTCCCAAGGGAATCCACCTAGCCCTTCCCCAGTGGTGGAAGACATAGAATGCACTGATGCACAACCACTGATGTTTCCTGATGATGAGGACATGGGAATACCACCTCATCGGAGTCTCTGATGATGACGAAACACAGGTGCCAACTGCTGCGTCTTTCTGCAGTGTGCAGAACGAACAGGAGGTCAGGGAGGAAGACTGTGTGGAAGACGATGCAGGGGACGATGAAGTCCTAGACCCCACATGGAATGAAGGTCGTGCCACAGACTTTCATAGTTCAGAGGAAGAGGCAGTGGTGAGACCGAGCCAACAGCGTAGCAAAAGAGGGAGCAGGGGGCAAAAGCAGACCAGCCGCCACCAAGAGAGTTCGCTTGCTACTGGCCACCGCCACCAGGGACCGAGCACCCCAAAGGCAGCTTCAAGGGGTTCCCTGGCATGGCACTTCTTTAAACAATGTGCTGACGACAAGACCCGAGTGGTTTGCACGCTGTGCCATCAGATCCTGAAGCGAGGCATTAACGTTCTGAACCTTAGCACAACCTGCATGACCAGGCATCTACATGCAAAGCATGAACTGCAGTGGAGTAAACACTTTAAAAACAAGGAACTCACTCAGGCTCTCCCTGCTCCCTCTTCTGATGCTGCCTCGGCCTCTTCCTCCGCCTCGGGAGGAACGTTGGCACCTGCCGCCCACCAAACAGAGAATGTGCCACCTACACCACCACCTGCGTCACCAAGCATCTCCACCATGTCACACGGCAGCGTTCAGCTCTCCATCTCACAAACCTTGGAGAGAAAGCGTAAATTCCCACCTAGCCACCCTCGAGCCCTGGGCCTGAATGCCAGCATTTCTAAACTACTGGCCTTTGAAATGCTGTCATTCAGGCTGGTGGACACAGACAGCTTCAAACAGCTGATGTCCATGGGTGTCCAACAGTATGTTGTTCCCAGCCGCCACTAATTCTCCAAGACAGCCGTGCCTTCCCTGCACAACCAAGTATCCGATAAAATCAAGTGTGCATTGCGCAACACCATCTGTGGCAAGGTCCACCTAACCACAGATACGTGGACCAGTAAGCATGGCCAGGGACGCTATATCTCCCTAACTGCACACTGGGTAAATGTAGTGGGGGCTGGGCCCCAGGTGGAGAGTTCCTTGGCGCACATCCTTCCGCCGCCAAGGATCGCAGTGCATCATTCTTTGCCTCCTGTAGCCTCCTCCTCCTACTCAGCTTCCTCCTCCTCTGCTTCCACCAGCTCATCCAGTCAGCCACACTTCTTCACCACCAACTTCAGCACAGCCCGGGCTAAACGTCAGCAGGCCATACTGAAACTCATATGTTTGGGGGACAGGCCCCTCACCGTGCAGGAGTTGTGGCGGGGTATTGAACAACAGACCGACCAGTGGTTTCTGCCGGTGGGCCTCAAGCCCGGCCTGGTGGTGTGCAATAATGGGCGAAATCTCGTCGCAGCTCTGGGACTAGCCGGTTTGACGCACATCCCTTGCCTGGCGCATGTGCTGAATTTGGTGGTGCAGAAGTTCATTCACAACTACCCCGACATGTCAGAGCTGCTGCATAAAGTGCGGGCCGTCTGTGCGCGCTTCCGGCGTTCACATCCTGCCGCTGCTCGCCTGTCTGCTCTACAGCGTAACTTCGGCCTTCCCGCTCACCGCCTCATATGCGACGTGCCCACCAGGTGGAACTCCACCTTGCACATGCCGGAGAGACTGTGCGAGCAGCAGCAGGCCAAAGTGGAGTTTCAGCTGCAGCACGCACGTGTCAGTCGCACTGCGGAACAGCACCACTTCACCACCAATGACTGGGCCTCCATGCGAGACCTGTGTGCCCTGTTGCGCTGTTTCGAGTACTCCACCTACATGGCCAGTGGTGATGACACCGTTATCAGCGTTACAATACCACTTCTATGTCTCCTTGAGAAAATGCTTAGGGCTATGATGGAAGAGGAGGTGGCCCAGGAGGAGGATGAGGGGTCATTTTTAGCACTTTCAGGCCAGTCTGTTAGAAGTGGCTCAGAGGGAGGTTTTTTGCAACAGCAGAGGCCAGGTACAAATGTGGCCAGCCAGGGCCCACTACTGGAGGACGAGGAGGAGGTGGAGGAGGATGAGGATGAAGCAGTTTCACAGCGGGGTGGCACCTGACACAGCTCAGGCCCATCACTGGTGCGTGGCTGGGGGGATACGGAGGACGATGACGATACGCCTCCCACAGAGGACAGCTTGTCCTTACCTCTGGGGAGCCTGGCACACATGAGTGACTACATGCTGCAGTGCCTGTGCAACGACAGCAGAGTTGCGCACATTTTAACGTGTGCGGACTACTGGGTTGCCATCCTGCTGGATCCCCGGTACAAAGACAATGTGCCCACCTTACTTCCTGCACTGGAGCGTGATAGGAAGATGCGCGAGTACAAGCGCACGCTGGTAGTCGCGCTCCTGGGAGCATTCCCAAATGTCACAGGGGAACAGGTGGAAGCCCAAGGCTAAGGAGGAGCAAGAGGTCGCCAACGCAGCAGTGTCACAGCCAGCTCCTCTGAGGGCAGGGTTAGCATGGCAGAAGTGTGGAAAAGCTTTGTCTCCACGCCACAGCTAACTGCACCACCACCTGATATGGAACGTGGTAGCAGGAGGCAGCATTTCACTAACATGGTTGAACAGTACGTCTGCACACCCCTCCACGTACTGACTGATGGTTCGGCCCCATTCAACTTCTGGGTCTCCAAATTGTCCACATGGCCAGAGTTAGCATTTTATGCCTTGGAAGTGCTGGCCTGCCCGGCGGCCAGCGTTTTGTCTGAACGTGTATTCAGCACGGCAGGGGGCGTCATTACTGACAAACGCAGCCGCGTGTCCACAGCCAACGTGGACAAGCTGACGTTCATAAAAATTAACCAGGCATGGATCCCACAGGACCTGTGCCTCCCTCTTGCAGAATAGACATTTATTACTGCCTCCCCCTCAACCATGTATTCTTGTACTCCGGGGCACCTCTTTATTGAATCCTCATTTTTTTAACTTTACCATGATCTTGCGGTGCAACCCAAAGTTGAATGAACCTCTCCTCTGTCTGGGTGCTGGGGCCGAAATAACTGAAAGTGGCCTTCTCCAGTGGTGGGTGATGTGACGTCTTATTCCTTGCTGTGGGACCTCTCTCCTCTGTCTGGGTGCCGGGCCGAAATAACTGAAAGTGGCCTTCTCCAGTGGTTGGTGATATGACGCATGATTCCTTGCTGTGGGACCTCTCTCCTCTGTCTGGGTGCTGGGGCCGAAATAACTGAAAGTAGCCTTCTCCAGTGGTGGGTGATATGACACATGATTCCTTGCTGTGGGACCTCTCTCCTCTGTCTGGGTGCTGGGGCCGAAATAACTGAAAGTGGCCTTTTCCAGTGGTGGGTGATATGGCGCATGATTCCTTGCTGTGGGACCTCTCTCCAATTGATATTGGTTAATTTTTATTTATTTTATTTTATTTTAATTCATTTCCCTATCCACATTCGTTTACAGGGGATTTACCTACATTTTGCTGCCTTTTGCAGCCCTCTAGCCCTTTCCTGGACTATTTTACAGCCTTTTTAGTGCCTAAAAGTTCGGGTCCTCATTGACTTCAATGGGGTTCGGGATAAAGTTCGGGTCCAGTTCGGATCCCGAACCCGAACATTTTCGGGAAGTTCAGTCGAACTTCCCAAACCCGAACTTCCAGGTGTTCGCTCATCTCTATCTAAATCCCATCACTGACAGTCCACAGGCTCTTTCCTCGCCACCTCCAGAGTGTAATAAACAGCAAGCACATCTAAACACACCTGTATCTAATCCTATCGTATATGTGTGCCTGATACACAGCCTGGTGTGTGTGATACAGCCTGCTGAAGTGTATATCTAATCTTATTTTGTCTGATACTGCCTGCTGAGCTGTGTATATAATCCTATCTTGTATGATCCTGCCTGCTGAGCTGTGTATCTAAACCCTTATGCACATGCCCGTATCCATTTTGCGATCCACATTTTTTGCAGTCCTATTGAGTTCTATGAATTCGAGGACCTCATTTTGAGGACCAGAATAGGACATGTTCTTTCTCTTCTGGAACTGACATACGGATGTAGAAAACACACTGATGAAGTCTCTGTGCTTTCCACATCCGTGGACCCTTATCTAAGAATTCAGTTATGAATTCTGCTACCACAGACCATAAATTATAGTCCATGGTAGTGCAATCCATTATGAAATTCTTAGATAACCTGAACCCGAACCTTGTACTCAAAACTTGAAAACACAAGTTCGTTCAACACTAGTCGTGATATATAGTAAAACATGCTATGTACATAGCAAGGCACATGGAGGTACCTGATGTTTGCACCCTGACATTTGTGCATGCACCGCCAAGCCCGATTCCACTCCATACAAGTTTATGATACACTAACAATGGAGCACTCGAATGGTCGCGGTCCTGCATAAAACAAAATATGAGGTAGATATGGAATTATTGATGTCTCCTAAATGGAAAATTATAGAGTAAGGATGTTGGTCATTTTATGCATAAGACTTATATAATTTGTGATTTTGTAAACTGTAGGACTACTGGTGTAGTCTATCTATGTACATGCTCTCTTCAATATGTAGGAAAAACTGGGAGGGAATTTAGATGGCGTGTTGATGATCCTTGGTGACATTAGGCATAAAAGGGACAACCCGAGCTCAAGACTCAAAGTGAACCGCCGGTCAATAGGAAGATTCTTCAGAAGGAGAGTGGATTTTCAGACTCAAAACAGTTAATCCACAGGGTCTGAATGAGACACTGTCATTCACCAGTTTCCTCTGAAGATCTTCCTTCTATGGCTATAAATTCTTGTTGTCATTATTGTCATTACATGAATCGGGTCATATAAACTGTCAGGAAGTGGTATATTGGGCGATAAATAACGGGAGGGGTTATTGGGCGATAACCTGATTTTGTAATAAACAGACGTTCTCCCTTTTCCCTCTAAAGTCTTGTTCCCACAAAGGCAGTAAACTAGATGTGCTAGACAGTTAGCATTTAATCAGCTTCCTGCTAGCTATGAGTATTTTTTATACCCCCTCCCCTCCCTATTCCCCACTTAACAGATTCCATTGTAATATATTAAAATGCATTTTACATTTTCATATATTTTTATTCTGGAATATGAGGTACATATATTATTTTCTTTTCTTTGTGCAATAATAAGTCTCACAGATACACTTAAATACATTTGTTTATTATTTGTGGAATTAGCTTGACAAAGTATTCCAACATCCTTACTCTATGCTGTGCGCAGCTGTTCTCCCGCGGTCCTGGGTGCCGTGTTCAGCGGTGATCTTCTGCCTGTGCTTCCCCATTCACGGCTACAGTCCTGAGCTCTGTCCTTGCAGGTACTGTTTGTTCTGGGATCCACTCCACAGTTTCCTTTCAGCCCTGGCAAAGCATACTTGCTGCTTCTTCCCTGCAGCACCTCCTTAAGGGCCGGCACGCATCACTTCCTGTGCTTTATGGGTTAGATCATGTGACCTCACTGACAAATCCTAGCCCTCCTGCATGTATATAAGTGGCTCAGCCCCCTTCCCAGATGCCTGAGTGTCAAGGTCCTTGTGTCCTGCAAATCGAGAAAAAAAGAGAAAAATATGCTCACCTGGCCAACAACTGGAGCAAAAGCATGGAACACGCTTAGAACTAGGCGTGGAGTAGAATCGAACGAAAAAAGGATAACTTTCCAGCTTCTAATGAACGTGGCAGCTTTTATTGAAAAAAGTGCATTAAAAACCAAGAAGAAGAAGAAAGTCCATGTTTACGCATTTCTGATCACATAATACTGATCCTTATTCATGACAAAGAAAAGACTAAATAACCCAAAATTAAGTAGTAGCCAACTGAGAAAAATCAGGTGGCCACAATCAACCTAAGTCACACCCTCATGTGAAATCAAGACCCACATTTGGTTATATTCACATACATCTTAAAAACATATTAAAAGAAATACAAGAGAGTCAATAATTAAGTATTAAATCATGTCTGCAATTCAATCCCCTTGGGGTACAGGACTCCATGCGGAAAATCCAATAGGATTCCCTGTTTAGATGTTTCTTTTTATGATCACCGCTGCGAACAGGAGGGTTAGTCTCTCAAGCCCTTGTACTTGCATACGTGTGGTAACTCCTCCATGCACAGCCGCATAATGTGAACTCACTGCCGAGACATTTCTGGTCCGGGTATGAGGAATGTAAGAAATATGCCTGCAAATTCTCACTTTTAAACAATTCGTAGTGCAGCCGACATATTGAAGATGGCACAGTGTGCATGTGCTACAGTATACCACAAAGATGGTATTGCAATTGATATACTGTTTCAATTCAAAAGATCTTTGGTTGGCAAGGGAAAAAATGTGGCAACCTGTTTGAATATGACAAAAGAAAACTTCCAGCTTCCATCAACACAGATTTTAATGTGGGCTATGTCGGATTTTATGGATTAAAAAATTAAAATTTATGTGCTGATTAAAGCTGGAAGTTTTCTTTTGTCATTACCTTCGGCTGGATTCCTGATTTGCCTCCGGACAGCATACAATTGGTGAGCTCCGCCATTCTCTCCTGGAACCTGATTGAATAAATCTACAACAAGTACAGATCCGGTGGCCACATTTATAATTCGCCTTATATCTGAGCCATGTGGGTTGACCTCGTTTAACATCAGAAAATAAAGATGGACTTACTCTTTGGGCAAGGTAGGTGCTCGACGAGCTATACATTTTATGCCCAAACTAATAATGCCAGTCCACTGATTATCGAAATTTAAAACAGACAGAGGTTTCCTGACAATCTGGCAGATACGCAAATATTCTAAGCTGATGCCAAAAATTAAAAACCGGCACAGACTAATTTCCTTGTTTACTGAATTTTTTATATGAATTGCCAGAGAAAATCAGGTCGGATCTGGATTTATCCAGAGCAACCCGCTTGGCTACAGTGAGGGCATGGCCGGAATATATACGTTTAGCAAGATGGTCGGAAGCACAATCCATCTCCCTGCGGCATGCCACTTCGTCAGAGCAATTTCGTCTTGTGCGGATAAATTCGCCTTTTGGTATATTATGTATCACATGACGGAGATAGCAAGATGTTGCCAGGAGTGTAGTGTTGCCGGCCACGGCACGACCGTGGAGTGTAGTGTAACCGTGGTTACTCACAGTGGAACTGCCCACTTCCCCCGTAAGTAGTAGATCCAAAAAAGGTATAGTTGTAGAATCATGGCTGAGAACAAAATTAAGGTTACATGAATTATGATTGAGGTAATCCCCAAAGAGTGGCACGGCCACCACATAACCCGACCAAACAAAAAGCAGGTCGCCGATGTAACGGCCGTGCCACTCAATTGAGGCACTCCAAGGATTGTCAAAAGAGAACAGATACAAATGCTCCCACTAGGCCATGTATATGTTAGCCATAGATGGAGAAAATTTGGCCCCCACTGAACCGGTAAGTTGCAAATAAAAGTGATGGTTGAACATAAACACATTGTGTTTTAACAAGAAAAAAAACAACCTGACAGATATAATCCCGGAAGGTTAGGGAGAAATCTGAGTAAATACTGAGAAACCAACGAAGGGAGGTTATGGCTAGATCATGTGGAATCACCGTATAAAGTGAAGTTACATCAGCTGTGATCTAAGGTAAACTCTGCCTTCCAAACAAAATCATGAAAGGTGAAAAGGGACACTTTTGCTTATTGGAGATTGGGATATTTATATCTATCCCCGTTTCCGTCCTTTCTCTTCTATTCCCAGACTGATGCCCTTGTTTCCCAAATAACCCGCTTATACTGTGTATTATTACACCTCTTCCAGTCCTTCATATATATACCCCAGGAGTAACATACAACCCTCGCAGATACTTATATATAAAAATAGTTTACTGAAAATATAGAGATGACAAAGCAATGGACATTATACATAAAGATACAGACACTACAAATAATACAATACATACAGTACACCACCACACACAGCTGCCTCCGTTCCTGTCCCCCCCTGGCTGCTAAGCAATGTGGCCAATAATGTGTATGTATATAGAGTATTTCCAGAGTTCTGGATCTACACCAACTCACATCCAGTACCTGACCGTTAGTACATGTACATATAGAGACTCATGCATAAATAGCATATATAATCTACTGGTAATACAATTGCAGACTATAAACATCTATATGTACACGTATAAAGTCTACTGGGATATTATACTTATACACATACACACATATAACCAGATATATACTTAGCTTGCTCCTGAAGTGGTGTTAGCCAGGGGTCCAGGGAAAAGAGCCCCACTACCTCCAAAGTTTCACCTATATCTTGCTGTGTTCCAGCCCCCACACCATGGACTCCACCCTGAGACCACCCATATCTCTTACGATGTGCCCTTCCTGCCTTTGATATGCTAACAAGGGACACCATGCTACAGGCAATACTGATATCACTCAATGGATGAAACTCACTGAATAATACCAGTATATGCTATATCATATTTGTGTGGTCATCAGGCTGAAGTTCTGGCTAAGAGCCATATTTTCCCTAACATATCCCCCTGTTGTCGGACTACCGACACACTATGTTGGAAGCCTGATCTATGTGTGGGAGTGTTTACAATGAGAAAAAAACATGATAAAGGTAATAAACACAATGCATCATAAGCTTATATATGTTGCATTTTTGGACAATCTGTTGATTCATCTTCTTATGCATGGATGATCTCAATGTTCATCTGGGATTTCACACGGAGGGGATCGTCTGGTGCCATCATAATGGGTCTTGACAGATGTCTGGTCGCCTTCTTAGATCAAGGGCTCTCTGGGCATTTCTCCACCTGAAATCATATTAAAGCACAACAGTCTGCTCCACGGGGAGCATACCTCAAGAACTGCAGTTCTGAAAATCCATCAGGAGATATCATGGCCTCCCCTGTTGACAGAATCGGTAGGTAACACTTGGCACTCTTAGTAGGTACATTACAAACCGAGGCTATATATCACAACCCAGTGGGAGTTCCCACTTGCACCGGCTGCGCCCAAGTTCCGCGTCCGACTGGACAGTCGCAATTTAAAGCGCCTCTGCAGATCACTGTGGGGTCAACCCACTCCTCGCAGAATCCCCAATAGGGAGAGCTATGCCCCACAACCTACTGGCTGCGCCGCGGACTTTATGGGCTAGCACCCAAATTACACGCTGTGCCTCTATGGTAGTTAGTCACTACTGTTACCAGTCAGTTTTGGCCTGACTAAACTCCTACTTATAAGTGCCAGTGACAGACAGGGAGATAGACTGCCATTTCTCCATACTTAGGGACCAAATTCAGAAGCTGTTTACCTGAGTAAGACACACTGGAGATATGCAATGACATGCCCTTATGATGAGCAACAGACCACCAAAAATTAGAACCATATATTATATGCGTCCTACGGACATAGGCGAGGGCCGCCTCACACAACCAGACTTTGTCAGTATTATTAAGGTACCTGCCCAACATGAAAAGAGCACTCACAGACTGAACTGTCCTATGGTGCAAGAGGTTATCAAAGGTTTTATGCACAACAATCCTTTATGAACCAACAGTATTGCCAATTGATGCAAGCACAAGAGCTTATCTAAAATCCATTGTCTCCTCAAGGTTGAGGGACAATGCCATCTGTTAGTGAGCTGTATGGCCCCCTGAGGCTGTGGTGACCTCAGGCAATGGTCTCTACAATCGAGAGAGTCATAAATTCCTAACAGCTCCCCCAACAGACACCTGGGTGTAGAGATTAAAGACAACAACTCTATCAACTTTGCATTACTGAGGACAGACAAACAAAAGGTTCTTCAACAGTAAACCTAAGCCCCCCGTGTTGGTGTCCATGTCACCATACGCTAGGGGCTATTATAGATTTACATTGATTGCAGGCTCTGGCTGATATATGGGGCATCCCTGAGTTGCATATTTTGGCCAGATCTTTAGGGACCCCCTCACCACAAATCTATTATAACAGATTCCCAGTAGAGATATCTGTTATAATGGTGTCTTGCAGCCCTGTTTCATGTGTAGTCTGTTTGCTTACAAATGAAACCGGTCTCTGTCTCTGCAATTGTATTTGAAAGCCCCCGCCTTACATCTCTGTGCGGACAGAATCGTTTTATATGTCCGTATTGCAGACAATGGAAACACTGTATATTCTCCCGCCTTCTTCGTTGAAGAGCAGTAGAATACACAGATGTTTTGTTGGCTGCCATACCTTTAACGTGCAGCCAGCTTGCATTTTTTATTAAATGCTACCTTCTTACACTTGTGACTATTAAGCAAATCCTGCCTGACCTGCTCTATTACCATTGCTGCCTCAATCAGTGATGTCTCCTTAGCTGCATTCAAACGAATTGTAGTATCAAGATATGGAAACTTCCCCACAAACATACATATCATGCCTTGTGGGGTTCCTAAACCATGATCCTTGGTCACATTCCTATACATAGCTTCAAACCTTCCACAAAGAGACAAGGGCTCATCATGGATGGTAGGCCTGAAGTTACTTAGGACTTCTGGGGTGACGTCTGTATGCCCTGTTACCAATTTCATAAGGATGGAAAGTCTGTCTTCCTTATCATGAAACAGGCCATTCCTGGGGGCAATTTTTCCTATGACCTCATATCTTTGAAAAAGATGTGTAGGCAACCATAGCTTGAAGAGTTCCATGCGATATTCTGGAGGGACAGAAAATTTCTGGCAATGTCCCTCAAAAATATCACAGGAAGTGAAAGGATCTGCATCTGGATCATATGTAGGAATCAGTTTACATATCTTTAGCAGAAATTGCATCCTCTCCATGTTATGGAAAGAATGCAATTCTGCCATATTGCTGCGGCACAACTGTGAATTGGAAGTGGTCTGTTCCATGCCACTTCCTAATCCACAAACTGTGTCACCAGCAGTACTTGTGGCAGCTATTGGAGTGGTATCAGTCTGATCGGAGGCATCCATAGGCGCGGTCTCACTCTCATCTGTCCCCCTGTTTGCACTCAAAAGACAAATTTGCTTTGAGTGCAAATCTTTGTGATGTGAGAGCTCAGTTATGGTCTTCTGCAGATTGCTAATTGTCTCATCCTTTTTGTTACCTCGGTCCTCAGGTCATCAATTATCACCTCTGTAGATGCTGCTTTTTCCTTATAGTCCGTTATCTCCATATACAGCTGTATAAAAACTTTATCAACATCTGCATAATATTTTTCTTTCTCAGATAACTGAGACTGCAACATGCTGATCTGACCGTCTTTTCCTACCAGTATCTCATCTTTTTCTTTAAATTGTGTCTCTAGACTAGAAACCCGTTCAACCACTTCTGAACAACAATGCAAATTCACAGGGGCCTTTGTCTCACACGTGTCCACCTTCTCCAGCTTGCTAATGGCATCATCAAATATGCACATCAGCTTAGCAAGCATGTGAAGCCGCTTGGATGTTTGCTTCAAGACACCACGCTTAGCTATGTGCAATTTATCATAGGAATCAGCTTGATCTACCAGAGATTCCCATAACATTTGCACAGATCCATTTGATCTAGGCAATACAGGGTTAAACGTACTGTATCTACTTAACCTTTGAAAAGTCCCATGTCCTGCTTTGTCACTCATGGCCATCCCTGCGATCTGTGTAACTCCTGAGTCTGCTGCTTGGGTCCAAGTAAGCCTCTTTTACCAACCAGCAGAATTCTACTGAAGAACTAGAAAAAAATGAAAGAAAAAACAAAAATACAAAACAAACCTCACAGGTTATAATGAGAAACATTGAGCATCCCAGGAACTTCACTTAAATAGGTTCTCTGTAATTAACTGCACTCACACTAGGACTCAGTGAAATTGTGTTGCCTGTCCGAATCTCCAAGGTCTAAATGCCTAAATTCACAGTATAACAGCAATTTCATCAGAATATCCTAATAGAGATTCATTAAAACAGTTGGGCCTGACTCGCCAATGAAAAGGGACACTTTTGCTTATTGGAGATTGGGGATTTATATCTATCCCCGTTTCCGTCCTTTCTCTTCTATTCCCAGACTGATGCCCTTGTTTCCCAAATAACCCGCTTATACTGTGTATTATTACACCTCTTCCAGTCCTTCATATATATACCCCAGGAGTAACATACAACCCTCGCAGATACTTATATATAAAAATAGTTTACTGAAAATATAGAGATGACAAAGCAATGGACATTATACATAAAGATACAGACACTACAAATAACACAATACATACAGTACACCACCACACACAGCTGCCTCCGTTCCTGTCCCCCCTGGCTGCTAAGCAATGTGGCCAATAATGTGTATGTATATAGAGTATTTCCAGAGTTCTGGATCTACACCAACTCACATCCAGTACCTGACCGTTAGTACATGTACATATAGAGACTCATGCATAAATAGCATATATAATCTACTGGTAATACAATTGCCGACTATAAACATCTATATGTACACGTATAAAGTCTACTGGGATATTATACTTATACACATACACACATATAACCAGATATATACTTAGCTTGCTCCTGAAGTGGTGTTAGCCAGGGGGTCCAGGGAAAAGAGCCCCACTCCCTCCAAAGTTTCACCTATATCTTGCTGTGTTCCATCCCCCACACCATGGACTCCACCCTGAGACCACCCATATCTCTTACGATGTGCCCTTCCTGCCTTTGATATGCTAACAAGGGACACCATGCTACAGACAATACTGATATCACTCAATGGATGAAACTCACTGAATTATACCAGTATATGCTATATCATATTTGTGTGGTCATCAGGCTGAAGTTCTGGCTAAGAGCCATATTTTCCCCTAACAAAAGGCCTGAAAAACGGCCTTAGTATCAAGCAGGAAACCAGGAATAGACTGGACCACAGGCTGTAAAATACTGTCCACCCAAGCCAATAATCTCTCAGTAAAAGAGCCGATGCCTGAAACTATCGGACGTATTGAAGGAGAAAAAACCCCTTATGGAATCAGGAATGGTGCGAGACTGTTGCATATGAGAAATATTGACCATCTGAAAAGAAAAACTAGCTGAACATAAAGGGCTGGTTGTACATAAAGATGGTAATGTTTCAAAATGTATTGGGTTTGAAGTCGGTGTGTTATCAGGGGCCTCAGAATCCCGAAAATGTTTTTTTAAAGTTAAATTACGCGCCAGCCTGTTGACATCTATCATAGTATGATCGATGTCCTAATGACACGTGGGTGAAAAAGTTAAACCTTTAGCCAACACATCGATCTGCAATTGTGTAAGTATTTTTGAAGAAAGGTTCACAACTTGAAGATCTTTTAGTTTTTCATGTTTCTGGATGGATACCGTCAGCTTCTTTGTATGTTTCCGCCATGCACTGTGTTTTTTGAGGATCTAGAAATAGGGGTGGTACCACTGACACCAACACTTGGTGTCAACAAACCTCTATCAACAGAGGCGGTGGAGAGAGCTTCCAAAGCAGAATCAGAGGAATAGGGTTCTGTAGAACTAAAAACCACCTTTGCAGAATTATCTTTTCTGCTACGGTTCATCTTTTTCATAATATAATGCAAAGTATTTGTTTTATTATCAGTCCAAGTATACACGGTGTGGCTCGTATAATCCTGTAAATCCCGATTGAATTTTCCTTGTTTAACAGAAATAAGACTGTTCTCCATTTTATTTAAACTCTCTTGAAGCTTGGTGTCCATATTGATAAAGATCAGAGTCTGTGAATATGAAACAATGCAATCTTAAATAACTTTTATCATACCTACCATAAATTAAAGAGGGTCTCTTCTTCATGAGAGACAAGTCCCATTAATTTAATTGAACAGTCAGATAAAATATTCTGCCATTGGGAGATGAACACATCAAAGTAGACAGTGGTAGGTTTCTTATATAAACGCAAGTCGCTTGGTATCAAGTTTTTTTCAAAATATTTTTGTAAAGTTGTTGAGTCCCACCATGTGCGCACCTCTTTAACAAGAAGTTTTTCCAGGAAAGCCATATGGATTTTAAGATCCAGTATGTCCTGCAAATCTTTGTTGTCCATATCCAAGATAGCATTAATTCTTTGCAGTCTTTCAAGGCAATGTTCTATGACTCTTAAAGAAGTGTGTGACATGGTGTGTAATCCAATTTGTTTTAATATATAAGATGCACTCAAATAAATAAATTTCTTGGAAAAAAAATAATATGTAAGCTGCTGCCTAGGGAGCCAAGCACCAGTTCCCAAATGCGAATCCAGAAAAAAAGAGAAAAATAGGTACGCTCTGGCCAACGACTGGAGCAGAAGCACGGAACACTCCGGGAAGTAGACGTAGAGTAGAATCCAACAAAAAAAAGGAAAACTTTCCAGCTTCTAATGAACGTGGCAGCTTTTATTAAAATTAGTGCATTAGAAACCAAGAAGAAGAAGAAAGTCCATGTCTACGCATTTCGGATCACATAATACTGATCCTTACTCATGAGTAAGGATGACAAAGAAAAGACTAAACAACCCAGAATTAAGTAGTAGCCGACTGAGAAAAATCGGGTGGCCACAATCAATCTAAGTCACACCCTTATGTGAAATCAATACCCACATTTGGTTACATTTACATAAATCTTAAAAACATATTAAAAGAAATACAAAAAAGAGTCAATAATGACGTATTAAATCATAGATGTCAACAGGCTGGCCCGTAATTTAACTTTGAAAAAACATTTTCGGGATTCTGAGTCCCCTGATGACATACCAACTTCAAACTCAATACATTTTGAAACATTACCATCTTTATGTACAACCAGCCCTTTATGTTCAGCTAGTTTTTATTTTCAGGAGATGGTGAATATTTCTCATATGCAACATTCCTGATTCTAATCCATCAAATGATTTTTCGTATAATTTTGCTATCTTTAATCAGGATTTTTATCCGATTAAATCTCGTACTCCTGCATTGGATAGGTTTCAGGAATTAGTGGAGCAAGATCTGTTTGATCTTCATGCGTTAGTTTACTCTTCTAATCTGAACAAGCCTGTATTCAATCTTGAGCCTGCAGAGCACTCTGCTTGATTTGGAGAGATTGCCTGATATTGTAATTAGACAGGCTGATAAAGAGGGGTTGTAGTGGTCCTGGACAAGCTTATTTATAAATCGCAAAATCTTGCTATGTTGGATGATTCCAAAACTTATTTAAAGCTTGACCATGACCCTACCCCTCTTTACCAGCAGGAACTCCTTTCACTTTTATCTTTGGGTTTGGAGAAAGGTTTCATAGATCAGAGATAAAAGGATAATATTTATGTTTCCCATCCAACTATCCCAATTTTTCATTCTTTACCGAAAATAGATAAGCGGGTTTTCCTCCTCCAATACGTCCGATAGTTTCAGGCATCGGCTCTTTTACTGAGAGATTATTGGCTTGGGTGGACAGTATTTTACAGCCTGTGGTCCAGTCTATTCCTGGTTTCCTGCTTGATACTAAGGCCGTTTTGCAGGTCTTTCATGATTTTGTTTGGAAGACAGAGTTTACTTAGATCACAGCTGATGTAACTTCACTTTATACAGTGATTCCACATGATCTAGCCATAACCTCCCTTCGTTGGTTTCTCAGTATTTACTCAGATTTCTCCCTAACCTTTCGGGATTATATCTGTCAGGTTGTTGTTTTCTTGTTAAAAGACAATGTGTTTATGTTCAACCATCACTTTTATTTGCAACTTACCAGTGTTTCAGTGGGGGGCCAAATTTTCTCCATCTATGGCTAACATATACATCTCCTGGTGGGAGCATTTGTATCTGTTCTCATTTGACAATCTTTGGAGTGCCTCAATTGAGTTGTACGGCCGTTACATCGACGACCTGCTTTTTGTTTGGTCGGGTGATGTGGCGGCCGTGCCACTCTTTGGGGATCACCTCAATTATAATTCATGTAACCTTAGTTTTGTTCTCAACCATGATTCCACAACTATACCCTTTTTAGATCTACTACTTACGGGGGAAGTGGGCAGTTCAACTGTGAGTACCCACACTTACCGTAAGGAGATTGCCGGCAACACTACACTCCTTGCGACATCTTGCCTTCTCCGTCATGTGATGCATAATATACCAAAAGGCAAATTTATTTGCGCAAGATGAAATTGCTCTGACGAGGTGGCATCCCGCAGGGAGATGGATTGTGTTGCCGACCGTCTTGCTAAACGTAGATATTCTGGCCATGCCCTCACTGTAGCCAGGCGGGTGGCTCTGAATAAATCCAGATTCGACCTGATTTTCTCTGGCAATTCATATAAAAAATTCTGTAAACAAAGAAATTCGTCTGTGCCGGTTTTTGTTTTTGGCATCAGCTTAGAATATCATATTCTGCCAGATTGTCAGGAAACATCTATCTGTTTTAAACTATGATGATCAGTGGACTGGCATTATTAGTATAGCTCATCGTGCACCTACCTTGGCCCAAAGAGTAAGTCCATCTTTATTTTCTGATGTTAAACGGGGTCAACCCACATGGCTCAGATATAAGGCGAATTATAAATGTGGCCACCGGATCTGTACTTGTTGTAGATTTATTCAATCAGGTTCCAGGAGAGAATGGCGGAGCTCACCAATTGTATGCTGTCTGGAGGCAAATCAGGAACCCAGCCGAAGGTAATGACAAAAGAAAACTTCCAGTTTTAATCAGCACATAAATTTTAATTTTTTAATCCATAAAATCCGACATAGCCCACGTTAAAATGTATGTGCTGATGGAAGCTGGAAGTTTTCTTTTGTCATGTTCAAACAGGTTGCCATATTTTTTCCCTTGCCAACCAAAGATCTTTTGAATTGAAACAGTATATCAATTGCAATACCAACTTTATGGTATACTGTATCACATGCACACTGTGCCATCTCCAATATGTCGGCTGCACTACGAATTGTTTAAAAGTGAGAATTTGCAGGCATATTTCTCACATTCCTCATGCCCGGACCAGAAATGTCTCGGCAGTGAGTTCACATTATGCGGGTGTGAATAGAGGAGATACCACAGGTATGCAAGTACAAGTGCTTGAGAGAGTTAACCCTCCTGTTTGCAGCGGTGATCGTAAAAAGAAACGTCTAAACAGGGAATCCTATTGGATTTTCCACATGGAGTCCTTTACCCCAAGGGGATTAAATCACAGACATGATTTAATACTTCATTATTGACTCTTTTTATTTATTTTAATATGTTTTTAAGATGTATGTGAATATAACCAAATGTGGGTCTTGATTTCACATGAGGGTGTGACTTAGGTTGATTGTGACCACCTGATTTTTCTCAGTTGGCTACTACTTAGGCCTCATGCACATGAACGTGTGCACCCCGTGGCCGTATTGCGGGCCGCAAATTGCGGCCCGCAATGCTCGGGCACCGGCCGTGGGGCAGCCGCAGCGGATCGTGGACCCATTCACTTGAATGGGTCCGCGATCTGCCCATTCCGCCAAAAGATAGGACATGTTGTATCTTTTTGCGGGACGGAAGTACGGAACGGAACCCCGCGGAAGCACTCCGTAGTGCTTCTGTAGTGTTCCGTTCCGTCATTCCATTCCGCACCTCCGGATTTGCGGACCTATTGAAATGAATAGGTCCGCATCCGTGATGCGGAATGGCCACGGAATGGTGCCCGTGTATTGCGGATCCGCAAATGCGGTCCGCAATACGGGCACGGGGTGCACACGTTCGTATGCATGAGGCCTTAATTGTGGGTTGTTTAGTCTTTTCTTTGTCCTGAGTAAGGATCAGTATTATGTGATCCTAAACACGTAGACATGGACTTTCTTCTTCTTCTTGGTTTCTAATGCACTATTTTCAATAAAAGCTGCAATGTTCATTAGAAGCTGGAAAGTTTTCCATTTTTTTGTTGTGTCCTGCAAAGGTTGCTGATTTATCTGCTTGTGTACCTGACCTGACCTGTGATTGTGTTCCTGGACTCCGCTACCTGTTTGATCCCTGCCTGCTTGCCTTGTCTCTCTTGTTGCCGAGCCGGACTGTCTGACCTGTACCTGTGCCGCCTGCCCTGACCTATTGCTTGTTTGACTTCGCCTCTACCTCATCCTTTGCTCCTAGTTACAACTCTGCCTGCTGGCAACGTCTGTACCTCCTGGTCTGCCTGGAACAGCTGCATCGTGTGCCAATCCTCCTCAAGAGGTAGTGACCTGGTGTTTCTCTCGGGAAAGCCTAACCCCCACCACCAGGGGTACCGTGAAGAACAAGGGATTCACTTAGACAACGCCCTTAGAGGAGGTAGGACGCTTGGCACAGTGGGGTTCACACCCGCTGATTTGTGACATTCCATATCTACCTCATATTCTAGCTTGTGCAGGACAGTGACCATGCGAGTGTTCCATTGTTCCATTGTTAGTGTTAGGCGGCGCATTCGCAGACGTCATGGGGTGAGCTTCAGGGCACCTTCATTGCACATGCGCCTTTTCCATAATAGCATGTTTTACTATATATTGCCACGAATCATGTGACTATACCCTGATGTTTTGTGCACCATCTTTCTTATGGGAATTGGGAAACTATCACGATCGATATGCGCATGGTTATCATGTATTTGCTAGTTGAAGCAGGTATTGGGTATGTATTATGATAGACTGGCACGTGGTAATCACATGCATGCCAGTCGGGAAATAGGCGGGTGATATAAAGCCATGACTTGCCCTGAATCCACAGGCTGCATGTGAGACTATCTACTGGCTGCACCTGGAGCCATTGTGCTCATACTAATGAGTCCCCTTTATTAACCTAATCCTATTTTGATAGGAGAAACACGTCGGGACACCATTTGGGACATTGATTTTGATAGGTAGGGACTTTTATCATAGGCTAAGCCACTGACAAGTGGGGCACCCCTTTTGGGGCGATTACTCCGTTTCTAGACAGGGACAGCATATCAGGGTGAAAGTCCCATATTGCTATGCCTATTAGTGGTTGTATCTTCAATCAATCTTTCCTCAGTGAAGACGCCATACTTATGCACTACCTGATGGGATTGACCCTTGGAAGAAAACCGGCACAACATATGATGAGTGATCTGCTCCACTTATGTGTCTAGACCAAAAACCAGGAGTGACCACATTGTGGTAGCCGTTATTTTATAAGTTTGCCTTACAGCATGTCCCCTCTATTAGATGTAACAATACCTTATAACTAACACTATTTATCTATTGATTGTTCGTCTAGTGGGACTATTATTATCTTAAGTAGGGTACTTTCACACTAGCGTTATTAAGATCCGGCAGGCAGTTCTGGCAACGGAACTGCCTGCTGGATCCGTCAAACCATATGCAAACAGAAATCTTAGTGCTATACTAGATCCGTATCATCCGGAATAACGGATCTTTAATATTATTTTTTTTTTCAAAGATCAAAAGCAAAAATTGCTCCTACTATATGCTCCTACTACATTGCTCTGCATGCACAGACCCGAAAAACGGATCCGGCAACGTGGCATTTTCCAGAACACTTGGTACCGGATCTGGCATTAATACATCACTATGGAAATGAATGCCAAGTGCAGTAGTGTTCCGGGATTTTGGCCGGAAAAAATACCCCAGAATGCTGAGGTATTTTCTCCGGTCAAATACCGTACAAGGAACGGAACGGAAGACATCCTGATGCATACTCAACTGATTTCTTTCCATTAAGAATGCATTAGGACAAAACTGATGCGTTTTTTCCGGTATTGAGCACTTTACCATATTTCAATAACAGAAAAGAATAACACTAGTGTGAAAGTACCCTTACGCTAGTGTGAAAGTCCCTTAATAAGTATTAAAAGTTACTTTTTAAACAGTAGGCTTTTTTCTGTTCAGTAATAATTGTTAACCACTACCTACTAAATTACATTCAGATTTTCTTTAATATATGCTAAGAGGAGAGCTGCATTCTTGCTTGAGGCCTAAATGTTGCCCACTCAAGTGTAGACATTCATAAGTGTCAAAGTCAAGTGCTTTAAGTCTCTTTTGTGAACCTCCAAAAGTTTCCCAGTTTGCTCACTTACTGCAAAACAGGATTTCAAATTTTTTAAAACAGACTTCCTCTGCTCCAGTTAACATGGTAGATTATCACAGATGACAAAATACGAGTTTACTTGATAACTTTTCTGTATCTCCTCTTGTCTTTCACTACTGCAGCGTTGCCTCTTTCTCAGTTTATCATATTCTTTCATGCTTGATTCACTCAACGTATTTGACTTAAATGTGTCAAACTTCTCCTTGAGTTTCTTGAAATACAACTGTATGACTCTTGTGGTATATCACAGTACTAACATCTCTCGCTTTTTATCTATCTATCTATCTATCTATCTATCTATCTATCTATCTATCTATCTATCTATCTATCTTTATCTATATGTCACTATCTAGATCTCTCTCTCTCTCTGTGTATATATAGAGATACAGTAGATATATTTATGTTTCTATCTATCTATATCTATGTATATTGTATATAGCTCTTGTAAATGTTTTATTTATACAAAAGTTTAAATATTTAAAAAAATTAAAATTTAAGCATTTATACATGGACCTCTGTCAAGAGGGCTTAAATGCATTTTTTGTCCAACAACTATACCAGAGTAAGTTTACTGTTTGTAACAATCTGAGATTCAAAATGTAAGCTTTTTATAAATACCTTTCTGTACATAGTATTCATTCTGTATGATGTAGCGTAAATAGTTGTATTCCCCTTTATTAGCATTTTGGGTCAAGCCTTTATTAGTACATCGCAGAATAGAACTTTCAATATCGTTGAATGTCAAAAGGCCCTATTGTTAAGATCCAAATAAGAGGGGAGATATTTGCTCATATCTTTAGTCCCCTTTTTATTTATAGTCCTATTTGTATCTCAAACGTTTGGGCAACAGAGGTGTAAAATAAACAAACAAATTGTTTAACCATTTACCCCAAATTTTGATGAATTTGTTGCATTGTCCCAAAGTGGGCCATCTCTGTTTTTTAAATCTACAGATTTGGCACATATCAGTAAACCATTCTTTGATGGTGGGGCGGTTCCTCCTTTAACCAGAGCCTAAGAATCAACATTTTTAACGTGTTTAATAGGGATGGAAACCGTCTATCTCTCAGTATAAGGTTATCTTTATTGTGCAGGTTCAAAAATCTACTACTTTAGCGTTGTAGATCTCTTTGATTAGGTTTGAGAATTTTTGCCAAAGTATGTTCCTCTTGAGGCATTTTACCCAGATGTGTGTTAGTGTTCCTTCTGAGATTTTGCATCGCCAACACGTCTGGGTTTCTGGGTTCATTTTGTGGAGACGAACAGGGTCCTGTACCACATAGTTAGGAGTTTATAATGTAATTCTTGTAATTTGATGGCTGTCGCGTGTGGCACTGAATTATTAAAATTAGTCTGTTTCTCCTGCTAATTGGACATTTTGCCAAGCTCTTTACCCAAGCCCTCTACAGAGTTCACGCAGGAGAGTTCGGAGTATATTTTAGATATGCTGAGTCTAATAATAATATTATAATAATAATATTTATTTATATAGCACCACCATATTCCGCAGCGCTTTAAAAATTCTTATGGTTCATGTACAAAACAAAAGTAACTGGCTAATATACAACTGAAACACTAGGAGTCAGGGCCCTGCTCGCAAGAGCTTACAATCTATGAGGAATTGGGGGTGACACAAAACGTAGTTGATTGTGATAAGTAGGATTCGAGCCATTATTAAACTGACTGGAGTGGTGCCGGCCAATCTGCTTCGGGTTTGGGACTGCTTGAGGATTGAGTTTAGGCCAGAGGAGTTGGCGGGGGAGAGGTTTAATCGGGGAAAAGTTATTTTAGGTAGCTTAATTAGGTAGCTTGATAAGGCTACTTTCACACTCGCATTTTGGCTTTCCGTTTGTGAGATCTGTCTTGGGCTCTCACAAGCGATCCAAAACGGATCAGTTTGCCCTAATGCATTCTGATTGGAAAAGGATCCAATCAGAATGCATCATTTTGCCTCCGTTCAGTCACCATTCTGCTCTGGAGGCGGACACCAAAACGCTGCCTGCAGCATTTTGCTGTCCGCCTGACGAAGCGGAGCCAAACTGATCCGTCCCCATTGACTTACATTGTGTGTCAAGATGGATCCGTTTGGCTCCGCTTCAACAGGCGGACAGCAAAATGCTGCAGGCGTAATGGCTCGGTTTGAGGCGGATCCTTTTCAAAACATTTTGATCACTGAGCATGCTCAAGAGTTGTCCCCTCCCCAGCAGCCATATCAGCCATATTGGATCAAGTTGGCAAACAAACTGGTAAGTATAGAAAGTTTTGATGTCTATCTATCTATCTATCTATCTATCCATCTATCGTTCTTTCTTTATCTCTTTCTAACTACCTATCTATCAATCACTGGGGGGCTGATGGCATGGGGGGAGATAATGGCACTGGGGGAGGCTGAAGGCACTGAGAGGGGGGGGCTGATGGAACTGAGGGGGAAGCTGATGGCACTGGGGGCAGGGGCTGATGGCACAGGGAGAGCTGGTGGCATGGGGGGAGATTATGGCACTGAGGACTAATGGCATTGGGGGGTGATGGCACTGAGGACTGATAGCACAGGAGTCAGAAGAGATTTTATAAAGGTAAACTTATTTTTTTTATAAGTTCTTTTAGATTACTCGATTAATCGTTGGATTAATCGATAGATTACTTAATTACTAAAATAATCGATAGCTGCAGCCCTAATATATATATACAAATATAGATCGCTATATAACCTATTTTTTGCCCTGCCCCAGAATCAGACCTCTACTAGAGCCCAACAAAACCTCAGATAAGACCCACAATCAGACCTCTGCTCAGACCCTAATGTGAATGACCCCCATTCAGACCACATTTTAGAGCCCCATGCTCCATATCAGCCACCATGCCATATCATCCACACTCCCTTTTATGTTTTTCTACTTAAAAAAATAATTATATTAATGTTTTTCGCCTTGTTTTTTTTAGCAAAAATAAAAATAAAATAAGGATTTGTAAAGAGGAAAATCTGTGGCGGACAAGTGAAAGCTTCTGAACTTAAAAGTAAGTTCCTGAAATAAATAATGTGCATGCAACATCTCGCTCTCCCTTTACGAGCATGTTCATATTAAGTTTTTTTTTCAAAATTTGGTCCTGTATTATGTCTTGTACAGATGTCTTTTGAATCTGACCATAGAAGTCCATACCCAGAAGGCGCTGTAGAATTCAGCAGTCGGTAAGTATAGCAACACTTGGAGTTTGGAATACTGTTTGATTCATTGCATTAATCAGTATGTGCTTTATTATAGTCCTCTTCATCATCATCTTGTTCCGGCTCACCAAGGGGGCCTCTGCATCACCAAGGGAGGTGAACCGAGCACGGACCAGGGCCGGCAAGAAGTAAGTATATATATATTCACTGTAAAAAAATAAATAAACTATAATCAGATTTAACTTTTTTTTTTTGTGGGAACCTTCACCTAGAGCCACCAGGAAGGATCTCCCAGTCTCCTCCAGAGCTCGTGGGAGAGCCAGTGGCGATTGGGGACATGTAAGTATTGAAAACATAGTTATAATTTTGTATGTTTCTTTTTTGGACTTTTACAAAATTTAGTTTTTCTGTTTCTTCAAGGATTCCACAGTCTCCACCAGGGAAGATGAGGAGTTTGTTGTCCCCCCACATAGATAATGAACTCCTCATAGAACTGAAGGAGGCGCGTCCCGCCTAATGGGACCACACCGACCGCCACCATGCTGACTATCAACTGACCCAGTGGTTCTGGACAGAGATATGTTCTGAACTTTTTACTACCTGGGGGGATCTCACATATATTTTTTTTTGTTTTGTTAATATCTCTTTATTCATAAAAAATTTTTTTTATATTTTTGGTTAAATAAATAAAATTAATGTACTTCAGTGTGTGTGTGTTTTTATTTTCAGGTACAGACTATCAGCAACCTTAGCCACTACAGCTGCTGTGAAACTGGAACTCCCAGCAGAACACTACTTTGCGTTTATTAAAACGCCCATAGAAGTGAAAATACGTTTCTCTGAGTTTTATTTTCTGAACAGCTGTAGTGGCAAAAGTGGTTGAACCTTCAACATTACATGTTGCACAATCAATAACCGGCTTTCATATAGCTCCTTATTGATCGTATTCCCTCTGATTGGCACATGAACAAGCAAATGCTTGTGCCCTTTCACATGGGCCCTTGTGGGAGTGACTGTCCATGTAAATCAGCATCATCACGAATTAATTAACTACAGAGTGTAACCCTCTTCTTCTTACACCATCTGCGACACCTCCAGTTTTCGCACTCACTCGGTCACCAGCTCCTCCAGGCATAAACTCTAAGTGGACTCTAAGGGACGACACTCAGGTCTTCTGTGGTTTAAAGCTTTATTGAGGTGAAGTGCACTTGGCTGGAGCCTGTAATACAACAGGGAAACACTGCCACTTATCTGGTATACAGCCAGGTCACCAGCCCACCTCCTTCACAGTAAATGTCTGCACTCCAAATATATTATAAAACAGTGATCGTATAGTGGATTTTACATTGAACAAGTATATAAAGATAACAGCAACATACCTGTAATACAACAGGGAAACACTGCCACTTATCTGGTATACAGCCAGGTCACCAGCCCACCTATATCATAACAGGCAGTCATTATATTACATTCCCACATACATGTTACAGGATATAACAAAGCATACAGAAAAATGAACAAGAGAAAATCATTTACAAAGATATTGCAGCAGGGTGACCTGGAATACAGCATGTCTTACAGCCATTTTAGGAAGAGCACATGGCCTAGCATGTGCTGCGGGGCTTACAGGCTGCTAAAAACATACAGTCACCTCTTTACATTCTACAGAACTATTATGGGTATATATCATAACTTTTTACAATAGATAAATGAACTTTAGCTTTAGAGAACTTAGACAGAGATCCTACCTCCTTCACAGTAAATGTCTGCACTGAGGAGACCAAACCAAGTAGCAGAATACACAGGGGGCTTTCTGGAAGAGTCCACTGTAAAGACTCTGTCTGTTAAAACTTTCCTCAGTTATCTAATAGCACATTTGAAGAGGTTTATTTAGCATGTCCTAACTCTCTGTTAACAGCTTATGAATATATGGAACTATATTTAACAAGTGCTCATTGTTGCAGCTCCTGTATATTGGTATGACCCTATTGCAAACCTGCAGACTGGATATTTGGTGAAACTTCATGTGCTTCATATTGACTGTGCTACATTTTCCCCTCCTGAATTTCACCAAATATATAACACTAAACAGTACAATATAGCGTGATAGAAAACTCCAATGAGAACAAAATTGTATAATTCAGTTTGGACATTCTAAGGTATGTGAGCATATGTCTATACAGGATGACTGTTTCTTGGACTCTCTTTTGAAGGACCACTTAAGGACTACTTGGAGGGTTTGCGCTTCCCTCACGTAGTAAGTATTACAAAGTGCCTATCTACACGATGCTTAATGTAAGAAATATTACAGAATCCCCTTTGTTAAGACATACAACTTTGTGCTCCTCAACTCAGCACCTACATACTGCAAAACATGTTTTGTTTTTCTGTGATATCTACCTTAAATGTATACATTTATCTATTTAGTTATAAGGAACTACAGTACTACTACTTCTAGTAACTCTCCTTCTTCTAGGCACCTAGATATCTTGGTATTCACTGAGCAGATCAGTCTGTTTACTGGTCTAACAGTTCTTCCAACTCTTGTTTCAGTTCCCCTGTTTGAATCAGACTGGCTTGGATTGGTCTGCTTCTTCTCAGATGATGGTTTAGAATTCCAAGTTTGAGCAGTTTGACCCTCTGACAAAGATAATGTCTTGAATAAGTCACATTTATGACTGGTTTGTAACTATGGATTCAAGAGGGGCTCTTCCTTCTGGTTCTGGAGTCTTGCTCACTACACATCTCTTGCACTGTCTCACATAGTTTTTGATGTCTGCTTCCATGTGAATCCAAAAAAATCGTTCTCGGGCCAAAGAGATCGTTCTGTCCTGACCTTGATGTCCAGCGTCATCATGAATACCCTTTAGAACATTACTCCTAAGTGAATGAGGGACAACAAATTGATAAATTTTGCTTCCTGATCTATGTTTTGAAATCCTATAAAGAATTCCATTATTTAACTTCAATTTATCCCAGTGCTTCAACAACCGCAAAGTGTTTTGAGATTCAAAACGGCATTCTCTTCTGGATGGCCTTCTTCTCCTTTGAACAAAATATATAGCCCTTGCCAGTTCATCATCTTCATTTTGTTTCCTCTGAAGGTCTCCCAACGAAAATTTGGGGAGTGGGACAATTCCCTTCTGCAGCACGGCATTCACATGTTGTCCTAGCAGGACTGTATATGGTTTGGTAACATCTCCTGGTCGCAAATGATTTTCAAACATAGCTTTAACTTCATTGTTTGTAATTGAAACTCCCTGGTGGTTCACTGATAGCTTAAATGACTCCTGAATAGAGTCCTTCTCAACAGTTGTACACAACTTCAGTAAATCTTGGTATGGTTCGCTTCCTATCTTGCTGTTGATACTTTGTCTGAATATTCTGTGTTCCTGGCACATATTTTAAATCAAAGTTGTAAGGTGCAAGCTTGGCAACCCATCTTTGTTCACAAGCATCCAACTTTGGCTTGGTCATAATGTAGGTTAGAGGATTGTTGTCTGTCCACGCTGTGAATCTGTGTCCTTTTAACCAGTGGCTAAATTTGTCACAAACTGCCCATTTTAAAGCTAAGAATTCCAATCGATGAGCTGGATATCTTGACTGAGATTTTGTTAAAGTTTTACTGGCAAAAGAGATAGGCTGTACTTTCTTCCCACATTCCGATAGTTGACTGAGTACTGCTCCAAGTCCACCCATTGAGGCATCAGTAGAAAAAATAAAGGGCTTGTTAAAGTCTGGATGCTTCAATGTCACTGTCTTCTGAAAAGCATCCTTCAAATTTTTGAACGCATTCTGACATTCTTCATTCCAACTTTCCGGACTCAGCTTTCTTGTCATCGCCTGCTTTCGCTTGAAACGTTTTGACTTCCCTTTTCCTTGTATTGGCTCTGATGTTAGGTTGTACAGTGGTTTTGCTATTCTTGAAAATCCTGGTATGAAGTGAGAATAATAATTCGCCAATCCCAGAAATGATCTGACCTTCTTTACCGATGGTGTTTTGCCATCTTCTTCCATCAGGTCATTTGCAGCAACGCTTGTTATCGCTGATACCTTATCTGGATCTGTGGCAATCCCTTCTGGTCTTATGATATGGCCCAAAAACTTCACAGTGCTTCTTAAAAATTTGCATTTCTTTGGTGCTAACTTCAAATTGTATTCACGTAATCGGCTGAAGACCATCTGGATTCTCTCAAGAGCTTCTTGTTCATTCTTGCCGAACACCAGCAAATCATCCAGATAGCATAACAACCCCAGATAGTTTTGGTCACCAAAATTGACATCATCATTCGAGCAAAAGTTGCAGGACTGTTGCATAACCCTTGTGCCATACGGTTGTACTCAAATAGCCCAACAGGTGTGATACAAGCTGTGTACTTTTTATCATCCTCATGGATTGGAATGTTGTAAAAACCCGATGTTAAATCCATTGTACTGAACCAACAGTTTCCACTAAGGGATGCCAGAGCATCAGCCTGATTTGGTAAAGGATAGGCATCCTTAATTGTTCTTGCATTCAGCCATCGGAAATCTGTACAGATTCTGGGTTCTCCTGATGGTTTCCATGCCAACACAAGTGGTGATGCCCATTCACTGCTAGACTTACGAATAATTTGCTTTTCTTCCATTTCATTCAAAACTTCACGCATTTTCTGAAAGTGTGCCGGAGGGACTCTTCTATAAGGGAGACGAAAGGGTCTGTCGTCAGTTAGACGTATTCGATGACAAAAGCCCTCGGCTTCTCCACAATCCAGCCTTCCTCTAGAAAAGATCTGTTCATTAGAAACAATCAGCTCACCTAACTTTTGCTTCCAGTACTCTGACACTTCACATGAGTCTATATTCACTTCCTCTAATCCAAGATTTTTCAGCATTGTTCTTATATTTTTACATTCAGAATCATCTAATGTAGAATGCTTATTTTTCCTTTTAGTGCTATTAAGAGTATCTTCTTGTGCTGAGCATTGCTGGGATAGCAGTACTTCTTCTTTGCCACCAAGATCAAGATCTTCTAAAGCTATACAAGGGTGTACATCAGCTATTTTTGCATTTCTTCTAATTGTGATTTGCTTGTTGGTTGTATTAATCAATTTTACAGGGATCCATCTGTCGCCCCATAGTGGTGTGACTGTACGCCCTATCAGGACATTTCTTGGACATGTCTTGGATGTAGTGGGCTCCACAATAACTGTACTACCAACTGATAACGCTGCCTTCCTTTCAAGCTTTCCCCACACTAAATGCTCTTGAAATGGTTGCATAGTAATGCAGGAATTAAGCTTTACAGTTCCCACTTTCTCTGGGATCCTATCACCTCTCCATCGGGTCACATTGGCTAGTAAATTCATGAAAGAACTCGGCCTGGCTTCACTGCCCTCCTCAGGAGTAGCTAACATTGCCCAAAAACTCTCATCTTTCTTAAACTGGTGAGTAATATGCTTAATCACATTTGTTCCAATAATTATATCATCTACTTGTCCTGGTACTACTAACATTGGAACAATCATTTTACAGTCAAACATTTCTAGGTGTATGTCATAAACGGACTTTGGCTTTACTTTAATACCACCACAACCCACAAGTACAATATCATTTAGTATGGCAAAGCATGGTTTCAGCAATTTGGACTGTATAAGTTGCTGCTCAGTTTGCTCACTGATGCTACACACCATTGAGCCACTGTCAATCATAGCAGTTAACTTACACTTTTCTTGAACCGTAACAGTAGTATGGAACAAGTTGTCATAGGGAGCAATTTTCTGCAAGTGTTGAAATATCACCTGTGTTCCTTTTGGCCTTTCCTGAACACACTGATTATATAACACTTCCATATCTCCAAATTCATCAGTAGATGGGGTCTGGGAACATGGGCCTACACTATACCCCTCTAAGTGCAGGCTTTTTAGTTTAACTGTTGCGACCTTTTCATTGGACATGCTTGCCTCTGGTGGCCAGGTTGCCAGCAGAGGAAGCACAGGTTGTTCATCATACAATGCGCCTTGGTAGAGTGGTTACTGTTTTTACAGATGTGACAAGCAGTGGGCCTTTTTCCAGGAACTGAAAAACCTGCTGCTGGTGCCCCAGGATGTTGGCAAGTATATTGAACTGGTACAACCTTTTCAAGCAATGCAATTAATTTGTTAATATTCGAATCTTCTTCCCCTTACTGCATAAGGGGACTATGTTCTTTACCCTAGGTTCTGTAGGGGTTAAGTCTTCAGAAATTTCACATTTTTTGTTACAAGACTCTGGGTCATCTTATTCTCAGCCCTCAACCTTTTGTCTCTGTGGTAACTATCCATCATTTCCTGTACCTCACTGACTGTCCATCTCTCGGCAGGTTTACACCTAAGCATGCTTTGCAATTCTGATTCTGGACAGTGTCGGATAAACATCATTGCTACCTCATGTCCTGGGTCCTCCACACACTTTCCCCGCCCTTTTAGACATTCATTAGCAAGATCAATGACACGGTTTAAATGAATCCAGTAATCTAGGCTACTCTCACCAGGTTTAGGCAGTGTGGAATAAAAGTCTGCCAAGGGAGTCACGGTGGAGATAACTTCCCAAAATGTTGTTTCAGTATATTGTAAATAGCACTTGGGTCCTTCTTTATATCAATAGTTGGATTATTCCTCACCCCAATTTTCACTAGTTCTTTTGCACGGCCCATCAATTTATCCATTATCTCTTTACCACGCTCAACAGTTTGGTAACCTTTCTTATCAAGAAAAGACTGCATCATCTCCTCCCACTCATACACACTACACTTATCACTCTCATCTCCCCGAAATATTGGCGGTTCTTTTACATTTGCTTTCAGTGCAAAATTTAATTTAGCCCAATCCTGAGTTTGCTGGTAACTCTCTGGTGTGAAGGAATCCTGTTTGCTATTATGAGCTGACAGACCTTCTATTATAGAGTGGCTAATCTGCTGCCCAACCTCCCTTATTACATCTGACAGAACCTGCGAATTCTGAAATGTGTTCTGCATATCGCTGGATGTACGTCTATCATGGGAGTCAGTAACATGGCTCATGTTTTCTGCATATGTCCTGTTCTGGCCTGACACTTCTGGTACACCAGAATCATTAGATGCAAATAACTTAGACCTTGTAAATAAGCTCCCAGTCTGGTCTACCATTGTGGAAAAACCTGCATTAACATCATGTCTATCAGATGCATTCATATTCTGTGACTGTTTATACCATGGAGAACCCCTCCCTAGTACCAAAGGGGTGGAGTAGTAATGTCCTGGGGGAAGTCTGCGGTGTTCTGATATATTTTTCATTTTAGAAAGTTCCAGAAGAACACAGACTCTTAGTCAAACCTTTCAGGTACAGTCCGCTTATTACACGTGTCCACTTGTCTGGATCGCTGCTGATGACTTTAGGTATCTTCACTGGTCACTTTGAGCAGAATGATGAGATCCGAGTCACGGCACCAAATGTAACCCTCTTCTTCTTACACCATCTGCGACACCTCCAGCTTTCGCACTCACTCGGTCACCAGCTCCTCCAGGCATAAACTCTAAGTGGACTCTAAGGGACGACACTCAGGTCTTCTGTGGTTTAAAGCTTTATTGAGGTGGAGTGCACTTGGCTGGAGCCTGTAATACAACAGGGAAACACTGCCACTTATCTGGTATACAGCCAGGTCACCAGCCCACCTCCTTCACAGTAAATGTCTGCACTCCAAATATATTATAAAACAGTGATCGTATAGTGGATTTTACATTGAACAAGTATATAAAGATAACAGCAACATACCTGTAATACAACAGGGAAACACTGCCACTTATCTGGTATACAGTCAGGTCACCAGCCCACCTATATCATAACAGGCAGTCATTATATTACATTCCCACATACATGTTACAGGATATAACAAAGCATACAGAAAAATGAACAAGAGAAAATCATTTACAAAGATATTGCAGCAGGGTGACCTGGAATACAGCATGTCTTACAGCCATTTTAGGAAGAGCACATGGCCTAGCATGTGCTGTGGGGCTTACAGGCTGCTAAAAAACATACAGTCACCTCTTTACATTCTACAGAACTATTATGGGTATATATCATAACTTTTTACAATAGATAAATGAACTTTAGCTTTAGAGAACTTAGACAGAGATCCTACCTCCTTCACAGTAAATGTCTGCACTGAGGAGACCAAACCAAGTAGCAGAATACACAGGGGGCTTTCTGGAAGAGTCCACTGTAAAGACTCTGTCTGTTAAAACTTTCCTCAGTTATCTAATAGCACATTTGAAGAGGTTTATTTAGCATGTCCTGACTCTCTGTTAACAGCTTATGAATATATGGAACTATATTTAACAAGTGCTCATTGTTGCAGCTCCTGTATTTTGGTATGACCCTATTGCAAACCTGCAGACTGGATATTTGGTGAAACTTCATGTGCTTCATATTGACTGTGCTACAAGAGCACTACATTTTAATTTCACTCTTTAGTTAATGATTTCTAGATGACACTCTCACATAAACTGGCACAAGGGAAACACAAGTGACATGCTGCTGTTAAAGGTGTTGTCCGGGTTCAGAGATGAAGCCGGACCTATACAAAATTTCACCCGGGCAACCGCATGGATGTTAGCAACAGAGCATTTTTAAGCTCCAATGCTCTCCCTTACCCTGCACATCAGTGATGTAACCGGGCTCACTGATGGGCACAAGCCTCCGCTTGGCAGCGCTATGGAGAGCCCAGTACGTCACCCGATCTCCATAAAATGCCTTTGACCTGCGCGATTCAGCTCAGCTTAGTGGGGCAATCTGGGTAAAAAAATATGGGTTTGTCCGGGTTCAGCTCTGAACCCGGATAAACCCCTTTAACCACTTAAGGACCACAGGTTTATACCCCCCCTTAACGGTTTATATGCAACTTGGCACCCAAACGAATTTTACCTCCTTTTCTTCTCACAAATACAGCTTTCTTTTGGTGGTATTTGATTGCTGCTGAGATTTTTCGTTTTTCTGATATTAATAAAAAAAGACCGCAATTTTCAAAAAAAAAGTGTATTTTTAACTTTTTCTGGTAAAATTGTTCAAATATAATTACATTTCTATACAAGTTTGTGTCAGAATTTATTGTGCTACATGTCTTTGATAAAAAAATTCAATTAGTGTATATTTATTGGTTTGCGCAAAAGTTATAGCATTTACAAACTATGGTACAGAAAAGTGAATTTCCGCATTTTGAAGCAGCTCTGACTTGATCATGTTTCTTCAGGGTCTAGAATGCCAGAATAGTATAAATACCCCCCAAATGACACCATTTTAGAAAGAAGACACCCCAAAGTATTTGCGGAGAGGCATAGTGAGTTCATGTATGATTACATTTTTTTTCACAAGTTAGCAGAAAATGACACTTTCTGAGGAAAAAAAAATAAAGTTTTCATTTCTGCTAACTTCTGCTAAAAAAAAAAAAAAAATCTCCCACAGACTCACTATGCCCGTCCGTGAATACCTTGGGGTGTCTACTTTCCGAAATGGGGTTATTTGTGGGGTGTGTTTACTGTTCTGGCATTTTAGGCGGGGCTAAATTGTGAGCAACCCTGTAAAGCCTAAAGGTACTCGTTGGACTTTCAGCCCCTTTACGCACCTAGGCTGCAAAAAAGTGTCACACATGTGGTATTGCCGTACTCAGGAAAAGTAGGGCAATGTGTTTTGGGTATATTTTTACATATACCCATGCTGGGTGAGAGAAATATCTCTGTAAAGTGACAACTTTGTATACATTTTTTTAAAAAGTTGTTATTTACAGAGATACTTCTCACACCCAGCATGGGTATATGTAAAAATACACCCCAAAACACATTGCCCTACTTCTCCTGAGTACGGCAATACCACATGAGTGACACTTTTTTGCAGCCAAGATGCGCAAAGGGGCCCGAATTCCAATGAGTACCTTTAGGATTTCACAGGGCATTTTTATGCATTTGGATTCCAAACTACTTCTCACGGTTTAGGGCCCCTAAAATGCTAGGGCAGTATAAATACGCCACATTCTGTGAGGGGTATGGTGAGTTCATGTAAAATGTTATTTTTTGTCACAAGTTAGTGGAATATGAGACTTTGTAAGAAAAATCAATTTCCTCTAACTTGTGCCAAAAAAAAAATCATCTATGAACTCGCCATGCCCCTCACCGAATACCCTGGGGTGTCTTCTTTCTAAAATGGGGTTATTTGTGGGGTATTTATACTGCCCTGGCATTTTAGGGGCCCCTAAAGCGTCAGAAGTAGTTTGGAATCCAAATGCGTAAAAATGCCCTGTGAAATCCTAAAGGTACTCATTGGAATTCGGGCCCCTTTGTGCATCTTGGCTGCAAATAAGTGTCACTCATGTGGTATCGCCGTACTCAGGAGTCAGGAGAAGTAGGGCAATGTGGTTTGGGGTGTATTTTTACATATACCCATGACAACTTTTGACATTTTTTTATACAAAGTTGCCAATTTACAGAGATATTTCTCTCACTTGGCATGGGTATATGTAAAAATACACCCCAAAACACATTGCCCTACTTCTCCTGAGTCCGGCGATACCACATGTGTGACACTTTTTTGCAGCCTAGGCGCGCAAAGGGGCCCAAATTCCAATGAGTACTTTTAGGAGGGCATTTTTAGGCATTTGGATTCCAGACTTCTTCTCACGCTTTAGGGCCCCTAAAATGCCAGGGCAGTATAAATACCCCACATGTGACCCCATTTTGGAAAGAAGACACCCCAAGGTATTCATAGAAGATTTTTTTTTTGGCACAAGTTAGCGGAAAATGATTTTTTTAGTTTTTTCTCACAAAGTCTCCCTTTCCACTAACTTGTGACAAAAAGTTCAATCTTTCATGGACTCAATATGCCCCTCAGTGAATACCTTGGGGTGTCTTCTTTGCAAAATGGGGTCATTTGTGGGGTGTTTGTACTGCCCTGGCATTTGAGGGTCTCCTCAATCATTACATGTATGGCCAGCATTAGGAGTTTCTGCTATTCTCCTTATATTGAGCCGTATGGTATTATATTACCCGTATGGTAATGAGATTCTTTTTTTCTGTTTAGCCTTTTCTGAAAAATGAACGGCACAGATTTCTTCATTCGCATCGATCAATGTGGATGAAAAAATCTCTGCCAAAAAATGTGCAAAAAAAAAAAAAGAAAAGGGTAAAGGACATAGGAGTGCTTGCAAAGTAAGGCCCCATTCACACGTCCGCAAAAATGTCCCTATCTATTCCGCAATTCTGCGGAATAGATGCGGACCCATTCAGTGTGAATGGGGCCGGCGGTGATGTGGAGAGCACACTATGTGCTCTCTGCATCAGCATTTGCGGAACTTCCGGGTTTTGGCCCCGAAACATCCGGCCGCAGCTCTGCAAAAGATAGAGCATGTCCTATTCTTGTCCACAGCCTGCGGACAAGAATAGGAATCTCTATGGAGAGTGCCGGCATGGTGTGCTGCGGATCCGCAATTTGCGGGTCCGCAGCACACCACGGACGTGTGAATGGACCCTAAAGCTGCGATCACTAATAAAGATCCAAAAAGCTCAAAAGTGATCTTTATAGCGCCGGAGCGATTCTACTGTGTTTTCGCATCGATCAGAAAAAAAAAAAATTTCTGTCACTGAGGTGGGGCGGACTGAACGCAAGTGTGCGCACAAGATCAGGCCTGATCGGGCGAACATCTGACTGCAATCAGTCTTGATCACTCACATATAACTATATAGTACTAGTGCTGATTAGCGACAGCAATGACGCTAATCAGCGACTAATCAGTGACTGCGGACCCATTCATTTCTATGGGGACAGACTTTGTCCCGCTTGGATCCAGAATTGCGGGTCCGCACTTCCAGGTCCGCAAAAATATAGAACATGTCCTATTCTTGTCCGCAAGAAAAGGCATTTTCTATATAGTCTGGCAATGTGCGGACCTGCAAAATGCGGAAAGCACATTGCCGGTGTCCGTGTTTTGCGGATCCGCGGATCCGCAAAACACATATGGACATCTGAATGGGGCCTTACAGTGGGGTGATCAATGACATGGGGGTGATAGGGGATGATCAGGGAGTTAATATGGGGTGATCAGGGGTTAATAAGAGGTTAATAAGTGATGGTTGGTGTGTGGTGATTGGTGCACTTACATAGCTGCCTGTGTCCTCTGGTGGTCCCAAGCAAAAGGAACCACCAGAGGAGCAGGCAGCAGGTATATCAGATCCTGTTTACAAAACAGCGTCTGATATGCGATTTGGATGTGATTTATTGACATCTACGGCCTGCCAGCGAACGATCAGCACTGGCAGGCTGTAGAATAAGTTGTATATAATATATTCACGGCACTCTGTGGTTGTTGATGCAAGGTTATTTATTAATCAATTATGCAATTAGTGTACAGTTGGCCGACGTTAACTTTTTGGTCCCCTTGGACCTTGGTCACGGCCTGAAAATCACATAAATATACAAACTGAATGACTGAAGCCAATACATGGATAAACATGACATAATCATATACAAAATGTTTTTATGAAATAAATTGGCAAAATGTAAAAAAATGATGAATGAGCAAAAAGCCTAGCATATAAACAGCACGTTATAGCATAATAAATGGATATGCACAACTGACATTGTAGAGTCTCCAAGAAAATTAATGGAATTCAAAGGGGGTATGATGGTATGGTTTATCTAAGTAACTAAGGGCTCTTTCACACTAGCGTTGTTTCTTTCCGTCCTAGAGTTCCGTCCTCGGGGCTCTAGGACGGAAAGAAACTGATCAGGATAATCCTAATGCATCCTGAATGGAGAGAAATCCGTTCAGGATGCATCAGGATGTCATCCGTTCAGTATGTCAACGTTTTTTGGACGTTGACAAAAGCGCAACATGCTGTGGATTTGTCTCCGTCCAAAAAGCCGGAAGACATGCCGCAATGCCGGATCCGGAATTAATGCCCATTGAAGCGCATTATTCCGGATCCGGCATTAAGCTAAACGTCGATTCGGTTCATCGCCGGATCCGACGTTTAGCGCTGCGCATGCGCAGCAGCCGTTCCGATCGGGGCCCCAGTGTAAGCTGGGGCTCCGATCGGTTACCATGGCAGCCAGGACGCTACTGGAGTCCTGGCTCCCATGGTAAGTACAACGCAGCAGTGTACTTACCTGCGCTGCGGCCGCCGGGCGCTCCATTATGACATCACAGGTCCGGGCGGCGCATTGATCTATGCGCCGCCCGGACCTGTGACGTCATTAGGAGCGCCCGGCCGCCGCAGCGCAGGTAAGTACACCGCTGCTGAGTACCATGGCAGCCAGGACTCCAGTAGCGTCCTGGCTGCCATGGTAACAGTGAAAGCAAGTTGAAGACTGATCAGGAAACTGATCAGTCTTCAAATGCTCTCCGGCCACTTGCGTTCTTACGGATCCGGCGGGACGGAAGTGCCCGCCGGATCCTCAGAACGCAAGTGTGAAAGAGGCCTAAAATGTAAACATTAGAGTATAAGTTTGACCAGAAAAAATCGGAATATCATAGAAAACATAATTATGCTGATCAGTTATGAGACATATTGAAGGATGAAATCACTTACCTGAGAGAGATATGTGGCATGTATGGCGTTTGCAAGCGACATGTGGCGTGCACACCAGTTTAAATAGGATATGCGCGCTTCTGATAGGGCAAGCGATGACGTCATTCAAGGGGGCAGTCTCGGAGAGTCATGTGAGAATCACATGACGATCTGAGTCATCGATCATGTCACGCACATGCGCAGAAGATAAATCGAGGTCTAACAGGGCAAATTATGCCCTCAATGTAATATAACGATATAAATGCACAGGCACATGGATGACGTGTGGATGTGTGGTTATGTGCAATGTGAAAATCCAGACATACCAGGACACAGGATCAAATCATAACTTTCAAAGTTAAAGATGAATAGCGCAGTAGGATTAGAGATTTATAATGGAAATAGGTGGTATGATTAGAATGGATCAGGGTCCACAAGCAATACAGTGTCCTGATACACTATGTAGGTACTAATATCTCAATATATACATAGAGGTACAAACATGGTGTTATATTGTTATTAGATATGACAACAAACTGTTAGTCATGAGACATACACTATAATAGTCATTACATGGATATACCTGTAAATTAGAGGAAGTCACTTTGTCTGAAAAGAGATATTTGAAAAAAGCAATAAATATAAAGATTGCAAATATACAAAAAGCAATAATGAAAAGGGTATATCTCATAGTATGAGATCAAAATCTCGATTGAGGCCATTGGGATATATAGTGCGCAATTCATGAATTATTATTATTATTATTTATTTTTAGAGCGCCATTCATTCCATAGCGCTGTACATATCATAAGCGGTGCACATACATAATATAGGCAATCGCCTTAAGCATGAACGAGACAAGTTACAGACTGGTACAGAAGGAGAGAGGGCCCTGCCCGTGAGGGCTTACAATCTACATGGTATGGGGGATGGAGACAGTAGGCGAGGGTGAAGCTGGTCATGGCGGTATAGAGGCAGCGGTGTCACTGGTCGTAGGCTTGTCTGAAGAGGTGGGTTTTCAGGTTGCTTTTGAAGGATTCCACTGTAGGTGAGAGTCTGATATGTTGGGGTAGCGAGTTCCAGAGTTATAGGGGATGCACGGGAGAAATCCTGGAGGCGAGTGTGGGAAGAGGTGATAAGAGGAGAGGAGAGAAGGATGTCCTGTGAGGATCGAAGATTGCGTGTGGGGATGTATCGGGAAAGTAGCTCAGAGATGTAGGGAGGGGACCGGTTGTGGACGGCCTTGTATGTGTTGGTTAGTATTTTAAACTGAATTCGCTGGGCAATGGGGAACCAGTGCAGGGACTGGCTGAGGGGAGATGCACAGGAGTAACGGGGGGAGAGATGGATTAGTCGGGGAGCAGAGTTGAGGATAGATTGTAAGGGTGCAAGAGAGCCAGATGGAAGGCCACAGAGGAGAATGTTGCAGTAGTCTAGGCGGGAGATGATGAGGGAATGTACAAGCATTTTTGCCAATTCAAAGTTGAGGAAAGGGCGGATACGGGAGATGTTTTTGAGTTGGAAGCGGCAGGTGGTGGAAAGTGCTTGGATGTGTGGTCGGAAGGAGAGGGCAGAATCCAAGGTCACTCCAAGGCAGCGGACTTGGTTGACCGGGGACAGTGTGCAGTCATTGACTGTGATAGATAGGTCTGTTGGGGGGAGTGAGCAAGATGGAAGAAAGATGATGAATTCTGTTTTATCCATATTAAGTTTTAGAAAGCGAGAGGAGAAGAAGGAGGATATGTGAGATAGGCATTGTGGGATTCTGGATAGATTTGGTGGCGATGTCTGGACCAGAGAGGTAGATTTGTGTGTCATCAGCATATAAGTGATACTTAAAGCCATGGGACTCTATAAGCTGTCCCAGGCCGAAGGTGTAGATAGAGAAGAGCAGGGGTCCTAGGACGGAGCCTTGCGGAACACCAACAAAGAGGGAGTGAGGCGAGGAGGTGGTGTGAGAGTGGGAGATGCTAAATGTCCGGTCTGTGAGGTATGATGTGATCCAAGAGAGGGCCAGGTCAGTGATGCCAAGAGATGAGAGAGTTTGTAACAGAAGGGAGTGGTCGACAGTGTCAAAGGCAGAGGACAAGTCTTGGAGAAGGAGGACAGAGTAATGTTTTTTGGTTTTGGCAAGTAGTAGGTCATTGGTGACTTTGGTGAGGGCAGTCTCGGTTGAGTGATGGGGTCGGAAGCCAGATTGTAGCCGGTCAAAGAGGGAGCAGGAGGAGAGGTGAGAGGACAGTTCAGAATGGACATGTTGCTCAAGTAGCCTTGAGGCATATGGAAGAAGTGATATGGGGCGATAACTGGACAAAAAAGATGGGTCAAGTGAAGGCTTTTTGAGGATGGGTGTAATGGTAGCATGTTTAAAAGCAGAAGGGAAGAGATCAGAGGTTAGTGATAGGTTGAAGAGATGAGTTAGGGCTGGGATAAACACTGTGCTGAGGTTAGGGGTGAGGTGGGATGGGATTGGGTCAAGTGCACAGGTGGTGAGATGGGATGGTAGAGTGGAGAGTTTTTCTTCTGTAATAGCGGAGAAGCTGGTTTTGGATGAAGAGGACGGAGCAGCTGTGTGGAGGGTCTGTGGAGACTGTGTGTTGAAGCTTTCTCTGATGTTGACTATCTTTTGTTTAAAGAATGTGGCGAAATCCTCAGCCGAGATGAGAGGAGAGGGTGGGGGCGCTGGTGGACGGAGAAGAGAATTAAAGGTGTTAAAAAGTTGTTTTGGGTTGTGGGATAGGGAAGATATGAGAGATGAGAAGTAGGCCTGTTTTGCATCAGCAAGTGAGGATTTGAAAATGAGGAGGGATTGCTTGTAAGCGGTGAATTCATCTTTAGAATGGGATTTCTTCCATCGCCGCTCTGCAGCCCTGGAAGCTTGTCTGAGATTTTTGGTCAGGTCGGTATGCCAGGGTTGTCTGTTGATTTTTCTGGTTTTGTTGTGTGTGAGGGGGGCAATAGTGTCCAGAGTTGCACTTATTGTGGTGTTATATAGGGTGGTGGCAGTATCTGGGTCTTGGAGGGAAAAAATTGAAGAGAGCAGCAGAAGAGAGTTGGAGAGCAAGCGAAAGTCAAGATGTTTAAGGTTCCTGCGGGGGTGTGCTAGTGTATGGGTAAGGGGCGCAGCAGCAGAGACGAGTGAAGAGAAGGTGAGTAGGTTGTGGTCGGATAGGGGGAGAGGCGAATTAGAAAGGTTAGATAGGGAGCAGAGGCGGGTAAAGATAAGATCCAGAGTGTGACCATCTCTGTGTGTGGGAGCGGAAGACCACTGTGAGAGGCCGAAGGAGGAAGAGAGTGATAGGAGTTTAGAGGCGGCTGAGTGGGAGGTGTCAATGGGGATGTTGAAGTCACCCATGATGATAGTGGGGATGTCAGCAGAAAGAAAGTGTAGGAGCCAGGTGTTAAAATGGCCAAGAAAGATGGTGGCTGGGCCTGGGGGGCGGTAAATAACAGCTACTTGGAAGTTGGAGGGAGAGTAGATGCAAACAGAGTGTACTTCAAATGAAGTGGGTGCAATGGAGGGCGGCAGTGGAGTTGGGCTGTAGGAGCAGGTATCTGATAGGAGAAGACCAACTCCTCCACCATGTTTGCTGCCAGGGCGGGGGGTGTGAGTGAAATGAAATCCACTGTACGAGAGTGCAGCAGGGGAGGAGGTGTCGGAGGGTGTCAGCCATGTTTCTGTGAGACCCAGAAAGGAAAGTTTTAGAGAGATAAAGAGATCATGAATGTAGGACAGTTTGTTACAGACAGAGCGAGCATTCCATAATGCTCCATCAAGAGGAACCAAAGGAGCAGGGGTCAGAGGAATGGTTATTAGGTTTAAGGGGTTGCAGAAATTTGTGGAATGAGATTTGTAGTAGGAGGTAGAGGTGATAGTGGGGATTTGCTGAGGAGGGCCTGGATTTGGTGAGATATCACCAGCAATAAGGAGAAGCAGAGAAAGTGTTAGTAGGTGAGAAAAAGAAAGGGCAGGAGGTATCTGTGTGTGTTTGGGAAGGAAGTGTTTTACATTGCCAAACAAGTTTGTGCAATCAGTCAGATGAGAAGGTAAGATGGAGGGAGATATGAATAGTTCCTTGCTGGGAGAATGGATGTGGGGGTATTTTAGGAGGTTTAGGAAAAGTGGGAAGAGTAAAATGAAAGAGTGAAACATTGTTTACATTAACTTTTTTGTAGTTACCTTTGGGTCCATTCTGGTTAAATTCTGGTATAATTCGGTCTCAGCACTTAGAATGTTGCACTTTGAAGATGTTGCATGTTAGAATGACCGTGGTCTGGAATGACCTAACAACTTAGATGTATACCACTCAGTGTTCAATCAGGTGTGAACAAGAGGGGAGGGGGCTACTTATGGCCTAATCAAGGGAGGACCAGATACAGAAATAGTCAATGTAAACAAATACTCAATAAATCCAGCAGGGAAAGAGACATTAATGCTTCAGAGTAGACATACCAAGCAATGTGAAGGAAACAGGAGGGGTGTGGACGATATCAGACTCTGGGAAAGCTGGATGTAGCAGTTAGCTTCAGAGTAGACATACCTGGAGAGGAGAGAATTGGGTGATGGTCAGTAGGCAGTGATGACAAGGTGGATTCCATATCCATAATATTAAATTTTGGTATAATTCGGTCTCAGCACTTAGAATGTTGCACTTTGAAGATGTTGCATTTTGGAATGACCGAATCCAATAGGACTCGTGCTGTTTTAAAAGGTGTATCCGATTGCCACCTCTACGTAAAATAGGAACATTATCAATGATCTGAGATTTTAATTGGTTAATTTGGTGTTTAGCCTGAATAAAATGTTGTGGAATCGGGAGTTCAGATTTGCCACAGCGAATATCCGATTTATGCTGACTGATGCGGTCTCGCACACATTGGGACGTCTCACCAACGTATCACTTAATGAGATACACTACGTGTGTGGTAAAACATGTATAATAGCCCTTGATAGAATACACCTTACCAGACAGGGGATGGGTAAATGTGTTACCTTTCGTGACATTTGTGCACTGAGCACAGTTAAGACATGGGAACGTACCATGTTTAGTCAGCAATAATGTGCTTTGTGTAAGTCGTTTTGTTTGTGGGCCTATGTCAGCTTTCACGAGTACATCTCTCAGATTTTTTGATCTCTTGTAGCATAATCTAGGTGACTGTGCAAATTCTTTGATTTCAGAATGAAACCTGTGTAGGAGAAACCAGTGTTTTTTGATGATGTGCTGAAGTTTCACTACAAGTGGATGATAAGTCGTTACAAAAGGAATTCGCTTAACAGTGGATCTAATGGTAGAGGAGGCTCCCTGTGAGGCTCTCTTGTTGTAATCTAAGTAATTGATCAGGATAACCACGGGCACTGAATTTATGAGACATTTCTTGTAGACGTTGTTGTTTTAAAGCAGGATCACTCACTATGTGGGTAACCCTAGAGAATTGTGATCTAGGTAGTGAGTTTTTTGTACTTTCGGATGGTTACTAGAGTATAAAAGTAACGTATTTTTGTCTGTCGGTTTGGTATATAGGTCAATTGATAGAATGCCATCCATGTCCTTCTTGACAATAGTGTCCAAAAAGGAAATGGAGGTTTCATCAATGTGAATAGTGAATTTGATGTCAGGATCAGCTCTATTCAGGTCAAGGAAAAAGGAATTAAGTGAGTCACGTAAACCAGACCATATACAAAAGATATCGTCGATATAGCGATACCACATTAGTATCGACTTTACAAATAATGGATTCTGGTAAACGTGATCATCCTCGAATCTAGCCATGAATAGATTTGCGTAAGGGGGCGCCACATTGGCCCCCATCGCGTTTCCTTTCTTTTGAGTATAAAACTCATCACCGAACATAAAATAATTGTTACATAGAACTAGTTGTAATGGGTCCAGACAGAAGTTCTTCTGAACCTCACTTAGGGTGGTAGTGTTGAGGTAGACAGATGTGGCCTGTATGCCTTTGGAATGAGTGATGGAAGTGTACAAACTTGTAACGTCTAGTGTTAGCAATGAATGTGATGGAATTTGATGTAACTCACTTATGATCGAAAGAAAATGTTTTGTATCCCTCAAATATGATTTAGTAGTCTGTACTAGGGGAGTGAGGATCTTTTCAAGGTATATAGAGAGTGGAGTGAATATTGAATCCGATGCAGAGACAATAGGACGGCCAGGTGGTCTATTTAGGCTTTTATGAATTTTGGGCAAAATATACAGAACCGGTGTGACTGGATGTATGTTGTATAGATATTGATATGTAATTGAATCAATGACCCCAATCGTTAGATAATGATCAAGAACTGACATAATATTTTTCTGTATCTTAAACAGTGGATTACAAGGAGACAGTTCATAGGTATCACGGTCACTGAGTTGTCTACGGATCTCTTCCACATAATCAGCTGTATTCATAACAACGATGGCACCCCCCTTGTCAGCAGGCTTTATGGTTATTGTTTTATCACTTTTCAGGGTATTAAGTGCCATGGTTTCTATGTTAGAGAGATTAACATTGTGTGGAAGGAAAACCACTGATTTTGTAGTGATTCATCTTGTCTTGTAATTCCTTGTCCACCAAATCAATAAAGGCTTCAACGCCATGTTTGGTTTTTGGAGGTTGAAAGTTACACTTGGACCTAAGACCCAAACTGGAGATGGACAAGGGATTAGAGGAAGAGATAGTGGAACCAGTATCTAATGCATCCCTAGAAAAATTTACTTTGAGTCGCAAAGTTCTATAAAATCTATTCACATCCTGATCAAACATAAAGTGGTTAAAGGGAGTCTGTCACCACATTTGAGCATATTTGACTGATCAAACAGCCTTATATGTGCCACGCAGAACTTAAAAACGGTACCTTTGTTGTATCTAATGGAGTTTTCTTTCAGCCAAAAATGAACTTTGAAGATTATGTAAATGCACCCTCTCAAGTGCCTAGGGCGGCGTCTCAATCTTCTGAGCCCCAGGCAGCACCTCCTCCCCGGCCAGGAGCGGGCATCGCTTAGCCGGCGCATGCGCAGTAGGTATTGCGATGCACTGCCAGGAGCGGGCATCGCATTGCGCATGCGCCCGCTATGAATTTGACCGCGCAGCCGCAGTGGAAAAGGAGAGAGGAGGAGAGTAAACGGGCGGGCAGAGGCACACGGAGGGTTATGAGCCGGGGAGGAGGTGCTGCCTAGGGCTCGGAAGATTGAGATGCCGCCCTGGGCACTTGAGAGGGCGCATTTACATAATCTTCAAAGTTCAATTTTGGCTGAAAGAAAACTCCATTACATACAACAAAGGTACCGTTTTTAAGTTCTGTGTGGCACATATAACGCTATTTGATCAGTCAAATATGCTCAAATGTGGTGACAGACTCCCTTTAACCACTTTATGTTTGATCAGGATGTGAATAGATTTTATAGAACTTTGCGACTCAAAGTACATTTTTCTAGGGATGCATTAGATACTGGTTCCACTATCTCTTCCTCTAATCCAGCGTTTCTCAAATAGTGAGGCAGGCCCCCATGGGGGGCGCGAGGCTCCGTAAAGGGGGGCTCCAGGTGACAGGAGATGAACGCTTCCACTGTGGAAGCATTCATCTCCATAGTGATCTGTATCGCCGTCCTCTGGACAGCGATACAGATCGCTGTGCTGTGCGGCAGTGGAGGGAGAGGCGTCTCCCTCCCCTGCTCCTTTGATAGGCTGTGGGACTTGTGCCGGCAGCCTATCAGAGCGGTTCAGGCAGAGTGCACAACGGGACACAGGCCGGAAGAGGCCTGCTTCCAGGGAGGTAAGTATTGGGTAGGTGGGGGGACCCTGGACCATGGACCCTATTGGGGGAGCCTGCACATGATTTGGGGGGAGGGGGGAAGCCTGGACCCTGCACATGATTTGGGGGAGGGGGAAGCCTGGACCCTGCACATGATTTGGGGGAGGGGTTAATGTAGCCTGCACATGATTGGGGAGGGGGTTAATGTAGCCTGCACATGATTGGGGAGGGGGTTAATGGAGCCTGCATATGATTGGGGGGTTAATGGAGCCTGCACATGATTTGGGGGGGGGGTTAATGGAGCCTGCACATGAATAGGGGGGGGGGGGGTTAATGGAGCCTGCACATGATTTGGGGGTGAGGGGGGGTTAATAGAGCCTGCAAATGATTTGGGGGGGTTAATGGAGCCTGCACATGATTTGGGGGGGGGAGGGGGGTTAATGGTCCTCACCTGTGGGGAGATTGGTGTACTTATAACAATTTTATAGAGAAATGATACTATTTACAGTCGTGCGGGGGGCGCAAAATGTTTTCTTCTTCCTAGGGGGGGCATGACAGAAAATAATTGAGAAGCACTGCTCTAATCCCTTGTCCATCTCCAGTTTGGGTCTTAGGTCCAAGAGTAACTTTCAACCTCCAAAAACCAAACATGGCGTTGAAGCCTTTATTGATTTGGTGGACAAGGAATTACAAGACAAGATGAATCACTACAAAATCAGTGGTTTTCCTTCCACACATAATCTCTCTAACATAGAAACCATGGCACTTAATACCCTGAAAAGTGATAAAACAATAACCATAAAGCCTGCTGACAAGGGGGGTGCCATCGTTGTTATGAATACAGCTGATTATGTGGAAGAGATCCGTAGACAACTCAGTGACCGTGATACCTATGAACTGTCTCCTTGTAATCCACTGTTTAAGATACAGAAAAATATTATGTCAGTTCTTGATCATTATCTAACGATTGGGGTCATTGATTCAATTACATATCAATATCTATACAACATACATCCAGTCACACCGGTTCTGTACATTTTGCCCAAAATTCATAAAAGCCTAAATAGACCACCCGGCCGTCCTACTGTCTCTGCATCGGCTTCAATATTCACTCCACTCTCTATATACCTTGAAAAGATCCTCACTCCCCTAGTACAGACTACTAAATCATATTTGAGGCATACAAAACATCTTCTTTCGATCATAAGTGAGTTACATCAAATTCCATCACATTCATTGCTGATAACACTAGACGTTACAAGTTTGTACACTTCCATCACTCATTCTAAAGGCATACAGGCCACATCCTTCTACCTCAACACTACTACCCTAAGTGAGGTTCAGAAGAACTTCTGTCTGGACCTATTACAACTAGTTCTGTATATTTTGCCCAAAATTCATAAAAGCCTAAATAGACCACCTGGCCGTCCTATTGTCTCTGCATCGGATTCAATATTCACTCCACTCTCTATATACCTTGAAAAGATCCTCACTCCCCTAGTACAGACTACTAAATCATATTTGAGGGATACAAAACATTTTCTTTCGATCATAAGTGAGTTACATCAAATTCCATCACATTCATTGCTAACACTAGACGTTACAAGTTTGTACACTTCCATCACTCATTCCAAAGGCATACAGGCCACATCCGTCTACCTCAACACTACCACCCTAAGTGAGGTTCAGAAGAACTTCTGTCTGGACCCATTACAACTAGTTCTATGTAACAATTATTTTATGTTCGGTGATGAGTTTTATACTCAAAAGAAGGGAACCGCGATGGGGGCCAATGTGGCGCCCCCTTACGCGAATCTATTCATGGCTAGATTCGAGGATGATCACGTTTACCAGAATCCATTATTTGTAAAGTCGATACTAATGTGGTATCGCTATATCGACGATATCTTTTGTATATGGTCTGGTTCACGTGACTCACTTAATTCCTTTTTTCTTGACCTGAATAGAGCTGATCCCGACATCAAATTCACTATTTACATTGATGAAACCTCCATTTCCTTTTTGGACACTATTGTCCAGAAGGACGGATGGCATTCTATCAACTGACCTGTATACCAAACCGACAGACATAAATACGTTACTTTTATACTCTAGTAACCATCCGAAAAGTACAAAAAACTCACTACCTAGATCACAATTCTCTAGGGTTACCCGCATAGTGAGTGATCCTGCTTTAAAACAACAACGTCTACAATAAACGTCTCATAAATTCAGTGCCCGTGGTTATCCTGATCAATTACTTAGATTACATCAAGAGAGAGCCTCACAGGGACCCTCCTCTACCACTAGATCCACTGTTAAGCGAATTCCTTTTGTAACAACTTATCATCCACTTGCAGTGAAACTTCAGCACATCATCAAAAAATACTGGTTTCTCCTACACAGGTTTCATCCTGAAATCAAAGAATTTGCACAGTCACCTAGATTATGCTACAAGAGATCAAAAAATCTGAGAGATGTACTCGTGAAAGCTGACATAGGCCCACAAACAAAACGACTTACACAAAGCACATTATCGCTGACTAAACATGGTACGTTCCCATGTCTTAACTGTGCTCAGTGCACAAATGTCACGAAAGGTAACACATTTACCCATCCTCTGTCTGGTAAGGTGTATTCTATCAAGGGCTATTATACATGTTTTACCACACACGTAGTGTATCTCATTAAGTGATACGTTGGTGAGACGTCCCAATGTGTGCGAGACCGCATCAGTCAGCATAAATCGAATATTCGCTGTGGCAAATCTAAACTCCCGATTACATAACATTTTATTCAGGCTAAACACCAAATTAACCAATTAAAATTATCATTGATAACGTTCCTCTTTTACGTAGAGGTGGCAATCGGATACACCTTTTAAAACAGAGCGAGTCCTATTGGATTCATGAATTGCGCACTATATATCCCAATGGCCTCAATCGAGATTTTGATCTCATACTATGAGATATACCCTTTTCATTATTGCTTTTTCATTATTGCTTTTTGTATATTTGCAGTCTTTATATTTATTGCTTTTTTCAAATATCTCTTTTCAGACAAAGTAACTTCCTCTAATTTACAGGTATATCCATGTGATGACTAATATAGTGTATGTCTCAGGACTAACAGTTTCTTGTCATATCTAATAACAATATAACACCATGTTTGTACCTCTATGTATATAATGTGGGGAATTGCTCTGGTAGACAGGCTTGCGGACGCAGTATAGAGGCAAGGTACACAGTTCTCTGGGTAAAGCAGAAGTGTTTTATTCACACTCGGCAAAACAGAAACAGTCTTTAGTGCTTGTTCACACAAGGCAAAACAGAAACAGTCTTTAGTGCTTGTTCACACAAGGCAAAACACCCGGCAAAAACATAAGTCCCACAGCAAGGTCACCTGAGTGGTCGGTGTTAGTTCACACCGGGCAGTTAGGTCGGCCACGCAAAGTTTCCACCAGCGGCTTCCAGGTAGACTGCACGCCTGTTTGCAGACTCTTGCTCTCAGCCCTGAGAGCTCCACAGCCACACCAGCAGCTTCCAGGATAATCACCTCCCACCTGCTGAGGTGGCTGCCTTTTAAAGGCCCGGAAAAAGTCCGGCCTGGACCGTGGGGAATAGTCTCCCACCCAGCACTTGACTATTCCCAATAAGAGCCGGCCCGGATCGGCTTTGTAGCCATACTAAATATCAATGTGTCAAGCAGCACTAGCTGCTGCTGACACAAAAAATCCGGCTCTTATCTCACCGAGGCCAGGAACCTCGGTGACACGTACCTTCCGTCGATGGCGGAACCTTGCGCCCTCTTACATACCCCCCTTTGTTCAACCCTGAGGGGTGAACACACATGAGACAGTGGACGCGGGACAGGGCATCCGCGTTACCCTGCAAGCGGCCTGCCCGGTGTTCTACTGAGAACTTGAAGTTCTGTAAGGACAGGAACCACCTGGTGACCCGAGCATTCCTCTCCTTGGCCTGGCTCATCCACTTGAGAGGGAATGGTCGGTCACCAGACGGAACTTCCTCCCTAACAAGTAATAGCGGAGAGACTCGAGTGCCCACTTGATAGCCAGGCACTCCCTCTCCACTATACTATACCTGGTCTCGGCTGGGTTGAGCTTACGGCTCAGGAAGACAACGGGATGTTCTTCGCCGTTGACTTCCTGAGACAGTACAGCGCCGAGGCCTACCTCCGAGGCATCCGTCTGTACTATGAACTCCCTGTTGAAGTCGGGTGTCACCAAAACCGGGGACCCACACAGGGCCGACTTCAATGCAGAGAAAGCCTCTTCTGCCTTCTCACTCCAGTGAACCTTTCCGGACTTCCGTCCCTTCAACAGGTCTGTCAATGGTGCTGCTATCGTGGCAAAGTGGGGCACAAACCTCATGTAGTACCCTACAATCCCCAGGAACGATTTTACCTGCCTGGTGGTGACCGGTCGGGGCCAATTACGTATTGCCTCTATCTTATTTACCTGAGGTTTGATGACTCCCGCCCAATGACATACCCCAGATACTTGGTCTCTTCTAACCCAATGGCACACTTTTTTGGATTAGCGGTTAGTCCAGCTTTTCTAAGGGCATCCACTACCGCCTGTACTTTGGGCAAATGGCTTTCCCAGTCGGTGCTGTGGATGACTACATCATCTAAGTAGGCCGAGGCGTACCGGCGATGAGGTCGCAGCACAATGTCCATTAACCTTTGGAAAGTGGCAGGGGCGCCATGCAGGCCAAAGGGTAATACCTTGTAATGATACAGGCCCTGCGGGTAACAAAAGCAGTTTTTCCTTGGCCGACTCCGTTAAGGGTACCTGCCAGTACCCTTTAGTGAGGTCTAGCACAGAAAAATAACGGGCTTGCCCTAAATTCTCAACAAGCTCGTCTACCCGGGGCATGGGATACGCATCAAACTTGGACACTTCATTTAACTTGCGAAAATCGTTGCAGAACCATAGCGTCCCATCTGGCTTAGGTATTAGGACTATGGGACTTGCCCATTCACTTTTCGACTCCTCAATGACATCAAGCTTCAACATTAATTGCACTTCCTCCGCGATGGCCCGTCGCCGAGCCTCGGGTACCCGGTATGGTTTTAACCGGATCTTGGCCTGAGGCTCCGTGGCGATATCATGTTGGATGAGGGAAGTGCGGCCAGGAGGTCGAGAACACATCCGTGTTCCGACTGATGAACTCCCTTACCTCCTGAACTTGTTTGGAAGACAGGCTGTCTGCAATTTTACCGTGGTTACTGCGTCACAGGCCTCAAACTGTGGGGCTGGACCCTTTTCACCTAGAAGCCCTGGACGGGGGCTGTTGTCGGACGAGTCCCTATCTTTCCACGGCTTTAGTAAATTCACATGGTACACCTGCTCCGGCTTGCGCCGCCTGGCTGGTGTACTTTGTAATTACTTCCCCTACCTTCTCGATCACCTCATAGGGCCCCTGCCACCTAGCTAGGAACTTGCTGTCAAGGGTAGGTACCAGAACCAAAACCCGATCTCCCGGATTGAAATCCCGTACCCGAGCCTGACGATTATACACCCTACTCTGAGCTTGTTGCGCTGCCTCCATATGCTCCCGGACCAGCGGCAACACCCTTTCCATCCGTTCCTGCATCTGGGTGACATACTCAATGACACTTTTGTGGGGGACGGGTTGTTGTTCCCACGCTTCCTTGGCAATGTCTAACAGGCCCCGAGGGTGTCTGCCATAAAGCAGTTCGAAGGGCGAGAACCCAGTAGAGGCCTGGGGCACCTCTCGCACTGCGAACATGAGATAGGGCAGAAGCAGGTCCCAGTCCTTCCCATCTCTAGACACCACCCTTTTTAACATATTTTTAACGTTTGGTTAAACCTTTCGACGAGACCATCCGTTTGCGGATGGTAAACGGACGTCCACAACTGTTTTATACGCAGCAATTTACACAGTTCCCTCATAACCTTGGACATAAAAGGGGTCCCTTGGTCTGTCAGAACCTCCTTAGGCAGGCCCACCCGGAAAACATTTCCATTAACTCCTTAGCTATGAGCTTAGCTGATGTATGTCGCAGGGGCACCGCCTACGGATACCGAGTGGCGTAATCGAGAACGACCAGAATGTGTTGGTGGCCCCTAGCGGACTTCGGTATGGGCCCTATTAGATCCATAGCGATTCGCTCAAACGGTACCTCTATGATTGGTAGAGGTACCAGAGGACTACGGAAATGTGGCTGGGGGCTATTTACCTGACAGGTTGGACAGGACTTACAATAATTTTCTACCTCTTTGAAAACACTGGGCCAATAAAACCGCTGCAGTATGCGGTCCTGGGTTTTCTGCCATCCCAAGTGTCCCCCAAGAACATGTTGGTGGGCAAGCTCCATAACGAGCTTGCGGTGCGCCGTGGGCACCACCAACTGTTCAATATTCTCACCCGGATTTGGTTCACCCGATACAACATTTCCTGGTGAACAACAAAGCGGGGAAGCATTAACTCCGCCCCAGGTTTTTGGGGTTTACCATCAATTACCACAACGTTCTCCCAGGCCCTGGCTAGGGTTTGGTCCCGGTGTTGTGCGGTCCCAAAATTTTCTCCGGAGGCGTTGAGGTCTGCCAATTCCGGTCCCGGTGGCAAGCCCTCCACGTCTCCCACCATTACACTTAGTGGGGTTGTCTCCCCCTCTATCACGGAAGTAGTGGTCACCCCTACTGCTGGTGTCTCTGCTTCGGGGTCCTCAGGTTCGGGACCCGGACATTTTTCTTCCCCACAAGTAGGCAACCCGTTCCTCCACAAAGACCAGAACAGGGAAAGTCCCTCCCCAATATTGCGGCATAAGGGAGCCGCCTCCCCACTCCCACGACATGTGGCACCTCTTTCCCACCCACCGTCAGGGTAACCTTAGTAGTGGGATACTCCGGCGATCCCCATGTATACAGACAATGGTAAGGGTTCGCCCTTCTGGGAGTTTTTCTGTTACCAACGACTCATGGACCAGAGTTACCAGGCTCCCAGAGTCCAGCAGGGCCTGCACGGAGTGTCCATTAACCATGATGTCACACATCGGAGGGGTGTCCGCGGCCAGCAGGGGGTCAGCTATATACACTGGTTGGGCAAAAGAGAGGACCGGCGAGCGAACCCGCAGTCCATGGGTTCAGATGCCCTAGGGCAGTTGGCGGCCACATGTCCCCAGTCCTGACAATGCCAACACCTGACCCCCGCAGCCTCCCTCCTCCCCAGGGTATTCCTCCCACGGACTGGAGATACACTCCCCTCCTTATGAGGTAGGATCCCTTTTCCAGGATCCCGGGTTGGCAACTGGGGCTGACGTGACTTCGGTAGTACAGCAGAGTCCTTCAACAAATCCTGAGTGGCCATATACCTCTCCACCAGGCTAACCAGTTGTTCCAGGTTGCCTGGATCGCCTTGTCCCACCCAGCGCTGTATGGCTCTCGGGAGGGTACGCACAAACCTGTCGACCACGACCCTTTCAACCATCTGAGAAGGGCTCAACAGTTCAGGCTGGAGCCATTTTTTTACTAGGTGAAGTAAGTCATAGGCTTGTGACCGGACGGGTCGGGACTCGGAAAACACCCACTGACACACTGTGCGCTCGCACATAGGTGTTTACTCCCAACCTGGCCAACACCTCACCTTTTAGCCTCTCATAGTCCTTTGCCTCCTCACAGCTGACGTCAAAATAGGCCTTTTGTGCATCCCCCACCAGAAAAGGCGCCACCACCTCAGCCCATTGCTCCAATGGCAGCCTCTCTTGCTCGGCGGTTCTTTCAAACACCATCAGGAATGCCTCTATATCGTCTTCTGGACCCATTTTCCTGAGGGCAGATCGGACTTGGTCCCTGGCGTTAGACACAGACGGGGCTGTTGTGGTTGCAACTCCTGGCTGGGACGTTCGCACCGACTCCTGCAAGGCTATCAGCTGCTGCACTAGGAGATTGTTCGTCTGCTGCTGTGCACACATAGCCTCCTCATGTCTTTTTTGCTGTAGCTCATTAGCCTGTTGCTGCTGTAAAAGTAGCTGATTGGTCTCCCTCTGCTGCACGTTAGCCTCCATGAGAGCTTTCACAGCAGCCTCCATGTTGCCAGAAACCACAACAGTTGCAGGCCTGATATATGACATGCAGTCCAACACAGCAAAAACAAAAACTTTCGGCGTTCACGCCAGCCTCACTGCGCATGCCCGCATCCGACACCAAATGTGGGGAATTGCTCTGGTAGACAGGCTTGCGGACGCAGTATAGAGGCAAGGTACACAGTTCTCTGGGTAAAGCAGAAGTGTTTTATTCACACTCGGCAAAACAGAAACAGTCTTTAGTGCTTGTTCACACAAGGCAAAACAGAAACAGTCTTTAGTGCTTGTTCACACAAGGCAAAACACCCGGCAAAAACATAAGTCCCACAGCAAGGTCACCTGAGTGGTCGGTGTTAGTTCACACCGGGCAGTTAGGTCGGCCACGCAAAGTTTCCACCAGCGGCTTCCAGGTAGACTGCACGCCTGTTTGCAGACTCTTGCTCTCAGCCCTGAGAGCTCCACAGCCACACCAGCAGCTTCCAGGATAATCACCTCCCACCTGCTGAGGTGGCTGCCTTTTAAAGGCCCGGAAAAAGTCCGGCCTGGACCGTGGGGAATAGTCTCCCACCCAGCACTTGACTATTCCCAATAAGAGCCGGCCCGGATCGGCTTTGTAGCCATACTAAATATCAATGTGTCAAGCAGCACTAGCTGCTGCTGACACAAAAAATCCGGCTCTTATCTCACCGAGGCCAGGAACCTCGGTGACACGTACCTTCCGTCGATGACGGAACCTTGCGCCCTCTTACAATATTAAGATATTAGTACCTACATAGTGTATCAGGACACTGTATTGCTTGTGGACCCTGGTCCATTCTAATCATACCACCTATTCCCATTATAAATCTCTAATCCTACTGCGCTATTCATCTTTAACTTTGAAAGTTATGATTTGATCCTGTGTCCTGGTATGTCTGGATTTTCACATTGCACATAACCACACATCCACACGTCATCCATGTGCCTGTACTTAGCATTTATATCGTTATATTACATTGAGGGCATAATTTGCCCTGTTAGACCTCGATTTATCTTCTGCGCATGTGCGTGACGTGATCGATGACTCAGAGCGTCATGTGATTCTCACATGACTCTCCGAGACTGCCCTCTTGAATGACATCATCGCTTGCCCTATCAGAAGCGCGCATATCCTATTTAAACTGGCGTGCACGCCACATGTCGCTTGCAAACGCCATACATGCCACATATATCTCTCAGGTAAGCTATTTCATCCTTCAATATGTCTCATAACTGATCAGCATAATTATGCTTTCTATGATATTCCGATTTTTTCTGGTCAAACTTAGACTCTAATGTTTACATTTTAGTTACTTAGATAAACCATACCATCATACCCCCTTTGAATTCCATTCATTTTCTTGGAGACTCTACAATGTCAGTTGTGCATATCCATTTATTATGCTATAACGTGCTGTTTATATGCTAGGCTTTTTGCTCATTCATCATTTTTTTAGATTTTGCCAATTTATTTCATAAAAACATTTTGTATATGATTGTCATTTTTATCCATGTATTGGCTTCAGTCATTCAGTTTGTATATTTATGTGATTTTCAGGATGTGACCAAGGTCCAAGGGGACCGAAACGTTAACGTCGGCCAACTGTACACTAATGGCATAATTGATTAATAAATAACCTTGCATCAACAACTACAGAGTGCCGTGAATATATTATATACTTCATTGGGGACACCTCCCGTCATTGTGCACCTGTATCTCTGGTGGATGTGCTGACCAATTGTACATAATTAGTAGAATAAGTTGTAACCTGCCCTGCTGCAGGGAACGCGCGCGCACATGCGTGCACGTTCACATGAAATCTCAGATCTCACGAGATGACGCCGATAGGCATGATCGAGACCTGATACTGCCATCTCCCGCACGCCTTTCGGCGTTAGCGTGACGGGAGGTGGTTAACAACCATTATTTCTCGTGACAAGGCAGATTGTGTGATGTTGTCAAACAACAAAAACACAATGGTGCCTTGCAATATTGGGAAAGAGCTTAAAGGGGTTGTCTCAACAAAGACGATGGGGGCATATGGCTAGGATATGCCACCTTTGAATTATAGGTGCGTATCCCTGCACATGTACACGCACCTATATTGCAAATATGAAAGTGCTGGTGAGCACACTACGCATGCACATCATCCAAATATAGCCGAGAGCTGGATAGGCTGTTTCCTTCGGGCCCATAGAAGTGAATGGGAGCAGTGGCCAGTCATTTGCGGTGCACTAACATTCACTTCTATGGAGAAAGCGCTTGGTGGTGGCCGGACCGGACGTCTCCAGCAAACACCTTGTGTGGCTATGTCACTGATATAGGTGCGAGTCCCAGCGTTGGGACCCGCACCTAAAAGGAGGGAATATGCTAGCAATATGCACACAATGTCTAAGAGGAGACACCCCTTTTAATATGTGTGGCTACTACCCTTCACTTTTATTTCACAAAAGCTAATGCCACCCATGAGGATCTGGACCATGTGCATGTTCCCAAGAGTGATGCTGCAACGTGAAATATGCCATGCACAAAATCTAAACATCATGGGTGGCAGTAGCTTGTGTGAAAAAAATAATATATCACCAGTGTAGCAGAAGCATTCTTTGGGCTGAGTAAAAAAGAAGGAGACTTTGATTTAATAAAGATCAAACAGTTTAAACAACAATTAAACAACATTATCCTGCTACTTCAGCCCGCTTCAGAAACAAAATAATCTGCAAAACTGTCCCTCATTCGGGCGATGGCAAGGGTATGACAAATGTTGCAGCCTGGTGAGTGTGCAATCAACCTCTTGTGGGTCCAGGCGCAGTGGTTATGTAGAACTACACAAGCTTTAACTATATCGTCTATGGTTTCAACCTTAAGATTTATGGCTTTTGTGAGAATATGCCATTTGGCAACTAGCATCCCAAAGGTGCACTCCACCAGTCGTCTAGCTCGTGTCAGTCTGTAGTTAAACATAGCTAGAGTACGGCTTGATGAGGTTCTCGCACATTTGGAACGCCTCATCCCCTACTACCACAAATGGCAATGGAGGTCCATCAGTACCTGGCAAAGGTCTCAGAGGTGGCAATCCAAAGTCCTTTGAATACAGGAGGCGTCCCATTGCTGAGTTTTTGAAAGCCATAGTCATTTGTCCGCCCATAAGCTCCAATGTCAATGGCGACAAACTGGTAATCAGCATCTGCAATGGCCATCAAGATTATTGAGAAATATTATTTGAAGTTGAAGAATTCTCAGCCACTTCCAGAAGGTTCTACAATTTGTATATGTTTCCTATCCACAGCTCCAACACAATTAGGGAATTGTCAGGTTTCCAGGAACTTGTCTGCAATCTGAAGCCACTGTTCTGTAGTTGGATGTGGGATGTCATTTTCGTGCAATACCTCCCACAAGGCATGACAAGTATCGCAGACTATACCGGAGATCGTCGAAATTCCCATCCAATACTGGTAATGCAGCAATGACAGACTTTCTCCTGTAGCAAGAAACCTGTGAAAAAATGAAAAATACATTAGGACAACCCTTACCTTATTGCCATTAGCCGCTCTGCAGGAGAAATTGCCCTTATGTAGCAGGTATCCTGTCTTTCGATGCGTGTCAAAATGCCCTGCAGTAGCTGGTAATAACTCTCAACAGTCATGCGCATATAATTGAAAAAAAATTTGGGATGAGCATGAAGCTCTAAATACAGGATGGAAAAAACACCTCTGATCATCCGTTTGGAACCTATCGGGTGGACCAAATACCAGCGTCTTCTTCTTTCCTGGGCACGTCTTGTCCATCTCGCGTTCAGGATTAGTAACCTCAATTGCAGACGTAAGTGTGCAGGCAACATGGTCCCAAAACACAGAGAGCCTGAATTGAGGTTTGGCTGCTTAAATACACTAAAAGTAGATGGACACTTTGACACACGCCTCATCCTTAAAAAAGGATCTCTTAAACGGAAGCCAAAATGGAAACAAACTTGACGAATGGATCCGCTTTACAAACGGATCCATTCGAATGGGTTCTGTTCGCCTCCATTTTGTCATTTGTGTGACGCATCCGTTGAAACGCGAGTGTGAAAGTAGCCTTAGCTGTTCAGCTATGCACTATAGCTGGTATTATGTATGTACTACAGCAGGTAGTATTGGCACTGTGGCTGGCACTGTTACAAAATCTATTTTATACTACTAGTATGTTTTATTCTCCCTAAAAACCCCTTTAGGGTGCCTTCTTATGCTGCAGATTCTGTAGCTGAAATTTTCTGCAACTGAAAATCAGTTCCAGTCATCTGAATAAGGCTTGCAGAATTCCATGACCTTCCATGAGTTTAATGGAACACATTTTCTGCAATAAAATCTGCGGCAACCTGTGAAGGCAACCTTAAGTAACCAGCATCAATTTGCTGTAGGGTTGGGTCCATGCAACTTTAGTGAGGATGATTGCTGCACTTTTAAAAATAAATACATATAAAATAATATAAACCGCGACTGGCCTTTTTGTTGTAACACTCCTCTTATAGTCAAAATAGAGCCGTTACAGAGCCACTAACCCTCCCAACTCTGTCCTAGTAGTCACAGACAGACTTCTCCCTCCACTCACACAAAATCACTAGAGAAATCTAGCCTCCCACACATAGTAGTCATACTGTAGGTGCACTCCAATTATGTCCACATCTACAGCAGGCTTTAAGGTATTCTGTTCAACTCAATGTAAATGCTAAAAGAGTATGTTTTTTTACTTCATCTGTAATTCCAGCCTTTCTTTCTTTCTTTTTTTTCTTTTTAGGAGAAAAGCCGTATAAATGTACATGGGCGGGTTGTACGTGGAAATTTGCCAGATCAGATGAGTTGACCCGACATTTTCGTAAACATACGGGCATTAAGCCTTTCATTTGTACAGACTGTGACCGAACCTTCTCCCGCTCAGATCATTTGGCTCTTCATCGTAGGAGACACATCATGATGTGACAGTGCCTTATGGACTTTGTGGCATGGTGGGATGGAAGGCTACTTTGATTTTTCATGTATTTCAAATTCATTGCAAACTTCTCTAACTGCATTATCTGCTATTAATTGTTCTCCAGTATCTCAGCTCCTAGTGCTCACTTTTATTTTCAAAACCTTTGTCATTTAAATATCTTTTCTGATATCGTTGTCTCCTCTAATTTGTTTATATGCTTCAAGTCCTGCCCTTTCCTGTCACCTTCTACTGCAGAAAGCACAATACTGAAGAGACTGCTTTCTGCTCCACCAGCATCTTGTTTTCCTTTTGTCATCCAAGAATATAATGGAGATATACCTCCCTACATCCCTTAGACTTGGAACATGAAGTGAATGCAAACTCTATCTTAATTTGGGTGATTTAAGAGGAATTGAAGCACTGAATGTCTGTCCTCATTTAAATAAAGCATCAGGAATGACAAAAGCTATTCCCATTGACAAAATTAGTTTTTAGATATTAATTGGAAAGTTTGTATGCAGTTTATGCACAAACCCCAATATATAGATAATGCAAATGCTATATCTAACATGCTACTATTTAGCATTCATTTCTTATTCATCTCTTATTTAAGATATTAGTCTCCATAGTTATACTGTTTTATTTAACTCTGTCTCTTTCCTTTATTTTGCATATTTTTACAGTCTGCAAAAATGTTTGTGTATCGAAATTTTGATACACATATAATTATTACACAGTTGTTCATGGTTGCATGGTTGGACAAAACTATAGAATGGCCTAAACTGAAAAGCAGGGCGTAATCCAGTTACAGTTTACTAAAATATTCTCCTGTAGTATTTCCACCGATGTGTTATATATATATATATATATATATATATATATATATAATTATATGTCTATACATGCTGTATTATTTATATGCATGTGCACAAACACACAGGGACAAGAATGAGAATTTATTTGAACACAGTCACATATATACACTATAATGTTGCCATTTTTTTACCTGTTGAAAGTCTCAAGAGTCTTCCTATTTTATATCCATCTTATGTTAAAGTTAATGTATTTTAAATGTAAAGTTGCTTATGTGTAAGGTCAACTATTTTGTCTGTACAGTTAATGCAAAGGTAAGCCTACAGATAAGAGATAAAAAAGAAGACAGAGGCCGTGCCTCTAGTGTAATATCACTGGGATTTCTGGAGTGCTAGACACATAGTTTGGGGACTCATCTTATACTGTTGTGAGTAGGCATAACAGCTCTATGAACATGTTACGTACAGACCTTTGCTGTATATAGGTTTCCTGTCTGCGCTGCTGCCCCATCCTTGCCCGATGTGCATTTGGATCAGCCTCAATGGGTCTTGTAGCTGAGCCAAGGGGAGAAACCGCTGCTGCAACTCAGATATCTGTAGCAGATCTATTTTAGAGGGATTAGCAATATTGTTACATTATAATCAAACTGATCTAATCCACAATGTCTTGATGCAGACTTCATGGCGGTAACGAGCATGCAGTGCTTTTTAAAGTCACAGTGCAGTTATTATTCAATGCAGATTTTTTTCTAGTGCATGTGAATGAGGTATAAAATACCTTTGAGGATTTAGGCAAATGCAAGTCACACAACTTTGTGTTACCCTCTCGCTATTTCAAGATATCTGCTGTCAGCATGTAATTCCATTTTCAACAATATATCCAATCTTGACTTTGTGGGCTAAATTGTTTGGACTTTTAACTGATATTTTACCTACACCTACACGGAAGAAAAGAAAGAATAGAGACGTATTGTATTTGGGTCACAGAGAATTTTGTACAAATATGGTAATATCTCATTTGTGATAATTTTAGGTATGTACAAGATTTCAGCTTCTTTTCACCAACAGCAAACATGTCTCTCGAAATTATGCAATTGAAACCTAAAGTATATTAGAAAGAAGCATAACTTTTTTACTGTGCATGAAAATGGAAAACTACTTAAAGGTAAAATTCCAACAAAAAATGCCTTTGTGTTGGGGCTGCAGTGCTTTTTAACTCAAAATCTCTGGTATAGTTCTGTTAAAAATTGACTTCAGTAGTGCATATAGACAGTAGTAGACATTTAACCTCCTCTGGACCGCCGCACGCAAATACGTGTGATCGTGGCGGCACAGTTATTCCTCATTGACGCATCGGCGAGTCATCTCGCAAAAGGTGGGATTTGATTGCGTTGGGAGGAAGTTTAACTACAGCCTGCCAGCGCTGATCATGCGCTGGCAGGCTGTAGTAGTTAAAAAAAATCGCATATCAGACGATGTTTTATTAACAGCGTCTGATATGCCTGCTGCCTGCTCCTCTGGTTGTCCCTTTTGCTTGGGACCACCAGAGGAAACATATGTAAGTGCACCAATCATCACACAGACCCCCCCCCCCCGTCACTGATTAACCCCTGATCACCACATGTCACCCCCCTGATCACCCCCTGTCACTAATCACCCCCTGTAAGGCTCATTCAGATGTCCGTATATGTTGTGCGGATCCGCAAAGCACGGACACCGGCAATGTGCTTTCCGCATTTTGCGGATCTGCACATTGCCAGAACTATATAGAAAATGTCTTTTCTTGTTCGCAATTGCAGACAAGAATAGGACATGCTCTATCTTTTGCGGAGCTGCGGCCGGATGTTTCGGGGCCGAAACCCGGAAGTTCGCGGCCGCAGCTCCGCAAATGCTGATGCGGAGAGCACATAATGTGCTCTCCGCATCACCGCCGGCCCCATTCACACTGAATGGGTCCGCATCTATTCCGGACGTGTGAATGGGGCCTTACTTCGCAAGCACTCCTATGTCCTTTCCCCTCTTTTTTTTTTTTGCACATTTTTGGGCAGAGATTTTTTCATCCACATTGATCGATGCGAATGAAGAAATCTGTGCTGTTCATTTTTTTCTTTCAGCCCAGAGGCTGAACGGAAAAAAAAAAATATCATTACCAGTATGCTCAATATAAGGAGAATAGCAGAAACTCCTAATGCTGGCCATACATGTAATGATTGAGGAGACCCTCAAATGCCAGGGCAGTGCAAACACCCCACCAAAGGACAAAAAATTAAATTTTACATGAACTCACCATACCCCTCACGGAATACCTTGGGGTGTCTACTTTCTAAAATGGGGTCACTTGTAGGGTATTTATACTGCCCTGGCATTTTAGGGGTCTCTAAAGCGTGAGAAGAAGTCTGGAATCCAAATGCGTAAAAATGCCCTGAAAAATCCTAAAGGTACTTATTGGAATTTGGGCCCCTATGCACATCTTGGCTGCAAAAAAGTGTCACTCATGTGGTATCGCCGTACTCAGGAGAAGTAGGGCAATTTGTTTTGGGGTGTATTTTTACATATAACCATGCTGGGTGTGAGAAATATCTCTGTAAATGACAACTTTTTACAATTTTTTATACAATTTTTTATACAAAGTTGTCAGTTTACAAAGATATTTCTCTCACCCAGAATGGGTATATGTAAAAATACACGTCAAAACACGTTGCCCTACTTCTTCTGAGTACGGCGATACCACATGAGTGACACTTTTTTGCAGCCTAGGTGCGTAAAGTCCAATGAGTACCTTTACCCTAGGTACACACCTAAGCGTTTTACAGCGCGTTCAAGCCATGCTTCCCTATGGGCATGGTTCACATTTGGGCGTTTTACAGCGCGTTTGAACGCGCTGTAAAACGGCCAACGCCCAAACAAGTACATGAGCTTCTTTGGGGCGTTTTAACGCGCCTATGGACAATGATACCATAGGGGAGAGTCACTCAATCGCGCGTATGACGCGCATTTGTAAGTTAACAAAACGTGCATAAAACGCGCGTCATACGCGCGATTCAGAAACGCCTAGGTGTGTTCCCAGCCTTAGGCTTTACAGGGCTGCTCACAATTTAGCCCCGCCCAAAATGCCAGAACAGTAAACACACCCCACAAATGACCCCATTTTGGAAAGTAGACACCCCAAGGTATTAACTGAGGGGCATAGTGAGTCCGTGGGAGATTTTTATTTTTTTTTGCCAGAAGTTAGCAGAAATGGAAACTTTATTATTATTTTTTTTCCTCAGAAAGTGTCACTTTCCGCTAACTTGTGAAAAAAAATGAAATGATACATGAACTCACCATGCCCCTCTGCGAATACTTTGGGGTGTCTTCTTTCTAAAATGGTGTAATTTGGGGGGTATTTATACTATCCTGGCATTCTAGCACCTGAAGAAACATGACAGGTGGTCAGAAAGTCAGAGCTGCTTCAAAATGCGGAAATTCACTTTTTTGCACCAGTTTGTAAACGCTATAACTTTTACCCAAACCAATAAATATACACTTATTGCATTTTTTTTAATCAAAGACATGTAGAACAATACATTTAGAGAAAAATTTATATAGAAATGTAGTTTATTTTGAAAAATTTTACAACAGAAAGCGAAAAATGTTGTTACATTTTTATTAATAGCAAAAAAAGGAAAAATGTCAGCAACAATGAAATACCACCAAATGAAAGCTCTATTAGTAAGAAGAAAAGGAGGTAAAATTCATTTGGGTGGTAAGTTGTATGACCGAGCAATAAACGGTGAAAGTAGTGTAGTGCAGCATTGTAAAAAGTGGTCTGGTCATTAAGAAGGTTTAAGCTATGGGGGGCTGATGTGGTTAAAGGGGTTGTCCGGGATCAAACTTATTTTTTTTTTAAAAACATCTTACTTACCTTTAGTAGCCAAGTCTATGTTCCCAAGATGGTTTTAGATAGCTTTCACTCTGGAGCTTGGCTCCTACAGTCCCCAACTGATTGTTTACATATCTGTTTATCTGTGCCATCACTTCCTGCCATACTGCACTGTGGGTCCCAGCACAGCACAGCACAGCATCTCCTGGTTTCTAAAGTGTAACATCCTGTCCCTGCACCCACCCCCTCATACATATTCATGCTTTCTGAGAACATCGTCCACTCCTTTATCGATACGCCCCCCTCATACATATGCATCCTCCTGCCTCATATTCCTCCCCCATAAACTCCTCCTAGCTCTGTCTCTGGCCAATGTCATTTGCTCAATGTTTGCAGAGCCCAGATGCAATGGAGGCAGACAGTGAACTAACATAAAATACTAACATACCTGATAGCATCACACTATAAGGGTCACGCTCCCACATGTATCAATAAACATACCTGACAGCATCACACTATAGGAGCACGCTCCCACATATATCCATAAACATTCCTGACAGTATCGCACTATAAGGGCCACACTCCCACATGTATCCATAAATGTACCTGAAAGCATCACACTGTGAGGGGCACGCTCCCACATATATTCATAAACATACGGGACAGCATCACACTATAGGGGCACGCTTCCACATGTGTCCATAAACATACGGGACAGCATGACACTGTAAGGGGAACGCTCCCACATATATCCATAAACATACGGGACAGCATCACACTATAGGGGCACACTCCCACATGTATCCCTAAACATACCTGACACTATAAGGGGCACGCTCCCACATGTATCCATAAACATACCTGAAAGTATCACACTGTGAGGGGCACGCTCCCACATATATCCATAAACATATGGGACAGCATCACAATATAGGGGCACGCTCCCACATGTATCCATAAACATACCTGAAAGCATCATACTGTAAGGGGCACGCTCCCACATATATCCATAAACATATGGGACAACATCACACTATAGGGGCACGCTCCCACATGTATCCATAAACATACCTGAAAGTATCACACTGTGAGGGGCACGCTCCCACATATATCCATAAACAAATGGGATAGCATCACACTATAGGGGCACAATCCCACATATATCCATAAACATACCTGACAGCATCACACTATAGGGGCACGCTCCCACATGTATCCCTAAACATACCTGACTACCCTGGGTTCAGACCTGAGCGTTCTAGAAACGCGCGTTTCACGCGAGTTTTTGTCGCGCGTATTTCAGCACGTTTTTGCAAATAGGAAACGCGCGTTCTTGTGATTGACTACTGTGGTGTCAATCACAAAACGCGCGACAAACGCCCCCAAAAAAGCTCAAGTACTTGTTTATGCGTCGGGCGTTTTACAGCGCGTTCAAACAAGCTGTAAAATGCTCAAGTGAGAACCAGGGCCATAGGAAAGCATTGGTTTTCATGTGTTGAGCGTTTTACAGCGCGTTTGAACGCACTGTAAAACGCTCAGGTGTGAACTTAGAGTAAGGGGCACGCTCCCACATGTATCCATAATCATACGGAATCACACTATGAGGGGCACGCTCCCATCTATATATTTATAAACATATTTCATGGTAACCCTAATATACTGACCTGGCAATCCGTTGAAACCAATGTATAACCACAGGAAAGGGAAATGCACACACTGCAACTCCAAAAGTTGAATGAGCAAAAAAGATTCAGTCCAAAAGACGAGTACAGGGCTAAAAATATTTATTTCCAGCTAGACAAAAGCAGAAAGATCACCTAAATAGGATAATCCTTTTATTTCTAATAAACAAAAAAAAGCAGACAGAGTGCACTAATATAATTACCTTTTGTTTCTCCTGAACAATTGTTTTATTGTTTTTTTACACAATCAACATGCCATTGTCTATATGCAATTAACATGGCCATGTAAAGCTACTTTCACACCTGCGTTAGTGGATTCCGTTTGAGCGATCCGTTTCCAGGCTCTCACAAACGGTCCAAAACGAATCAGTTTTGCCCCAACGTATTCTGAATGGATAAGGATCCGCTCAGAATGCATCTGTTCTGCCTCCATTCCGTTCTGGAGGCGGACACCAAAACGCTGCTTGCAGCGTTTTGGTGTCCGTTTGATGAAAGTGAGCCGAACGGATCCGTCCTGTCACATAATGTAAGTCAATGGAGACGGATCCGTTTTCACTGACACAATATGGTCATAGGCATGCGCAGCCTATTGCATTAGGGTGTGCACCCTTAAGCCCAAACACACACGCCGCTCGCCGCTATGTATATATTATATACACACACACATATATATATATATACACAAATACACTCTGCATACATACATACAGACCCGTACTCATATAATTATCAATATAAACAAACATTTAAAAACCATATTAAAAAGTTTTTTTTTTATTAAATAAGCATTTAGCAATATAAACAAACATTTAACATTGTTTAACTTAAAAAAAACATTTAAAATAAATAAGCTGTTATAACTGTAACAAATTTAAGTAAACATTTTTACACAAAGTGCATGGTACATGGGAATTTTTCCTCATCTTTATGCTTTAGAGAAGAAGACGTCGCACAGAAGGTGTTATGGACTTAAATTCCTCAATGACCTCGTTATAAGTAGCCGACCAAGCCAATTCTTGCTCAATATATGATATCATGAGTGCATCCAGGCGTTCTTGGGACATTGTACTCCTCAGTTTGGTTTTTACATGTGTCAGTTTTGAAAAGGCTCTTTCACATGAACAGCTTGTCACTGGTAACACTGTAAAGCATTGAACACACTTATAAAAAGCATTAAATGTGTTGGATCGATCTGATTCTTTAAACCAATCCAGCCACTCTTTGATGGTATTTGTGGTGCAACCTTTAGGAGTAGGTCTATCATACTCCCTTAGCAGTGTGGCTTCTGCTTCCAATTCATTCACTGACACCTTAAATTTGTTGGCAAGGATTTCTATGTCACCTTTAGGAATCTCCAAGCTTAGCAGTTTTCCTACTGCAGTTTCAATATCACACGACTCCTGTTCAAATCGCTGGTCAATACCAGTTATCAATGAATCCAGTAGTGGGTAAAATAAAGTGATCCTTTCCTGCTCCTCTTTTTTTTCATAGTGATACTGAGACCGTGCTGCTTCATCAAGAAGGACAGAAGGTGTTCTCTTCCTAACTGGGGGAATGGCGACATTATTTTCGGCACACTTTTTTTCACAATCATGGAAAATGGACTGAAAATAATCTGGGTCACTTCTCGTGGAAACCTAGGAGTTGCGCAGGCTTTTCACCACTGTCATTGCAGTAAGCAAGTTGAGATTTGATGCTTGCAATGTCTTGCTAACTTTACCACCATTTGGAGAATAGGGTGCATCATGTGCAGAGCAAAGATAAACTTGAAAGAATTAAATTTGTAAATGAAGCCCCTTGCTTCTATTTTAGCATCAGCTAAGCGACTTGATTTGATGATCTCATGTAAAGCCTGTAAAATAACTGAAAAGTTTTCTTTTACTGCAGCCACTGCTTCTGCTCTGCATGCCCACCTTGTGCTTGACAGTGACTTTAGAGTCTTCAACTGAGTTCCTACTTCTTGAGAAATCTTCTCCATTACAGCATGTCTCACAGGACTTCCCTCCATGAAGGCATAAAGAGTCTGTATAATGCCAAAGAAGTCAAATACAGTTCTGTTTTGTCTACTTGAGGGTAATGCATCAACTAGGACAAGGTTTAAACAATGTGCATAGCAGTGTACATAGAGTATTTCATGTTTTTTTTCTTTACATTTCATCTGAACACCTGCAGTGCATCCAGACATAGTAGATGCTCCATCAAAGCACACAGAGATCACTGATGACCAGTCAGTTTTAATAATTTCAAAAACATTATTTATTTGGTTAAAAATAGACTGGGTGTCAACTTTTAAGAGCCTTTGAAGTGAAACAAAATGCTCAACTGGACTTTGCTGTTCATTAATAAAATATCGTACTACAACAGACATCTGTTCATGGTGTCCACAGTCAGCTGTATCATATGCAATTATGGAGATAATTTTTCCATTTATTGCTGACACAATTTTTTGTTGCACAATATTATGTAAGGCCATAATTAAATCATTCTGGATGCGGTTACTCAGATATGTAGCATTTCGATGAGATTCTTGCAAATGTCTTTGCATGACAGGATCATATTTTTTTAGTAGATCAACAACATTCAGAAATAAACCTCTCTTGTGGCTATCGTTTTTTTCATTATGACCTTGAAATGGTCTGCCACCTATTGCCAAACACCGAACAATGTCAATCAGTCGCTTCATGAGATTTCTGTTCTTGCACCTTTCTTCTTCTTTTTTTGATAGATAAACTTTCTTGCTCTCATCTAGTAACACATCAATAGGTTTTCCTTCACTAAAGCTTGACCATGCAGAAGTGCTCCGCATATGAGATTTTGATTGTTGGTGAGTTTTAAAAGATTCATTAGCGCTGTGCTAGTTTCTGAATCCCTTTTCAATAAAGGCTGGATCAGCGTGACCTTTTTGTGTTGCATCATTAGAAGAAAAGCAACGGCAGTAGAAACAAAATGCTGCATCTTTTGCTCGACTATATTCAAGCCACCTGTATTTTCCATACCAATCACTATAAAAATTTCTTTCTTTATTGCCTATTTTAGTTCACGGAAACATACTCAGTTGTGGATGATAAGGGCCTCTAGCTATTCGATTCTGATGTTCAAATCTGTTTTGGGGAATACTACAGACTGGATCATCAGCTGCTATGTTTGATTGCTTTGTTGAACAAAACCCCGAACTAAAATCTGTAATTTCTTCTGTTTGGTCATGACCTGCCGCTTGGCACTCACTGGAACTACACATTGGTTCTGGTTTATCAGTTTGCATGTCTGATGATGGCTTTGAATATGAAGTGCTCTGTTCTGAACTAAAAAAAATAACATCCTCAGCTTCATCAAGACTTGATGCTTATAATACACTGCTACACACTGTGTAGTGTAAACTGCACTGATCGGAAACCAACAGAAATATCTTCTTCTGCACTTTTATCAGCAACATACTCAGGCACAGTGTTAGCCACAGAGTCTGAGGTATTGGCTTTTTTTGGTTTCCTGATAACAAACCGATCCATATTTTAGAATTCTGTATCTCACAATTACTGTTTTCTGGATATCAGACTGTGTATATCTTCCAAGTTTAAAACATTCAGAAAAATCTGTATTTGAATCTCAACTATCAGTAGTAGGCAGTAGACTTTTGACCCTTTAAGTTAGATGACACAGCTGAGCTGCCCTGACCCTGAAAGTAAATTAATAATGCCCTGATTGATATATTATAAAATACTGCAGCCTCATAAAGGCAGAAAAAAATCATTTTTAAACTTACCTACTCTACCTGGCTGCCACCCGGAACCCATTCTAGGAGAAAACGCTGGGCTTTGCTCTGGCACTGCTCTCTGACACGGCCGGGCCTTACCCTAGCGTTGCCTTGACTCCGCCTCTGCGCAGTGGCGACTCTAGGAACAATATATAGTGGGGGCACATAAGATACCACAGTCAAAAATGGGGGGGCAATAATAATTTTCACCACTTAATCATACTACTGAAAAAAACTAAAAAGGTATATATAAATAAGATTACAAAATATGAGTATTGCGGTATGCAGGGATACCTTTTTATTGTACTAACCTAATACTTTAAAGACAAGCTTTCAAGAGTTTTACTTCCTCGGTATTGCTTCAGACATGAGAAAGAGAGAAAAACTCTCGAAATCTTTTCTTTAGAGTTTTAAGCAGTTTCAGCACTATAATAAAACAATTTACTTACCAAAGAAGCTATTCAGTCGTCTGCTATGCGCCCTCTGCTTGCTTTCAAGGATCTTCCCCTCCTTTCAGTCTCTCCTCAGTGTGCAGGCACACTGTTATGGGAGATCTGTGGATGACCCACAGTTATGGAGGATCTGTGGATGACACTGTTATGGGGGCACTGTGGATGTCACTGTTATGGGGGCCCTGTGGATGACACTGTTATGGGGGATCTGTGGATGACACTGTTATGGGGGATCTGTGGATGGCACTGTTATGGGGGATCTGTGGATGTCACTGTTATGGGGGATATATGGATAACACTGTTATGGGGATCTGTAGATGACACTGTTATGGGGGATCTGTGGATGACACTTATGGGGGATCTGTGGATGACACTGTTATGGGGATCTGTGGATGTCACTGTTATGGGGGATCTGTGGATGACACACTGTTATGGGGAATCTGTGGAAGACATTGTTATGGGGGATCTGTGGATGGCACTGTTATGGGGGATCTGTGGAGGACACACTGTTATGGAGGATCTGTGGAGGATGCACTGTTATGGAGGATCTGTGGAGGATGGACTGTTATTGTGGATCTGTGGAGGATGCACTGTCATGGGGGATCTGTGGATGACACTGTTATGGAGGATCTGTGGATGACACTGTTATGGGGGATCTGTGGATGACACACATTTATGGAGGATCTGTGGATGACACTGTTATGGAGGATCTGTGGATGACACTGTTATGGAGGATCTGTGGATGACACGGTTATGGGGGATCGGTCTGTGGATGACATATGACTGAGGAGGGCTATCCGGGGACATTATACAGGGGGTACTATAACTAAGGGGTATCGGGATATATTATACAAGGGTAATATAACTAGTGAGGAGGGATATCAAGGACATTATACATGGGTAATATAAGTTATATTACCCCTGTATAATGTACTCTAATACCCCTTAGTTATATTACCCCTGTATAATAATGTTCCCGCTACCCGTCTGATACCCCTTAGTTATATTAAGCCGCCCTGTATAATTGACCACAATACCCCTCAATTATATTATATAACTAAACTGAGGGGTATCAGGGTACATTATACAGGGGTAATATAACTGAGGAGGGCCATCAGGGACATAATACAGGGGCTAGGAGTAATATAATAATTATTACCCCTGTATAAAATCGGATAATAGCATAGCCCTCCATAGTTATATGCCCCCTGCCCCCCTGTACAATTCCCTGATACCCCTCAGAAGGTTTAGATAATCATATATATTCTGACTAAACTGAGGGGTAGGGTATCAATCAGGGTAAGGGTACTTTCACACTTGCGGCAGGACGGATGGATCACGTAAAAGTAATGCCTGCTTTATCCAGCCTTCTGCCCCATTAGCAAGTCTTTTACATGGGAGGAGTTTTCTATGCTAACTAGCATATTGATCTGCCTCCATTCATTTTGAAGCTCCATGCCCGGTGACGCCACCGTACTGGAGGGGTGAGGCTTAACACAGAGGGGCGGGGCTTATCACGATCTCGGCCAGCCAAGTTTCCAACCTCTCTGCATAATTATCTAGGTTGCCAGTGACGTCACCGGGCTCCCTGAGCGGAAGAGGAGGCTTTGCTCCTCTGCAAGGGATGCGGTACGTCACTGAATACAAAGAAAACTTTCACTTCCGGCCCAGCATTTACTGGTGAAAAAAGGGGCTTCAAAAATATGTTTATGGTTCAAAAAGATTTTATTAAGGCAGGAATTTCAATAAGTTCGCCAAACAATGAGACATGTCAAGTAAGTACATCGAATGTAGCATATGGTTACAATTATAAACACCCAAGCATATGCGATGGCGATGTCCATGATGGACTGCTGCAAGAAGAGCAAAAGTGAGCAAGAAGGCCTAGGATAATCTCAGATAAACATAGAGCTACAAGAACGGACATCACAGGGCGGAAAAAGCACATAAGGAGAAGGGAGGGAAGGGTAATAAGGCAGGTATCTCAAAGTATACTGTAGGCCACGTAGCTTATGAAGTTCCCAAGGGGAGCACCCCAGTGGACACCCAGGCCGAGAAAGCTGCTGAAGCACGAAACTGAATCCATGGATCCCACGTCTTATAGAAGACCAAAGAAGCATTGCGATCCACGGCACCCAATTCCTCCATGTGTACCAATGAGTCAATAGCTGTGACCCATTGGGACCGTCTCAGGCTCTCCGTCGATCGCCAGTTCCGTCACAAATATGTTTAAAAGGTAGAACCTGCATGTCAATAATGTGTGTCAGTACACTACTATTAGACATAGGTTCCCAATCCCGGACAACCCCTTTAAAGGAATACTCACATGTGCTGCTCCTCTTCTGTCACCTGTAAAGGAAAATTCACAAAAAAAGAAGAAATATTCCATGGATTTTTTTCTTAATACAAGTAAAGGAAATGAGTAGATTTTGTCTTATATTGCAATAAAAGTAAGAACTATTGTATATAAATAAACCTTATCTTTGTGTTTCAGGAGATCAGCCATTTCACCTCTCCTCCTGCTGACAATACTGTTTTGCCTGTCAGAGTAGCTCACTATTCCAATTCCAAGGTCTCTGGAATCTCTGGAGTTTCAAAAGAGCTCTGGGTAAACTTCCCCTTAAAGGGGTTGTCCCACAAAAAATATTCTGCAGTTTTGAAAGCAGCATCTGGATCTGAATATTTTTGTAATCGGATGTAATTAAATATTTTGTGAAGCCACTGAGTTATTCACTGTATAGTGCCACCTGCTCTATGTTTTTTTTCTTATTTCTTTGTCCCACTCACTGAGAAGGCTTCACATGCTCAGTTTCATCCTTCAGCTGCCTTCTGAACTGTGATAGGGAGAGATCTCCAGCAGAAAAGACATGCATCCTTAACTGCAGCAGAAGAGACACTCCCCTTGAGCTGCCAGTCTGTAATAAATCTAGTAGAGCAATGCATGTTAATATCTCTGGATCCATGTAAGGTACAGGGCTGGTTCTAGCTGATGTCTGATTTTCATTTATTGCATTAATTATGGGATAACCCCTTTAACTTTTACTATTTATGCCCCCCAAAAAGTTGGGTGATTACAATACAGTGTAATATGATGTTATATTGTAGCAGTCATTTTCGTAATATAAATATATGATTATATTACAGACAAATACCATTGAAAATAAGGCACATAGGCGTGGGAATTTACATCACTGCCCTTTTTGCCTCCTTATAACCTCAGGCCATACGATTTTCACGTGAAGTAGCCTAGCATACCTATAATGCATGAGTGTTAAAGATAGTCCTCATGCCAAGATATACCTAATGTATTTTTCGCCATATAAAACTCACTCCCCTCACCCCCCCAAAGTGGAAGCTCTCATTAGTAAAGAAGGACCAGGATTGCAGCACTCCCCGTGCTCTGTACTTACTGCATGCTGGTTTTCATTGACCACTTGCTATGCTGTGAATGCGCACACTGTGTGCTTGGGGGTCCCAACTAGAGATGAGCGAATTTTTCAAAGATTAGATTAAGCCAGAATTGATTAGACCAGTTTGCCGAATTTTTGGAACTTATTGAAATTGGTCCAAATTTATTCTTCGCACATCGCGTTAAAAAACTGCTATTTCCTGGCTGCAGTAACACGCATAGGGAGTCTGCTGTGGTGGTGAAATAATACTAGGAGTCAGTATGACATCAGGGGTGTGGAATTCCTATCGCCCGATGCCCGGAACTGCATGTAGTTTGTTCAGAAGCTTAGCCCTGCTTCGGGCCTGTAACAGGGCTGAGATAGGGTTGGGCAATATGCCTCCTGCATTACTACTAGCGTGCAAAGAGCTGGACATGGCCGTAAGTGCACTGGAGGGAGGGGGCGAGCATTAAAAACCTGTCATAAGCTGCCGCACAAGTCTAGTGCTTCACCGCCGCCTCTCATCTTGCTCTGCTCCACGTCCGTTGCCTCTGGTCTTGCTCGGCTCCGCCTGAACCTCGCTCTGATCTGCCTGGTTTAGCTCCGCCTCCGTGTCACTCGGCTCTGCCTCGCTTGGCTCCGCCTCCGTATCGCTCTTAGCTCCGCCTAACCATTCACTCTGCTCTGCTTGGCTCCGCCCCCGTCCCGCTAGGCTCTGCCCCCGTCAGTGCAGTAGTTTGAGTGACATGCCTACAACTCGGTGGGACCTAATAAATAGCCTTTTCTCTGATCCATGGGGCAGCTAACATATAAAGCAGTAAGTGATTTTGCTGCCATCTACTGGAACATTACCAAGACTTTGTACAAACATTAAAGGGAGTCTTTCACCACAAATGTCCATTCTATAACATTAACACCATTTTGTCCATAACAGTGCCCATATTAATTTCTTCTTACCATATTTCGGTCTGTTGCAGAGTTAGGCTAAAAAACACTTTTATTCGATATGCAAATGAGGGTATGAAGGAGCCCAGGGGCTGCGTTCCAATGGCCGGTGCCCAGGCCCCTCGCTGATTTTCATATCCAACCACTCCCCTTTCACCCATTTGGCCCACCCTTTGTTTGGCTGATCACCTCCTTCCTCCGTTCTGAAATCCCACACCTGCACCGATGACGGCCCTCTGATGCGGCGCCAGCTGGAACGTGACATGCGGGCTGGCACATGCGCACTCAAAACTGTGATGCCTCTGCCCATAATAGGTCATACAGTGCGCAGGACATCTCGTTCATCGGCGCAGGCGGGGGATTTCAGAACGGAGGAAGCAGGTGATCAGCCAAACAAAGGGCGGGCGAAAGGGGTGAAAGGGGAGTGGTTGGATATGAAAATTAGTGAGGGGCCTGAGCACCTTCAGACCCTAATTTGCATATCGAATTAAAGTGTTTTTTAGCCCAACTCTGCAACGGACAACATTATGGTAACAAGCATTTTAATATGGGGACTGTTATGTACAAAATGGTGTTAATGTTATATAATGGACATTTGTCGTGAAAGACTCCCTTCAATATGTCACCAACACAAGTGTCTTCACTCCAGTGTCACAGTTTGTCGCCGGTGATGTGATACGCATGTAAATGGAGAGGTCACTGTGTACATGACCTGTATATCCGTATATATTGTGTGTACTGGGCTCCAGTAGACTGATGGTTTACATTGATGGTGTTTTCAGAGGCGTCACCCTCTGACAGCCCACTACTCCTTCAGGTAATCCAACTGTCCATGGGGGTGATTTATAGGGGTAGGAGAACTTCCTATTTGAAGTCAGCTTCCTCATGTACTGCTATTTTGGGGTGGAGAGTGACAGCACCACAGAATGACCCCCCGCACACCGCAAGAGGCGTCCCTACACTATCACACACATTTCCTTGTGGTCACCCCCATTCAGTATAACGTCTCCTTGTGGCCCCCATACAGTATAACGTTTTCTTGTGGCCCCCATACAGTATAACGTCTCCTTGTGGCCCCCATACAAATTTTGGGCCTGTCTTCTAAGTTGCTATCAATAAAGACCTTATTTAAATATAGTTTTGATTTAAAATTATTTTTTGTATCAGGACAAGTAGATTGTTATGAGGGACAAGTAGATCGAGCCCCCACTTTAGTCCTTCGACAAGTAGTTTTTTTTTTAAATTTCCACACCCCTGATGACATGCAGATGACAGGCGTCGCTCTTAGAATCACTGCACACTTCACTTATTTGGGCAGTCACAGGGATAAGGCTGGGACGCCCGGATAAGAGGCGGGTGCGTTGCGGGAAAATGCGCGATTTTTCCGTGCGAGTGCAAAGCGTTGTAATGCGTTTTGCACGCGCGTGGGAAAAAATCGGCATGTTTGGTACCCAGACGCGAACCTGGACTTCATTACTGAAGTCCAGTTTCGGGTTGAGTATTCTGTAGATTTTATTATTTTCCCTTATAACCTTCTCATACAGAATGCTTAGTAAAACGTGGATGGAGGGGTTAAAAATAAAAAAAATTAACTCACCATATCCACTTAATCGCGTAGTTGCGATCTCTTCTTCATTCATTAGCTGTCGGCTAAAGGACCTGTGATGAGGTCACTGAGCTCATCACATGGTCCATCACCATGTTACCCCACCCTCAATAAAGTTAGAGTATTTCTCAGTCATACCTGTGTGTCTGTCATTTATTTGCTGCTGAGAGCCCATCAACCCCACTGCCCCCTGCCCCCAGTCGTCAGCCTTAGAAAAAAAAACATGCTTGCTGTGCTGAAGGCAGATTCACGGGTTTTCAGATCTCCTCCCACAGGCAGCAGCGCGATGTGTGCCAGCACGGGGAGCTCCTGAGCTGTGAAGATCAGTGAAGCAGGGATGAGAGAGGTTTCCCTGCTTCTAGTGTTGAGCCAACAATTCGAGCATAGTTCGGGTTAGTACTGAATTTTGGGGTGTTCGGGACCCGGACCCGGACCCGAACATTTTCAAAAAAGTTAAAAAAGGTCGCGATTTCTTCCCGCTTTCTGAAGGGCTGCACAGCAGCCAATCAACTAGCGTTTTACTACTTGCCCTAAGAAGCCATCACAATGTGATTGGCCAAGTGCAGCATGTGACCCAGCCTCTATTTAATTGAAAAGTCAGAAACAGCACCTAATGAACTGATCGATCTACAGCTGTGAATGATTCAACTTCTGCTAGTTAATTGCTCACTGGTTTTTAGGCTGCACAGAGCATTTTTCTGTCACTTTTTTCTGGGGTGATCGGCGGCCATTTTGTGACTTGTGGTGCACCAGAACAAGCTGCCACCAAGTCCATCAATCCATCAATACTAGTTTTTTTTTTTTTGCTATATCCTACATCAGGGGCTTGGCTGTGCTTATTGTCTCCCCTAGAAACTCAGGATAGCAATTTCTATATTTTATTAAGGGGTTAAATACAATTGCCAAAATACCAATCCCCTAAATCTGGTGTTCCAGTTTTGGCTAGCCAAGTGTAATACTGTCTGCTGTCTGGCAAAGGATAGATTATTTTTTGTGGTGAAATTCAATTGCCAAAATAGCAATACCCTTAATCTGGTGTCCCAGCACTGGCTGGCAAAGTATAATAGTGTCCACCAAAACATATATTTTGTTCTGGGGTGAAATTCAATTGCCAAAATAGCAATACCCTGAATCTGGTGTCCCAGCACAGGCTGGCAAAGTATAATAGTGTCCGCCAAAACATATATTTTGTTCTGGGGTGAAATTCAATTGCCAAAATAGCAATACCCTGAATCTGGTGTTCCAGCAGTTGCAGACCTAGTTTAAATCTGTCCGTAACAGGGTATATTTTGTTCTGGGGTGAAATTCAATTGCCAAAATAGTAATACCCTGATTCTGGTGTCCCAGCACTGGCTGGCAAAGTATAATAGTGTCCGCCAAAACATATATTTTGTTCTGGGGTGAAATTCACTTGCCAATATAGCAATACCCTTAATCTGGTGTTCCAGCTGTCGCAGGCCAAGTGTTAATCTATCCGTAAAAGGGTATATTACATTTAAGATGTATATACAAGTGCTGAGAGGGTCATCCTCAATAACTTTACACGCTACCGTGCATCTCCCGTTGTATTTCTGTCCGTTAAAGGGTATATTACACAAAGTGTTAAAATACAATTGCTGAAGGCATAATCCTACATATTTTTTCACGCGCTACTGTGCATCTCCAAGTGTAAATCTGTCCATAAAAGGATTCCTTTCATCCAGGGCCGAAATACTAGCCCTAAAAGAGATATTCCCCTAAATCAGTGGTTACTGCTGTGCCTGGATTAGTGTAATACGCTACATAAATAAATAGGCAGATAATGTTAGGTGCTTGTAAAAAAAGGCCTGAATTTGAAATCAATACATTGGGCCAAATATTTTTTTTCTTATTGTGGTGCTTGGTGAATGGTAACAATGAGGAAAACATCTAGTAAGGGACGCGGACGCGGTCGTGGTGGTGTTAGTGGACCCTCTGGTGCTGGGAGAGGACGTGGCCATTCTGCCACAGCCACATGTCCTAGTGAACCAACTACCTCAGGTTCCAGTACCCGCCAGAATTTACAACGATATTTGGTGGGGCCCAATGCCGTTCTAAGGATGGTAAGGCCTGAGCAGGTACAGGCGCTAGTCAATTGGGTGGCCGACAGGGGATCCAGCACGTTCACAACATTATCTCCCACCCGTCTTCTGAAGAAAGCGCACAAGTGGAGCCTGAAACCCAAGACCATCAGTCTGTCACATCACCCCCATGCATATCAGGGAAACTGTCTGAGGCTCAAGTTATGCAGCAGTCTCTTATGCTGTTTGAAGACTCTGCTGGCAGGGTTTCCCAAGGTAATCCACCTAGCCCTTCCCCAGTGGTGGAAGACATAGAATGCACTGATGCACAACCACTGATGTTTCCTGATGATGAGGACATGGGAATACCACCTCATCAGAGTCCGCACGTCTCTGATGATGACAAAACATATGTGCCAACTGCTGCATCTTTCTGCAGTGTGCAGACCGAACAGGACGTCCGGGAGGAAGACTGTGTGGAAGACGATGCAGGGGACGATGAGGCCCTAGACCCCACATGAAATGAAGGTTGTGCCACTGACTTTCATAGTTCAGAGGAAGAGGCAGTGGTGAGACCGAGCCAACAGCGTAGCAAAAGAGGGAGCAGGGGACAAAAGCAGACCAGCCGCCGCCAAGAGAATTCGCCTGCTACTGGCCACCGCCACCAGGGACCGAGCACCCCAAAGGCAGCTTCAAGGAGTTCCCTGGCATGGCACTTCTTTAAACAATGTGCTGACGACAAGACTCAAGTGGTTTGCACGCTGTACCATCAGAGCCTGAAGCGAGGCATTAACGTTCTGAACCTTAGCACAACCTGCATGACCAGGCATCTACATGCAAAGCATGAACTGCAGTGGAGTAAACACCTTAAAAGCAAGGAACTCATTCTGGCTCCCCCTGCTCGCTCTTCTGCTGCTGCCTCGGCCTCTTCCTCCTCCTCGGAAGGAATGTTGGCACCTGCCGCCCACCAAACAGGGGATGTGCCACCTACAACACCACCTGCGTCACCAAGCTTCTCCACCATGTCACACAGCAGCATTCAGCTCTCCATCTCACAAACCTTGGAGAGAAAGCGTAAATTCCCACCTAGCCACCCTCGAGCCCTGGGCCTGAATGCCAGCATTTCTAAACTACTGGCCTTTGAAATGCTGTCATTCAGGCTGGTGGACACGGACAGCTTCAAACAGCTGATGTCCATGGCTGTCCCACAGTATGTTGTTCCCAGCCGCCACTACTTCTCCAAGACAGCCGTGCCTTCCCTTCACAACCAAGTATCCGATAAAATCAAGTGTGTACTGCGCAACGCCATCTGTGGCAAGGTCCACCTAACCACAGATACGTGGACCAGTAAGCACGGCCAGGGACGCTATATCTCTCTAACTGCACACTGGGTAAATGTAGTGGCGGCTGGGCCCCAGGCGGAGAGTTCCTTGCGCACGTTCTTCCGCCGCCAAGGATCGCAGGGCATCATTCTTTTCCTCCTGTAGCCTCCTCCTCCTACTCGGCTTCCTCCTCCTCTGCTTCCACCAGCTCATCCAGTTAGCCACACACCTTCACCACCAACTTCAGCACAGGTGGTGGTAAACGTCAGCAGGCCATTCTGAAACTCATATGTTTGGGGGACAGGCCCCACACCGCGCAGGAGTTGTGGCGGGGTATTGAACAACAGACCGACGAGTGGTTTCTGCCGGTGGGCCTCAAGCCTAGCCTGGTGGTGTGCGATAATGGGCGAAATCTCGTCGCAGCTCTGGGACTAGCCGGTTTGACGCACATCCCTTGCCTGGCGCATGTGCTGAATTTGGTGGTGCATTTACAACTACCCCGACATGTCAGAGCTGCTGCATAAAGTGCGGGCCGTCTGCGCTACAGCGTAACTTCGGCCTTCCCGCTCACCGCCTCATATGCGACGTGCCCACCAGGTGGAACTCCACCTTGCACATGCTGGAGAGACTGTGCGAGCAGCAGCAGGCCATAGTGGAGTTTCAGCTGCAGCGCGCACGCGTCAGTCGCACTGCGGAACAGCACCAATGATTGGGCCTCCATGCGAGACCTGTGTGCCCTGTTTCGAGTACTCCACCAACATGGCCAGTGGTGATGACACCGTTATCAGCGTTACAATACCACTTCTATGTCTCCTTGAGAAAATGCTTAGGGCGATGATGGAAGAGGAGGTGGTCCAGGAGAAGGAGGAGGAGGAGGGGTCATTTGTAGCACTTTCAGGCCAGTCTGTTAGAAGTGACTTAAGGGAAGTTTTTTTGCAACAGCAGAGGCCAGGTACAAATGTGGCCAGCCAGGGCCCACTACTGGAGGACGAGGAGGTGGATGAGGATGAAGCAGGTTCACAGCGGGGTGGCACCTTACATAGCTCAGGCCCATCACTGGTGCGTGGCTGGGGGGATACGGAGGATGATGACGATACGCCTCCCACAGAGGACAGCTTCTCCTTACCTCTGGGGAGCCTGGCACACATGAGCGACTACATGCTGCAGTGCCTGTGCAACGACAGCAGAGTTGCCCACATTTTAACGTGTGTGAACTACTGGGTTGCCAGCCTGCTGGATCCCCGGTACAAAGACAATGTGCCCACCTTACTTACTGCACTTGAGCATGATGGGAAGATGCGCGAGTACAAGCGCACGCTGGTAGACGCGCTCCTGAGAGCATTCCCAAATGTCATAGGGGAACAGGTGGAAGCCCAAGGCGAAGGCAGGGGAAAAGCAAGAGGTCGCCAACGCAGCTGTGTCACAGCCAGCTCCTCTGAGAGCAGGGTTAGCATGGCAGAAATGTGGAAAAGTTTTGTCTCCACACCACTGCTAACTGCACCACCATTGCATTTATAACTGCCTCCCCCTCAACCATGTATTCTTGTACTCCGGGGCACTTCTTTATTGAATCCTCATTTTTTTAACTTTACCATGATCTTGCCGTGCAAACCAAAGTTGAATGAACCTCTCCTCAATCTCTGCGCCGGGGCCTAAATAACTGAAAGTGGCCTTCTCCAGTGGTGGGTGATATGATGCATTATTCCTTGCTGTGGGACCTCTCTCCTCTGTCTGGGTGCTGGGGCCTAAATAACTGAAAGTGGCCTTCTCCAGTGGTGGGTGATATGATGCATGATTCCTTGCTGTGGGACCTCTCTCCTCTGTCTGGGTGCTGGGGCCTAAATAACCGAAATTGGCCTTCTCCAGTGGTGGGTGATATGACGCCTTATTCCTTGCTGTGGGACATCTCTCCTCTGTCTGGGTGCTGGGGCCTAAATAACTCAAAGTGGCCTTCTCCAGTGGTGGGTGATATGACGCCATATTCCTTGCTGTGGGACCTCTCTCCTCTGTCTGGGTGCTGGGGTCTAAATATCTGGAAGTGGCCTTCTCCAGTGGTGGGTGATATGATGCCTTATTCCTTGCTGTGGGACCTCTCTCCTCTGTCTGGGTGCTGGGCCTAAATATCTGGAAGTGGCCTTCTCCAGTGGTGGGTGATATTACGCCTTATTTCTTGCTGTGGGACCTCTCTCCTCTGTCTGGGTGCTGGGCCTAAATAACTGAAAGTGGCCTTCTCCAGTGGTGGGTGATATGATGCATTATTCCTTGCTGTGGGACCTCTCTCCTCTGTCTGGGTGCTGGGGCCTAAATAACTGAAAGTGGCCTTCTCCAGTGGTGGGTGATATGATGCATGATTCCTTGCTGTGGGACCTCTCTACTCTGTCTGGGTGCTGGGGCCTAAATAACCGAAATTGGCCTTCTCCAGTGGTGGGTGATATGACGCCTTATTCCTTGCTGTGGGACCTCTCTCCTCTGTCTGGGTGCTGGGGCCTAAATAGCTCAAAGTGGCCTTCTCCAGTGGTGGGTGATATGATGCCATATTCCTTGCTGTGGGACCTCTCGCCTCTGTCTGGGTGCTGGGGTCTAAATATCTGGAAGTGGCCTTCTCCAGTGGTGGGTGATATGACGCATGATTCCTTGCTGTAGGACCTCTCTCCTCTGTCTGGGTGCTGGGGCCTAAATAACTGAAAGTGGCCTTCTCCAGTGGTGGGTGATATGTCGCATGATTCTCTGCTATGGGACCTCTCTCCAATTGATATTGGTTAATTTTTATTTATTTTATTTTATTTTGATTCATTTCCCTATCCACATTTGTTTGCAGGGCATTTACCTACATTTTGCTGCCTTTTGCAGCCCTCTAGCCCTTTCCTGGACTATTTTACAGCCTTTTTAGTGCCCAAAAGTTCGGGTCCCCATTGACTTCAATGGGGTTCGGGATAAAGTTCGGGTCGAGTTCGGATCCCGAACCCGAACATTTTCAGAAAGTTCGGCCGAACTTCTCGAACCCGAACATCAAGGTGTTCGCTCATCTCTACCTGCTTCACTATGGGTGTGTATGTGAGTGCTCATTGAACATATTATACATGTAATGGAGCCATCTGATGGGACACGAAATTGCCACTGTACTTAATGTGGGGCTCCATCAGAGTGTTCCATTACATGTAAGTAACAGGCTTTAGGGTGGCCTGGGGCTGGGTCCACAGACGGCCAAGCCCCCTGGAGTGTCGGGCCCGGTCGCAAGTGCGACCCCTGCATGTATGCCAGTGGTGTCAGCAGTAAGTTTTTGTTGACGTCACTGATTATTTTGCCCTTCCTCTGATCCTTCAGAACAATAACCCCCAAAAAACTGATCCTGTCTGTTCAACATCCGCCTTCACTCTGTCAGCATTTGGTCAGTAATCCATCATTATTGCTAATGCCAAAAAAACAGGAGTGAATCCAAAACAGAGATGACACGTGAATAGAATACTTGCATGTCTTTGTTTTGTACCCACTCCTGCATTTGGCTACCAAATCACAAGCCAATTATGATGGGACCATACAGGCCTTACAGCTGTTACACAGGCAGGATCCGTTGTGCATCTCATTTTCCTTGCTTCTAACAGATCAAAAGAAGGGTCAAATAAATGATGATGTCAGCCAGGCTGAAAGGCAAAATAGTGGCCCAGTCATGAAGTGTGGAGGGTGGGAACACTATGAGAAGTCCACAGAGTGCTCCTATGACATAGTGGTGAGGTGGAAGCAGCATGAGGAGGCCACAGAGTGGCACAAGGACAGTGTGGAGGTGGAAGCACCAGCATCAGGAGGCCACAGAGTGGCATAATGACCAAGTGTGGAGGTGGCTGCAGCAGCAGCATCAGGAGGCCACAGAGTGGCAAGGTAACAGTGTGGAGGTGGCAGCAGCATAAGGAGACCACAGAGTGGCAAGGTGACATAGTGTGGAGGTGGCAGCAGTATGAGGAGACCACAGAGTGGCAAGATGACAGTGTGGAGGTGGCAGCAGCATCAGGATGCCACAAAGTGGCAAGATGAGATAGTGTGAAGCTGGTAGCAGCATCAGGAGACCACAGGGTGACCCGGTGACAGAGTAGGGAGGTGGGTGGCAATAACAGTACCCGCTGACGATGGTAGGTGTAAGAAGGAGCACTTGGCATCAGATGTGAGCCATCAGGCGGGTGACAGCTTCAAAATAGTAGCTGAGGCAGGTAGCCAGAAGAAAACGGTCTCTTGTCAAAGTGTTGGTGTGGCACCATGGATGATCTAGTCTGATGCATCAAGCATTGGTGGGTTGAAATCCTGGCTTATCCACGCCTGATGTATCTTGACAAAGGTCAGTCTCTCCACATTTTGGGTGGACAGGCAAGTTCTTTTTGGGGTAACTATGGCCCCTGCCGCACTAAACACCAGCTCTGATGCCAAACTACTGGCCGGGCAGGACAGCCTTTTCAGGGCAAACCCTGCCAGATGCGGCCACAAATCCAGTTTGTCTGCCCAGTAGTCCAGCGGATCTTCAATGTGGGGTTGCAGGGTGCTGTCCAAGTATGCCACCACCTGCTGGTTCAGGTCCTGCTCTATGTCTAGCTGCTAGTGAGTAGTTTCTTCACTATGTGGGTGAAGGAAGCTGCTCATCAGTGACTCTAGACTCAAGCTGCTGCTGATGGAGCTGGTAATACTATTGCCACCCCACCCCTTCCCAGCAGCCATGGCAGTGGAACATGAGCACAGAGGGCTACCCCGGTCGCACCTGCGAGAGGATGGACGATGGCGCAGAAATGATGCGGCCAAGTGACTATATAGGATGTCTCTATAGTTATTCAGTTTGTCCTCCCTCTCAGCGGGTGTAAAAGAAAAAGGCCCCCATTTTGGAGCGGTAGTTAGGGTCCAACAAGGTGTAGAGTGTCGTGGAAATTTTTATTAGCATAGGATGACTATAGTGGACTTTCTCTTCAGCTTAGGAATGCTATGTAGGTTTATTTTGTATATGCCTCCCTGTGTAAAGTCTGACCAGATTACGGTCATAAGAGAGCGTGATCGGGTCAGGATAGTGCCAGGGAAATTCTATAGATCAGCACTCGAGCTCCTTCTACCTTATGTGAAAACCGCCACCGTTGGTTTGAGGGGGATCTAATGGCTGCTGGCTCTGAGAGCAATGTTCTTAGAGAGAGCTACCAGCGGATCCTCATCACCAACAGTGGGGTACAGCAAACTGATGCCGATCCCACTGAACCATTGGGGCCCCAGCATGAAACATTGGTTGGTGGGACTGGTGGTCATGTGAACGCTGTATCACCTCTTGAGGTCGACCCTGTTTTAAAAGACCGTTTTAAGGGATTGATCACCCCTGATGAAACATGTCTAACAGAGATTCATTTTGGGTTAGAGGGAGACTCGCAGTGGATTAGAATGGATGCTGTCCAACAGGATAATATTCATTTTGAAACAGGCTGATTCATTTGAAGGCATTTGTACATTTCTTGGGCATGGTGGTGGGTGTGGCCAGCAGGTCACATGAGCATGTTTGAGCTCCACCCACCGGCACTCCCAGGTGATGTCCAAATCTGAAATGTATACCTATTGGTTAAATATGATGAAAGTCACCACGGCACTCCAGAGGAATCTTCAATTACTTTATTGGATCCAAGAAGACAGCAACGTTTCGACTAATCAAGTCTTTGTCAAGCTCTCCATGACAAAGCTTGACAAAGACTTGATTAGTCGAAACGTTGCTGTCTTCTTGGATCCAATAAAGTAATTGAAGATTCCTCTGGAGTGCCGTGGTGACTTTCATCATATTTTACGTGTGTCTGGGAATCCTGTGGTCGGACCCGAACACCGCTGGCACCGCCGCATACTGGCTTTAACTAAGCAGGACAGTGGTGCTCCCTGAACCTATATTGTCATTACCTATTGGTTAAGGCACAAGGTGGATTGTACCTGCCTATCTGTAATACTATTGGGCTGCCATGTGCCATGGAGGGCGGGGTTTGCCCAATAAGAAGTGTAACCCATGCTAAGAGAGGACAGAATTTCTTTGGAATCAAACAGACTGTCCACGAGTCTTATTTAATCGTTGCTGGCTGTTTCCACTTACAAGTTCCCTTATATCTAAAAGAGCTAATAGTACTTCACGAGGATTCAATGGTACCAGAAGGGACCCGGGTTTCTACTACAGATGGCGAGCTTTAAGGACAGTACGTCGCTACAATAGCAGCTAAAAGGGGGAGAAAACCAGCGAAATATTGGTTCCACAAACAAAGCCGGCAGAGTTTGGGTAAGTGCAAACTACATTTCAAGTTTTTTTGAAATCTTTGTGGTACTAATAACTGCTATCATTTCTCTGTGTTAGCTCCTATTGTTAGTGACGCTCAGTAAAGAGCCTACATCTTGCTCTTACAATTTTAGCTATAAGGAGGAGAAAATCATTGCATTAATTGGTAGGATCTGGGGGAATTGTTTGGGGATCCATATCTTGGTACCCCCAGCCAATTCAGGGCCAGAAGGGTATATGTATAGAGGGTTAAAAAAAAAAGTTGTTCTGGGGTAAGTCTTTGTTTGTCCATGGGTGGTGAGACCCTTCCCTTTTGTTTGAGTGGCTGGAAGCGTGGGGGAAGGTAGCCATTTCTGTTACTGTATGTCCATGTGAAAGCCCATCCCTTTGTTTGAGTGGCTGGAAGCGTGGGGGGAAGGTAGCCATTCCTGTTACTGTTTATCCATGTGAAAGCCCATCCCTTTGTTTGAGTGGCTGGAAGTGTGAGGGATGGGAGCAATTTTTGGCCACATTGTATGGCTATGCTGTTAGATTCAATTTAGAGTTGTGAAAATCATCCACCCGATCTGAATTAAAAAACAGGAAAAAGAAATCAATTTTAAATAGAATTTTACTGTTTTTAACCGTTTATTTCCCCAATGGTTCAGTGAGATTTTTGTTTTTTTTGTTTGATTCTCTGTTAATTTTTGGTTAAGTGAGTAGCCACCATTTTTAAGGCAGCCCATGTGGCACGGTCCTTTTGTTCCTCCATGTGGCTTGGTGTAACAAGCAAGTCTTTGTTTAAATCCAGGGGTGGAAATAACGGTGTGTGCTCATTTTTTTTTACTCTTTAAGTCATTTTTTATGCAGTGAATTTATTTTCATTTAGATTTTTTTTTTTAAGACATTTTTGGTGATTTTGTTTTTCTTTATTTTTGTTTTATCAAATTTTCAGTTGTTTGTTTCTCTTTTTTTTTACAGCTTTTCTTTTACCAACCCATTTTTATTTTTAGGTTTTTATTGTAACCTTTCTAATAATAGTTTGATTTTGTTTTGGTATTTCCTAAAGTAGAGGGAGTGTGAGTGAAGAAACTTTGAGATTTACATTAGAACCAGCATTCTGTTAACCTGTAAATCACCCCCCCCCCCCTTCAGAGTGGAGGTCTGTTTTCGGGGGTGGGGCACAGGTAATAGAGAAACTGGTTTGTTTAATTAGTTTTTTCTATTGCTGGACAGAAGACACCATCTTGTGTTCCTTTGTGTGAGACCAGGCCATGTGGTTTTGTCGGCCATCTTGATTTGCTTTGTGTAAAGAGCAAACATCTTGGGTAGTCTGGCGCTGCAAGGAATTCATTCTAGTTTGAGCCGGTTCACTTTTAGTTTTTCAGGTTTGAAGTGATTTGTTTGTTTTTATAATTATTTTGTTTTATTTTTGTTTTTGTAACATTCCTTTACCTCTTTTTGCAATTCCATATTCAATCTTAGCATACCTTTTTCCTTCTCTCCTTCTATTTCTCTTTTCCAAGTAACAGTTTTCTACTCCAGGACTCTTCTCTCTTTAACAACCAGAGGTTAACCCCGTATTTATTTTCACTTTATCAGCAGGAGATTGACTGGAGGAACCACACTGAGCTGGAGAAAAGCAGGTCTCATGTATTGAATAGCCTCAGCTGGCCAAACACAGGCATAGCTCAGCTGTGTGTATAGCCTTCAGAAGGCATACTGGGAATCCAGCAAGAGGAGCTTAGGCCGAAAGGCCCTGTGGGAGTAGAAATAGCATTGAGAGTAGCAAATCATCTCTCATTGCAAGAGATTTCTAGCTCTCCGACGTAGGCTTTGTAAGAAGTTGGAGTCGGAGAGACGTACCGCGAGAATTCGGGCGGTGCCCTACGTGTACGGTTGAATAGAGTGTCCCTGGACGCAGGCAACACTGATAATTGCTTGGTTAACCAAGAATGGGTTGTGGCAGATCCATGTGCGGGGGGAAACAAACAGTCCCGTCGCTGGGTCAGACGGCTGCTCAGCACATGAGATCTAATTATGGGGTGAGGGCCACAAAGCCCCTTAAAGAATGGAGTAGGTGGTCCAAGGGAACTAATTGGAGTATTCCTCTGGAAGGTATTTTTGACGTATGGAGATGGGAAAAATTTATTACAGAATTTAAACCCAGGCTCCAGTCGTGGTGGCTGCAAACGTCAATCGTGGTAAGTAAGCAGGACGTACAAAAGGCGGTTTCAATCCGGAAGAACCGAGTGATGTACACCTGGCCTGAGGTTAGTGATCCGATGCAGGAGGCAGAGGAGGCACTATCTGGGCTAACTTTGTTGAAACGGGCTGGATCCATTAGACCTGGGCCTATTGATACACAACCAGGACCCGAGTTAAGTAAGTCCCCGTCACTTCTACCTCCACTGCTGACAGGGTCACCTCTGACACTGCCAGCTCTTCCCAAACTGTTTCTCAACCCCCCTGTCCTATCCCTCAACCTTCTCTGGCACCAGCTCCTTCTACATCTCCTCCCTCTGTAGGTCACAGGTGGAGAAAGCCTCATAGTTAGAAACAAACAATCTGTGAGTCTAGAGGGATCGTCACCAGATTGAAAAATCGGATGGACTGCATCAATGAGCTCAAAATCTCCGAAATGACCACAATTCCCAAACTGTATCCCGACCTGGGTGACCTCAGATTGGATGGGGCTGTGGGTGAGGTGATACATCTCAGTCCTCCCATGAAGCCTCAATCTACCGGATGTACACCCGGCCCTTTGCAAAACCCCCAGTCTGAGGCCTACCCAGTACGGGTTCAGCAGTACGAAGGGCCACCCAACACACGGGGTGAGCGTGTATTAATGGAGAGGGTAGTATAGCATGTCCCCTTGCCCCCTGCAGAAATCCGGACAATCCTGGCTGAGTTACCGGATTATAGAACCAACCCACGGGGGTTTGCGAGAATGTTCTGCCAGAACCAGTTCAGCTATGGCATGAGTGGGACAGATTGTGCCCAGATTCTGCAGGCCAAGGTGGGCTTGGAGGTAGCGAGTGTCATTATAGCAGGTTGTAATATCACTACCCATGAGCAGGCCACATCAGGAGGTAAGGAGTTTTGTATAGCTCTTAAATCAACACTTCCGGAGCTATATGGTGCTAACTTGGATATGATGAAGTTAAATCAAAATCCAGGTGAAGAGTGTGTTTGTTTTTGGCAACGCTTGAAACAAGCGGCACTGGATGCAGACCTCGAGGTTGGTCCCGATGTACCACCTGATGGCGCGAAGGTCACTCCCACCCATCTATTGCTCAGGGCCAAATTCTTAGAGGGCATTAACACTAAGATTCGGGACCGGCTACTCCTAGCCAGACCCGAATACAGTGATATGTCCATGTCTGCAATTTTGTCCACACTCTCCGCTATAGAGAGAGAGATGGACAGAAGGAAGCAAGACAAGGTGACTAAGGTTCTTGTATCACAGTACCCTGAGAGAGAATGGAGAAGAAAGGATGCTCGGAGAAAAAAGGTTAGTCATTATAAATGTCATAACTGTGGTCAAGAGGGCCACATACGAAAGCACTGCCCAAAACCTATCGATAAATCAGGAGGCAGATGGCAGTTCATCCCAAACAACCTTTCCACGCCTGTCATCGGAATGGTAAGTGATGCCTACGAGTCATCATAGGGCATTGGCAAATCGGTGTCAGCACACATCAATCTTTTTCTTGAGGAACTAAAATATCCCCTCCCTTGCCTCATTGACACCGGTGCAGCCAAAACTGTTTTGAGATCTCAGGATCTTCGAGGCAAGGTTCCGCTCTCTGGGGAGAGCACACCGACAGTAGGTCTTACAGTTCAGACAGTGTCATTACAAACTACCAAACCACTCCATTGCAGATTGGGTCAGCATACAGAAGCTATTCAGTCAGTACTGGTCTTGGATGATGTTCCCATCAACTTACTGGGGGCAGATATCCTATCAGAAATTCAGGCAGTCATTCGGTACACCCCAATGGGTGTTGTGGTGAGTAGTGCACTATCTGAAGAAAGATTGTGTACGATGGTAGCTTTACCCTACCTCACTGAGCCAACATGTTTTCTGGAGCTGGATGTATTGGCAGAGATTGATCCCAAAATCTGGGCGGTTGACAAATATGATGTGGGTCTCCTGCCGGTACCGCCGACTACAGTCAGCATTAGGCCAGGGAGCATTTTACCCCGACTTCCACAATACCCTTTGAGCGTGGCCCAAATGGACAGTCTGAAAATCCAGATAGACCGTTACCTACAAGTAGGGGTCCTCACACCAACGAAATCGCCCTGTAACACCCCACTGTTCCCAGTAGCCAAAAAGACAGCCAAAGGCCGGGAAACAACATACCGACTAGTACATGACTTAAGAGCTGTAAACAAGATCATCATCAGCGACGCTCCCATGGTGCCCAACCCACACACTCTACTGGCCTCAATACCACCAAAAGCAAAATTCTTCTCTGTCATTGATCTAACAAATGCATTTTTCTCTGTACCACTGGATCCCCAGTGCCAATACCTTTTTGCCTTTTCATTCCAGGGTCAGCAACTCACTTGGACACGTCTCCCTCAGGGGTCAGTGACCAGTCCCTCGGAATACAGCTGCAAATTAAAAATCGTTTTAGATCAATGGACCCCGGTGAATCCAGGAGTGACGTTGCTACAGTATGTGGACGACTTGCTAATTTGCTGTCCCACCTCAGAGGACTGTTATCAACATACTGTATCACTGCTCAACCACCTGGCAGCAACGGGAAACAAGGCCAGTAAGGAAAAACTACAGTTTTGCAGGGAGAAAGTTATCATCTTTGGGGACCTGTATCTCTCAGGGAACCCGTCACCTTACCACCCAGAGAGTCCAGACTCTGAAAGATTTGCAGAGACCGAAAAATCACCGACAACTGAGGGCTGTCCTCGGACTGATTAACTACTGCAGGGACTGGATACCAAACATCTCTTCTAAACTGGTACCCCTCTATGAGCTGACATCTAAAACACCTTTCCAAATGTCAGAAAACAACTGGTCGATACTCCAGGATCTGACTCAAGAACTCTCTAAAGCACCAGCTTTAGGTCCACCCAACTATGACCTACCCTTTTTCCTTTTTTGCTATGAAAGCAAGGGCCACGTGACAGGAGTACTGACCCAACCACATGGGTCCAGGTACCGACCCACCATGTACCTGTCAACTGCCTTAGACCCAGTTATCCGAGGGTCACCGGGTTGTGTAAGGGCTGTGGCCGCCTGCGCTGTACTAGTACAGAAAGTTGGCGACATAGTCCTGGACTCCCCTCTCACACTCTATACTCCCCATTCAGTGCAAGAGATCCTTAACCAAGTCCAAACTAAACACCTCTCTGCAGCCAGACTGACCAAGTATGAGGTAGCCCTCTTGACTCCTACCAACTTGACGATTAGATGGTGCACCATCTTGAATCCAGCTTCTCTTCTTCCCATTACTGAGGATGAAGAGAAGGGGGGGGGGATAGTGGTGCTAACGACCGACTCATGACCGACAGGACAAATCTTTCCCCAAATTTTGCAGCAGGTACCCACATCGAAGAACATCACGACTGCCTTTCTCTAATGGAACTCGAGTCAGCAGCTATCAGCCCTGTGAAGGAGACACCAATCCCAGATGCCGAAAATATTTTTGTCGATAGTTCCAGGTATTACACCCCAGATGGTAATAAGCCACACACCGGGTATGCAGTCACAACGGTAAGCAAAGTGGTGGAAAAAGGGTCTTTGAGCTCACATATGTCGGCACAGGAGGCTGAGCTGTGGGCTTTAGCAAGGGCATGCGAGCTCAATCGAGGCCGGAGGATTAATGTCTATACAGATTCGAGATATGCTTTCGGGATAGCTCATGACTTTGGGCCTATCTGGAAGGCAAGAGGTTTTCTGACTAGTTCAGGTAAGCCAGTAAAGCATGCGGAACTGATTGATAGGTTGTTCATTGCCTTTAACCTGCCACATGAGGTTGCCATTTTGAAGGTTAAGGCTCATACTATGGAGACGACCACAGAGGCCATTGGGAACTCCTTGGCAGATCAGGCTGCTAAGGAGGGTGCTTTGGATCCTGGGGGTGGGGCCCTAATGCTTGCCATCCCTTCTGATGTACCGTTAGAAGAGTTTAAAAAACTGCAGTCCCAGGCAGAGATGCAGGAAAAGAGGAGATGGACGGCATTGGGGGCCACCCTGGGACACAATGATATTTGGGGCCTTGACGGCAAATGGTGTCTGCCAAAGTCCCTTTTTCCCATGATGGCCCACTCATCCCATTACCCTGGTCACCTGTCAAAGGCGGCTATGTGTGCGCAGGTGGAGGAGCATTGGATTGCACCTGGATTCTGCACTGTGGCCACCATGTTTGCAGCATCCTGCCTGGTGTGTGCTCTGCACAATCCCGGTAGGACTGTAAAGCCACCACAGCGGCACTCACCCAGACCGGATTACCCTTTCCAGCGAATCCAGATAGACTACATTACGTTAACAAGAAGTGGGCCGTACGAGCATGTCCTGGTCTGTGTAGACATGTTCTCCGGTTGGCCTGAAGCATGGCCCGTTAAATGCGCCAATGCCACGACCACCGCAAAGAAGATCCTTTCTGAGATTGTGTGCCGTTGGGGCCTGCCTGAGACTATCGAGTCGGATCGCGGCTCTCACTTCACCGGACAGATATTTGCAGAGGTATGTAAAGCTCTCCATATCAACCAGGGTTTACATACTCCGTATCATCCTGAGAGCAGTGGTAAGGTTGAACGCCTCAATGGGATCATTAAGAACCGGATTTCCAAAATTATGGCTGACACTCGGAAACCGTGGCCCGAGTGTCTCCCTATTGCTCTTTATTCCATCAGGAGTGCCCCCAGGAAACCTCATGGGTTATCACCCTATAGATCCTGTTTGGAAGCCCTCCTAAGACAGGACTGTATTACCCCCAACAGCTGTCATCTCTACATTCTCAGCTGACAGGGTACGTGCAGTCTCTGCAAAGGAGCTTCAAAGGTCCATCACAGGGTCCGGAGTCCTCCCGACCCGACTCAATAACCGGTGCACATTCTATCCAACCAGGTGATTGGGTCGTCTACAAGAAACATCAGAGGACTGGACTAGAACCGAGATATCTTGGGCCATTCCAGGTACAGCTGACGACACCAACCTCACTGAAGCTCGAAGGACGAGACAACTGGGTCCACGCTAGTCATTGCAAGAAGCTGCTGAACCACAGACCAGAATGAGGTGTATCGTTTTTACTATCTTTCTTAGCTTTGTGTATTTTATCAATGGCAATGAGTATAAACATCCTAATCTATTGTTTAAGATGCACCTCCAATTAGCTAAGGCAGCGAATAGGACCAATTGCTGGGTATGCTCAAAACCCCTCCTAGTCACTACACCCCGGCCATGGCAGCAGTGCATGCCATATATGACATCCGCATTGGCATGAAAAAGTATGAGAAACTTGCCAAAACCACTAGAAGACATCTATCTATAGAATTTAACGACACATTTCTGGAGGGGAACATAAGCTATAGTTTTAATGTTAGCTCTGGTTCATGCTCATTGTTAGACAAACCTATATGGGTATCAGGACAGTTAGGCAGTCCCCAGATGTGCTTCAACCTTAAGTTTGGCACAGAGATTAACTTCATAGGGACCACTACCTGTGAGACAGGTATAACAGTCAACCTGACCAACGAAACTCCCAAGCTCTTCAATGACACCAATAGGCCAGACTACATCTGCTGGAAGGAAGGCTGTGATGTCCAGACCAAAGGAGCAATTCCCCAATCCATCATGCTCCTACTTAGCGCCCGTGACCGTCAGAAAAGTTCATCATGCGCAGTGCTGACAGGTCCTTATTACTTTTTGTGTGGCTCTGCAGCTTACCAGGTGATTCCCCGTAATGCTAGAGGTTCATGTGTGTTAGTGAAACTCGTACCCGCTTCATATATTGCCGCTGATCGAGAGGATTTGCTATTGCGGAGAAGGGCAAGGATGCAGGCCAGAAATCGCAAAGAGTTGTTTTCCTCCCATGATCAGGTGTGGGCATGGTTCCCGGCTTGGACTGGGTGGGGGATCGAGTTAATGAAGCGACTGAACAACTTCTCGTCTATTGTGGACGAGATGTTCAATGAGACCGTTGCAGCAGTGCGGGAGATCACCGAGGAACAAAAGCAGATGAAAACTCTTGTCTTACAGGAAAAAATGGCACTGGATTATCTTTTAGCTTCCAAGGGGGGTTTCTGTGAGTTTATAGGGGAGGACTGCTGTACTTGGATCACAGATACCAGTGATAAGGTACAGGCCCATATGGATAAGGTCACTGTACTTCAGGGCAGAGCTAGGTCTATTGCTAATGAGGGATGGAATCCTTTCACGGCTTTGGGTGGTTTTGGGGATATCTTGTTTTCCATAGGTAACTGGTTGAAGGAAGTTGGAGTATATATCCTCATGTTGTTCCTTTTTCTCTTTATCCTATATATCCTGGTGAGATGTTCCTGCTGTTTGATCGATCGGATCACCCAAGCACGTGCAGATGATCACATCCTAATCGCAACTCCTGGATATACTACGGATCAACCTATGTCTTTGATGGAAAGGATGTCCAACTAAACGTCCATCGTCACTCCACATCTTCCCACATCAGGACCTCCCTCAGAGTCAACTCCCCGAAGATTCGAGCCAATGGATGGAGCATCATCGTGAAGTCAATGGCAACCAAGGAGCACCACAATCGACGAGGGCAAACTGAGAAAACCGAAGATTCAGCAAGAGACTCAAAGAACACAGGGGACATATGACAAAGAGGAGGGAACTGTCGTGGAAATTTTTATTAGCATAGGATGACTATAGTGGACTTTCTCTTCAGCTTAGGAATGCTATGTAGGTTTATTTTGTATATGCCTCCCTGTGTAAAGTCTGACCAGATTACGGTCATAAGAGAGCGTGATCGGGTCAGGATAGTGCCAGGGAAATTCTATAGATCAGCACTCGAGCTCCTTCTACCTTATGTGAAAACCGCCACCGTTGGTTTGAGGGGGATCTAATGGCTGCTGGCTCTGAGAGCAATGTTCTTAGAGAGAGCTACCAGCGGATCCTCATCACCAACAGTGGGGTACAGCAAACTGATGCCGATCCCACTGAACCATTGGGGCCCCAGCATGAAACATTGGTTGGTGGGACTGGTGTTCATGTGAACGCTGTATCACCTCTTGAGGTCGACCCTGTTTTAAAAGACCGTTTTCAGGGATTGATCACCCCTGATGAAACATGTCTAACAGAGATTCATCTTGGGTTAGAGGGAGACTCGCAGTGGATTAGAATGGATGCTGTCCAACAGGATAATATCCATTTTGAAACAGGCTGATTCATTTGAAGGCATTTGCACATTTCTTGGGCATGGTGGTGGGTGTGGCCAGCAGGTCACATGAGCATGTTTGAGCTCCACCCACCGGCACTCCCAGGTGATGTCCAAATCTGAAATGTATACCTATTGGTTAAGGCACAAGGTGGATTGTACCTGCCTATCTGTAATACTATTGGGCTGCCATGTGCCATGGAGGGCGGGGTTTGCCCAATAAGAAGTGTAACCCATGCTAAGAGAGGACAGAATTTCTTTGGAATCAAACAGACTGTCCACGATGTCTTATTTCATCGTTGCTGGCTGTTTCCACTTACAAGTTCCCTTATATCTAAAAGAGCTAATAGTACTTCACGAGGATTCATTGGTACCAGAAGGGACCCGGGTTTCTACTACAAGAGCCAGAAGTCACAATTCATCGGTCACTACGCAAGCAAGTGAGCATGCATCGGGCCATTTGTGCAAGTGACTCGGAGGGACTCCCTGCCTCCATCTCTACTGCATACTGCCACAGTGTGTCTGGGTCCTCTGTCCCCTCTTCCTCATTGCCCTGTGACTCCTCTGGCTTCTCCTGCTCCTCCTCTCCTGTCACCTGTGTAAAAAAAAACACCCATTTCGCTTCACGATGCTTGGGCTCCAATGTCCTCTTCCTCCTCCAATTCAGCACCCACAGGGCTCATGTGACCATGAGATGTAGGCACCATGTCTCAAGTCCCCTGACCAGCCAGATTTACCAGCATCTGTTCCAGGACATAAAGCAGTGGAATGACATGGTTTATCCCCTAGTCCTGGCAACTGACAAATAACGTGGCCTCCTCAATGGGCCTGAGCAAACAGCAGGTGTCATGCATGAGCTACCACTGGCTGACATTACCGTTACACAGGGGGGTACTCATGTCAGCTTGGATCATCAAGAAAATGTTTATGGACTTTCTCTGTTCGTATAGTCGTTCCAACATATGGAGCATTGGAATGCAATACTGACCCCTGAGGTACCCCAATAGTTACAGTGACCCAATCTGAGTATCTACCGTTAATAACCACCCTCTGTTTTCTGTCACTTAGCCAGTTACTTACCCACATACAGACATTTTCTCCCAGTCCGAGCATCCTCATTTTATATACTAACCTTTTATGAGGTACGGTGTCAAATGCTTTGGAGAAGTCCAAATATATGACATCCATTGATTCGCCGCTGTCAAGTCTAGAACTTACCTCCTCATAGAAGCTGATTAAATTCGTTTGGCATGACCGATCCCTCATAAAGCCATGCTGATATGGCGTTATTTGCTTATTTTCATTGAGATACTCCAAAATAGCATCTCTTAGAAACCCTTCAAACAGTTTACCAACAATAGATGTTAAACTTACCGGCCTATAATTTCCAGGCTCTGTTTTTGGACCCTTTTTGAATATTGGCACCACATTTGCTATGCGCCAATCCTGTGGAACATTCACTTTTATTATAGAGTCCGTAAATATCAGAAATAATGGTCTGGCTATGACATCACTTAATTCCCTTAGGATACGGGGTGTATGCCATCCGGTCCTGGCGATTTGTCTATTTTAATCTTTTAAGTCGCTGTTGTACTTCTTCCTGGGTCAGACAGGGCACTTTTAATGGGGATTTACTTTTACATTCTGCATTTCATCTGACAGTTTATTTTCCTCAGTGAATATAGTGGAGAAAAAATATTTAATAGTTTTGCTTTATCCTCGTCGCTCTCTGCAACACCCCCTCATTGCTATGTAGAGGGCCGACTCCTTCAGATTTATATTTTTTACTATTTATATAATTGAAGAACATTTTAGGGTTAGTTTTACTCTCTTTGGCAATTAATCTCTCAGTCTCTAGTTTGGCAAATTTTATTAGTTTTTTACATATTCTATTTTTTTCCTTATAGTTTATCAGTGCTTCCTGACTCCCCTCCTGTTTTAGTGATTTATATGCTTTCTTTTTTTCATTTATTGCCTTCTTTACGGTTCCATTTATCCACATTGGTTTCTTATTGTTCCTTAGCCTTTTATTCCTATAAGGTATGTACCTCTCACAATTAGATGTTACAATGCTTTTAAAAATCTCCCATTTTATAGTTGTATTTTTATTTTTGAGGACTTTGTCCCAGTTAGTTAGGCCTATGGCCTCGCTTAGTAGGCTAAAATTTGCTTTTTTGAAGTTTGGTATTTTTGTTCCTCCCTTTAGAAATTCTCGTTTGAAGGATAATTGGAAGGTTATAACTTTATGGTCACTATTTTCCAGGTGTCCCCCAACCTGCACATCTGTTGTTCTATCAGGTCTATTGGTTAATACTAAGTCCAGTATGGCCGTCCCTCTAGTGGGGTCCTGAACCAGTTGGGAAAGGAAATTGTCTTTGGCTATTGCCAAGAACCTGTTTCCTTTTTGGGATGTACAGCTTTCAGTTTCCCAGTCTATATCTGGGTAGTTGAAGTCGCCCATGATAACGACTTCATTATGATTTGCCGCCTCGTCTATCTCGATTAGTAATAGATTTTCGGTGGACACTGGTATAAGACGTCATATCACCCACCACTGGAGAAGGCCCAGACAAAGGAGAGAGGTCCCACAGCAAGGAATAAGGCATCATATCACCCACCACTGGAGAAGGCCACTTTCAGTTATTTAGGCCCCAGCACCCAGACAGAGGAGAGAGGTCCCACAGCAGAGAATCATGAGTCATATCACCCACAACTGGAGAAGGCCACTTTCAGTTATTTAGGCCCCAGCACCCAGACAGAGGGGAGAGGTCCCACAGCAAGGAATCATGCGTCATATCACCCACCACTGGAGAAGGCCACTTTCAGTTATTTAGGCCCTAGACAGAGGAGAGAGGTCCCACAGCAAGGAATAAGGCGTCATATCACCCACCACTGGAGAAGGCCACTTTCAGTTATTTTGGCCCCAGCACCCAGACAGAGGAGAGAGGTTCCACAGCAGAGAATCATGCGTCATATCACCCACCACTGGAGAAGGCCACTTTCAGTTATTTAGGCTCCAGCACCCAGATAGAGGAGAGAGGTCCCACAGCAAGGAATAAGGCATCATATCACCCACCACTGGAGAAGGCCACTTTCAGTTATTTAGGCTCCAGCACCCAGACAGAGGAGAGAGGTCCCACAGCAAGGAATAAGGCGTCATATCACCCACCACTGGAGAAGGCCACTTTCTGTTATTTAGGCTCCAGCACCCAGACAGAGGAGGGAGGTCCCACAGCAAAAAATAACAACAACTGATCTCCGGCAGACCAGCTACAAAAAACACCATGGAGCCTCACTTTAGAGTCTCAACACAGCAATCCAAAGTGCAAAGCTCCCTGGGAAACAGGAGAATGCATAATAAATGTGGAGCCCCAGTTATGGGTCAACAACACATTAAAAGCCAGATATTCCTCAAAGGAAGGAAAACCGAGCAAAGGAGTGTCTCCATTACAGAGATTACCAAATCCACCATATTAAGGGGCCCCTATGTCAAGATCCCGCTTTTTTTACAAGCTTTAAGCATGTGACAGGGAAAACCTAAGCCAGTTATCCATCCACAGACAGGTGTTGCCTCTCATCAGTGCGGAGTAGGATTCTGGCTAATTGAGAGCAATGCCTTGGAGACTACTCAAACACAACAACAGCTTTTTCCCAGGGAGCTTTGCACTTCGGATTGCTGTGTTGAGACTCTTAAGTGAGGCTCCGCAGTGTTTTTTGTAGCTGGTCTCCCTGAGATCAGCTGTTGTTGTGTTTGAGTAGTCTCCGAGGCATTGCTCCCGTTTAGCCAGAATTCTACTCTGTACTAATGAGGGACAACACCCTGAAACAGCTGTGTGTAGATGAATAACTGGCTTAGGTTTTCACCCGTCACTTTCTTAAAGCTTGTAAAAAAGTGGGATCTTGACATAGGAGCCACCTAATATGGTGGATTTGGTGATCTCTGTTTTGCTTTGTTTTCCTTCCTTTGAGGGATATCTGGCTTTCATTGTGTTGTAGACCCATAACTGGGGCTCCACATTTATTTTGCATACTCCTGTTTCCCAGGGATCTTTGCACTTCAGATTGCTGTGTTTTTTGTAGCTGGTCTCCCTGAGATCAGCTGTTGTTGTGTTTGAGTAGTCTCCAAGGCATTCCTCCCGGTTAGCCAGAATCCTACTCCGCACTGATGAGGGGCAACACCCCGAAACAGCAATCTGTGGATGGATAGCTGGCATAGGTTTTCCCCGTCACATCCTTAAAGCTTGTAAAAAAGCGGGATCTTGACATAGGGGCCACTTAATATGGTGGATTTGGTAATCTCTGAAATGGAGACACTCCTTTGCTCGGTTTTCCATCCTTTGAGGGATATCTGGCTTTCATTGTGTTGAAGACCCATAACTGGGGCTCCACATTTATTTTGCATACTCCTGTTTCCCAGGGAGCTTTGCACTTTGGATTGCTGTGTTGAGACTTAAGTGAGGCTCCGCTGTGTTTTTTGTAGCTGGTCTCCCTGAGATCAGCTGTTGTTGTGTTTGAGTAGTCTCCAAGGCATTCCTCCCGGTTAGCCAGAATCCTACTCTGCACTGATGAGGGGCAACACCCCGAAACAGCAATCTGTGGATGGATAGCTGGCATAGGTTTTCCCCGTCACATCCTTAAAGCTTGTAAAAAAGCGGGATCTTGACATAGGAGCCACTTAATATGGTGGATTTGGTGATCTTTGTAATGAAGGCACCCCTTTGCTTGGTTTTCATTCCTTTGAGGGATATCTGGCTTTCATTGTGTCGTAGACCCATAACTGGGGCTCCGCATTTATCTTGCATACTCCTGTTTCCCAGGGAGCTTTGCACTTTGGATTGCTGTGTTTTTTGTAGCTGGTCTCCCTGAGATCAGCTGTTATTGTGTTTGAGTAGTTTCCGAGGCATTGCTCCCGGTTTGCCAAAATCCTACTCCGCACTGATAAGGGGCAACACCCCGATATCTGGCTTTCATTGTGTTGTAGACCCATAACTAGGACTCCACATTTATTTTGCATACAGCAAGGAATAAGTCGTCGTATCACCCACCACTGAAGAAAGCCACTTCCAGATACTTAGGCCCCAGCACCCAGACAGAGGAGAGAGGTCCAACAGCAAGGAATAAGGCTTCATATCACCCACCACTGGAAAAGGCCACTTTCAGTTATTTAGGCCCCAGCACCCAGACAGAGAAGAGAGGTCCCACTGAAAAGATTCATGCGTCATAACACCCACCACTGGAGAAGGCCACTTTCAGTTATTTAGGCCCCAGCACCCAGACAGAGGAGAGAGGTCCCACAGCAAGGAATCATGCGTCATATCACCCACCACTGGAGAAGGCCACTTTCAGTTATTTAGGCTCCAAACAAAGGAGAGAGGTCCCACAGCAAGGAATAAGGCGTCATATCACCCACCACTGGAAAAGGCTACTTTCAGTTATTTAGGCCCCAGCACCCAGACAGAGGAGAGAGGTCCCACAGCAGAGAATCATGCGTCATATCACCCACCACTGGAGAAGGCCACTTTCAGTTATTTAGGCCCCAGCACCCAGACAGAGGAGAGAGGTCCCACAGCAAGAGAATAAGGCGTCATATCACCCACCACTGGAGAAGGCCACTTCCAGATATTTAGGCCCCAGCACCCAGACAGAGGAGAGAGATCCCACAGCAGAGAATCATGCGTCATATCACCCACCACTGGAAAAGGCCACTTTCAGTTATTTAGGCCCCAGACAGAGGAAGGAGGTCCCACAGCAAGGAATCATGCGTCATATCATCCACCACTGGAGAAGGCCACTTTCAGTTATTTAGACCCCAGCACACAGACAGAGGAGAGAGGTTCAAGCAGAGAATCATGCGTCATATCACCCACCACTGGAGAAGGCCACTTTCAGTTATTTAGGCTCCAGCACCCAGACAGAGGAGAGAGGTCCCACAGCAGAGAATCATGCGTCATATCACCCACCACTGGAGAAGGCAACTTTCAGTTATTTAGGCCCCAGAACCCAGACAGAGGAGAGAGATCCCACAGCAAGAGATAAGGCGTCATATCACCCACCACTGGAGAAGGCCACTTCCAGATATTTAGGCCCCAGCACCCAGACAGAGGAGAGAGATCTCACAGCAGAGATTCATGCGTCATATCACCCACCACTGGAGAAGGCCACTTTCAGTTATTTAGGCCCCAGACAGAGGAAGGAGGTCCCACAGCAAGGAATCATGCGTCATATCACCCACCACTGGAGAAGGCCACTTTCAGTTATTTAGACCCCAGCACCCAGACAGAGGAGAGAGGTCCCACAGCAGAGATTCATTCGTCATATCACCCACCACTGGAGAAGGCTACTTTCAGTTATTTAGGCCCCAGCACCCAGACAGAGGAGAGAGGTCCCACAGCAGAGATTAATTTGTCATATCACAAACCACTGGAGAAGGCCACTTTCAGTTATTTTGGCCCCAGCACCCAGACAGAGTAGAGAGGTCCCACAGCAAGTAATAAGGCATCATATCACCCACCACTGGAGAAGGCCACTTTTAGTTATTTAGGTCCCAGCATCCAGACAGAGGAGAGAGGTCCCACAGCAAGGAATCATGCGTCATATCACCCACAACTGGAGAAGGCGACTTTCAGTTATTTAGGGTCCAGCACCCAGACAGAGGAGAGAGGTCCCACAGCAGAGATTCATTCATCATATCATCCACCACTGGAGAAGGCCACTTTCAGTTATTTAGGCCCCAGCACCCAGACAGAGGAGAGAGGTCCCACAGCAGAGATTCATTCGTCATATCACCCACCACTGGAGAAGGCCACTTTCAGTTATTTCGGCCCCAGCACCCAGACAGAGAAGAGAGGTCCCACAGCAATTAATAAGGCATCATATCACCCACCACTGGAAAAGGCCACTTTTATTTATTTAGGTCCCAGCATCCAGACAGAGGAGAGAGGTCCCACAGCAAGGAATAAGGCGTCATATCACCCACCACAGGAGAAGGCCACTTTCAGTTATTTAGGCCCCAGCACCCAGACAGAGGAGAGAGGTCCCACAGCAAGAGATAAGGTGTCATATCACCCACCACTGGAGAAGGCCACTTCCAGATATTTAGGCCCCAGCACCCAGACAGAGCAGAGAGATCCCACAGCAGAGATTCATGCATCATATCACCCACCACTGGAGAAGACCACTTTCAGTTATTTAGGCCCCAGACAGAGGATAGAGGTCCCACAGCAAGGAATCATGCGTCATATCACCCACCACTGGAGAAGGCCACTTTCAGTTATTTAGGCCCCAGCACCCAGACAGAGGAGAGAGGTCCCACAGCAGAGATTCATTTGTCATATCACCCACCACTAGAGAAGGCCACTTTCAGTTATTTAGGCCCCAGCACCCAGACAGAGGAGAGAGGTCCCACAGCAGAGAATCATGCGTCATATCACCCACCACTGGAGAAGGCCACTTTCAGTTATTTAGGCTCCAGCAGCCAGACAGAGGAGAGAAGTCCCACAGCAGAGAATCATGCGTCATATCACCCACCACTGGAGAAGGCAACTTTCAGTTATTTAGGCCCCAGCACCCAGACAGAGGAGAGAGGTCCCACAGCAAGAGATAAGGCGTCATATCACCCACCACTGGAGAAGGCCTCTTCCAGATATTTAGGCCCCAGCACCCAGACAGAGGAGAGAGATCCCACAGCAGAGATTCATGCGTCATATCACCCACCACTGGAGAAGGCCACTTTCAGTTATTTAGGCCCCAGACAGAGGAAGGAGGTCCCACAGCAAGGAATCATGCGTCATATCACCCACCACTGGAGAAGGCCACTTTCAGTTATTTAGGCCCCAGCACCCAGACAGAGGAGAGAGGTCCCACAGCAGAGATTCATTTGTCATATCACCCACCACTGGAGAAGGCTACTTTCAGTTATTTAGGCCCCAGCACCCAGACAGAGGAGAGAGGTCCCACAGCAGAGATTCATTCGTCATATCACCCACCACTGGAGAAGGCCACTTTCAGTTATTTCGGCCCCAGCACCCAGACAGAGTAGAGAGGTCCCACAGCAAGTAATGAGGCATCATATCACCCACCACTGGAGAAGGCCACTTTTAGTTATTTAGATCCCAGCATCCAGACAGAGGAGAGAGGTCCCACAGCAAGGAATCATGCGTCATATCACCCACCACTGGAGAAGGCCACTTTCAGTTATTTAGGTCCCAGCACCCAGACAGAGGAGAGAGGTCCCACAGCAGAGATTCATTCGTCATATCACCCACCACTGGAGAAGGCCACTTTCAGTTATTTTGGCCCCAGCACCCAGACAGAGTAGAGAGGTCCCACAGCAAGTAATAAGGCATCATATCACCCACCACTGGAGAAGGCCACTTTCAGTTATTTAGGTCCCAGCACCCAGACAGGGAGAGAGGTCCCACAGCAAGGAATAAGGCGTCATATCACCCACCACTGGAGAAGGCCACTTTCAGTTATTTAGGCCCCAGCACCCAGACAGAGGAGAGAGGTCCCACAGCAAGAGATAAGGCGTCATATCACCCACCACTGGAGAAGGCCACTTCCAGATATTTAGGCCCCAGCACCCAGACAGAGGGGAGAGATCCCACAGCAGAGATTCATGCGTCATATCACCCACCACTGTAGAAGGCCACTTTCAGTTATTTAGGCCCCAGACAGAGGATAGAGGTCCCACAGCAAGGAATCATGCGTCATATCACCCACCACTGGAGAAGGCCACTTTCAGTTATTTAGGCTCCAGCACCCAGACAGAGGAGAGAGGTCCCACAGCAGAGAATCATGCGTCATATCACCCACCACTGGAGAAGGCCACTTTCAGTTATTTAGGCCCTAGCACCCAGACAGAGTAGAGAGGTCCCACAGCAAGTAATAAGGCGTCATATCACCCACCACTGGAGAAGGCCACTTTCAGTTATTTAGGTCCCAGCATCCAGACAGAGGAGAGGTCCCACAGCAAGGAATAAGGCGTCATATCACCCACCACTGGAGAAGGCCACTTTCAGTTATTTAGGCCCCAGCACCCAGACAGAGGAGAGAGGTCCCACAGCAAGGAATAAGGCATCATATCACCCACCACTGGAGACGGCCACTTTCAGTTATTTAGGCCCTAGCACCCAGACAGAGGAGAGAGGTCCCACAGCAAGGAATCATGCGTCATATCACCCACCACTGGAGAAGGCCACTTTCAGTTATTTAGTCCCCAGCAACCAGACAGAGGAGAGAGGTCCCACAGCAGAGAATCATGCGTCATATCACCCACCACTGGAGAAGGCCACTTTCAGTTATTTAGGCCCCAGCACCCAGACAGAGGAGAAGGTCCCACAGCAAGGAATAAGGCGTCCATATCACCCACCACTGGAGAAGGCCACTTTCAGTTATTTAGGCCCCAGCACCCAGACAGAGGAGAGAGGTCCCACAGCAGAGAATCATGCGTCATATCACCCACCACTGGAGAAGGCCACTTTCAGTTATTTAGGCTCCAGCACCCAGACAGAGGAGAGAGGTCCCACAGCAAGGAATCATGCGTCATATCACCCACCACTGGAGAAGGCCACTTTCAGTTATTTCAGCGCCAGCACCCAGACAAAGGAGAGAGGTCCCACAGCAAGGAATAAGGCGTCATATCACCCACCACTGGAAAAGGCCACTTCCAGATATTTAGGCCCCAGCACCCAGACAGAGGAGAGAGGTCCAACAGCAAGGAATAAGGCGTCATATCACCCACCACTGGAAAAGGCCACTTTCAGTTATTTAGGCCCCAGCACCCAGACAGAGGAGAGAGGTCCCACAGCAGAGAATCATGCGTCATATCACCCACCACTGGAGAAGGCCACTTTCAGTTATTTAGGCTCCAAACAAAGGAGAGAGGTCCCACAGCAAGGAATAAGGCGTCATATCACCCACCACTGGAAAAGGCTACTTTCAGTTATTTCGTCCCCTGCACCCAGACAGAGGAGAGAGGTCCCACAGCAAGGAATAAGGCGTCATATCACCCACCACTGGAGAAGGCCACTTTCAGTTATTTCAGCGCCAGCACCCAGACAAAGGAGAGAGGTCCCACAGCAAGGAATAAGGCGTCATATCACCCACCACTGGAAAAGGCCACTTTCAGTTATTTAGGCCCCAGCACCCAGACAGAGGAGAGAGGTCCAACAGCAAGGAATAAGGCGTCATATCACCCACCACTGGAGAAGGCCACTTTCAGTTATTTAGGCCCCAGCACCCAGACAGAGGAGAGAGGTCCCACAGCAGAGAATCATGCGTCATATCACCCACCACTGGAGAAGGCCACTTTCAGTTATTTAGGCTCAGCACCCAGACAGAGGAGAGAGGTCCCACAGCAAGGAATAAGGCGTCATATCACCCACCACTGGAGAAGGCCACTTTCAGTTATTTCGGCCCCAGCACCCAGACAGAGGAGAGAGGTCCCACAGCAAGGAATCATGCGTCATATCACCCACCACTGGAGAAGGCCACTTTCAGTTATTTCAGCGCCAGCACCCAGACAAAGGAGAGAGGTCCCACAGCAAGGAATAAGGCGTCATATCACCCACCACTGGAAAAGGCCACTTTCAGTTATTTAGGCCCCAGCACCCAGACAGAGGAGAGAGGTCCCACAGCAGAGAATCATGCGTCATATCACCCACCACTGGAGAAGGCCACTTTCAGTTATTTAGGCTCCAGCACCCAGACAGAGGAGAGAGGTCCCACAGCAGAGAATCATGCGTCATATCACCCACCACTGGAGAAGGCAACTTTCAGTTATTTAGGCCCCAGAACCCAGACAGAGGAGAGAGATCCCACAGCAAGAGATAAGGCGTCATATCACCCACCACTGGAGAAGGCCACTTCCAGATATTTAGGCCCCAGCACCCAGACAGAGGAGAGAGATCCCACAGCAGAGATTCATGCGTCATATCACCCACCACTGGAAAAGGCCACTTTCAGTTATTTAGGCCCCAGACAGAGGGAGGAGGTCCCACAGCAAGGAATCATGCGTCATATCACCCACCACTGGAGAAGGCCACTTTCAGTTATTTAGGCCCCAGCACCCAGACAGAGGAGAGAGGTCCCACAGCAGAGATTCATTCGTCATATCACCCACCACTGGAGAAGGCTACTTTCAGTTATTTAGGCCCCAGCACCCAGACAGAGGAGAGAGGTCCCACAGCAGAGATTCATTCGTCATATCACAAACCACTAGAGAAGGCCACTTTCAGTTATTTCGGCCCCAGCACCCAGACAGAGTAGAGAGGTCCCACAGCAAGTAATAAGGCATCATATCACCCACCACTGGAGAAGGCCACTTTTAGTTATTTAGGTCCCAGCATCCAGACAGAGGAGAGAGGTCCCACAGCAAGGAATCATGCGTCATATCACCCACCACTGGAGAAGGCCACTTTCAGTTATTTAGGGACCAGCACCCAGACAGAGGAGAGAGGTCCCACAGCAGAGATTCATTCATCATATCATCCACCACTGGAGAAGGCCACTTTCAGTTATTTAGGCCCCAGCACCCAGACAGAGGAGAGAGGTCCCACAGCAGAGATTCATTCGTCATATCACCCACGACTGGAGAAGGCCACTTTCAGTTATTTCGGCCCCAGCACCCAGACAGAGAAGAGAGGTCCCACAGCAATTAATAAGGCATCATATCACCCACCACTGGAAAAGGCCACTTTTATTTATTTAGGTCCCAGCATCCAGACAGAGGAGAGAGGTCCCACAGCAAGGAATAAGGCGTCATATCACCCACCACAGGAGAAGGCCACTTTCAGTTATTTAGGCCCCAGCACCCAGACAGAGGAGAGAGGTCCCACAGCAAGAGATAAGGTGTCATATCACCCACCACTGGAGAAGGCCACTTCCAGATATTTAGGCCCCAGCACCCAGACAGAGCAGAGAGATCCCACAGCAGAGATTCATGCATCATATCACCCACCACTGGAGAAGGCCACTTTCAGTTATTTAGGCCCCAGACAGAGGATAGAGGTCCCACAGCAAGGAATCATGCGTCATATCACCCACCACTGGAGAAGGCCACTTTCAGTTATTTAGGCCCCAGCACCCAGACAGAGGAGAGAGGTCCCACAGCAGAGAATCATTCGTCATATCACCCACCACTGGAGAAGGCCACTTTCAGTTATTTAGGCTCCAGCACCCAGACAGAGGAGAGAGGTCCCACAGCAGAGAATCATGCGTCACATCACCCACCACTGGAGAAGGCAACTTTCAGTTATTTAGGCCCCAACACCCAGACAGAGGAGAGAGTTCCCACAGCAAGAGATACGGCGTCATATCACCCACCACTGGAGAAGGCCACTTCCAGATATTTAGGCCCCAGCACCCAGACAGAGGAGAGAGATCGCACAGCAGAGATTCATGCGTCATATCACCCACCACTGGAGAAGGCCACTTTCAGTTATTTAGGCCCCAGACAGAGGATAGAGGTCCCACAGCAAGGAATCATGCGTCATATCACCCACCACTGGAGAAGGCCACTTTCAGTTATTTAGGCCCCAGCACCCAGACAGAGGAGAGAGGTCCCACAGCAGAGATTCATTCGTCATATCACCCACCACTGGAGAAGGCTACTTTCAGTTATTTAGGCCCCAGCACCCAGACAGAGGAGAGAGGTCCCACAGCAGAGATTCATTCGTCATATCACCCACCACTGGAGAAGGCCACTTTCAGTTATTTAGGCTCCAAACAAAGGAGAGAGGTCCCACAGCAAGGAATAAGGCGTCATATCACCCACCACTGGAAAAGGCTACTTTCAGTTATTTCGTCCCCTGCACCCAGACAGAGGAGAGAGGTCCCACAGCAAGGAATCATGCGTCATATCACCCACCACTGGAGAAGGCCACTTTCAGTTATTTCAGCGCCAGCACCCAGACAAAGGAGAGAGGTCCCACAGCAAGGAATAAGGCGTCATATCACCCACCACTGGAGAAGGCCACTTTCAGTTATTTAGGCCCCAGCACCCAGACAGAGGAGAGAGGTCCCACAGCAGAGAATCATGCGTCATATCACCCACCACTGGAGAAGGCCACTTTCAGTTATTTAGGCTCCAGCACCCAGACAGAGGAGAGAGGTCCCACAGCAGAGAATCATGCGTCATATCACCCACCACTGGAGAAGGCAACTTTCAGTTATTTAGGCCCCAGAACCCAGACAGAGGAGAGAGATCCCACAGCAAGAGATAAGGCGTCATATCACCCACCACTGGAGAAGGCCACTTCCAGATATTTAGGCCCCAGCACCCAGACAGAGGAGAGAGATCCCACAGCAAGTAATGAGGCATCATATCACCCACCACTGGAGAAGGCCACTTTTAGTTATTTAGGTCCCAGCATCCAGACAGAGTAGAGAGGTCCCACAGCAAGGAATCATGCGTCATATCACCCACCACTGGAGAAGGCCACTTTCAGTTATTTAGGTCCCAGCACCCAGACAGAGGAGAGAGGTCCCACAGCAGAGAATCATGCGTCATATCACCCACCACTGGAGAAGGCCACTTTCAGTTATTTAGGCCCCAGCACCCAGACAGAGGAGAGAGGTCCCACAGCAAGGAATCAGGCATCATATCACCCACCACTGGAGAAGGCCACTTTCAGTTATTTAGGCCCCAGCACCCAGACAGAGGAGAGAGGTCCCACAGCAAGGAATAAGGCGTCATATCACCCACCACTGGAGAAGGCCACTTTCAGTTATTTAGGCCCCAGCACCCAGACAGAGGAGAGAGGTCCCACAGCAAGAGAATCATGCGTCATATCACCCACCACTGGAGAAGGCCACTTTCAGTTATTTAGGCCCCAGCACCCAGACAGAGGAGAGAGGTCCCACAGCAAGGAATCAGGCGTCATATCACCCACCACTGGAGAAGGCCACTTTCAGTTATTTAGGCCCCAGCACCCAGACAGAGGAGAGAGGTCCCACAGCAAGAGAATAAGGCGTCATATCACCCACCACTGGAGAAGGCCACTTTCAGTTATTTAGGCCCCAGCACCCAGACAGAGGAGAGAGGTCCCACAGCAGAGAATCATGCGTCATATCACCCACCACTGGAGAAGGCCACTTTCAGTTATTTAGGCCCCAGCACCCAGACAGAGGAGAGAGGTCCCACAGCAAGGAATCATGCGTCATATCACCCACCACTGGAGAAGGCCACTTTCAGTTATTTAGGCCCCAGCACCCAGACAGAGGAGAGAGGTCCCACAGCAGAGAATCATGCGTCATATCACCCACCACTGGAGAAGGCCACTTTCAGTTATTTAGGCCCCAGCACCCAGACAGAGGAGAGAGGTCCCACAGCAAGAGAATCATGCGTCATATCACCCACCACTGGAGAAGGCCACTTTCAGTTATTTAGGCCCCAGCACCCAGACAGAGGAGAGAGGTCCCACAGCAAGGAATAAGGCGTCATATCACCCACCACTGGAGAAGGCCACTTTCAGTTATTTAGGTCCCAGCACCCAGACAGAGGAGAGAGGTCCCACAGCAAGGAATAAGGCGTCATATCACCCACCACTGGAGAAGGCCACTTTCAGTTATTTAGGCCCCAGCACCCAGACAGAGGAGAGAGGTCCCACAGCAAGGAATCAGGCGTCATATCACCCACCACTGGAGAAGGCCACTTTCAGTTATTTAGGCCCCAGCACCCAGACAGAGGAGAGAGGTCCCACAGCAAGGAATAAGGCGTCATATCACCCACCACTGGAGAAGGCCACTTTCAGTTATTTAGGCCCCAGCACCCAGACAGAGGAGAGAGGTCCCACAGCAAGAGAATCAGGCGTCATATCACCCACCACTGGAGAAGGCCACTTTCAGTTATTTAGGCCCCAGCACCCAGACAGAGGAGAGAGGTCCCACAGCAAGGAATCAGGCGTCATATCACCCACCACTGGAGAAGGCCACTTTCAGTTATTTAGGCCCCAGCACCCAGACAGAGGAGAGAGGTCCCACAGCAAGGAATCATGCGTCATATCACCCACCACTGGAGAAGGCCACTTTCAGTTATTTAGGCCCCAGCACCCAGACAGAGGAGAGAGGTCCCACAGCAAGGAATCAGGCGTCATATCACCCACCACTGGAGAAGGCCACTTTCAGTTATTTAGGCCCCAGCACCCAGACAGAGGAGAGAGGTCCCACAGCAGAGGAATCATGCGTCATATCACCCACCACTGGAGAAGGCCACTTTCAGTTATTTAGGCCCCAGCACCCAGACAGAGGAGAGAGGTCCCACAGCAAGGAATAAGGCGTCATATCACCCACCACTGGAGAAGGCCACTTTTAGTTATTTAGGTCCCAGCATCCAGACAGCGGAGAGAGGTCCCACAGCAACGAATAAGGCGTCATATCACCCACCACTGGAGAAGGCCACTTTCAGTTGTTTAGTCCCCAGCACCCAGACAGAGGAGAGAGGTCCCACAGCAAGGAATAAGGCATCATATCACCCACCACTGGAGACGGCCACTTTCAGTTATTTATGCCCTAGCACCCAGACAGAGGAGAGAGGTCCCACAGCAAGGAATCATGCGTCATATCACCCACCACTGGAGAAGGCCACTTTCAGTTATTTAGTCCCCAGCACCACGAAATAGGAAAGAGGTCCCTCAGCAGAGAATCATGCTTCATATCACCCACCACTGGAGAACGCCACTTTCAGTTATTTTAGCCCCAGCACCCAGACAGAGGAGAGAGGTCCCACATCAAGGAATAAGGCTCCATATCACCCACCACTGGAGAAGGCCACTTTCCTTTATTTTGGCCCCAGCACCCAGACAGAGGAGAGAGGTCCCACAGCAGAGAATCATGCGTCATATCACCCACCACTGTAGAAGGCCACTTTCAGTTATTTAAGCTCCAGCACCCAGACAGAGGAGAGAGGTCCCACAGCAAGGAATCATGCGTCATATCACCCACCACTGGAGAAGGCCACTTTCAGTTATTTCAGCCCCAGCACCCAGAAAGAGGAGAGAGCCTTATAGTTCCTTGAAGTCTGCGATAGATTGTCTTGGGATAAACATTCTATGTTGTAATCCAACTAGTGTCTGCCTGTCAGATGCTAGCAGCAGGTGGTAAGTCAACTTGACTCTTTGGAACTGTTAATTGGTTATTCCCTGTTCCTTACGCTCGATCCCATAGAAATTCATGAAGCACCTAGATGCTCTATCACCATTCATAGCATATGGTCTAGAGAGATTGTTGGACTATATATAAGAATACGAGTAAATATATAATAAGGTGCAAATTACTCCTTTTAAGAACTGACTGGATGAATACCCAATACATGGCCATACAGCGGTGCAACTTGATCAATAAATATAGAATGCTGGGAAAGCATCACAGGTGATCCCAGCTACAGATTAACGTCAACCTCCATGTTTGCTCATGGGCGGCATTCATCTGTAGCTGGGAGCACCTCTTATGCTTTCCCAGCAGTCTATATTTATCGATCAAGTCACACTGCTGTATGGACCAGGCTGTGTATCAGGTATTCATCCAGCCAGCCTCACTGCTGGACTACCAGTATTCCATCAGGCTACTATAAAGGAGGTTACACCAGCAGGGATTTCTACCTACCTTTTACCCTGGGCTAAGACAAGAGCCAATTTATTGTTATAGTAACTTTCTATACACTGGATTTGATATCCTGTGTCACCTGATACTGTATTACTCAAGAGTAGAGATGGCCCGAACTATCCGCCCGCGAACAGTTTTCGGTGAACATAACTTGTTCGCGTTTGCCGCGGCGGGCGAACACATGCGATGTTCGGTCCGCCCCCTATACATCCTCATTGAGCAAACTTTGACCCTGTACCTCACAGTCAGCAGACACATTCCAGCCAATCAGCAGCATACCCTCCCTCCCAGACCCTCCCATCTCCTGAACAGCATCCATTTTAGATGAGAGGAGGGACGGTGTAGCTGTTGCTGATTTAATTGTGAAATCGATAGCTAGGCTAGTGTATTCAGTGTCCACTTCAGTCCTGAAAGACTCATCTGATCTCTGATGTAAGGACAGCGTCCTGACAGCACCCCAAAAAAAAAACTTTTTAAGGCTTTTTTTCTCCATATATATATTGCAGTTGCCTGGCCTGCCCGTGTGTGAGGAGCTGCAGGCCCACAGACTGTAGTGTGCCCACTGCCAGTGCCCACCCCTGTCATCTCGTGTGGCTCAGGACTTTGCATCAAAAAAAGGCATTTCATTTTTACACTTTAGTGTAATTTCAGTTGCTTGCCTGCTATTGTGTGTCAGGCCGACTTCCACTGACTGTAGTGTGCCCACTGCCAGTGCCCACCCCTGTCATCCTGTGTGGCACAGGACTTTTCATCATAAAAAGGCATTTCATTTTTACAAAATTTCCCTTGCTTGCCTGCTAGTGTGTGTCAGGCCAACTTCCACTGACTGTAGTGTGCCCACTACCAGTGCCCACCCCTGTCATCCCGTGTGGCACAGGACTGCATCAAAAAAAGGCATTTTATTTTTACACTTTAGTGTAATTTCAGTTGCTTGCCTGCTAGTGTGTGTCAGGCCGACTTCCAGAGACTGTAGTGTGACCACTGCCAGTGCCAACCACTGATACCGGGTGGCACAGTAGCTTGCCGATAAATAAGGCATTTAATTTTTAGACAGTAGTCTAATTTCAGTTGCTTGCCTGCTGCCAGTGTGTGTCAGGCCCACTTCCACAGACTGTAGTGTGCCCACTGCCAGTCCCCACCACTGATACCGGGTGGCACAGTAGCTTGCCGATAAATAAGGCATTTAATTTTTACACATTAGTCTAATTTCAGTTGCTTGCCTGCTGCCAGTGTGTGTCAGGCCCACTTCCACTGACTGTAGTGTGCCCACTGCCAGTGCCCACCACTTATACTGGGTGGCACAGTAGCTTGCCGATAAATAAGGCATTTAATTTTTAGACAGTAGTCTAATTTCAGTTGCTTGCCTGCTGCCAGTGTGTGTCAGGCCCACTTCCACTGACTATAGTGTGCCCACTGCCAGTGCCAACCACTGATACCGAGTGGCACAGTAGCTTGCCGATAAATAAGGCATTTAATTTTTACACATTAGTCTAATTTCAGTTGCATGCCTGCTGCCAGTGTGTGTCAGGCCCACTTCCACTGACTGTAGTGTGCCCACTGCCAGTGCCAACCATTGATACCAGGTGGCACAGTAGCTTGCCCATAAATAAGGCATTTAATTTTTACACATTAGTCTAATTTCAGTTGCTTGCCTGCTGCCAGTGTGTGTCAGGCCCACTTCCACTTACTGTAGTGTGCCCACTGCCAGTGCCAACCACTGATACCGGGTGGCACAGTAGCTTGCCGATAAATAAGGCATTTAATTTTTATACAGTAGTCTAATTTCAGTTGCTTGCCTGCTGCCAGTGTGTGTCAGGCCCACTTCCACAGACTGTAGTGTGCCCACTGCCAGTGCCAACCACTGATACCGCGTGGCACAGTAGCTTGCCCATAAATAAGGCATTTAATTTTTACACATTAGTCTAATTTCAGTTGCTTGCCTGCTGCCAGTGTGTGTCAGGCCCACTTCCACTGACTGTAGTGTGCCCACTGCCAGTGCCAACCACTGATACCGGGTGGCACAGTAGCTTGCCGATAAATAAGGCATTTAATTTTTATACAGTAGTCTAATTTCAGTTGCTTGCCTGCTGCCAGTGTGTGTCAGGCCCACTTCCACAGACTGTAGTGTGCCCACTGCCAGTGCCAACCACTGATACCGCGTGGCACAGTATCTTGCCGATAAATAAGGCATTTAATTTTTACACATTAGTCTAATTTCAGTTGCTTGCCTGCTGCCAGTGTGTGTCAGGCCCACTTCCACAGACTGTAGTGTGCCCACTGCCAGTGCCAACCACTGATATCGGGTGGCACAGTAGGTTGCCGATAAATAAGGCATTTAATTTTTACACATTAGTCTAATTTCAGTTGCTTGCCTGCTGCCAGTGTGTGTCAGGCCCACTTCCACAGACTGTAGTGTGCCCACTGCCAGTGGCCACCACTCATACCGGGTGGCACAGTACCTAGCACGCGTAGTACCACTTATCTAAAAAAAAATGACAGGCAGAGGCAGGCCACCCCGCAGGGGCCGTCATGGTCGTGGTGCTGTGATTTCCACTGTCCCTGGAATAATGCCTAGTGTTCAGAGGTCACGTACCCTGAACCCGAAAAATTCTGAGCACATAGTTGACTTGCTTAGACAGGACACCCAATCTTCAACAGCTTCCGCTAAGTACCTTGACGCACCATCCTCCTCCAGCTCAGCTTCGGTCACCTGCTCTCAAGTTACCACGCTCCCGCCACCACCACCACTACCACCACAGCCACCACAGCCGCTTCACTTGATCCGTCAGAGGAGTTATTTACACATCAGTTGGATGCAATTAGTGATGTGCAACCATTATTGCCAGATCATGTAGATTACAGGGATATGTCTCAGTCAGGCAGGATTACACACATGGACGTACAGTGTGATCATGATGATGTTGTACCCTCTGCTGCTTCCTTTGCTGAGGTGTCAGATACAAGTGAAGCGGTTGATGATGACGATGTGTCCACGGATGCCACGTGGGTGCCTGTTTGAAGATAAGAAGAGGGGGAAAGTTCAGAAGGGGAGGCAGAGAGAAGGAGGAGACGAGTTGGAAGCAGGGGGAGGTCGTCGCAAGGAGTTAGTGGCACAGTCAGACAGCATGTATCGGCACCCGGGGTCAGCCAGACAGCACGCCAGTCAACGCATGCTGTTGCCTCCACCAGAATTCCGTCATTGCAAAGCTCAGCAGTGTGGCATTATTTTTGTGTGTCTGCCTCTGATAACAGCAATGCCATTTGCAACCTGTGCCAAAAGAAACTGAGTCGTGGAAAGTCCAACACCCACCTCGGCACAACTGCTTTGCGAAGGCACATGATCTCACATCACAAATGCCTATGGGATCAACACATGAGTACAAGCAGCACACAAACGCAAAGCCACCGTACACTGCGCATTGGGTCAACCTGCTGACGGCTGACAAGCATGGAATGCGTGGCTCCGCAGCGGAGTTGGTGACACCGCCACAACTTGCAGGCAGACCTACTGCGACCTTCTCTACTCCTACTCCATCTTCTTCGATATCCTCCTCGGCTGAGTCCTCTTCTGCTGCGGCGTCTGGCTGCACATCAACTGAATCCCCCCAGCTCCCCAGGGGCTATTCCACATCCCGGATACGACAGTGTCATGCTGTTTTGGGGTTGACTTGCCTGAAAGCAGAGAGCCACACAGGACCAGCACTCCTGTCCGCCCTGAACGCACAGGTGGATCAGTGGCTGACCCCGCACCAACACACAAAGTGGTGTGTGACAATGAAACAAATTTGTTGTCGGCATTGAATTTAGGCAAGTTGTCATGCACGGCACATGTGTTGAATCTCATCGTACAACGCTTTGTGTCTAAGTACCCAGGCTTACAGGACGTCCTCAAGCAGACCAGGAAGGTGTGTGGCCATTTCAGGCGTTCCTACACGGCCATGGCGCACTTTTCTGATATTCAGCGGCGAAACAACATGCCAGTGAGGCGCTTGATGTGCGACAGCCCGACACGTTGGAATTCAACACTCCTAATGTTCGACCGCCTGCTCCAACAAGAAAAAGCCGTCAACGAGTATTTGTATGACCAGGGTGCTAGGACAGCCTCTGCGGAGCTGGGAGTTTTTTTGCCACGTTACTGGACGCTCATGCGCAAATTCTTGTAGGCTCATGCGTCCTTTTGAGGAGGTGACAAACCTAGTCAGTCGCACCGAAGGCACCATCAGCGACCTCATCCCATTTGTTTTCTTCCTGGAGCGTGCCCTGCGAAGAGTTCTGGATCAGGCTGTAGATGAGCGTGAAGAGGAAGAGTTGTGGTCACCATCACCACCAGAAACAGCCTTGTCATCATCGTGCGCAAATGCCTGTAGGCTCATGCGTCCTATTGAGGAGGTGACAAACCTAGTCAGTAGCACCGAAGGCACCATCAGCGACCTCATCCCATTTGTTTTCTTCCTGGAGCGTGCCCTGCGAAGAGTTCGTAGATGAGCGTGAAGAGGAAGAGGAAGAGTTGTGGTCACCATCACCACCAGAAACAGCCTTGTCATCATCGCTTGCCGGACATGCGGCAACGCTGGAAGAGGAGTATGAGGAAGAGGAGTCAGAGGAGGAATGTGGCGGCTTTGAGGAGGAGGAAGACCAACCACAGCAGGCACCCCAGGGTGCTCGTTGTTGTCACCTATCTGGGACCCATGGTGTTGTACGTGGCTGGGGGGAAGAACAGACCGTCAATGACATCAGTGAGGACGAGGAGCGGGAAATGAGTAGCTCTGCATCCAACCTTGTTCAAATGGGGTCTTTCATGCTGTCATGTCTGTTGAGGGACCCTCGTATAAAAAGGATGAAGGAGAACGACCTGTACTGGGTGGCCACGCTACTAGACCCCTGGTATAAGCAGAAAGTGGCAGAAATGTTACCAAATTACCGAAAGTCGGAAAGGAAGCAGCAGTTCAAAACCAAACTAAAAAATATGCTTTACACAGCTTATAAGGGGAATGTCACAGCACAACGGGAATCTAACAGGGGAAGAGGTGAGTGTAATCCTCCTCCTACCACAGCGGCAAGGACTGGATGATTTACAGATGTGTTGTTGATGGAGGACATGCAGAGCTTTTTCAGTCCTACACATCGCCACAGCCCTTCAGGATCCAGCCTTAGAGAACAACTCGACCGACAGGTAGCAGACTACCTCGCCTTAACAGCAGATATCGACACTCTGAGGAGCGATGAACCCCTTCACTACTGGGTGTGCAGGCTTGACCTGTGGCCTGAGCTATCCCAGTTTGCGATAAAACTTCTCGCCTGCCCTGCTTCAAGTGTCCTGTCAGAAAGGACCTTCAGTGCAGCAGGAGGCATTGTCACTGACAAGAGAATTCGCCTCGGTCAAAAAAGTGTTGATTACCTCACCTTCATAAAGATAAATGAGGCATGGATCCCGAAGGGACTGACAGTGGGGGATACATTTGACTAACAAAAGGCCTGATTACATGCCTTGGCCTTAAAATGGTCCCCACGCTGCTGTATTTTATGTCTGCATACCGGATGACTTTCGTGAATTCTCCACCACCAACAAGGGTTCAAGCCGCAATGTTTTAGTCACTTTTCTGCCTGGAAAACATCAATTTTTCCGGCCGCTGCTACAATAGCGGCTGCAACAATGCCATTATTTTTCAGGCATTTGTAGATGCCTAATTTTTCTGTCCTATGGTGCAGCACTGTGGCTGCAAAAACAAAACAAAAAAAAAGGCACATACAAGTGTCAATTCCCCTTCGTGATCGTTACCTTGTTGTGGTGAAGGGGCTTGCGTATCACAATGAAGCAATCATCACCTCTATGAGTGTGTTGGCAATGTTGCCACACCCCAGATGATAAGGCCGTTGCTTCATTATGGTCAGACCAAAAGCGATCGGACGGCTGGATAATATTTCATAGAAAAAACATTAATTTACCTTTTTTTTTTAAAGTTGTATGGGTTTTTAATTCATAAAATAAAAAATCATAATAAAGTCTCTTAATAGTTTATTATAAATAATGCAGACAATTAAAAAAATCCCCATCAATTCCAATACAAAGCAAGCACAGAGCTCAGAACTAAATTATTTCATGATGTCGTAATGGTTCGTTAATTCAACAATATTTAATCAATTCTACACACGTCCCCGGATAGGGTACGTAACAGGGATTAAACTGATAGGAATAGTACTAGTTAAGACACCACTTATATAGGGTGTCACAGCACATTGCTCTGTGCACGTGCAGTGCCCCAATTTGGGAGTAAGAGGACCGACCAAGCTGCTTTTTCCATCTCCCGGTTCCTAAAATCAATTCAGTTTGGTGTATGAGAGTTTGGTCTGTCACTGTGAAGGCAGTCGAAGGTACCCGGCCTAAATTTTTTTTCACAAAAGGCAATCCCTGATATGGGGCGTAACAGGGATTAAACTGATAGGAATAGTACTACAGAAAATACCACTCATATCGGGTGTGACAGTAAATTGCACGGCGCAGACGCCGTGACCGTGGATTAAAACAAAGGGGAGGGAGCCAGCGTTTTTTTAACCATCTCCCCGTTCGAAAAATCAATTCAATAAATGGACCCCAGATTGGGGACGTTAGAGGGATTAAACTGATGAGAATAGTACTACAGAAAATACCACTCATATCGGGTGTGACATTAAATTGCACGGTGCAGACGCAGTGACCGTGGATAAAAACAAAGGGGAGGGAGCCAGCGTTTTTTTAACCATCTCCCCATTCGAAAAATCAATTCAATTCACCTTTCGGGGACCCTTGGTGTTGTACGTGGCTGGGTGGAGGAAGAAACCTTCAATGACATCACCGGGACATGGCTAGCTTGGTATCCAACCTTGTGCAAATGGGGAGTTTGCCGTTGTTCAAATGGACTGTTTGCGGTGCATTAAAAGGGGAGTTTGGTCTGTCAATGTCTGTGAAGCAGGCGTAACCCTTACACTACCTGATCGATACAACATCATACCTGATCGTATACACAGACTGGATGTTTTAACCCCTTAAGGACGCATGACGTACCTGTACGTCATGGTTTCCGAGTCCTTAAGGACCCATGACGTACAGGTACGTCATGAGTAGTTCCGATCACTGCTGCTCAGCCGGCAGTGATCGTAACAAGGTACCTGCTGAAATCATTCAGCAGGTACCTTGTTACAATGCCCAGGGGGGTCTTGTGACCCCCCCATATCGGCGATCGCTGCAAACCGCAGGTCAATTCAGACCTGCGGTTTGCAGCTTTTGCGATCTCTGATCCCGCGGTCTGTGACCGCGGGGATCAGAGGGTTAATGCCCCCAATGTGTTTATTTTTAACCCCCTGCAGCCCCCAATCATATTGTGGCTGCGGGGTGCAGGGGGTGGTTGCGGGCGGCGGGAGGCGGGCGGGAGGCGGGCGGTGCGGCGGCGGGATCGCGATTGCGATCCCCGCCCGCCTCCTCTGTTATGTATCCCTGGTGTCTAGTGGGTCTATCAGAGTGTCAGCACATTGCTGACACTCTGATGAAACGGCTGGCATCTGTGCTTGATCAGATGCCAGCCGCTTAACCTTCCATACCGCGGTCCGTACGGACCGCGGTATGGAAGGGTTAACAGGGAGGAGCTCCCTCCCTCTCTCATCGGGGGCTGCTGTGCCTTTGCAGCCCCCAACAGGATGGGATCGCAGAGGGAGGGGGCTCCACTCCTTCTGCTTCAATCACCCGCTGCCCTCTTATGGCAGCGGGTGATGGTTGCCATGGAGACAGGACGCTTTCAGAAGCATCCTGTCTCCATGGTGCTGAAAGTCTGAATAGACCTGCTAAAGGTCTATTCAGACTTTCTAAAGTACAAAATACAGCACAGTGCACTATATAGTGTACTGTACTGTATTATACAGACACCAGATCCACTGGATCTTTCAGAACCAAGTGGGTCTGGGTAAAAAAATGTAAAAAGTGAAAAAAAGTTAAAATGAAAGAAAACACATATCACTGAATAAAAATTGAAAAAAATAAAATACACTACACATATTAGGTATTGCCGCGTCCGTAAAAATCTGCTCTATAAAAATATCACATGACTGAACTCGTCAGGTGAACGCCATAAAAAAAAAAAAAAATGGTGTAAATAAGCCATTTTTGGGCAACTTACATCACTAAAAGTGTAATACAAAGCGATCAAAAAGCGTATGCCTCCCAAAATAGTACCAATCAAACCGCCATCTCATCCCGCAAAAAATGAGCCCCTACCTAAAACAATTGGCCAAAAATAAAAAATATGCTTCTCAGACTAAAACATGATTTTTTTGTTTCAAAAATGCTTTTAGTGTTAAATGTATAAAAACTAAAAGGTAGACATATTGGGTATCTCCACGTCCGTAAGAATCTGCTCTATAAAAATATCACCTGACCTAACCCCTCAAGTAAAAACTGTAAAAAATTAAATAAAAACTTTGTCAAAAGCCATTTTTTTGTCACCTTACATCACAAAAGTGTAATAGCAAGCGATCAAAAATTCATATGACCCCCAAATAGTGTCAATTTAACCGCCACCTCATCCTGCAAAAACGAGCCCCTACATAGGACAATCGCCCAAAAAAAAAAAAATATATGGCTCTCAAACTATGGAGACACTAAAACATGATTTATTTTTGTTTTAAAAATGATATTATTGTGTAAAACTTATATAAATAAATAAAAAGTATACATATTAGGTATTGCCGTGTCCGTCACAACCTGCTCTATAAAAATAACACATGACCTAACCCCTCAGCTGAACACATCAAAAATAATAATCAATACGGTGTCAAAAGCCATTTTTGTCACCTTACATCACAAAAGTGTAATAGCAAGCGACCAAAATGTCATATGCACCCCAAGATAGTGCCAATCAAACCGCCATCTCATCCCGCAAAAATGAGCCCCTACATAAGACAGTCGCCCAAAAATAAAAATAAACTATGGCTTTCAGAATGTGGAGACACTAAAAATAATTTTGTTCAAAAATGCTTTATTATGTAAAACTGAAACAAAACCCCTAAAAGTAGTCATATTTGGTATTGTCGTGTCCGTTACAACCTGCTCTATAGAAATAGCACATAATCTAACCTGTCACTTCAACAATGTAAATAGCAAAAATAAAAACAGTCCCAAAACAGCAATTTTTTTGCAAATTTTCCATTTTAATCAATTTTTCCAGTAACAAAGCAAGGGTTAACAGCCAAACAAAACTCAATATTTATTGCCCTGATTCTCTTGTTTGCACAAACACCCCATATGTGGTCGTAAACTGCTGTATGGCCAAACGGCAGGGCACAGAAGGAAGGGAACGCCATATGGTTTTTGGAAGGCAGATTTTGCTGGACTGGTTTTTTGACACTATGTCCCATTTGAAGCCCCCTGATGCACCCCTACAGTAGAAACTCCAAAAAGTGACCCCATTTTGGAAACTACGGGATAAGGTGTCAGTTTTGTTGGTATTATTTTAGGGTAACTATGATTTTTGGTTGCTCTATATTACACTTGTTTTGAGACAAGGTAACAAAAATAGAAATTCTGAAATTTCATCTCCATTTGCCAATAACTCTTGTGGAACACCTAAAGGGTTAACAAAGTTTGTAAAACTGGTTTTGAATACCTTGAAGGGTGTAGTTTCTTAGATGGAGTCACTTTTATGGAGTTTCTACTCTAGGGGTGCATCGGGGGCTTCAAATGGGACATGGTGTCAAAAACAGTCCAGCAAAATCCACCTTCCAAAAACCATATGGCGCTCCTTTCCTTCTGCGCCCTGCAGTTTGGCCATACAGCAGTTTACGACCACATATTGGGTGTTCGTGCAAACTACAGAATCGGGGGAATAAATATTAAGATTTGTTTGGCTGTTAACCCTTGCTTTGTTACTGGAAAAATGGATTGAAATGGAAAATTTTTCAAAAATCGAAATTCTGAAATTTTATCTCCATTTGCCATTGACTTTTGTGGAAAACCTAAAGGGTTAATTACGTTTGTAAAATCAGTTTTGAATACCTTGAGGGGTGTAGTTTCTAGAATGGGGTAATTTTTGGGTGGTTTCTATTATGTAAGCCTCACAAAGTGACTTCAGACCTGAACTGGTCCCTAAAAGTGGGTTTTTGAAAATTTCTGAAAATTTCAAGATTTCTTCTAAACTTAAGCCTTGTAACGTCCCCAAAAATGAAATAGCATTCCCAAAATGATCGATACATGAAGTAGACATATGGGGAATGTAAATCAATAACTTTTTTTGGTGGTATTACTATGTATTATAGAAGTAGAGAAATTGAAACTTGGAAAATTGCTAATTTTTAAAAAATTTTGGTAAATTTTGTATTTTTTTATAAATAAAAATGAAATTTTTCGACTTTATTTTACCACTGTTATGAAGTACAATATGTGACGAAAAAACAATCTCAGAATGGCCTGGATAAGAAAAAGCGTTTTAAAGTTATCACCACATAAAGTGACACTGGTCAGATTTGCAAAAAATGGCCGAGTCCTTAGGGTGAAATAGGGCTGAGTCCTTAAGGGGTTAAAGCATGTTATTCCAAACAATTTAGGAATGTTAGTTGATTTATGCCCTTTATGGATTAAAACCCCACTCTGCATCCACTACGTAATTTTCCATGGGAGTTTTGCCATGGATCCCCCTCCGGCATGCCACAGTCCAGGTGTTAGTCCCCTTGAAACAACTTTTCCATCACTATTGTGGCCAGAAAGAGTCCCTGTGGGTTTTAAAATTCGCCTGCCTATTGAAGTCTATGGCGGTTCGCCCGTTCGCGAACATTTGCGGAAGTTCGCGTTCGCCGTTCGTGAACGGAAAATTTTATGTTCGCGACATCACTACTCAAGAGTGATTTACATTTATCGGTGTGCACTGCAGCCTTCCATTTAACATCCTGTAGTGGATATATTGGTAGTATTCTGACTATACACCTTGAGAGATTGGGAAGAGGGGCACCGGGCCCAAAAGTGACTCTTGTATCTTCTATTTATTTGTTTATTGGTGAGTCCCTGATGAACCCTAAAAGATTGACAGTTTGTGGGGGAACATGTTGGACTTGATAGTTCTCATGACTGATGTAACGGTAGATGCTGTCTGATATTTTCTACAGTGTCCTCATTGACTAATTTACTTGATCTGACTCATATGTTTGATGGTATCTCGGTATCTCCTACAGTGTCCCATTGACCTAACTTCTACTTTATTAACAGTGACTGACTGAACTACTGTGTATCAACATCACAGTCTGATTTTTTTCTTTTTTTCATTCTCTGGACCTGTAGGCGACCCCATGTCTTCTTCCTGGATACCCCAATAAGATCAGGGTAATGTAGGGAGAACAAAGAAAACAGTGGGAAAACAGTGGGATTGCCCTTGTCAGGGCAGCAGTTCATCTCATAGGCATGGAGAGAGTAGGCATACTGTAGGGTGTTTTCCTAGAGTTGTTTTCAATTTTGGGGTTTTATAACGACAATTAAAGGTTACGTTTTATGGGATAATTCTGTTTTAGCAAGCCAGTGCTGGGACACCAGATTCAGGGTATTGCTATTTTGGCAATTTAATTTCACCCCAGAACAAAATATATGTTTTGGCGGACACTATTATACTTTGCCAGTCAGTGCTGGGACACCAGATTCAGGGTATTGCTATTTTGGCAATTGAATTTCACCTCAGAACAAAATATATGTTTTGGCGGACACTATTATACTTTGCCAGTCAGTGCTGGGACACCAGATTCAGGGGATTGCTATTTTGGCAATTGAATTTCACCCCAGAACAAAATATATGTTTTGGCGGACACTATTATACTTTGCCAGCTAGTGCTGGGACACCAGATTCAGGGAATTGCTATTTTGGCAATTAAATTTCACCCCAGAACAAAATATTTGTTTTGGCGGACACTATTATACTTTGCCAGCCACTGCTGGGACACTAAATTCAGGGTATTGCTATTTTGGCAATTGAATTTCACCCCAGAACAAAATATATGTTTTGGCGGACACTATTATACTTTGCCAGCCAGTGCTGGGACACCAGATTCAGGGTATTGCTATTTTGGCAATGCAAGGTTCCAATGCTAACCTTACAATATCAGGTCAAATGGGAGAAGAGGACAGGAAGTCACTTTTATGCTTGGCCATAAAAAGATTTTCATATTGTGGTGCCATTTTACCTTCTATTGTTCAACTAGTCTGTTGAAAAAGATATAAAACCTGTCCACTCATATGATAAAGAACAAGATAAAGATTCCCAACACAAAAAATGATTAGAAGGTCCCAGGTACCTTTCCCTGCACCACACCAAATGCGGTCTGCTTAATGGTTTGTACCAAATGTCCTACTAGGGGTATTTATGTAGGTGACAGAATCTAAGAACAAGAATTTATCATACAAACATTTTTGTAGCCCTGACCACAACATTGGAGATGTGGAGATTTTTGCATTAAAAGGTTATTTCAAATTCCAGAGAGACAGGAGAGTCTGAGAATACAAATTAATAACAATCTTTGACACACTCAGAACAAATCTGGATAGGTTCTGTAAAAATTGTCCTGGCTACGAGGGATACAAAATATCCAAAAAACCCTTGCAGGATGTCCCAAAGGAAGAAATGCTAAAATATACTTTGTATAGAAAGCCCTGTTTTGTTTGAATTTTTTTTTACTTTGGATGACATTGTATTTGGTGGTGTTGAGGAGAAGACCCACTCCAGTTTGGGTTAGCGCAAGCACTCAAAGCTTGTAAGTGATAAGAGCCTAGGGAGTCATCTCTGTTTTGTTCTTCATGTGAATGCATCTATTTTTTTATTTTGTTTTCTTCTATATTGGTTCAGGATTTTAAAATTGCTCCTTTTTAACCAGTTCCCGCCTCATTCGGATGCGAAACAGTTGTACAGGTTCTCCAGGTCTAAGAAAAAGGAGAGTTCATCAATGTGATTTTGAAGGATGCAATAAAGTATATACCAAGAGTTCACATCTAAAAGCCCACAGACGGATACACACAGGTACCTTTTCAAAAAGTTTGTATGTCCAAAATCGAATTTGTACTTGGAATACCTTAGATCATTTTAACATACACATTGTTTAGCATAACAGGTGAATTTCTTCTGGGTTCATCAAAAATTCAATAAACTACTTGCCTATCACCGCATGATTGTGACATTTAGCTGTTAAATGTAACCTGATGTAAATAAACATTACAATTTGCAGGCAGCCCCTAGTACTGCAGATTGCTGTGGCCCTGCTGTTACTATACAGTTTCTGTTACATTGAAGACCCTGGGGACTATTCTAAGTAGTCCCCAGGCATATGATCACTGTGACAGCCTGTCATAATGATAGATTGTGAAAAAATAAGACTATATAAAGTCAGCGGGGCTCCTCTCTCTGCTAAGATAGCTTTTGTTCTTGGTGTGAGAGACACCCTGCTGGCTACAAAGTTACTTTATGACACAGTGGAAACTGTGTTCCTGATTAGAGATGAGCGAACACCTGGATGTTCGGGTTCGAGAAGTTCGGCCGAACTTCCCGGAAATGTTCGGGTTCGGGATTCGAACTCGATCCGAACTTTATCCCGAACCCGAACCCCATTGAAGTCAATGGGGACCCGAACTTTTAGGCACAAAAAAGGCTGTAAAATAGTCCAGGAAAGGGCTAGAGGGCTGCCAAAGGCAGCAAAGTGTAGAAAAATCCCCTGCAAACAAATGTGGATAGGGAAATGAATTAAAATTAAATAAAATAAATAAAAATTAACCAATATCAATTGAAGAGAGGTCCCACAGCAAGGAATCATGCGTCATATCACCCTGCACCGGAGAATGTCACTCTCATGTATTTTGGACCAGCACCCAGACAGAGGATACAGGTCCCACAGCAAGGAATCATGCGTCATATCTAGTGTTGAGCGCGAATATTCGAATAGCGAATTTAAATCGCGAATATCGGCACTTCGCTAATTCGCGAATATTCCGAATATGATGCTATATATTCGCAAATTCGAAAATTCTTTTTTTTTTTTTTTTTTTTTTTTTTTTTTTAAAGTTGTTCCCTCCCACTTCCCAAAAGCATTTATTCTTACATGTCCGAGGACTCCATGCTCCCCTCCCGCTCCAGTCAGTGCCCGTCTGCCGAGTGCCAACTTCCTCTGCGCATGGAGCGTCCCCATCACCATGGGAACGCCTCCATGCTAGAATGTACTGTCGGATTTGAGAATCACGGTTATCTAGACCATGGTAAAAGTTGGATGCGCAATGCGAGTAAACTTACTAAAATCACTCGCATTGCGCGTCCAACTTAATTTTGTGTATAGTCAACGTTCCTAATGGTAGGGGCGGGGTACTTGGTTGCGAGAATTAACGAATATACAGAATATAGCGCTATATTCGTATTCGTCATATTCGTTAATTCTAGCAAGCAAGGCAACTAAGTTGGATGCGCAATGCGAGTAATTTAAGTAAGTTTACTCACATTGCGCATCCAACTTAGAGCGTGAATAGGCTTTAGGCAACTTTACTATTGCCATTGCCAATCGGAAAGTTGTCTAAGTTGGATGCGCAATGCGAGTAAACTTACTTAAATTACTCGCATTGCGCATCCAACTTAGAGCGTGGAATAGGCTTTAGGCATAGGCGGCAACTACTATTGCCAATCGGAAAGTTGTCTAAGTTGGATGCGCAATGCGAGTAAACTTACTTAAATTACTCGCATTGCGCATCCAACTTATTTCTGTGTATAGGCAACGTTCCTATTGGTTGTTTGCTAGACTTAACGAATATAGATAATATCGCGCTATATTCGTATTCGTCATATTCGCTTATTCTAGCAAGCCAACCATTGTTAGGACGTTGCCTATACACAGAACTAAGTTGGATGCGCAATGCGAGTAATTTGAGTAAGTTTACTCGCATTGCGCATCTAACTTACAGCGGGTATATTGTCAATAATCCTTCATTCCATCAAGACAACCAATAGGAAGTTGCCTAAGTTGCATTCGCAATATGCACATGGTGCTTCTATCGCGAGAATTGCATTGAAATATTCGTGTGAGCCTATACGGGTGTGGCTTTGTCTTGCGAGTTTGTTGACAGGAGGAAGGTTGAATCGCAGTGCAATACTCGTGTGTGACGCAAATGAAAATGGTCTCAAGCAATTTTAAAGAAGTCGAGGAAGATCTCCTGATTACTGTAAGTAATTCCACATTACAGCACTGTATTACATATCACAGGCTTGTTATTCCAATGTATTTATACAAATTCACATTTTTCTTGCTTCAGGGCATATTAACCCTGTCAAAGCCAGAGTTTTTTTTGTTAGCCTCTTATTTCGCTCACTGCCTTCAAAGAGCCATCACTTTTTTATTTGCCTGTTCACATAGCCATATGAGGGCTTGTTTTTTGCGGGACAAGTTGTACTTTCTAACTCCGCCATTTAATATTGCATAAGATGTATTGGGAAGCCAAACAAAATGCAAAATGTCCAAAAATGCAAAATAAAAGCAATGCCACGCCATTTTTACGGGTTTGTAACCCCTTAAGGACACATGACACAACGGTACATCATGTATAGTTCCGATCACCACTACGCGGCGGGCAGTGATCAGAACTGGGTGCCTGCTGAAATCAATCAGCAGGCACCTTGGGACAATGTGCCGGGGGTCAATTCAGACCTGCGGTTTGCGGCTTTTGCGTGTAATTGGGCGGCGGGTGCGGTGGCTATCGGGTCACCGTGCTGCTGTAATGGGGACCCGATAGCAGGGAAGGCCTGCGTCCGCATATCTACATAGACAGTGGTCTACTTTTGCTACCAACACGCCCATTTTCCAAACAGTCCTCAGAGCGGTATCAGTCTGATGAAGGCCGTATATGGCCGAAACGTCACACGCATGTATATGATTTACCGCACTTCTGATTAAAAGAAACTTATCTTCAACGCATAAACTGGAGTTTATTTCCTTCTTGATACTAAGGGGTGGGAACCCGACCTCCAGTAGCGCACCTCCAAAGAGTGCCACAACCGCCAGATGACGTACAGCTATGTCATTGGGCGTGAAGGGGTTAATGATAGGTGCACTAAGTACTGTTAAGACATCACACCACTATGTCTGGTAGCATGTATGTATGGACACATTGGACAGCTGAGAAACATCTCTCATATGCACAATGCACATCCATTTTCCTGCCTCACAGTGCATACCCCACATCGTATACTCCACACCGTATACCCCACAGTGTATATCCCTCCACACACACACATAGTCTTTGGATTCTAATATGCGTCTGGTTGGTTAGGAGAAGTAATGTTTGACCGCCATTATTTGCTGGTTCATTTAGCGTTACCCAGGGTGCACCATGTGGAGGCGGACCAGCTGTACACCCCATACTGTACCGTTACCTCACTAGACGGGTACATCTCTCCTCAGATGGCCAATATCCGATTGCTCATACTACACACACATACAATTTAAATATAATTCGATTGTATAACTGTAACGTTAAATCTAATGTTTTACTTTCAAACACTGAAACATTTTTTGTTGTGTTGAGATGATGACATTCATTTCTAATACTTTTATTTGACAAATTTGGGATTATATGGTTGCATTTTTATCCTGCAGCGAATGCTTGAGATGAAGTACGACACCACCAGGTCCCGCGTGGACAAGCAGCGGATCCTTAGGAGGATCGGTTATGAGCTATACCGTGACCACAATGTCACACACAAGCGGATGGCCATTATAAAAAGTGGTCCGACCTGAAGAGGAGACACCAGGAGCGGATCACTGAGATACGGAACAAAATCTGCCCAGGTACAATGCTTACATGACTCTTGTATCTTTCAGCAACACTCTGTAATGTATAGGTACAGTTATGCTTTACGAGGTTTTTATAACTTAAGAAAATTTTGCCATTATAGGTGATCCCGTCCCCTCAGTCCGCCGCAGGCCTTCAAAAAGGCAGTGGTGGTGGAGGAGGAGGTGTCGGAGGAGGAGGAGCAGGAGCAGGCAGGACCCTCTGCCCCTACCCCACAGCATGAGGATGCCGGACCCTCAGACCATCCCGGTTCTCATGAGGAGAATGAGGAGGAGGAGGAGCTGGTGACCACCCCCGCCAGGAGGGTAAATAATATGTGTTGTGGGTGTTTTAACTCAGTCACTGGTGTCAGTTTCTTCCAGAAAACCATAACAAACATGTTAAATCTTTATCCTTTAACCCCTTCATGCTTTCTGACATAACTGTACGACCAAATAACAAGTGACTTGCTGCATTGTGATGTACGGCCACGCCTAAACTAGCTCCTGGGGCTGTGACACTATAAAGTGTCACAGCCCCGGAGTCACAGCTCCCCAGGAGCAGACACAAGTGGTAAGCCGGCAAGGGACCAATCATAGTGTTCCCTTGCTAGTAAGCACTCCGATTGTTTTGTCTCTGCAGACTAACCAATCATAGCGCAGCACTTTAAAAAAAGCCTGTTTCAGGCCAGCGACATCTATGTGGTTGAGAGGAAGAAAGCTCCTCTCTCTTCCATCTTGCCGCTGCTGCTTCCGCAACGGCAAGATGGTTTCCATGGCACCCGGACGCCTTACAAATGGCGTCCTAGTTGCTATTTACCTAAGGCCGATCAGACCCTGAGGTCTGATCAGCCTTAGTGTAAGTGTGGCACTGACTATACAGTGTATTACAATAGACTATGCAGATGGTTTTTGATAAAAAGAAAATAGATACATAAAACAAAATAAAAAAATTGAAAGACAAAAAAGACTAAAAATTTTTTTTAAAGAAGAATAAATTAGAAATCGTCTTCTCATATATATTCATTTATGTAATCTAAAAATTACATAAATAATATAGTGCACATAATTGGTATAGCCGCATCCGTAAAAAGCAGCTCTATAACAATATAGCGTGTTCTTACCCCTTTGGCAAATCCCATACAAATATTTTTTTTTAAAACTGTCAAAAACAGACATATTTTATACAGTATACATATTTTGTAACGTTCCATGACATAAATTCCAAACCCAAGCGATCAAAAAGACGTATGCACCCCAAAATAGTACCAATCAAACAGTCAACTGATTCCACAAATATTTTAAATAAAATACTCTATTGAAATATTCCTAAGTAAAGAACTATATAACTGATTGTGATTTTAATGGCCAGCTCCTTTATACACTAATCAATAAAAGTTATTTAATCTGATTTTTAATATATTATTTTTTTGTACAGTAATAAAAGAAATGAAAAATAAAATAATTCTGCTGCAGCGGGAGCACTCCAGGCGGATGAGGGCTTTGCAGCTGAAGATCAGCCAAGATATAAAGGCCATGGAGGAGTGGCATCAGAAGGCCATAACGGAGCTGATCAACCAGCATGATGTCCTGAAAGCCCTGCCTTAGTTTTATTTAATTTTTATTTTATGTTTCTTTAAACAATTTTTTTTAATTTTATTTATAAAGTTTGGTTTGGTTTTAAATCATTTTTGGTTTTCTGTTTTATTTTAATAACTCTGGTTACATTAAGGCAATTTTTTTCCATCCAAAACTCATCAGTATGATGACATACAGCAGCCGCAGGTAGTATAGTATAGCCCTTTAAGAGTGACCACCCCTTTAAGAGAGACATGTACTTAAAAAAATAAAGTATGCAAAGTAATATTCTTGCATTGGGGTATATGCAACTTAGGCCTCTTTCACACTTGCCTTGTGAGGATCCGGCGTGCACTTCCGTCGCAAGAAATGCCCGCCGGATCCGTCACAACGCAAGACAACAGAAAGCATTGGAATACTGATCAGTCTTCAATATGCTTTTAGGTAACCATGGCAGCCAGGACTCTACTAAAGTCCCGGCTGCCATAGTGTAGTGGGGAGCCGGGAGCAGATACTTACAGTCCGTGCGGCTCCCGGGTGCTCCACAATGACGTCAGAGAGCCATACGCCCATGGATCATGTGATCCATGCTCATGGGGCGCTCTGACATCATTCATTGTGGAGGGCCCCGGGACTCGGGAGCCGCACAGATGGTAAGTATACTTCTCCCTGCCTCCCCACTACACTTTACCATGGCAGCCGGGACTTTAGCGTCCTGGCTGCTATGGTGACCATTCACAAAAGCTAAACGTCGGATCCGGCGATGTGCCGAAACGACGTTTAGCTTAAAGCCGGATCTGGATAAATGCTTTTCAATGGCCATTAATTCCGGATCCTTCTTTCCGGCATGCCTTCAGGATTTGGGTCCGGAGACAAATCCGCATCATGCTCCAGATTTTGCTACGGCAAAAAGTCTCAGTACTGAACGGAAGACATCCAGACGCATCCTGAACGGATTTCTCTCCATTCAGGATGCATTGGGATTATCCTGATCAGTATCTTTTCTGTCCTAGAGCCCCGAGGACGGAACTCTAGGACAGAAAGATAAAACGCCAGTGTGAAAGAGCCCTTACTTCACTATTGTTTGGCTATGGCTATCTAGAACTAACAAAATTTAGGAACCCAGCTTCTGTTTAATTCGCAATGCGAGTATATGTTCGCATTGCGAATTCAACTTAGAACTGGGTTCCTAATGGTTGTATTGTTAAAATATAACGAAGATTGAGAATTCAGTCTTCGTAAAGTTGTAATCGCAATGCGATTAATACAGGTTATATTAATCGCATTGCGAATTGAACTTAGAGCTGGGTTCCTAATGGTTGTATTGCTAGAATATAATGAAGATTGAGAACATAGCGCTATATTCTCAATCTTCATTATATTCTAGCAATACAACCATTAGGAACTCCGCTCTAAGATGGAATCGCAATGCGAATACTTTAAGTTAAATTAATCGCATTGCGATTTCAACTTAGCACTGCTGCTATATTCCATATTCGTTAGTTATTCGTTAACTTTGTTAATTCTAGCAAGCTGAACCATTATAAACCCAGCTCTAAGTTGAAATCGCAATGCGATTAATATAACTTGAATTAATCGCATTGCGATTTCAAAGTAATTCCTCAAATCCGACAGTACATTTTAGTATATGGAGACGTTCCCATGGTGATGGGGACGCTCCATGAGCACAGAAGTTATGGTTGGCTTGGTAGAATTAGCGAGGATGACGAATATGACGAATGTATTCGTCATATTCCTCAAAACGAAGATAACGAGTATTCTACATCTTCGTTTTAGCTACCTATTCGTCAACCTCGCTAATTCTAGCAATCAAATAGGAAGGTTGACTTACCAGACAGCTGTAGTTAATTCGCTATGCGATTTTTTAATTATTTTTTTTAAATAAATAGAATACTTATAATAATTTTATCAAGTAATATAATTATTGTATTAAAAAAAAAAAATCGCATAGCGAATTTAACACAGCTGTCTGGTAAGTCAACCTTCCTATTTAAATGCTAGAATTAGCGAGGTTGACGAATAGGTAGCTAAAACGAAGATGTAGAATACTTCGTTATCTTCGTTTTGAGGAATATGACGAATACATTCGTCATATTCGTCATCCTCGCTAATTCTAGATATGAAACCAATAGGAAAGTAGCCTTAAGTTAAAATCGCAATACGCGATTATTTAAATCGCATATTAATCGCGATAACTAGAAAAATGACGAATATTCGATTTCGACGAATATGAAACGAATATTCATTCGAATATTCGCGAATTTCGTCGAAATCGAATATGGCACCTGCCGCTCATCACTAGTCATATCACCCTGCACCGGAGAATGTCACTCTCATGTATTTTGGACCAGCACCCAGACAGAGGATACAGGTCCCACAGCATGGAATCATGCGTCATATCACCCACCACCGGAGAAGGCCACTCTCATGTATTTTGGACCAGCACCCAGACAGAGGATACAGGTCCCACAGCATGGAATCATGCGTCATATCACCCACCACCGGAGAAGGCCACTCTCATGTATTTTGGACCAGCACCCAGACAGAGGAGAGAGGTCCCACATCAAGGAATCATGCGTCATATCAACCACCACCGGAGAAGGCCACTCTCATGTATTTTGGACCAGCACCCAGACAGAGGATACAGGTCCCACATCAAGGAATCATGCGTCATATCAACCACCACCGGAGAAGGCCACTCTCATGTATTTTGGACCAGCACCCAGACAGAGGAGAGAGGTCCCACAGCAAGGAATAAGGCGTCATATCAACCCCCCACCGGAGAAGGCCACTCTCATTTATTTTGGACCAGCACCCAGACAGAGGATACAGGTCCCACAGCATGGAATCATGCGTCATATCACCCACCACCGGAGAAGGCCACTCTCATGTATTTTGGACCAGCACCCAGACAGAGGAGAGAGGTCCCACATCAAGGAATCATGAGTCATATCAACCACCACCGGAGAAGGCCACTCTCATTTATTTTGGACCAGCACCCAGACAGAGGATACAGGTCCCACATCAAGGAATCATGCGTCATATCAACCACCACCGGAGAAGGCCACTCTCATGTATTTTGGACCAGCACCCAGACAGAGGAGAGAGGTCCCACAGCAAGGAATAAGGCGTCATATCAACCCCCACCGGAGAAGGCCACTCTCATTTATTTTGGACCAGCACCCAGACAGAGGATACAGGTCCCACATCAAGGAATCATGCGTCATATCAACCACCACCGGAGAAGGCCACTCTCATTTATTTTGGACCAGCACCCAGACAGAGGATACAGGTCCCACAGCAAGGAATCATGCGTCATATCACCCTGCACCGGAGAATGTCACTCATGTATTTTGGACCAGCACCCAGACAGAGGATACAGGTCCCACAGCATGGAATCATGCGTCATATCACCCACCACCGGAGAAGGCCACTCTCATGTATTTTGGACCAGCACCCAGACAGAGGAGAGAGGTCCCACAGCAAGGAATAAGGCGTCATATCAACCCCCACCGGAGAAGGCCACTCTCATTTATTTTGGACCAGCACCCAGACAGAGGATACAGGTCCCACATCAAGGAATCATGCGTCATATCAACCACCACCGGAGAAGGCCACTCTCATTTATTTGGGACCAGCACCCAGACAGAGGAGAGGGGTTTTCACAGCAGAGAATCAGGCATTTAGATCACCCACCACAGGAGTAGGACACCATTTAATGGGACCCCGGCAACCATGTCAGATGGCACAAACATCAGCTTCACATCACCCAGCACAAGAGAAGGCCACTTTGAGAGACTTTGACCCCTGCACCCAGGCGGAGGAGAGGGGTTTTCACAGCAGAGAATCAGGCATTTAGATCACCCACCACAGGAGTAGGACACCATTTAATGGGACCCCGGCAACCATGTCAGATGGCACAAACATCAGCTTCACATCACCCAGCACAAGAGAAGGCCACTTTGAGAGACTTTGACCCCTGCACCCAGACGGAGGAGAGAGGTTTTCATAGCAGAGAATCATGTATTTAGATCACCCACCACAGGAGTAGGACACCATTTAATGGGACCCCGGCAACCATGTCAGATGGCACAAATATCAGCTTCACATCACCCAGCACAAGAGAAGGCCACTTTGAGAGACTTTGACCCCTGCACCCAGGCGGAGGAGAGGGTTTTCACAGCAGAGAATCAGGCATTTAGATCACCCACCACAGGAGTAGGACACCATTTAATGGGACCCCGGCAACCATGTCAGATGGCACAAACATCAGCTTCACATCACCCACCACAAGAGAAGGCCACTTTGAGAGACTCTGACCCCTGCACCCAGACAGAGGATACAGGTCCCACAGCAAGGAATCATGCGTCATATCACCCTGCACCGGAGAATGTCACTCATGTATTTTGGACCAGCACCCAGACAGAGGATACAGGTCCCACAGCATGGAATCATGCGTCATATCACCCACCACCGGAGAAGGCCACTCTCATGTATTTTGGACCAGCACCCAGACAGAGGATACAGGTCCCACAGCATGGAATCATGCGTCATATCACCCACCACCGGAGAATGTCACTCTCATTTATTTAGGCCCAGCAGACAGACAGAGGAGAGAGGTCCCACAGCAAGGAATCATGCGTCATATCAACCACCAACGGAGAATGTCACTCTCATGTATTTTGGACCAGCACCCAGACAGAGGAGAGAGGTCCCACAGCAAGGAATCATGCGTCATATCAACCACCAACGGAGAATGTCACTCTCATGTATTTTGGACCAGCACCCAGACAGAGGAGAGGTTCATTCAACTTTGGGTTGCACCGCAAGATCATGGTAAAGTAAAAAAATGAGGATTCAATAAAGAAGTGCCCCAGAGTACAAGAATACATGGTTGATGGGGAGGGAAATGTCTATTCTGCACAAGGGAGGCACAGGTCCTGTGGGATCCATGCCTGGTTCATTTTTATGAACGTCAGCTTGTCCACGTTGGCTGTGGACAGGCGGCTGCGTTTGTCAGTAATGACGCCCCTGCCGTGCTGAATACACGTTCAGACAAAACGCTGGCCGCCGGGCAGGCCAGCACCTCCAAGGCATAAAATGCTAACTCTGGCCACGTGGACAATTTGGAGACCCAGAAGTTGAATGGGGCCGAACCATCAGTCAGTACGTGGAGGGGTGTGCAGACGTACTGTTCAACCATGTTAGTGAAATGCTGCCTCCTGCTAACACGTTCCGTATCAGGTGGTTGTGCAGTTAGCTGTGGCGTGGAGACAAAACTTTTCCACATTTCTGCCATGCTAACCCTGCCCTCAGAAGAGCTGGCCGTGACACTGCTGCGTTGGCGACCTCTTGCTCCTCTTCTGCCTTCGCCTTGGGCTTCCACCTGTTCCCCTGTGACATTTGGGAATGCTCTCAGGAGCGCCTCTACCAGCGTGCGCTTGAACTCGCGCATCTTCCTATCACGCTCCAGTGCAGGAAGTAAGGTGGGCACATTGTCTTTGTATCGGGGATCCAGCAGGGTGGCAACCCAGTAGTCCGCACACGTTAAAATGTGGGCAACTCTGCTGTCGTTGCGCAGGCACTGCAGCATGTAGTCGCTCATGTGTGCCAGGCTCCCCAGAGGTAAGGACAAGCTGTCCTCTGTGGGAGGCGTATCGTCATCGTCCTCCGTATCCCCCAGCCACGCACCAGTGATGGGCCTGAGCTGTGTTGGGTGCCACCCCGCTGTGAACCTGCTTCATCCTCATCCTCCTCCACCTCCTCCTCATCCTCCTCGTCCTCCAGTAGTGGGCCCTGGCTGGCCACATTTGTACCTGGCCTCTGCTGTTGCAAAAACCTCCCTCTGAGCCACTTCTAACAGACTGGCCTGAAAGTGCTAAAAATGACCCCTCATCCTCCTCCTCCTCCTCCTCCTGGGCCACCTCCTCTTCCATCATCGCCCTAAGCGTTTTCTCAAGGAGACATAGAAGTGGTATTGTAACGCTGATAACGGTGTCATCGCCACTGGCCATGTTGGTGGAGTACTCGAAACAGCGCAACAGGGCACACAGGTCTCGCATGGAGGCCCAATCATTGGTGGTGAAGTGGTGCTGTTCCGCAGTGCGACTGACGCGTGCGTGCTGCAGCTGAAACTCCACTATGGCCTGCTGCTGCTCGCACAGTCTCTCCAGCATGTGCAAGGTGGAGTTCCACCTGGTGGGCACGTCGCATATGAGGCGGTGAGCGGGAAGGCCGAGTTACGCTGTAGCGCAGACAGGCGAGCAGCGGCAGGATGTGAACGCCGGAATCGCGCACAGACGGCCCTCACTTTATGCAGCAGCTCTGACATGTTGGGGTAGTTGTGAATGAACTTCTGCACCACCAAATTCAGCACATGCGCCAGGCAAGGGATGTGCGTCAAACCGGCTAGTCCCAGAGCTGCGACGAGATTTCGCCCATTATCGCACACCACCAGGCCGGGCTTGAGGCCCACCGGCAGCAACCACTGGTCGGTCTGTTGTTCAATACCCCGCCACAACTCCTGCGCGGTGTGGGGCCTGTCCCCCAAACATATGAGTTTCAGAATGGCCTGCTGACGTTTACCCCGGGCTGTGCTGAAGTTGGTGGTGAAGGTGTGTGGCTGACTGGATGAGCTGGTGGAAGCAGAGGAGGAGGAAGCCGATTAGGAGGAGGAGGCTACAGGAGGCAAACAATGATGCCCTGTGATCCTTGGCGGCGGAAGGACGTGCGCCAAGGAACTCTCCGCCTGGGGCCCAGCCGCGACTACATTTACCCAGTGTGCAGTTAGGGAGATATAGCGTCCCTGGCCGTGCTTACTGGTCCACGTATCTGTGGTTAGGTGGACCTTGCCACAAATGGCGTTGCGTAGTGCACACTTGATTTTATCGGACACTTGCATGTGCAGGGAAGGCACGGCTGTCTTGGAGAAGTAGTGGCGGCTGGGGACAACATACTGTGGGACAGCCATGGACATCAGCTGTTTGAAGCTGTCTGTGTCCACCAGCCTGAATGACAGCATTTCAAAGGCCAGTAGTTTAGAAATGCTGGCATTCAGGCCCAGGGCTCGAGGGTGGCTAGGTGGGAATTTACGCTTTCTCTCCAAGGTTTGTGAGATGGAGAGCTGAACGCTGCCGTGTGACATGGTGGAGATGCTTGGTGACGCAGGTGGTGGTGTCGCTGGCACATCCTCTGTTTGGTGGGCGGCAGGTGCCAACATTCCTCCCGAGGCGGAGGAAGAGGCCGAGGCAGCAGCAGAAGAGGGAGCAGGGGAGCCTGAGTGAGTTCCTTGCTTTTAAGGTGTTTACTCCACTGCAGTTCATGCTTTGCATGTAGATGCCTGGTCATGCAGGTTGTGCTAAGGTTCAGAACGTTAATGCCTCGCTTCAGGATCTGATGGCACAGCGTGCAAACCACTCGGGTCTTGTCGTCAGCACATTGTTTAAAGAAGTGCCATGCCAGGGAACTCCTTGAAGCTGCCTTTGGGGTGCTCGGTCCCTGGTGGCGGTGGCCTGTATCAGGCGAACTCTCTTGGCGGCGGCTGTTCTGCTTTTGCCCCCTGCTCCCTCTTTTGCTACGCTGTTGGCTCGGTCTCACCACTGCCTCTTCCTCTGAACTATGAAAGTCAGTGGCACGACCTTCATTCCATGTGGGGTCTAGGACCTCATCGTCCCCTGCATCGTCTTCCACACAGTCTTCCTCCCTGTCCTCCTGTTCGGTCTGCACACTGCAGAAAGACGCAGCAGTTGGCACCTGTGTTTCGTCATCATCAGAGACGTGCGGACTCCGATGAGGTGGTATTCCCATGTCCTCATCATCAGTAAACATCAGAGGTTGTGCATCAGTGCATTCTATGTCTTCCACCACAGGGGAAGGGCTAGGTGGATTCCCTTGGGAAACCCTGCCAGCAGAGTCTTCAAACAGCATAAGAGACTGCTGCATAACTTGAGGCTCAGACAGTTTCCCTGATATGCATGGGGGTGATGTGACAGACTGATGGGCTTGGTTTTCAGGTGCCACCTGTGCGCTTTCTGCAGAAGACTTGGTGGGAGATAATGTTGTGAACATGCTGGATCCACTGTCGGCCACCCAATTGACTAGCGCCTGTACCTGCTCAGGCCTTACCATCCTTAGAACGGCATTGGGCCCCACCAAATATCGCTGTAAATTCTGGCGGGTACTGGAACCTGAGGTAGTTGGTTCACTAGGATGTGTGGCTGTGGCAGAATGGCCACGCCCTCTCCCAGCACCAGAGGGTACACTAACACCACCACGACCGCGTCCGCGTCCCTTACTAGATGTTTTCCTCATTGTTACCGTTCACCAAGCACCACAATAAGGAAAAAAATATTTGGCCCAATGTATTGATTTCAAATTCAGGCCTTTTTTTACAGGCACCTACCACTATCTGCCTATTTGTTTATGTAGCTTATTACACTAATCCAGGCACAGCAGTAACCACTGATTTAGGGGAATATCTCTTTTAGGGCAAGTATTTAGGCCCTGGATGAAAGGTATCCTTTTATGGACAGATTTACAATGGGCCTGCAACAGCTGTGACACCAGATTTAGGGTATTGCTATTTTGGCAAGTGAATTTCACCCCAGAACAAAATATATGTTTTTGCGGATAATAATATAGTTTGCCAGGCTCAGCTGTGACACCAGATTTAGTGGATTGCTATTTTAGCAAGTGAATTTCACCCCAGAACAAAATATATGTTTTTGCGGATAATAATATAGTTTGCCAGGCTCAGCTGTGACACCAGATTTAGTGGATTGCTATTTTGGCAAGTGAATTTCACCCCAGAACAAAATATATGTTTTTGCGGATACTAATATAGTTTGCCAGGCTCAGCTGTGACACCAGATTTAGGGTGTTGCTATTTTGGCAAGTGAATTTCACCCCAGAACAAAATATATGTTTTTGCGGATAATAATATAGTTTGCCAGGCTCAGCTGTGACACCAGATTTAGTGGATTGCTATTTTGGCAAGTGAATTTCACCCCAGAACAAAATATATGTTTTTACGGATACTAATATAGTTTGCCAGGCTCAGCTGTGACACCAGATTTAGAGGATTGCTATTTTGGCAAGTGAATTTCACCCCAGAAGAAAATATATGTTTTTGCGGATACTAATATAGTTTGCCAGGCTCAGCTGTGACACCAGATTTAGGGTGTTGCTATTTTGGCAAGTGAATTTCACCCCAGAAGAAAATATATGTTTTTGCGGATACTAATATAGTTTGCCAGGCTCAGCTGTGACACCAGATTTAGAGGATTGCTATTTTGGCAAGTGAATTTCACCCCAGAACAAAATATATGTTTTTACGGATAATAATATAGTTTGCCAGGCTCAGCTGTGACACCAGATTTAGTGGATTGCTATTTTGGCAAGTGAATTTCACCCCAGAAGAAAATATATGTTTTTACGGATACTAATATAGTTTGCCAGGCTCAGCTGTGACACCAGATTTAGGGTGTTGCTATTTTGGCAAGTGAATTTCACCCCAGAACAAAATATATGTTTTGCGGATACTAATATAGTTTGCCAGGCTCAGCTGTGACACCAGATTTAGAGGATTGCTATTTTGGCAAGTGAATTTCACCCCAGAACAAAATATATGTTTTTGCGGATACTAATATAGTTTGCCAGGCTCAGCTGTGACACCAGATTTAGGGTGTTGCTATTTTGGCAAGTGAATTTCACCCCAGAAGAAAATATATGTTTTTGCGGATACTAATATAGTTTGCCAGGCTCAGCTGTGACACCAGATTTAGAGGATTGCTATTTTGGCAAGTGAATTTCACCCCAGAACAAAATATATGTTTTTGCGGATACTAATATAGTTTGCCAGGCTCAGCTGTGACACCAGATTTAGGGTGATTGCTATTTTGGCAAGTGAATTTCACCCCAGAAGAAAATATATGTTTTTGCGGATACTAATATAGTTTGCCAGGCTCAGCTGTGACACCAGATTTAGTGGATTGCTATTTTGGCAAGTGAATTTCACCCCAGAACAAAATATATGTTTTTGCGGATAATAATATAGTTTGCCAGGCTCAGCTGTGACACCAGATTTAGTGGATTGCTATTTTGGCAAGTGAATTTCACCCCAGAAGAAAATATATGTTTTTGCGGATACTAATATAGTTTGCCAGGCTCAGCTGTGACACCAGATTTAGTGGATTGCTATTTTGGCAAGTGAATTTCACCCCAGAAGAAAATATATGTTTTTACGGATACTAATATAGTTTGCCAGGCTCAGCTGTGACACCAGATTTAGGGTGTTGCTATTTTGGCAAGTGAATTTCACCCCAGAAGAAAATATATGTTTTTGCGGATACTAATATAGTTTGCCAGGCTCAGCTGTGACACCAGATTTAGAGGATTGCTATTTTGGCAAGTGAATTTCACCCCAGAACAAAATATATGTTTTTGCGGATACTAATATAGTTTGCCAGGCTCAGCTGTGACACCAGATTTAGGGTGTTGCTATTTTGGCAAGTGAATTTCACCCCAGAAGAAAATATATGTTTTTGCGGATAATAATATAGTTTGCCAGGCTCAGCTGTGACACCAGATTTAGTGGATTGCTATTTTGGCAAGTGAATTTCACCCCAGAACAAAATATATGTTTTTGCGGATAATAATATAGTTTGCCAGGCTCAGCTGTGACACCAGATTTAGTGGATTGCTATTTTGGCAAGTGAATTTCACCCCAGAAGAAAATATATGTTTTTACGGATACTAATATAGTTTGCCAGGCTCAGCTGTGACACCAGATTTAGGGTGTTGCTATTTTGGCAAGTGAATTTCACCCCAGAAGAAAATATATGTTTTTGCGGATACTAATATAGTTTGCCAGGCTCAGCTGTGACACCAGATTTAGAGGATTGCTATTTTGGCAAGTGAATTTCACCCCAGAACAAAATATATGTTTTTACGGATAATAATATAGTTTGCCAGGCTCAGCTGTGACACCAGATTTAGTGGATTGCTATTTTGGCAAGTGAATTTCACCCCAGAAGAAAATATATGTTTTTGCGGATACTAATATAGTTTGCCAGGCTCAGCTGTGACACCAGATTTAGGGTGTTGCTATTTTGGCAAGTGAATTTCACCCCAGAACAAAATATATGTTTTTGCGGATACTAATATAGTTTGCCAGGCTCAGCTGTGACACCAGATTTAGAGGATTGCTATTTTGGCAAGTGAATTTCACCCCAGAACAAAATATATGTTTTTGCGGATAATAATATAGTTTGCCAGGCTCAGCTGTGACACCAGATTTAGTGGATTGCTATTTTGGCAAGTGAATTTCACCCCAGAACAAAATATATGTTTTTGCGGATAATAATATAGTTTGCCAGGCTCAGCTGTGACACCAGATTTAGTGGATTGCTATTTTGGCAAGTAAATTTAACCCCAGAACAAAATATATGTTTTTGCGGATACTAATATAGTTTGCCAGGCACAGCTGTGACACCAGATTTAGGGTGTTGCTATTTTGGCAAGTGAATTTCACCCCAGAAGAAAATATATGTTTTTGCGGATACTAATATAGTTTGCCAGGCTCAGCTGTGACACCAGATTTAGAGGATTGCTATTTTGGCAAGTGAATTTCCCCCAGAACAAAATATATGTTTTTGCGGATACTAATATAGTTTGCCAGGCTCAGCTGTGACACCAGATTTAGGGTGTTGCTATTTTGGCAATTGAATTTAACCCCAAACCAAAATATCTGTTTTGGCGGACACTATTATATTTTGCCAGCCACTGCTGAAACCACTGATGTATGGTTTTGCTATTTTGCCAATTGAATTTCACCCCAGAAAATAATCTATCCTTTGCCAGACAGCAGACAGTATTATGCTTGTCTAGCCAAAGCTGGAACACCAGATTTAGGGGATTGGTATTTGGGCAATTGTATTTAACCCCTTAATAAAATATAGAAATTGCTATCCTGAGTTTCTAGGGGTGACAATTAGCACAGCCAAGCCCCTGATGGAGGATATAGCAAAAAAAAAAATAGTATTGAAGCATTGATGGATGTGTGGCAGCTTGTTCTGGAGCACCACAAGTCACAAAATGGCCGCCCGATCAACCCAGAAAATAAGTGACAGAAAAACGCTCTGTGCAGCCAAAAAACCAGCAATCAAGTAAATAGCAGAAGTTCACTGATTCTCAGCTGCAGATCGATCCGTTCATTAGGTGCTGTTGCTGACTTTTCCCTGCCTATCTCGCCCTCACAGAAGCTGCATCCTCTCCCTACACTAGTCAGAGCAGTGTGACGTGCGGCGCTACGTGACTCCAGCTTAAATAGAGGCTGGGTCACATGCTGCACTTGGCCAATCACAGCCATGCCATTAGTAGGCATGGCTGTGATGGCTTCTTAGGGCAAGAAGTAAGACGCTAGCTGATTGGCTGCTGTGCAGCCCTTCAGAAAGCGGTAAGAAATCGACGAACACCGAACCCGAACCCGAACTTTTTTGAAAATGTCCGGGTTCGGGTCCGGGTCCCGGACACCCCAAAATTCGGTACGAACCCGAACGATGCGCGAACTGTTCGCTCAACACTATTCCTGATGTAATAGTTATTTAAAGAAAATGTGTAATCAGAAAATTACCTATTTAAATCACTGTAATTGTTTAAATCACGTTTTTATGTTTAACATATTTTTAAAGTATTTTTGATATTTTATTATTGTTGTCTCAATTTCTGTAGTACTCTCGGTATTAGTCTTAGAGGTGGAAAGGCATATAGCAGATGATCAGGCCATGGGAGAGTGAAGGCATCTATTCCTGTTGGTAGATCTTCTGGATTTAGAGAAAAGAACAGTTGACACTTCCTATTCTGCCTGGTCGCTAAAAGATCTATTCGAGGACAGCCCCTGTTCTGTCCCCAGATGCAGCTCCAGTTGTTTCCTGTTTGTTTATCAGCTTGACATTGCATTTAACTGTTGTAATTCATTTGCATTTATTGTATGGTAACAGCGCCATCTATTGATCAGTTCATGTATTTCTTCCAACCTGTTTCCTATGCGTTATGGGAGTCCCAGGGCATTGTGGGTAGTTCCTGGTTCTTTCTCTTCTTGTGCTGGGATAGCAAGCAGCCACCATCTTATGTCTCAGGTGCCACACTCTCTCACTAGTTTTCCTGCCCCATCATCTGTTATTCAGCCTAGAATAGTCGGTAAGATCATTATCTATGTGCTATTTACTGAAGTTTATTATATGTTTCTTGTATTGATAACTCACTATCACTGTATTATATCATGTACTGGATGTATAGCAGATTATTCTATGTCTTATGCCATTTACCATGGATATTTATGTTCTGAAATACTACTGTTTTATTCTGTAGTTTCACCTTTCCTGTCAATCTACTATCAATAAAGAGAAAGTTAAAGCAGTACAGTTTTCTCTTCTTATCAAGACAGAGAAGGTTTAGCTACATGTCGCAGTACACACTGTGCTAACGTGTATGAGGACAGTATAGTGAAATGACTGCTGAGAACAAGCTCAGTGAATAACTGCCAAGACAGCAGTGAAACGACTGCTGAGAACAAGCTCAGAAGATTAGACTATCCGGAGCCCACCATTATCCACGCAGAGCCTGCATACGGATATCGCAGCAGCCTCCTAACAGTCGCACCGAATATTAGACTATCCAGAGCCCGCCATTATCCACGCAGAACCTACCTACAGATATCGCAGCAGTCTCCTAACAGTCACAACATGTCTAATAGTCGAGCATCTTCAGTCAAGACAAGGTCTCAGATAAGTGGCTCTAACAGGACATCAATCAGAGAAGCTGCCGCCATTGCCTGCGCAAGAGCAGAACCTGCAAAGGCAAAATCCAGCTTCACAGAACAAGAGATGCAGATAAAGCTAGAGAAAGCGCAACTTAACTCTAGAAAAACTTGCCGCTGATAAAGAGACATCAGCTGCCATTGCAGAAGCAGAATATATATCTAAAAGCCACGGAAAGTCTAGAAATTTAGAGTCATCGCAGCATCATCCATCCAGGACTTGAATTCCAAGATCCACAACAGCGAACCTTACATTACGTCTATTAACATTCCAAGTCAGACGATGGCCCAGACCCACCGCTTAATACTAAGCAGTTTGTTGACAAGCCAAACCAACATGCCTTTTTGGATCATCAGAAGGTTAACTATCAGTCTCCTTGCAGCAAACTAGAGAAAACACATCAGAGTGGAACCGGCTGCAACAAATTCTCTCCCCAGAACAGGAAATCAGATATCCGCCCCTGCTAAGAGAGATGCCCTTCGCCTAAGAACGGTGTTACACAGACGAAATTAAACCAGAGACTTCCAACAGGTATGGCTATGCACCACACAATCACTCTAACAACACAACACCAGCGAGAGCCGGTCACCAAGGGACTTGTAAAGTTCAGCGACCGCGCTGAGAACTATCGAGCTTGGCGAGCTTCCTTCCAAAAGGCCACCAAAGACTTAGGTCTGTCATGTAGTGAGGAACTGGATCTCCTGGTAAAATGGCTGGGAAGTGAGTCCACCAAACACGCTAAAAGGATCAGAGACATCAATGTAAATTATCCAGACGTTGGTCTAAAAAGGGTCTGGTATAGACTTGATGAGGTTTATGGCGCAGCAGAGCTCATAGAAAGCACCTTATTTAAGAGAATTGAGGATTTTCCTAAAATAGCGAACAGGAGCAATTCAAAGCTTAGGGAGTTAAGTGACTTATTAATGGAGCTGAGTGTAGCAAAGGCAGAAAGGGATCTGGTGGGATTGACATTCCTTGACACTGCTAGAGGTGTGAATCCCATAGTTCAGAAGCTCCCATACAACCTGCAAGAGAAGTGGGTCATGTATGGTTCTCGGTATAAAAAGACTTACAATATACCATTTCCTCCATTTAATGTGTTTGTAGATTTTGTCTCTGAACAAGCAAAAATCTGAAATGATCCTAGCTTTGATTTCATGATGTTATGTGCCACCACCTCAGTTAGTAAACCTCATAGGGCAACTGTGGAGGTCCACAAAATTAACGTTTCTTTCACAGGTTTAGTCCATGAAGAGTTCAGCTCCTTTCAAGGAAGAGACAAACCCAAGTACCCGAGCAGACAGTGTCCCTTACACAGGAAGCCTCATTCCCTACTTAAGTGCAGAACCTTTAGAGAAAAGTCAATGGAAGACCGCAAGACCTTCCTCAAGGAGAACAACATCTGTTTTAAATGCTGCTCTTCAACTGCACACTTTGCCAGGGACTGTGAGGTTAGTGCAAAGTGTGCCAAATGTGATAGCACAGATCATAACACAGCTCTACAGCCTGGACCACCACCGTGGACTTCACCCAAAACCCAAGAGCATAGCGGGGAGCTAAAGGTCACAAATACTGACACTTTGGCAGTTACTTCTAAATGTACAGGTTTTCAGAGACCTTAGAGGAGGCAGATCCTGCTCTAAAATCTCCCTAGTGAGGGTTTATCCAGCAGGTGACCGAAGCAAAGCCATCAAAGTGTATGCAATTCTAGACAATCAAAGTAACAAGTCATTAGCAAAGTCTGCCTTCTTTGATAGCTTCGACCTCAGAGGACCCGGTGCCCCCTACTCTCTAAGAACTTGTGCTGGTACTGTCGTAACAGCCGGAAGGAGGGCAAGCGGCTACATAGTTTAGTCCAGAGATGGTCAAGTGCGTCTGCCTTTACCAACTATACTGGAATGTAACCAGATTCCTGACAAGAGGTCAGAGATACCCATGCCAGAAGTAGCAGCGCATCAGCCTCACCTGAAGCGTATAAGACACCTGATCCTGAACCTTGATCCTGAAGCTCAGATAGTCTTACTCCTCGGGAGGGATATCCTACAGGTCCACAAGGTTAGACAGCAGATCAATGGGGCTCACAATGCTCCATACGCCCAGAGACTTGACCTAGGATGGGTAATTGTAGGAGAAGTCTGTTTGGGAGGTGTACACAAACCAACAACTGTCAACAGCATACTTACCAGTACACTTGAGAATGGACGCCCATCTCTTCTCCAACCATGCGAAAATCACTGCTTCATCAAGGAACTGCCTCAAAGCACTTCATCAACAGGTGCCCTTGCAGGTCCTGCCTATGATGACTCCATCGAAGATGGTAATCAAAACCACCTGGGATCCACAGTCTTCCGCAAGACTAAAGAAGACAATCGTATGGCGATGTTATTCAAAGATAGACTGTTCCTAGATATAATGGAGCAGGGAATGGTGCAGGACGAAACAAGAAGCTGGGTTGCACCTCTACCCTTTAAGCCTCAAAGACAATGCTTACCCAACAATAGAGAGCAAGTTTTCAAACGATTTGTCTCTCTCAGGCACAACCTACGAAGCAAACCTGAGATGAGAGATCACTTCTTTACCTTTATGGGAAAGATATTCCGGAACGGTCATGCAGAGCTAGCACCTATAGTTCGAGACTCAGAAGAGTGCTGGTACCTGCCCATGTTTGGGGTGTATCACCCGAAGAAGCCAGGTCAGATCAGAGTGGTGTTTGACTCAAGCGTCAAGTATGAAGGCGTATCATTGAACGACGTTTTGCTGTCAGGCCCAGATCTAAACAACAAGCTCATAGGAGTGCTTCTCCGTTTTCGCAGAGACTCCATTGCATTCACGGTTGATATCCAACAGATGTTCCATTGCTTCCTAGTTAAGGAAAAACATAGACATTTCTTGAGATTCCTATGGTTCAAGGACAACGATCCCTCTAAAGATGTTACAGAGGATAGTATGAAAGTTCATATCTTTGGCAATAGTCCTTCTCCTGCAGTCGCCATCTATGGATTAAGATGTGCAGCTCAGAAAGTAGAAGAAAGGTACGGAGCGGATGTCAGACTCTTTGTAGAGAAAGACTTCTATGTGGATGACTGTCTGAAATCAATGCCCTCAGATGAGACTGCAATCAGTCTTCTTAAAAGAACCCAGGAGATGCTCTCTCTCTGTCTAACCTGAGGCTACACAAGATCGCTTCTAACAGCCAGAAATTGATGAAAGCCTTTTCTTTCTCAGGAACATTCAGAAGACTTGAAGGATTTAGATCTACGATGCAACGGACCCTTGGCCTACTATGGGACATAAAAGCTGATACTTTCACTTTCCAGGTTAGCAGAGAAGAAAAACCCTTTACTCGCAGAGGAGTACTGTCGGCCATAAGCAGTTTATATGACCCACTGGGATTTGCAGCTCCTATACTCATCGAAGGTAAAGCTATGTTAAGAGACTTCACCAGAGAAGGCTCGAACTGGGACACTCCCTTCCCATGAAGGAAAGAACCACGTGGATGGCCTGGAAGAATTCCCTTACAGCCTTATCTGATCTTCAAATAGCTCGTCCATATGTTCCTGTACCAACTACCAAGGTTGAGACACAAAAACTTAGTGCTTTCTGCGATGCTTCAGTCAAAGCAATTGTGGCTGTAGCTTACTTGAAGACTTTAGATACCAGCGGACAATGCCATGTAGGATTCGTCATGAGTAAAGCGAAACTTACGCCACTCCAGGAACATACAATACCACGCCTTGAACTATGTGCTGCGGTGTTAGCGGTGGAGTTAGCCGAACTCAGTGCTGTAGAAATGGACCTGGAGATTAAAAACTCTGAGTTCTATACCGATAGCAAGATAGTACTTTGATATATCTGTAATGAAGCTAGACACTTCTATGTCACCATCAACAACAGAGTGCTAAGGATCAGAAGATCCACCTCTCCTGAACAATAGAAATATGTACCTACTCAACCTACCTAAGCAACCAGATCCGTCGCTGCTGACCGTCTCAAGGATACGATTTGGTTTACGGGAGCCACCTTTTTGTACAAGCCGATGCCCAACACAGCAGAAACTGCCATGTTTGAACTAGTAGACCCACATACTGATGTTGAGATACGTCCTCAGGTATCTGTGCTACATACAGAGACTCTAGACCACCATCCGAAATCCCACAGATTCAGTCGGTTGTCTACTTGAGATCATCACTTGCCTGGCTCACATTGTCGTACAAAGCAACCTCAACGGTAGATAAAAATATCTGTAGAGGTTGGCATCATTGTAAACACGTCTACACAGCTCTCGATCTACAGAGGTTCAAAAATTTAATCATCCAAGCTGTACAGCGTGAAACCTATAAAACGGAAATCGACTGTGTAGTCAGCCAAAGAACTGTGCCCGAAGCTAGGGTTTTAAGGATACTTGACCCAGTGATTGATGAAGATGGGCTCTTAAGAGTAGATGGACGCCTTATGGAAGCCAATGTAGGTCTGGCAGAGAAACATCCTGTGATAGTTCCTGGACAGCATCATATAGCCACTCTGCTCGTGCAACAGTATCATGAACAGACAAAGCACCAAGGTCGGCTATTCACTGAAGGAGCTCTAAGAGCAGCTTGACTGTGGATAGTTTAGGCTAAAAGATGTGTATGCAGATTCATATTTAAATGTGTTACCTGTCGGAAACTTTGTGGTATGTCAAAGGCACCGAAGATGGCAAACCTCCCGTATGACCGACTAAGTATGGATCCACCCTTCACCAATGTTGGCCTAGATGTGTTCAGTACTTGGCCTGTGGTTGTCCGGAAAACCAGTTGAGGCTGTGCGCATGAGAAACGGGCGATTATATTCACCTGTCTGTACATCAGAGCTGTCCATATTGAAGTAATTGAATCTATGGATACTTCCTGTTTCATTAATGCTTTCTGACGTTTCATTGCCATTAGAGGACCTGTCAAACACATTCGTTCTGACCGAGGAACAAACTTCGTCGGAGCAGCGAGAGAACTACAGCTCTCTTCCAACTTGGATGTTAACAGCATAGAAAGATACCTCAGTGAACGAGGATGCACTTGGACCTTCATCCAGAGGATGATAGGCATCACACGGAGAATCCTCGACTCAATCTTCTTACCAGAAGGATCTTCAAAGCTGACTCATGAAAGCCTAACTACCTTCATGGCAGAAGTATCGGCTATCATAAATGCCAGACAGCTAACTCCAATTTCTAGCGATCCTGATGACCCAACTGTTCTCACATCCGCCACACTGCTTACCCAAAAGACTGAACAAATTTGTGCTCCACCTGGAGAATTTAATTCCAAATATCTTTACAGGAATCGATGGAGACAAGTACAGAGTCTTTCAAACTCGTTCTGGGACAAGTGGAAAAAGCAATACATTCCCACTCTGCAACTGAGGAGAAAGTGGCAAACCAGCAAGCCTAACCTCCAGGCCGGCGATGTAGTCCTAATGAAAGACTGCCAGTCACGAAGAAACGAGTGATCGTTAGGTCTTGTGACTAGGACATTCCCAAGTAAGGATGGAATAATACACAAAGTAGAATTGAAAATACGGAGACACGGTGAGACCAAATTGTTCCTCAGACCAGTAAGAGAACTCGTTCTACTGTTTGCACCCAACGAATATAATAGTGACGTCTGTTGACGTCAAGCGGGGAGTGTTCTGTCCCCAGATGCAGCTCCAGTTGTTTCCTGTGTGTTTATCAGCTTGACATTGCATTTAACTGTGTTGTAATTCATTTGCATTTATTGTATGGTAACAGCGCCATCTATTGATCAGTTCATGTATTTCTTCCAACCTGTTTCCTATGCATTATGGGAGTCCCAGGGCATTGTGGGTAGTTCCTGGTTCTTTCTCTTCTTGTGCTGGGATAGCAAGCAGCCACCATCTTATGTCTCAGGTGCCACACTCTCTCACTGGTTTTCCTGCCCCATCATCTGTTATTCAGCCTAGAATAGTCGGTAAGATCATTATCTATGTGCTATTTACTGAAGTTTATTATATGTTTCTTGTATTGATAACTCACTATCACTGTATTATATCATGTACTGGATGTATAGCAGATTATTCTATGTCTTATGCCATTTACCATGGATATTTATGTTCTAAAATACTACTGTTTTATTCTGTAGTTTCACCTTTCCTGTCAATCTACTATCAATAAAGAGAAAGTTAAAGCAGTACAGTTTTCTCTTCTTATCAAGACAGAGAAGGTTTAGCTACATGTCGCAGTACACACTGTGCTAACGTGTATGAGGACAGTATAGTGAAATGACTGCTGAGAACAAGCTCAGTGAATAACTGCCAAGACAGCAGTGAAACGACTGCTGAGAACAAGCTCAGAAGATTAGACTATCCGGAGCCCACCATTATCCACGCAGAGCCTGCATACGGATATCGCAGCAGCCTCCTAACAGTCGCACCGAATATCAGACTATCCGGAGCCCGCCATTATCCACGCAGAGCCTACCTACAGATATCGCAGCAGTCTCCTAACAGTCACAACATGTCTAATAGTCGAGCATCTTCAGTCAAGACAAGGTCTCAGATAAGTGGCTCTAACAGGACATCAATCAGAGAAGCTGCCGCCATTGCCTGCGCAAGAGCAGAACCTGCAAAGGCAAAATCCAGCTTCACAGAACAAGAGATGGAGATAAAGCTAGAGAAAGCACAACTTAACTCTAGAAAAACTTGCCACTGATAAAGAGACATCAGCTGCTATTGCAGAAGCAGAATATATATCTAAAAGCCACGGAAAGTCTAGAAATTGAGAGTCATTGCAGCATCATCCATCCAGGACTTGAATTCCAAGATCCATAACAGCGAACCTTACAATATGTCTATTAACATTCCAAGTCAGACGACGGCCCAGACTGTCGAATATTTATTTCATATAAAATATGAAATAAAAATAATTATGAAAATTAAAAAAATAATAATTTTGAAAAAATTTTAATTGGCGGGCATAATAACGCCAGTTCTTTTATCGATGAGATCTAAAGTCAATTTGTGCAGATAATGAAACAAAGCAATTAATTATATAAAATATAATTTATTACAAGTAAATACAATCAAATGGCATACGAATTGTTACAAAGAAAATCTGAATACAATATCAAAATTGACCACTAGATGGTGCTCCACCATTCACACCAGACTCACTTAAGTTGCTAAAGCCAACCAGCACAATGCTATTCTTAGCACGTGAACACCAACAAAGAAACAATAGGAATGAATCTGTGGAAAATCCCTTATGCTCAATCAAAGAATATAGCAGTAAGAGACAATTTATAAATCCGCCCTCTGGCCTTGACTACGGATAATAAAATCCGATCAGAGATCTTACTCTGATAGAAATATTATAGGAATTTTAATGATGTGCACTTTCATTAAAAGTTCCCATAAAATTCTGTTTTAACACTAATGACCCACTCAACATGGGGTCTTAACTATATGCCAAATTAGAGCGATTTATAATTACTGCAAATAAAATAAGTTATACGTTACCCCTGACTTCGGGACAGAGAGCTTTCAGAAGGGACCCAGCTTTCCAAGATTTAAATCCGCAAGTTTCCTCGTGAGTCTGTGTATCCCTGGAAAAATTCCTCAGGGCTGGACGTGGTGGAGATGTTCTGTGATCTGTGACGTCCTGTGATGTCCTTTGTGATGTGATGATGATGTGATCTTTTTTGAACTGATGATGTTCTCTCCTTTTATGTCTGTCCCAAACTGGATCAGATATGCTAATCGTTATCTATGCCCAGCCCCCTTTGGATTAGGGATTGCCAATAAGATAATTTGGGTGTGAACGTATACTAATTAGGGGGATGATGTCATCAACCCAAATACCTGAGACACTTCTGTCCATCTACCACTTGATGGCACTGTTGTATAATATTTTAAAGTCCAAATGTCCAGGAATGTAAAATGTATGCACCTAATCTGTTCACATGACTTCCTAACCTTTTACCTATTATATCATTTAAAGGGTACTCTTCCTGACACCTCGGGGCAGACAAATTGGCACTATTAGAAGTTCCCTAATCTTTAAATTTATTGGGCAGATACGAGTACAATGCTCCTAATAAACTCAAACCATTCACTATATCATCCAAATGACGGATTAATAGTGCCCAAGATAACTGAGCTGTTCTTACAAAACCAGCCTATATGTTCTTGTGGAGAGTATACTCATTAATACATGGATGGCATAATATATATATATATATATATATATATGTTAATATAATGATATCTTATCAATAATAGGATATGAATATACAAACATTATGTGTATCATTGGTTAAAATATACTAAGACTATATATAATCACACGTGGATATATACTTTATATGTGGAGTTTATGGAATGACCCCGCATACAGATGTCTTAAACAATAACCTTCCTTGACCTCGGTACATGGTCGTGTCTTCCAGACAGTGTAAATAAGACCCACTATATCCTTTAAGACAAACCACATCTGTTGGCAATAACTTTTTAGAACAATACACACTGTTTCCCAGTGACTTGCCGTACCGGGTACACTTAGCCTGACCTTTTTCAGGCTCACTTAGACAGAGAGTTTGGTCTCTTAAAGGCAATGAGAATCTCTATCTTGGTTCTAATATCGTCAGACATTATTGTGTCTATATGAATAAGCCCGACAAGACCCACCGCTTAATACTAAGCAGTTTGTTGACAAGCCAAACCAACATGCCTTTTTGGATCTTCAGAAAGTTAACTATCAGTCTCCTTGCAGCAAACTAGAGAAAACACATCAGAGTGGAACCGGCTGCAACAAATTCTCTCCAGAACAGGAAATCAGATATCCGCCCCTGCTAAGAGAGATTCCCTTCGCCTCAGAACGGTGTTACACAGACAAAATAAACCAGAGACTTCCAACAGGTATGGCCATGCACCACAAAATCACTCTGACAACACAACACCAGCGAGAGCCGGTCACCAAGGGACTTGTAAAGTTCAGCGACCGCGCTGAGAACTATCGAGCTTGGCGAGCTTCCTTCCAAAAGGCCACCAGAGACTTAGGTCTGTCATGTAGTGAGGAACTGGATCTCCTGGTAAAATGGCTGGGAAGTGAGTCCGCCAAACACGCTAAAAGGATCAGAGACATCAATGTAAATTATCCAGACGTTGGTCTAAAAAGGGTCTGGTATAGACTTGATGAGGTTTATGGCACAGCAGAGGTCATAGAAAGCACCTTATTTAAGAGAATTGAGGACTTTCCTAAAATAGCGAACAGGAGCAATTCAAAGCTTAGGGAGTTAAGTGACTTATTAATGGAGCTGAGTGTAGCAAAGGCAGAAAGGGATCTGGTGGGATTGACATTCCTTGACACTGCTAGAGGTGTGAATCCCATAGTTCAGAAGCTCCCATACAACCTGCAAGAGAAGTGGGTCATGTATGGTTCTCGGTATAAAAAGACTTACAATGTACCATTTCCTCCATTTAATGTGTTTGTAGATTTTGTCTCTGAACAAGCAAAAATCAGAAATAATCCTAGCTTTGATTTCATGATGTCATGTGCCACCACCTCAGTTAGTAAACCTCATAGGGCAACTGTGGAGGTCCACAAAATTAACGTTTCTTTCACAGGTTTAGTCCATAAAGAGTTCAGCTCCTTTCAAGGAAGAGACAAACCCAAGGACCCGAGCAGACAGTGTCCCTTACACAGGAAGCCTTATTCCCTACTTAAGTGCAGAACCTTTAGAGAAAAGTCAATGGAAGACCGCAAGACCTTCCTCAAGGAGAACAACATCTGTTTTAAATGCTGCTCTTCAACTGCACACTTTGCCAGGGACTGTGAGGTTAGTGCAAAGTGTGCCAAATGTGATAGCACAGATCATAACACAGCTCTACAGCCTGGACCACCACCGTGGACTTCACCCAAAACCCAAGAACATAGCGGGGAGCTAAAGGTCACAAATACTGACACTTTGGCAGTTACTTCTAAATGTACAGGTTTTCAGAGACCTTAGAGGAGGCAGATCCTGCTCTAAAATCTCCCTAGTGAGGGTTTATCCAGCAGGTGACCGAAGCAAAGCCATCAAAGTGTATGCAATTCTAGACAATCAAAGTAACAAGTCATTAGCGAAGTCTGCCTTCTTTGATAGCTTCGACCTCAGAGGACCCGGTGCCCCCTACTCTCTAAGAACTTGTGCTGGTACTGTCATAACAGCCGGAAGGAGGGCAAGCGGCTACATAGTTTAGTCCAGCGATGGTCAAGTGCGTCTGCCTTTACCAACTATACTGGAATGTAACCAGATTCCTGACAAGAGGTCAGAGATACCCATGCCAGAAGTAGAAGCGCATCAGCCTCACCTGAAGCGTATAAGACACCTGATCCTGAACCTTGATCCTGAAGCTCAGATAGTCTTACTCCTCGGGAGGGATATCCTACAGGTCCACAAGGTTAGACAGCAGATCAATGGGGCTCACAATGCTCCATACGCCCAGAGACTTGACCTAGGATGGGTAATTGTAGGAGAAGTCTGTTTGGGAGGTGTACACAAACCAACAACTGTCAACAGCATGCTTACCAGTACACTTGAGAATGGATGCCCATCTCTTCTCCAACCATGCGAAAATCACTTCTTCATCAAGGAACTGCCTCAAAGCACTTCATCAACAGGTGCCCTTGCAGGTCCTGCCTATGATGACTCCATTGAAGATGGTAATCAAAACCACCTGGGATCCACAGTCTTCCGCAAGACTAAAGAGGACAATTGCATGGCGATGTCATTCAAAGATAGACTGTTCCTAGATATAATGGAGCAGGGAATGGTGCAGGACGAAACAAGAAGCTGGGTTGCACCTCTACCCTTTAAGCCTCAAAGACAATGCTTACCCAACAATAGAGAGCAAGTTTTCAAACGATTTGTCTCTCTCAGGCACAACCTACGAAGCAAACCTGAGATGAGAGATCACTTCTTTACCTTTATGGGAAAGATATTCCGGAATGGTCATGCAGAGCTAGCACCTATAGTTCGAGACTCAGAAGAGTGCTGGTACCTGCCCATGTTTGGGGTGTATCACCCGAAGAAGCCAGGTCAGATCATAGTGGTGTTTGTCTCAAGCGTCAAGTATGAAGGCGTATCATTGAACAACGTTTTGCTGTCAGGCCCGGATCTAAACAACAAGCTCATAGGAGTGCTTCTCCGTTTTCGCAGAGACTCCATTGCATTCACGGTTGATATCCAACAGATGTTCCATTGCTTCCTAGTTAAGGAAAAACATAGACATTTCTTGAGATTCCTATGGTTCAAGGACAACGATCCCTCTAAAGATGTTACAGAGGATAGTATGAAAGTTCATATCTTTGGCAATAGTCCTTCTCCTGCAGTCACCATCTATGGATTAAGATGCGCAGCTCAGAAAGTAGAAGAAAGGTATGGAGCGGATGTCAGACTCTTTGTAGAGAAGGACTTCTATGTGGATGACTGTCTGAAATCAATGCCCTCAGATGAGACTGCAATCAGTCTTCTTAAAAGAACCCAGGAGATGCTCTCTCTCTGTCTAACCTGAGGCTACACAAGATCGCTTCTAACAGCCAGAAATTGATGAAAGCCTTTTCTTTCTCAGGAACATTCAGAAGACTTGAAGGATTTAGATCTACGATGCAACGGACCCTTGGCCTACTATGGGACATAAAAGCTGATACTTTCACTTTCCAGGTTAGCAGAGAAGAAAAACCCTTTACTCGCAGAGGAGTACTGTCGGCCATAAGCAGTTTATATGACCCACTGGGATTTGCAGCTCCTATACTCATCGAAGGTAAAGCTATGTTAAGAGACTTCACCAGAGAAGGCTCGAACTGGGACACTCCCTTCCCATGAAGGAAAGAACCACGTGGATGGCCTGGAAGAATTCCCTTACAGCCTTATCTGATCTTCAAATAGCTCGTCCATATGTTCCTGTACCAACTACCAAGGTTGAGACACAAAAACTTAGTGCTTTCTGCGATGCTTCAGTCAAAGCAATTGTGGCTGTAGCTTACTTGAAGACTTTAGATACCAGCGGACAATGCCATGTAGGATTCGTCATGAGTAAAGCGAAACTTACGCCACTCCAGGAACATACAATACCACGCCTTGAACTATGTGCTGCGGTGTTAGCGGTGGAGTTAGCCGAACTCAGTGCTGTAGAAATGGACCTGGAGATTAAAAACTCTGAGTTCTATACCGATAGCAAGATAGTACTTTGATATATCTGTAATGAAGCTAGACACTTCTATGTCACCATCAACAACAGAGTGCTAAGGATCAGAAGATCCACCTCTCCTGAACAATGGAAATATGTACCTACTCAACCTACCTAAGCAACCAGATCCGTCGCTGCTGACCGTCTCAAGGATACGATTTGGTTTACGGGAGCCACCTTTTTGTACAAGCCGATGCCCAACACAGCAGAAACTGCCATGTTTGAACTAGTAGACCCACATACTGATGTTGAGATACGTCCTCAGGTATCTGTGCTACATACAGAGACTCTAGACCACCATCCGAAATCCCACAGATTCAGTCGGTTGTCTACTTGAGATCATCACTTGCCTGGCTCACATTGTCGTACAAAGCAACCTCAACGGTAGATAAAAATATCTGTAGAGGTTGGCATCATTGTAAACACATCTACACAGCTCTCGATCTACAGAGGTTCAAAAATTTAATCATCCAAGCTGTACAGCGTGAAACCTATAAAACGGAAATCGACTGTGTAGTCAGCCAAAGAACTGTGCCCGAAGCTAGGGTTTTAAGGATACTTGACCCAGTGATTGATGAAGCTGGGCTCTTAAGAGTAGGTGGACGCCTTATGGAAGCCAATGTAGGTCTGGCAGAGAAACATCCTGTGATAGTTCCTGGACAGCATCATATAGCCACTCTGCTCGTGCAACAGTATCATGAACAGACAAAGCACCAAGGTCGGCTATTCACTGAAGGAGCTCTAAGAGCAGCTTGACTGTGGATAGTTGAAGCTAAAAGATGTGTATGCAGATTCATATTTAAATGTGTTACCTGTCGGAAACTTTGTGGTATGTCAAAGGCACCGAAGATGGCAAACCTCCCGTATGACCGACTAAGTATGGATCCACCCTTCACCAATGTTGGCCTAGATGTGTTCAGTACTTGGCCTGTGGTTGTCCGGAAAACCAGTTGAGGCTGTGCGCATGAGAAACGGGCGATTATATTCACCTGTCTGTACATCAGAGCTGTCCATATTGAAGTAATTGAATCTATGGATACTTCCTGTTTCATTAATGCTTTCTGACGTTTCATTGCCATTAGAGGACCTGTCAAACACATTCGTTCTGACCGAGGAACAAACTTCGTCGGAGCAGCGAGAGAACTACAGCTCTCTTCCAACTTGGATGTTAACAGCATAGAAAGATACCTCAGTGAACGAGGATGCACTTGGACCTTCATCCAGAGGATGATAGGCATCACACGGAGAATCCTCGACTCAATCTTCTTACCAGAAGGATCTTCAAAGCTGACTCATGAAAGCCTAACTACCTTCATGGCAGAAGTATCGGCTATCATAAATGCCAGACAGCTAACTCCGATTTCTAGCGATCCTGATGACCCAACTGTTCTCACATCTGCATCATTTGCATTTATTGTATGGTAACAGCGCCATCTATTGATCAGTTCATGTATTTCTTCCAACATGTTTCCTATGCATTATGGGAGTCCCAGGGCATTGTGGGTAGTTCCTGGTTCTTTCTCTTCTTGTGCTGGGATAGCAAGCAGCCACCATCTTATGTCTCAGGTGCCACACTCTCTCACTGGTTTTCCTGCCCCATCATCTGTTATTCAGCCTGTTTCCTAGCATAGTCAGTAAGGGCATTATCTATGTGCTATTTACTGGTTTATTATATGTTTCTTGTATTGATAACTCACTATCACTGTATCACGTACTGGATGTATAGCAGATTATTCTATGTCTTATGCCATGTACCATGGATATTTATGTTCTAAAATACTACTGTCAATCTACTATCAATAAAGAGAAAGTTAAACCAGTACAGTTTTCTCTTCTCATCAAGAAAGAGGAGGTTTAGCTACAGGTCAGAGTACACACCGTGCTGACACGTATGAGGACAGTATAGCCCCAGAGCTTAATTATCTGGTTAAATACCTCCTGGCTTAGACACCATTCCCCTTGGTCTAACCGGTTTCTGCTCAGGAAATCTGCCTTTTCGTTTTTTTGTACCTTTTAAATGAACAGCCTTGATAAATGGAACACAGGGAATAATCAGAGAATTTTTTTTGCGGTTAATGACATTTTCTGATTTTCTGATCTTGTTCCTCCTTGCCTGTTCAAATAATATGCCACTGAAAAAACCTTCACTCCCTTTCCTTTTATTTTGGGTAGGAAACTTCTAGAGCAAATAAAAACCACCCTCAGCACCCTCATATCCTGAGAGTCCCGACATTCCAAAGGAGTCCACTCTCCCTGCTGAACTGCACCCTGTCGGACTTGCATCCGTGGTAATTGATATCTGCTCCTGAAGGTTCCAAGGAAGACCCTGTACAAACAAAACAATAGCTGATCTCAGGGAGACCAGCCAAAAAAACACTGCGGGTCTACAACACAATGAAAGCCAGATATCCCTCAAAGGAAGGAAAACCAGTGCAAAGGGGTGTGTCCATTACAGAGATCATCAAATCCACCATATTAAGTGGCCCTTGTCAAGATCCCGCTTTATTACAAGCTTTAAGGACGTGACGGGAAAAACCTAAGCCAGTTATCCATCCACAGACAGCTGTTTCGGGGTGTTCGGGGTATTTGCATTGCTGTGTTGAGACTCTTAACTGAGGCTCCGCGGTGTTTTTGTGGCTGGTCTCCCTGAGATCAGCTATTGTTTTCTTTGAGTAGTCTCCAATGCATTGCTCCCTGTTAGCCAGAATCCTTCTCCACACTGATGAGGGGGGAACACCTGGCTCAGGTTTTCCCTGCCACATCCTTAAAGCTTGTAATAAAGTGGGATCTTGACATAGGGGCCCCTTAATATGGTGGATTTGGTGATCTTTGTAATAAAGACACCCCTTTGCACTGGTTTTCCTTCCTTTGAGGGATATCTTGCTTTCATTGTGTTGTAGACCTGATACTGGGGCTCCACATTTATTTTGCATATTACTGTTTCCCAGGGAGCTTTGCAATTTGGATTGTTGTTTTGAGACTCTTAACTCAGGCTCTCTGAGATCAGCTATTGTTTTGTTTGAGTAGTCTCCAAGGCATTGCTCCCGGTTAGCCAGAATCCTACTCCACACTGATGAGGGGCAAAACCCCAAAACAGCTGTCTGTGGATGGATAACTGGCTTAGGTTTTCCCCGTCACATTCTTAAAGCTTGTAATAAAGCAGGATCTTGACATAGGGCCACTTAAAATGGTGGATTTGGTGATCTCTGTAATGGAGACACTCCTTTGCACTGGTTTTCCTTCCTTTGAGGGATATCTGGCTTTCATTGTGTTGTAGACCCAATACTGGGGCTCCACATTTATTTTGCATATTACGAGGAAGACCCTGTGACAGATTTGAGGGCTCTAGCCACCAACTTAGGGATTCCCTGACCTGAGGGGTGAGAGGAAGCGGGGAATCCAACGGAAACAGCGACCCCTGCCATTCTTTTAGGATCTGCCACTGAAGTTTTCTGGAGTGGAGCAAGTCCAATTGACAGCAGGGATTATGGAGGTCATCCTGCCCAGCACCGCCATTCCTTGTCTGATGGTTTGGTTTTTTGATGCCACTAGAGACAGCAAGTCTTCTTTTATTTGAGAAATTTTGTATTGCGGGAGAAAACATCCTTGAAATACGGAATCTAGGATGAGTCCTAGAAAAGAACATCTTTTGGACAGGATCAGATTAGATTTGTTTCCAATTTATCTGCCATCCCAATTCTTCTAAGATCTTTATTATTTCTAGTAGGTGGGAGGACAAGCCGTCTCCGGATTCTGCTACCACCACAATATCGTCCAAGTTCGGTATAGTTAAAATGTCTCTTTCTGTTACATGACGCATAACTTCGGCCATTAACTTGGTAAACAATCTGGGGCTTGGGAAATTCTGTATTGAAAATAATGGATCTGACCTTCCATGGATATCGCCACCCTTAGGTATTTTTGTGAATCTGCATGAATTGGAATATGGTAATAGGCATCCTTTATGTCTAAGGTTGCCATGACTCAGTTTTTGAAGAGATGTTTTACTGTCGAATAATGTACAGATTCCATTCAGAATTTTTTGTACTTCAGACATTGGTTTAAATATTTTAGATTTATGATCATTCTGAATGATCCATCTGGTTCGGGTACCAGAAAAAAGGAGGAATAAAACCAGTCCCCAGGAGGGCTGGCAGTGTGAGTCACTAAGTCATGTGCCCGCGCCACCTGCTTAATTCATAAAGTGGACGGCGCTGGCACGTGACTTAAGGAGTCACTCTGCCAGCGCCCGTCCTGCCAGCCGGCCTCTTTCCTAGGCCGAGAAAACAGCAGGTATAGGAATCGTCTATTTGGAATGATTGTAAGCGGTTTTCGACTTGGACCGGTGAACACCGAAAAATTTCTGGGTTCCTCTAGAGATAGAAACATGAAAACTTTGTTGTACATGCAGGCCCACTAGGTCTACCTACACCCAGGAGTTGGAGTATGCAGCTCTTTCCTAGGCCGAGAAAACAGCAAGTATAGGAATCCTCTACTTGGACCGGTTGCCACCGAAAAACTTCTGGGTTCCTCTAGAGATAGAAACGTTAAAAGTTTGTTATACATGTAAACCCACTAGATCTACCTTCTTCCCAGAGTTGGAGTATGCAGCTCTTTCCTAGGCCGAGAAAACAGCAAGTATAGGAATCCTCTACTTGGACCGGTTGCCACCGAAAAAATTCTGAGTTCCTCTAGAGATAGAAACGTTAAAAGTTTGTTATACATGTAGGCCCACTAGATCTACCTTCTCCCCAGAGTTGGAGTAGGCAACTCTTTCCCAGGCCGAGACAACAGCAAGTATAGGAATCGTCTATTTAAATGATTGTGAGCGGTTTTCGACTTGGACCGGTGAACACCGAAAAATTTCTGGGTTCCTCTAGAGATAAAAACGTGAAAACTTTGTTGTACATGCATGACCACTAGGTCTACCTACACCCAGGAGTTGTAGTATGCAGCTCTTTCCTAGGCCGAAAAAACAGCAAGTATAGTAATCCTCTACTTGGACCGGATGCCACCAAAAAATTTTTGGGTTCCTCTAGAGATAGAAACGTTAAAAGTTTGTTGTACATGTAGGCCCACTAGGTCTACCTTTTCCCCAGAGTTGGAGTATGCAGCTCTTTCCTATGCCGAGAAAAAAGCAAGTATAGGAATCCTCTACTTGGACCGGTTCCCACCGAAAAAATTCTGGGTTCCTCCAGAGATAGAAACGTTAAAAGTTTGTTGTACATGTAAGCCCACTAGGTCTACCTTTTCCCCAGAGTTGGAGTATGCAGCTCTTTCCTATGCTGAGAAAAAAGCAAGTATAGGAATCCTCTACTTGGACCGGTTGCCACCGAAAAACTTCTGGGTTCCTCTAGAGATAGAAATGTTAAAAGTTTGTTATACATGTAAACCCACTAGATCTACCTTCTTCCCAGAGTTGGAGTATGCAGCTCTTTCCCAGGCCGAGAAAACAGCAAGTGTAGGAATCGTCTGTTTGGGATGATTCACAAGCACTTTTCGACTTGCACCGGTGAACACCGAAAAAATTATGAGTTTCCCTAGAGATAGAAACGTGAAAACTTTGTTGTACATGCAGGCGCACTAGGTCTATCAACACCCAGGAGTTGGAGTATGCAGCTCTTTACTAGGCCGAGAAAACAGCAAGTATAGGAATCCTCTACGTGGACCGGTTGCCACCGAAAAAATTCTCGGTTCCTCCAGAGATAGAAACGTTAAAAGTTTGTTGTACATGTAGGCCCACTAGGTCTACCTTCTCCCCAGAGTTGGAATATGCAGCTCTTTCCTAGACCGAGAAAACAGCAAGTGTAGGTAGAGTCTGTTTGGGATGATTTGCAAGCGGTTTTCGACTTGCACCGGTGAACACCGAAAAAATTATGGGTTCCTCTAGTGATAGAAATGTGAAAACTTTGTTGTACATGCAGACCCACTAGGTCTACCTACACCCAAGAGTTGGAGTATGCAGCTCTTTCCTAGACCGAGAAAACAGCAAGTATCGGAATCCTCTACTTGGACCGGGTGCCACCGAAATTTTGGGTTCCTCTAGAGATATAAACGTTAAAAGTTTGTTGTACATGTAGGCCCCCAGAGTTGGAGTATGCAGCTCTTTCCTAGAACGAGAAAACAGCAGGTATAGGAATCGTCTATTTGGAATGATTGTAAGCGGTTTTCGACTTGGACCGGTGAACACCAAAAAATTTCTGGGTTCCTTTAGAGATAGAAACGTGAAAACTTTGTTGTACATGCAGGCCCACTAGTTCTACCTACACCCAGGAGTTGGAGTGTGCAGCTCTTTTCTGGGCCGAGAAAACAGCAAGTATAGGAATCCTCTACTTGGACCGGTTGCCACTGTTGTGGAAATTTAATATGATGTGTTTTCTAATATTGTCATCATGTCTCTCAGTGTGTAAACCACCGGAAGTGGATATCTTGCTGCGGATATAGAGACGCAGCAAGCAGTGTTTTCTTGGCGAATGGATAGATGCTGGCTGGGGCCCCCCACCCAAAGAGCAGATTTATTGGCTTGGCGTGGATGCATTTGTTAAGAGAACAATATACGAAAGGAACGTGCAATCGTTATTTCCAATGTGTCTGATCAACCGCTGGAGATGATGATTCAATTCCTATAAGTAGGCCCACATGAGAATCCTGGTGAGTCTTGCTTGGCATTTGATCTGATCGATGCTGAACAAGATTCCCCCCTAGTGGTGACTAAGAGACATGTTGTGGTATTCTTTCTGTGTGTGTGTGTCATCACTTCCTGTATGACTGTACTGTACCTGAAGGGAGTGGTCAGGTGTTGGGCCTGCCCACTTCCTATTTGTTATCCTTTTGGCTATGTAAATAAAGAAAGGGTCAGAGGAGAGCAGTTCTCACCTGGTCCACGATAGAGCAACATGTCTGACTGATTACTGGGATAGTGCGGCCTTTCCTTACACAAAAGAGCTGATACACTTGCTTGGGAGCACGGGGTAAGAAAATTACTACAACAGATGGCGAGCTAGGTACAACAAGGGAACCAACTGATTTTTCTGCTCTGCACAGCAGATAAAAGGGAAGAGAGTAAAGTGTAAGTTTGTCTGCTGCGTCAGACGAAATTTCTGCTTGGTTAAATAACTTTTTCGCTCTATTTGTGTAAGGACAAGGTAAGTGCTTTTCCGTTGTGTCGTTTTTGGTGGATCTGAGTTGATTGTAAAGAGATTGTATAGTCAGATTGTGATGTGTGTGCTGACCAATTGTTTTGTTGTAACTTCTCTGTTTTGGTGTAACTTTTATGTTAGTGGGATTTTGTAAGAGGTGATTCTGGTTTGTAGAGGAAACATTTTGTTTTAGATTTCTCTGCTGTTAGTCTGTAAATCACCCTCAGAGTGGAAGTTTGCTCTGGTTTAATTTGATTTTTCTGTTGCTGGATTTTGTGAGACACCATCTTTAATTTCCTTTGTGTAAGACCATGCCATGTGGTTTGTCGGCCATCTTTGATTTGCGGGAAGAACATGTGCGTTTGGCAGACATCTTGATTAGTTTGGTGCTGTAGTTTTTTTTTTAACAAGGAATTCATTTTAGTTTGAGCCGGTTTACTTTTAGTTTTTAGCTTGGTGTCTATAGAAAGTGATTTGTTTGTTTTTGCACAAAATCTCAGTTTTGTCCAGTATAGTTATTTTGTCTTTCTGTAACCATTCTGTGTACAGTGTGATTTTGGTTTGGCAAGTTTTGTGCTAGTGACTTGTAGTCTTTTTTTATAGCAAGCATTGTGGTGTGTATCGCTGTACAATGGACAGTATTTTTAGGGAAGTTGGAAAGTTGAGGAACACGGCGGCCATTCTCCAAGCAATGAAGGGATCTACTGATCCATGGCTGGAGGCTCAGAATTGTGTAGGACACCTGATGGGTATCAGAAAATGGCGCAAACGTGAAGGCAAGTATGGTCTGATTTTTGCTGTTGGGTGGATAGCGGATAAATATCAGGAGTCTTGTCGGCTGAAGTTGAGCTTGGAGGGAGAAGTGAAAGTTTTAAAATCGGAAATTGTTAAATTGAGAGCTCTTGTCCAACAGGCAGCTGAAGCTAGCGCTCAGTATGAATGTACTGTGAGGTGTAATACTGAGCTACGTAGGGAGAATGAACAGTTGTCTGAGAGCCTGGCGCATGCGCAGTGTGCTGTGAGGGAATTGTCTGCCCTCTGCAGGAGGACAGAAGCTGAACAGTCTCAGTGCTTAGTGCAGCCAGAGGTATTGAAGGAACCGTTAGAGAGTAATGGTTCTGGAGTTACAGAGAACATATTGGCAGTTAGTATGGAGAAGTGTGAGGAAGTTCATTCAGATTCTGAAGCCGACTCAGGGATGGACACTTTATCTGACCCTGGAGTTGGAAGTATTGATCCAGAGGCAGACGATTCCTCAGATGAGTCTGTGGTAAGAGGATTTAATTCAGATTGTAGTGTGGGACCTACCCAAGCTAGGATGGTAAATGTTGTGCAGCAAGGCAGGTCACCATGTGCCCAGAGAAGGTTTTGTGCAGGGAGACAGGATATTCGTTGTTTTGCATGCAGGGGATTTGGGCACATTGCAAGGTACTGTGACATTGCTAATAGTAACAGACAGAGGTATGTTAAGTACCCCAGAACCACTCCTAGGAGCAAAGTTGTTTATTCAGCAAGGTGGGGCGATGGTCCCAGACATGGTCCTTCTCAAAGGCATAGGAGCTATGGACAGCCAAGGTCATGGATCCAGGAAGCAGATTTGAAATCCCAGTGTGAGCGGTTAAAGTGTGAAAATGTGAAGCTGAGAGAGGAAATAGATCGGCTCCTGGAATTTAGCAGAGTTTCTCATTTCATGTAAGGAAAAAGGAAGAGATGTTATTAAGGTCTTTGTGAACCAGTTTACTATTGTATTAGGAAAAAATGGAGGAACTGTAAGCTTGTAATGTTAAATCCTGCTCAATTCTAAAGATGAATCTGATGTTGGTTTGAGGCTGGGGAAATTAGCATTTCAATGGCTGGGTGGGGAGAAGTTCTCCGGCCAGTGTTTACGGTTTCAGGTGAACCCTCCAAGGCATTGATGTGTTAATTCAGTCCTACATTGTATGTGCTGGAAAGGGTTGGTTTTAAAGTTAAAATGTACTTCTATAAGAGGGACCTCCCATGTGACCCTCTCTGTAGGAGATTTTGTCTGTGTTATTAATGTTTTACTAGTTTTGTCTTTAAGGGAAACCTAGAGATTTACAGAAGGACATGGGTGTGCGGTTTTAACTGTATTTTTCCCTGCAGGCAATAACTAGATATTAGAGGATTTTCATTTGTTGTTGTCTATGTGTGTGTTTTTAAATGTCTGTCCCAATTTTTCTTTTTCTTTCCCTTTTCTAAGTGACAGTTCTACACTCCAGGACTCTTCTCTCTCTAACAACATCACCACCAGAGGTTAACCCCGAATTTCTTTTTATTTTATCAGCAGGAGATTGACTGGAGGAGCCATGTTGGGCTGGAGAAAAGCAGGTCTCATTTATTGGTAGCCTGAGCTGGCCAAACACAGGCATAGCTCAGCTGTGTGTATAGCCTTCAGAAGGCATACTGGGAATCCAGCAAGAGGAGCTTAGGCCGAAAGGCCCTGTGGGAGTAGAAATAGCATTGAAAGTAGCACTAGGCCGCTCTCATTGCAAGAGATTTCTAGCTGTCCGACGTAGGCTTTGTAAGAAGTCGGAGTCGGAGAGACGCACCGCGAGAATCCGGGCGGTGCTTTCCGTGTACGGTCGAATAGAGTGTCCCTGGACGCAGGCAACACTGGTAATCGCTTGGTTAATCAAGGATGGGTAGTGGTAAATCCATGTTCGGGGGGGAAAAAATAGTCCCCTCGATGCGGTCAGACGGCTGCTCAGTACCTGAGATCTAGTTATGGGGTGAAGGCCACAAAGCCCATTAAAGAATGGTGTAGATGGTCCAAGGGTACCCTTTGGGGTACCCCTCTGGAAAGATGTAGCCCAGCTATGGTTTCAAAAGACAATAATGGCAGTAAACCTGCAGGGGATACAGAGGGCGGTTTCAGTCCAGAGTAACCGCATTATGTACACCTGGCATGGATGAGAAGAGGTAACCGCAATTGGTGATATAGTTCCTGAAGCAGAAGAGGCTCTTTCTGAGCTAACTCTGCTAAGACATGCTGCATCCACCTAGACTGTTGTAGTTTTTTTTTTTTTTCAGATGTCGCTGCTGTCACCAATGCAATTATCTATCTTTCTCTATCTCTCTCTCTCATCCCACCCTCATCTCTCCATCAAACCTTGAGACGATGCACCATGCTGAGTCCAGCTTCTCTTCGTCCTGGTTTTGAGGACGATGAGAAGGGGGGAAAAGTGGTGTAGAAAACAGCAATTTTCAAGTGTCAGTAATCAGGTCAAGAACCATCAAGACTGCTTCTTTTTCTTTGACGGTACTTGGGTCAGATTTTTGCAAGGAGAAATCACGGCTGATCCATGGCCTGAATGTACCGATTTAGTCCTTTATTCCATCAGGGATGCCCCCACGGGTTATCACCCAATGTCCACTACAGGTTCGGGAGATTCTCCCAGACCTAGACTCAATAACCAGTGTTCTTTCTAGTCAACCAGGTAATTGGGTCATGCTAAAGAAACATCTGAAGACAGGACTAGAGTCGGGATATCTTGGGCCATTCCAGGTGCTGCCGATGACGACGAGACAACTGGACCCACACCAGACACTGCAAGAAGCTGCTTAACTATGTCAAAGGATGAGGAGTATCACTTTTGTTTACTTTCATTCTTAGGAAGGGAAGGCACCTCAAATTGGCAAGGGCCACAAGAAGACATTTGTTAGTAGCACATCCTAGAGGGTAATATCAGATATAGGTTTAATAGTAGCTCCGGCTCCTTGTTTGTTAATCCTGTATGGGTGTCCGGCAGCTAGGCGGCCCGCAGATGAGGTAAAGGAGATAGGTTGGTGGGGTTCTCCAGTTGTGAGGCAGTTATTACTGGAGGCCCGTGACTGTCAGAAGTTCTTGGTTGGAGTTGACAGGTCTGTACTATTTCCTATGTGGGTTAGCCAATAATAAGGTAATTTCCCCTAATATCAGAGGGTCATGTGTCCTGGTAAAGCTTGTCCCGGAATCTTACGTTGCAGCTGATTGGGAAGTCTTAGGGCTCACTGGTTTTCCATTGGATCCGGGCATGTACTTATGTTTTTTGTTTCCATTCATTCTATATGCCTGATGTATAACCGACCGAGTTCCCGAATAGACGAGATGCCCTGAAGACCAAACCATCAACCAGATGCTGAGGATTAATCATCGAGGGACACTGAGCAGCATATGACAAAGAGGAGGGACTGTTGTGGAAATTTAATATGATGTGTTTTCTAATATTGTCATCATGTCTCTCAGTGTGTAAACCACCGGAAGTGGATATCTTGCTGCGGATATAGAGACGCAGCAAGCAGTGTTTTCTTGGCGAATGGATAGATGCTGGCTGGGGCCCCCCGCCCAAAGAGCAGATTTATTGGCTTGGCGTGGATGCATTTGTTAAGAGAATGATATATGAAAGGAACGTGCAATCGTTATTTCCAATGTGTCTGATCAACCGCTGGAGATGATGATTCAATTCCTATAAGTAGGCCCACATGAGAATCCTGGTGAGTCTTGCTTGGCATTTGATCTGATCGATGCTGAACAAGATTCCCCCCTAGTGGTGACTAAGAGACATGTTGTGGTATTCTTTCTGTGTGTGTGTGTCATCACTTCCTGTATGACTGTACTGTACCTGAAGGGAGTGGTCAGGTGTTGGGCCTGCCCACTTCCTATTTGTTATCCTTTTGGCTATGTAAATAAAGAAAGGGTCAGAGGAGAGCAGTTCTCACCTGGCCCACGATAGAGCAACATGTCTAACTGATTACTGGGATAGTGCGGCCTTTCCTTACACAAAAGAGCTGATACACTTGCTTGGGAGCACGGGGTAAGAAAATTACTACAACACCACCGAAAAAATTCTGGGTTCCTTTAGAGATAGAAACATTAAAAGTTTGTTATACATGTAGGCCCACCAGATCTACCTTCTTCCCAGAGTTGGAGTATGTAGCTCTTTACTAGACTGATAAAACAGCAAGTGTAGGAATCGTCTGTTTGGGATGATTTGCAAGCGGTTTTCGACTTGCATCGGTGAACACCGAAAAAATTATGGGTTCTTCTAGAGATAGAAATGTGAACACTTTGTTGTACATGCAGGCCCACTAGGTCTACCTACACCCAGGAGTTGAAGTATGCAGCTCTTTCCTAGGCCGAGAAAACAGCAAGTATAGGAATCCTCTATTTGGAGCGGTTGCCACCGAAAAAATTCTGGGTTCCTCCAGAGATAGAACCGTTAAAAGTTTGTTGTACATGTAGGCCCACTAGGTCTACCTTCTCCCCAGAGTTGGAGTATGCACCTCTTTCCTAGGCCGAGAAAACAGCAAGTGTAGGAATCGTCTGTTTGGGATGATTTGCAAGTGGTTTTTGACTTGCACCGGTGAACACCGAAAAATTATGGGTTCCTCTAGAGATAGAAACGTGAAAACATTGTTGTAAATGGAGGCCCACTAGGTCTGCCTACACCCAGGAGTTGGAGTATGCAGCTCTTTCCTAGACCGAGAAAACAGCAAGTATAGGAATACCCTACTTGAACCGGTTGCCACCGAAATTGTTTTGGTTCCTCTAGAGATAGAAATGTTAAAAGTTTGTTGTACATGGAGGCCCCCAGAGTTGGAGTATGCAGCTCTTTCCTAGGCCGAGAAAACAGCAGTTATAGTAATCGTCTATTTGGAATGATTGTAAGCAGTTTTCGACTTGGACCGGTGAACACCAAAACATTTCTGGGTTCCTCTAGAGATAGAAACGTGAAAACTTTGTTGTACCTGCAGGCCCACTAGGTCGACCTACACCCAGGAGTTGGAGCAGGCAGCTCTTTGCTAGGCCGAGAAAAAAGCAAGTATAGGAATCCTCTACTTGGACAGGTTGCCACCGAAAAAATGTTGGGTTCCTCCAGAGATAGAAACGTTAAAAGTTTGTTGTACATGTAGGCCAACTAAGTCTACCTTCTCCCCAGAATTGGAGTATGCAGCTCTTTCCCAGGCGGGGAAAACAGAAAGTGTAGGAATTGTCTTTTTGGGATGATTTGCAAGCGCTTTTCGACTTGCATCGGTAAACACCGAAAAAATTATTGGTTCCTCTAGAGATAGAAACGTGAAAACTTTGGTGTACATGCAGGCACACTAGGTCTACCTACAGCCAGGAGTTGGAGTGTGCAGCTCTTTCCTAGGCCGAGAAAACAGCAACTATGGGAATCCTCTACTTGGACCAGTTGCCACCGAAAAAATTCTGGCTTCCTCCAGAGATAGAAACGTTAAAAGTTTGTTGTACATGTAGGCCCACTAGGTCTTCCTTCTCCCCAGAGTTGGAGTATGCAACTCTTTCCTAGGCCGAGCAAGTGTAGGAATCGTCTGTTTGGGATGATTTTCAAGCGCTTTTCGACATGCACTGGTAAACACCGAAAAAATTATTGGTTCCTCTAGAGAGAGAAATGTTAAAAGTTTGTTTTACATGTAGGCCCACTAGGTCTATTTTCTCCCCAGAGTTGAAGTATGCAGCTCTTTCCCAGGCGGGGAAAACAGCAAGTGTAGGAATTGTCTTTTTGGGATAATTTGCAAGCGAATTTCGACTTGCACCGGTAAACACCGAAAAAATTATTGGTTCCTCTAGAGATAGAAACGTGAAAACTTTGTTGTACATGCAGGCACACTAGGTCTACCTACAGCCAGGAGTTGGAGTGTGCAGCCCTTTCCTAGGCCGAGAAAACAGCAACTATAGGAATCCTCTACTTGGACCGGTTGCCACCGAAAAAATTCTGGCTTCCTCCAGAGATAGAAACGTTAAAGGTTTGTTGTACATGTAGGCCCACTAGGTCTACCTTCTCCCCAGAGTTGGAGTATGCAGATCTTTCCCAGGCCGAGAAAACAGCAAGTGTAGGAATTGTCTTTTTGGGATGATTTGCAAGCGCTGACTTGCACCGGTAAACACCGAAAAATTATGGGTTCCTCTAGAGATAGAAACGTGAAAACTTTGTTGTACATGCAGGCACACTAGGTCTACCTACAGCCAGGAGTTGGAGTGTGCAGCTCTTTCCTGGGCCGAGAAAACAGCAACTCTATTCGACTTGCACCGGTAAACACCGAAACAATTATGGGTTCCTCTAGAGATAGAAACGTGAAAACTTTGTTGTACATGCAGGCACACTAGGTCTACCTACAGCCGGGAGTTGGAGTGTGCAGCTCTTTCCTAGGCCGAGAAAACAGCAACTATAGGAATCCTCTACTTGGACCGGTTGCCACCGAAAAAATTCTGGCTTCCTCCAGAGATAGAAGCGTTAAAAGTTTGTTCTACATGTAGGCCCACTAGGTTTACCTTCTCCCCAGAGTTGGAGTATGCAGCTCTTTCCCAGGCCGAGAAAACAGCAAGTGTAGGAATCGTCTGTTTGTGTTGATTTGCAAGCGCTTTTCGACTTGCACCGGTAAACACCGAAAAATTATGGGTTCCTCTATAGATAGAAACGTGAAAACTATGTTGTACATGCAGGCACACTAGGTCTACCTACACCCAGGAGTTGGAGTGTGCAGCTCTTTCCTAGGCCGAGAAAACAGCAACTATAGGAAGCCTCTACTTGGACCAGTTGCCACCGAAAAATTTCTGGGTTCCTCCAGAGATAGAAACATTAAAAGTTTGTTGTACATGGAGGCCCACTAGGTCTACCTTCTCCCCAGAGTTAGAGTATGCAGCTCTTTCCTAGGTGGAGAAAACAGCAAGTGTAGGAATTGTCTTTTTGGGATGATTTGCAAGCGCTTTTCGACTTGCACCGGTAAACACCGAAAAAATTATGGGTTCCTCTAGAGATAGAAACGTGAAAACTTTGTTGTACATGCAGGCACACTAGTTCTACCTACAGCCAGGAGTTGGAGTGTGCAGCCCTTTCCTAGGCCGAGAAAACATCAACTATAGAAATCCTCTACTTGGACCGGTTGCCACCAAAAAAATTCTGGCTTCCTCCAGAGATAGAAACGTTAAAAGTTTGTTGTACATGTAGGCCCACTAGGTCTACCTTCTCCCCAGAGTTGGAGTGTGCAGCTCTTTCCTAGGCCGAGAAAACAGCAAGTGTAGGAATCGTCTGTTTGGGATGATTTGTAAGTGGTTTTTGACTTGCATCGGTGAACACCGAAAAATTATGGGTTCCTCTAGAGATAGAAACGTGAAAACATTGTTGTAAATGGAGGCCCACTAGGTCGACCTACACCCAGTAGTTGGAGGAGGCAGCTCTTTGCTAGGCCGAGAAAAAAGCAAGTATATGAATCCTCTACTTGGACCGGTTGCCACCGAAAAAATGTTGGGTTCCTCCAGAGATAGAAACGTTAAAAGTTTGTTGTACATGGAGGCCCACTAAGTCTACCTTCTCCCCAGAGTTGGAGTATGCAGCTCTTTCCCAGGCGGGGAAAACAGCAAGTGTAGGAATTGTCTTTTTTGGATAATTTGCAAGCGAATTTCGACTTGCACCGGTAAACACCGAAAAAATTATTGGTTCCTCTAGAGATAGAAACGTGAAAACTTTGTTGTACATGCAGGCACACTAGGTCTACCTACAGCCAGGAGTTGGAGTGTGCAGCTCTTTCCTAGGCCGAGAAAACAGCAACTATAGGAATCCTCTACTTGGACCGGTTGCCACCGAAAAAATTCTGGCTTCCTCCAGAGATAGAAACGTTAAAAGTTTGTTGTACATGTAGGCCCACTAGGTCTACCTTCTCCCCAGAGTTGGAGTATGTAGCTCTTTCCCAGGCGGAGAAAACAGCAAGTGTAGGAATTGTCTTTTTGGGATGATTTGCAAGCGCTTTTCGACTTGCACCGGTAAACACCGAAAAAATTATGGGTTCCTCTAGAGATAGAAACGTGAAAACTTTGTTGTACATGCAGGCACACTAGGTCTACCTACTGCCAGGAGTTGGAGTGTGTAGCTCTTTTCTAGGCCGAGAAAACAGCAACTATAGGAATCCTCTACTTGAACCGGTTGCCACCGAAAAAATTCTGGCTTCCTCCAGAGATAGAAACGTTAAAAGTTTGTTGTACATGTAGGCCTACAAGGTCTACCTTCTCCCCAGAGTTGGAGTATGCAACTCTTTCCTAGGCCGAGCAAGTGTAGGAATCGTCTGTTTGGGATGATTTTCAAGCGCTTTTCGACATGCACTGGTAAACACCGAAAAAATTATTGGTTCCTCTAGAGATAGAAATGTTAAAAGTTTGTTGTACATTTAGGCCCACTAGGTCTATATTCTCCCCAGAGTTGGAGTATGCAGCTCTTTCCTAGTCCGAGAAAGCAGCAAGTGTAGGAATCGTCTGGTTGGGATGATTTGTAAGCGCTTTTCGACATGCACCGGTAAACACCGAAAAAATTATGGGTTCCTCTAGAGATAGAAACGTGAAAACTTTGTTGTATATGCAGGCACACTAGGTCTACCTACACCCAAGAGTTGGAGTGTGCAGCTCTTTCCTAGGCCGAGAAAACAGCAACTATAGGAATCCTCTACTTGGACCGGTAGCCACCGAAAAAATTCTGGCTTCCTCCAGAGATAGAAACGTTAAAAGTTTGTTGTACATGGAGGCCCACTAGGTCTACCTTCTCCCCAGAGTTGGAGTATGCAGCTCTTTCCCAGGCCGAGAAAACAGCAAGTGTAGGAATCGTCTGTTTGGGTTGATTTGCAAGCGCTTTTCGACTTGCACCGGTAAACACCGAAAAATTATGGGTTCCTCTATAGATAGAAACGTGAAAACTATGTTGTACATGCAGGCACACTAGGTCTACCTACAGCCAGGAGTTGGAGTGTGCAGCTCTTTCCTAGGCCTAGAAAAAAGCAACTATAGGAAGCCTCTACTTGGACCAGTTGTAACCGAAAAAATTCTGACTTCCTCCAGAGATAAAAACGTTAAAAGTTTGTTATACATGTAGGCACACTAGGTCTACCTTCTCCCCAGTGTTGGAGTATGCAGCTCTTTCCCAGGCCTAGAAAACAGCAAATGTAGGAATCGTCTGTTTGGGATGATTTGCAAGCGCTTTTCGACTTGCACCGGTAAACACCGAAAAATTATGGGTTCCTCTAGAGATAGAAACGTGAAAACTTTGTTGTATATGCAGGAACACTAGGTCTACCTACACCCAGGAGTTGGAGTGTGCAGCTCTTTCCTAGGAAGAGAAAAAAGCAACTATAGGAATCCTCTACTTGGACCGGTTGCCACCGAAAAAATTCTGGGTTCCTCCAAGATAGAAACATTAAAAGTTTATTGTACATGGAGGCCCACTAGGTCTACATTCTCCCCAGAGTTGGAGTATGCAGCTCTTTCCCAGGCCGAGAAAACAGCAAGTGTAGGAATCGTCTGTTAGGGTGATTTGCAAGCGCTTTTCGACTTGCACCGGTAAACACCAAAAAATTATGGGTTCCTCTAGAGATAGAAACGTTAAAAGTTTGTTGTACATGGAGGCCCACTAAGTCTACCTTCTCCCCAGAGTTGGAGTATGCAGCTCTTTCCCAGGCGGGGAAAACAGCAAGTGTAGGAATTGTCTTTTTTGGATAATTTGCAAGCGAATTTCGACTTGCACCGGTAAACACCGAAAAAATTATTGGTTCCTCTAGGGATAGAAATGTGAAAACTTTGTTGTACATGCAGGCACACTAGTTCTACTTACAGCCAGGAGTTTGAGTGTGCAGCCCTTTCCTAGGCCGAGAAAACAGCAACTATAGGAATCCTCTACTTGGACCGGTTGCCACCGAAAAATTCTGGCTTCCTCCAGAGATAGAAACGTTAAAAGTTTGTTGTACATGTAGGCCCACTAGGTCTACCTTCTCCCCAGAGTTGGAGTATGCAGCTCTTTCCCAGGCGGAGAAAACAGCAAGTGTAGGAATTGTCTTTTTGGGATGATTTGCAAGCGCTTTTCGACTTGCACCGGTAAACACCGAAAAAATTATGGGTTCCTCTAGAGATAGAAACGTGAAAACTTTGTTGTACATGCAGGCACACTAGGTCTACCTACTGCCAGGAGTTGGAGTGTGCAGCTCTTTTCTAGGCCGAGAAAACAGCAACTATAGGAATCCTCTACTTGAACCGGTTGCCACCGAAAAAATTCTGGCTTCCTCCAGAGATAGAAACGTTAAAAGTTTGTTGTACATGTAGGCCCACAAGGTCTACCTTATCCCCAGAGTTGGAGTATGCAACTCTTTCCTAGGCCGAGCAAGTGTAGGAATCGTCTGTTTGGGATGATTTTCAAGCGCTTTTCGACATGCACTGGTAAACACCGAAAAAATTATTGGTTCCTCTAGAGATAGAAATGTTAAAAGTTTGTTGTACATTTAGGCCCACTAGGTCTATATTCTCCCCAGAGTTGGAGTATGCAGCTCTTTCCTAGTCCGAGAAAGCAGCAAGTGTAGGAATCGTCTGGTTGGGATGATTTGTAAGCGCTTTTCGACATGCACCGGTAAACACCGAAAAAATTATGGGTTCCTCTAGAGATAGAAACGTGAAAACTTTGTTGTATATGCAGGCACACTAGGTCTACCTACACCCAAGAGTTGGAGTGTGCAGCTCTTTCCTAGGCCGAGAAAACAGCAACTATAGGAATCCTCTACTTGGACCGGTTGCCACCGAAAAAATTCTGGCTTCCTCCAGAGATAGAAACGTTAAAAGTTTGTTGTACATGGAGGCCCACTAGGTCTACCTTCTCCCCAGAGTTGGAGTATGCAGCTCTTTCCCAGGCCGAGAAAACAGCAAGTGTAGGAATCGTCTGTTTGGGTTGATTTGCAAGCGCTTTTCGACTTGCACTTGTAAACAACGAAAAAATTATGGGTTCCTCTATAGATAGAAACGTGAAAACTATGTTGTACATGCAGGCACACTAGGTCTACCTACAGCCAGGAGTTGGAGTGTGCAGCTCTTTCCTAGGCCTAGAAAAAAGCAACTATAGGAAGCCTCTACTTGGACCAGTTTCCACCGAAAAAATTCTGACTTCCTCCAGAGATAGAAACGTTAAAAGTTTGTTATACATGTAGGCACACTAGGTCTACCTTCTCCCCAGTGTTGGAGTATGCAGCTCTTTCCCAGGCCTAGAAAACAGCAAATGTAGGAATCGTCTGTTTGGGATGATTTGCAAGCGCTTTTCGACTTGCACCGGTAAACACCGAAAAAATTATGGGTTCCTCTAGAGATAGAAACGTGAAAACTTTGTTGTATATGCAGGCACACTAGGTCTACCTACACCCAGGAGTTGGAGTGTGCAGCTCTTTCCTAGGCCGAGAAAACAGCAACTCTAGGAATCCTCTACTTGGACCGGTGGCCACCGAAAAAATTCTGGGTTCCTCCAAGATAGAAACGTTAAAAGTTTGTTGTACATGGAGGCCCACTAGGTCTACATTCTCCCCAGAGTTGGAGTATGCAGCTCTTTCCCAGGCCGAGAAAACAGCAAGTGTAGGAATCGTCTGTTAGGGTGATTTGCAAGCGCTTTTCGACTTGCACCGGTAAACACCGAAAAAATTATGGGTTCCTCTAGAGATAGAAACGTGAAAACTTTGTTGTACATGCAGGCACACTAGTTCTACCTACAGCCAGGAGTTTGAGTGTGCAGCCCTTTCCTAGGCCGAGAAAACAGACACTATAGGAATCCTCTACTTGGACCGGTTGCCACCGAAAAAATTCTGGCTTCCTCCAGAGATAGAAACGTTAAAGGTTTGTTGTACATGTAGGCCCACTAGGTCTACATTCTCCCCAGAGTTGGAGTGTGCAGCTCTTTCACAGGCGGAGAAAACAGCAAGTGTAGGAATTGTCTGTTTGGGATGATTTACAAGCGCTTTTCGACTTGCACCGGTAAACACCGAAAAAATTATGGGTTCCTCTAGAGATAGAAACGTGAAAACTTTGTTGTACATGCAGGCACACTAGTTCTACCTACAGCCAGGAGTTTGAGTGTGCAGCCCTTTCCTAGGCCGAGAAAACAGCAACTATAGGAATCCTCTACTTGGACCGGTTGCCACCGAAAAAATTCTGGCTTCCTCCAGAGATAGAAACGTTAAAGGTTTGTTGTACATGTAGGCCCACTAGGTCTACCTTCTCCCCAGAGTTGGAGTATGCAGATCTTTCCCAGGCCGAGAAAACAGCAAGTGTAGGAATTGTCTTTTTGGGATGATTTGCAAGCGCTTTTCGACTTGCACCGGTAAACACCGAAACAATTATGGGTTCCTCTAGAGATAGAAACGTGAAAACTTTGTTGTACATGCAGGCACACTAGGTCTACCTACAGCCGGGAGTTGGAGTGTGCAGCTCTTTCCTGGGCCGAGAAAACAGCAACTCTAGGAATCCTCTACTTGGACCGGTGGCCACCGAAAAAATTCAGCCTTCTTCCAGAGATAGAAACGTTAAAAGTTTGTTGTACATGTAGGCCCACTAGGTATACCTTCTCCCCAGAGTTGGAGTATGCAGCTCTTTCCCAGGCCGAGAAAACAGCAAGTGTAGGAATCGTCTGTTTGGGATGATTTGCAAGCGCTTTTCGACTTGCACCGGTAAACACCGAAAAAATTATGGGTTCCTCTAGAGATAGAAACGTGAAAACTTTGTTGTACATGCAGGCGCACTAGGTCTACCTACAGCCGGGAGTTGGAGTGTGCAGCTCTTTCCTGGGCCGAGAAAACAGCAACTCTAGGAATCCTCTACTTGGACCGGTGGCCACCGAAAAAATTCTGCCTTCTTCCAGAGATAGAAACGTTAAAAGTTTGTTGTACATGTAGGCCCACTAGGTATACCTTCTCCCCAGAGTCGGAGTATGCAGCTCTTTCCCAGGCCGAGAAAACAGCAAGTGTAGGAATCGTCTGTTTGGGATGATTTGCAAGCGCTTTTCGACTTGCACCGGTAAACACCGAAAAAATTATGGGTTCCTCTAGAGATAGAAACGTGAAAACTTTGTTGTACATGCAGGCGCACTAGGTCTACCTACAGCCGGGAGTTGGAGTGTGCAGCTCTTTCCTGGGCCGAGAAAACAGCAACTCTAGGAATCCTCTACTATGACCGGTGGCCACCGAAAAAATTCTGCCTTCTTCCAGAGATAGAAACGTTAAAAGTTTGTTGTACATGTAGGCCCACTAGGTATACCTTCTCCCCAGAGTTGGAGTATGCAGCTCTTTCCCAGGCCGAGAAAACAGCAAGTGTAGGAATCGTCTGTTTGGGATGATTTGCAAGCGCTTTTCGACTTGCACCGGTAAACACCGAAAAAATTATGGGTTCCTCTAGAGATAGAAACGTGAAAACTTTGTTGTACATGCAGGCACACTAGGTCTACCTACAGTCGGGAGTTGGAGTGTGCAGCTCTTTCCTGGGCCGAGAAAACAGCAACTCTAGGAATCCTCTACTTGGACCGGTGGCCACCGAAAAAATTCTGCCTTCTTCCAGAGATAGAAACGTTAAAAGTTTGTTGTACATGCAGGCCCACTAGGTCTACCTTCTCCCCAGAGTTGGAGTATCCAGCTCTTTCCCAGGCCGAGAAAATAGCAAGTTAGGAATCGTCTGTTTGGGATGATTTGCAAGCGCTTTTCGACTTGCACCGGTAAACACCGAAAAAATTATGGGTTCCTCTAGAGATAGAAACGTGAAAACTTTGTTGTACATGCAGGCACACTAGGTCTACCTACAGCCAGGAGTTGGAGTGTGCAGCTCTTTCCTGGGCCGAGAAAACAGCAACTCTAGGAATCCTCTACTTGGACCGGTGGCCACCGAAAAAATTCTGCCTTCTTCCAGAGATAGAAACGTTAAAAGTTTGTTGTACATGTAGGAATTTTTTAATTAAACATGACCAAATAAATAAATACAAAGGCAATTGCTGCCCGACCAGTCTCCCACCCTCACTAAGCACCCATTTCCTACATCTTAACCTTCACACACTTTCATACCCTCTCATTCCTCTTGCACACTAATATACATTTTGACAAGTATTTACAATTATTTACAATTATTTACATATGTACAAAATAAACAATCCCAAACACCAACCCTACCACCCAATCTATCCTAATTTAGAACTAACCCACCACCACCCGGCCCACCACCAAAGTTCGAAGGGCTGTACCCTGAGCTCTGAAAAGTTCCATGTTTTACTCCCCAGTATGGACTGAGGTAGACCGGGGAAAAACCACACATGACACCAAAAATATTTAATATAATTTTTTTTCCCCTCCCCCCCCCCTCCCCACACAGCACCCCCCACCCAAAACCCCTCCCCCTTATTATCAATATAAATAACATTAAACTTAGACAATATAAACATCTTAAAACATCAACATAACCAAAAACATCATAAACATCCCACGTAAGTATTATCAAACAAAACGCGACCCCTCAGCAGAAAATAAACCATAACTTCTTCAGCTATGGTTCAGCACCTGCAAGCCAAATCGTCCTGTCTTCAAGAAAACAAAACAAAAACCTAGAGGTGCCACACTAGCCTACCACCAGGGAGGAGAACTACTAAGTCAAGGCACCCCAAAACAGAAGCCTCTCCACAGCCGAGAGGCTCCGGGGGCACCCAACTTTTCGTGCTCCAGAAAACGAACCCGACCCAGGTCACCCAGGATGTGCCTACATACCGTCTCCGCCGGGAGGACTTTGCGACTCGTCGAAACTAAACACCGTGCGCACCAGATGTGGTACCTAACCACTGCACTAACTAAAAAACAAGTGCAGCGATCCCGTCCACCCAGGTCTCTGTATGCCCCATAGGCCCACTCCGCGTAGGACAGGGCAGCCAGCCGAGGCCAGCCGATGGAAGCCCCCACCCTTTTGTAAACCTCTATATTAAAGGGGCAATGAAGCAAGAAATGGTCCATGGTTTCCAGCACGGCACCGCACTCCTCCCGGGGACAACCCCTTTCATCGGAGTTTCTTAGCTTCACATTGCCCCTCACATATAGCTTACCATGGAAGCAACGCCAGGTCACATCCCAAACCTTTGAAGGGATCCGTTTTGAATTTAACAATAGCAACCCACCCTCCAGATCCTGACCTGGGCAGTCCTTCAAGGCCAGTGGGGGCTGGAAGAAGGCGGATAGGACCCTCCCATCGAGGGAAAACCTCGACAGTGTCTCTATCTCTCCCCTCTCCAACCCCCACCACCTTATGATCCTCAGGACCGGGGCAACGTAAGCCGGGAGATATCTGTACCTTGACGCACGCAGGTCTTTCACACGCCCTCCTGTCTCCCATTCCTGGAAGAAGAGCTGAAACCATTCCCTACAGGAAACTACCCACCAAGGAGCCCTCTCTTTCCAGAGGTTCGCAATGTTTGCTTTTAAAAAGGTATTCGTTAAGAATACTACGGGGTTGACCATATCCAGCCCCCCTAGTCTCCTTGGTCGGTATGTAACATCCCTCTTGACCAGGTTCAGCCTGTTTCCCCATAACATCTGGAAAAACAGGCTGTAGACCGTGGACCAGAGAGATCCTGGCAGGACACAGGCTGTGCCCAGGTACAACAGTACCGGGATCAGGTAGGCTTTGCAAAGGTGAACCCTTTCCCTAAGGGTCAAGGACCAACCCTTCCAGCGGTCCACCTTTTGTCCGACATCTCTGTCTGCCTTCCCAATTTCTCTGATGGTAATCCCCATCTTGGCCAAAATTGATGCCTAGAATTTTAACCTCTCTTTTGGGCTCTGGGAGAGTGCCCTGAAGATCAAAATCGGGATCTCCTTCTCCCAACCAGAGTTTCACACTTGTCCCAGTTGATCCGGGACCCAGAGGCCTCTGAGTAGCGGTCCACTTCCGACATCACGTGTCCCACCTCCTCCGCAGAGGAGGCGAAGACAGTGACATCGTCCGCGTACGCCACGACCTTCAAAGACGGACCCCTCGTCCCCGCCAGATCTATCCCCACCCCCGCCAACGGTCCACAATCTATCCTTCTTACGAAGGGGTCAATTGCGAACACGTACAGCAAGGGGCTTAAGGGACATCCCTGATGGACGCGGAGCCACCTCGAAAGGCCGTCCCGTCCAACCATTAACAAGCGGAAAACTCTCAGCCCCTTTGTACAGAATCTTCAACCAATTCACAAATCCTCCCGGCAGACCGTACCACAAAAGGACGGACCACAGGTACTCATGGTTCACCCTGTCAAAGGCTTTCGCCTGATCTAAGGAAAGTAGAAACCCTTTCCAAAGACCCGCCCTGCCCAGCTCCACGGCCTCTCGGACACTGAGAACAGCGCTCGAGGCGCTCCGGCCAGGAACTGTGCAGTGCTGGGACCCGGAAAGAAGCTTCGGCGCAAAACCCACCAATCTGCTAAAAAGGATTTTCGCCAGGAGCTTTCTGTCCGTATTGAGAAGTGATATGGGTCTCCAGTTCTCAATACGTGACGGGTCTTTACCCTTTGACAAAATAATCAGGGCAGACTTTCCCATTGACCCTGGCAGAGTGCCCGAGGAGAGACACTCATTAAATACCACAGTCAAGAGAGGAACCAAAAGTTCCTTAAAAGTCCTGTACCACTCGGATGTTAAGCCATCCGGACCTGGCGATTTCTTGGGCCTAAGCCCTTCAATGGCCAGTCTCACTTTCTCTTCCCTGATGGGTTCTGCCAAAACGCCAAGAGAGGGGTCATTTCCTGCCTTGGTCACAGTCTCAGCCAAGAAAGCTGAAATCTTGTCTCGATCTAGTTCCTTCCTACCCAGGAGATGTGAGTAGAAAGACCTGACGACCTCCAGGATCCCTGATTTGGACCTTTTCAGGGAACCCGTACTGTCGACCAGGCCAGACACGAGCTTACGACTTACTGCCTTCTTACAGTTGCCGTAGGGGTCGGGCGAGTGGTACTTCCCGAAATCCCTCTCGACAACCAAAGAGGCGTACCTATCATACTCACATCTCCTCAGCAAGGCTTTCACACGGGAGATATCCTCTCGGCTACCCCCCGTCGAGACAAGCCTTTCAAGTTTCTTCCTCAGTTCCGAGATCACTTCTGTCCCGGCACCTGAGGTACTAGAGCTCTCGGAAAAACCTCGCCGTCCTTTCTTTAAACATCTCCCACCACTCGGACTTACTCTTGCAGAGGTCCAACACCGACTCCTGGTCCTGAAGAAATTCCTCGAAGGACTGTCTTACCTCCGCTTCTTCCAGGAGGGACGCATTCAGCTTCCACAATCCTCTGCCCATACAGGGGGTTTCTGCAACATTCAGAGAGAAACAAATTAAACAGTGGTCGGAGAAAACTACTTCCACGGTTTTTAAGGCCGAGAAAACAGCTTCCCCCTTCAAATAAAACCTTTCTATTCTAGACCTATTTTTACCTTGATGAAAGGTGAAGTCCACGTGGTCCGGCTTATGCTTTAAATGGGCATCCACCAGACTAGCTTCCTCAACTATCCTTTTTAACACGACGCTATCCACATCCAGCCTGTCTTTGGGGCCTCCCCTGTCAGAGACCCTTGTTACATTGTTAAAGTCTCCACCAAAGATCACTTGGCGGCTGGTGAAAAGATAAGGCTTGATCCTCAAGAGGAGACATTTACGGTCCCACATGCTCTGTGGGCCGTACATGTTGATAAGCCTCAGCTCTTGTTCCCCCATGAGGACATCTAGAATCAGGCACCTCCCCATTTCTAAGTCAATAACTCTCCGGCATTCCACCCTACTGGCGGTTTTAAAAAGCACCGCCACCCCGCTACGCGGCCCGGCCGCAAGAGACAAGTAGGATGGACCGGACCGCCACTCACTCCTTGCCTTTTCCACCAACTCCGGGGTGGTCAACCAGGTCTCCTGCAAAAATAAAACATCAGCATCAAAACGACTAAAAAAATCAAAGGCCACAAAACGAGCCGCATCAGACTTTATGCTGGCAACGTTAATGCTTGCCAGCGTCAACGGGGTAGGTTCCGCCATCATAAGTGATTGACTTAGACCGCTTTCTTCTTACCCCTCCCACCACCATCACTCTCACATCCATCCGCTGTCTCATGCTCTCTCTGCCTCTTGAGGCATTGAGACATATCCATACGCTCTTTTCCTTTGCCTGAGGGATCTGGCCCGGCCCCCCCCCCCCCCCAGAAGGTGAAACGCCCTCCGGGAGGCAGGGCCTGGCAGCCTGTAGGGAGACCCCCTCGCCCTCCAGCACCGCATTCCCCGCGTCCCCTTCCGCCGCACCCGCCTCAGGAGGATCGCTCAGGACCCGGTACTGGTTGGAGACCTCCACAAGAGGGGCCCCAGTCGAGACCCTTCCTGACACCTGGTCCAGGGAGAGTGGGATGGACGGGTCCCACTCCAAGGAGGTCTTACTTCCTCCCTTCTTCTTCTTACCCCGTTTGTGCCTCCTCCTCACCTGCCAGTCACCGCCTTCCTCACCTCCACTCCCCTCACCTGGGGAGGCAGAAACTGCAGAGAGACCGGCCTCTTCAGGCTGGACTTCGGGGTCCCCACCTTCGTCGCTCTCACTATACCCAGGGTCGCTACAGGGATCAGCTGCCACTCGTTCCCTTTCTTTCTGCCTTCGCTCGAGTCTCTTTTTCTTAGCGGCTGACAAGGATTTCGCCTTGCCAGGGCCCTGCTCGCTCCTTCCAGTGCCAAAGGGTCTCGGCACTTGTCCCTTCGCCAACCGGCCCAGTCCCGGCAGCAGACTCCTCCCCCCAGCAAGCCCCCCCTCGCGGCTGGGGTCCGCCTGGTTCTGTGCCTGTCCCTGGGCACGATTGGCGGAGGCGAGCGGACAGCGACTGAAAGGGTGACCCAGAGCACCACACAGGTTACACCTGATCTGCCTACAAGATGCAGCAAGGTGATCCAGGCCCCCACACTTCACGCACCTCCGAACATCGCACTTCGCACTGAAGTGTGTGGGGCTGCCGCACTTGTGGCAGACCTTTGGCTGCCCCTGGTAGTGTACCATTATCCTATCCCTCCCTATGAAGGCCGAGGAGGGAATGTGGGTAACGGTGTTCCCAAAGGCCCTCAATTTTACATTGAAGGTCCAGGCCCCAGACCAGATGTCGTGGCTGTCTAACACTTTATTAGGTGTAAAATAGACTTCGCCGTATCTGCCGAGCCATGTGGCTATGTCTGCGCTAGAGAGAGACTCGTTATATGTTATAACGGTCACTCTCTTCACCGTATTCTGGCGAGTTAACGCCTCCGTCGCGAAATCCTTCCATGCCGGGGTGTTCTTCACTAGTTCGTACCGGGACCAGAACATTTCCAGCCCCTCCGGTTGGACGAAACTAATGTCGAACAATTTGGACCCGTAGGGATGTATGAAGGCAAAGATCTCTTTTGCCTCAAAGCCCATCCTCAGGAGGAGCTCCACAGCAGTCCCCCTAGAGGGTGCTGCTTCCTTGCACCTCCAGAGCAGACGGGCCACATTCCTACGGGTCCCCCCAGCTGTCGGGAGAGTCCTCGCGGCCTCTCCCCCCCATTTCTCTCGGAAGGGCCGTAATCCATGCTGTTCCGTCCATAACGCCAGATCGACCGGTTCCCCCCCTACTGCTATGGAGGTCGCCTCGCCCCTGGCCAGAGCCTCCAAGAGGTGCCGTTGCAAGTGACCCTCGCCGGATCCCCCAGGCAAAGGGTCACCCACACTCTCACTCACCGCACACGTAAAAGACTTCCTAGACGTCTCCCCTAACATGAACTCTCTCCTCTTTCTCCCTTTTTCCTCCTCCCCCAACTTCTCATCTATGACTCTAAGTTCTTCTTTAGTCAGACGGATCAATTTCATTCTCCCTTCTACACCCTCTTAACCACCATCATCCATTTCCACATTCCCGTCTCCTTCCCTGCTCGTTTCTGCTTCCACACCTGCATCCATACTTACTTCCGTACCTGCATCCATATTTATTTCTGCATCTGCCTCCATGCTTACTTCCACACCTGCATCCATAATTGCTTTCACACCTGCATCCACACTTGCTTCCACACCTGCATCCCCACTAACATCCGTACCTGCATCCATGTCCCCACATGCATCCATACCCATACTTACGCTTGCAGTCACACTTGCGGTCCCAGAACCCCTCCTCCCTCCACTCACACTTTTTACTTTTACCTTCCCCTGAAGCCCACCACTCACTCCCCCCAGACTGGTCGGGCTCCCCTTGTGTAGAGTTACAGATACCATTTTCTTAGCATTTTTCTGTACATTTTCTTTTGGGCCACCTTTCCCTGCCCCGTTATCCAAAACCACCATGGCTTTGGGCCTGGCCTCATCAGGCGCACATGTCTGTGGGTCCCCTCCAGAGACTGTATGGGATTCCACATCCTGTGCCTCCTCAGCCAATTCCTCGCCCTGCCCCACCACTTCGCCTGTGGCAACATCTCTACCCCTTGTACTGGCATCTCCAGCTGGTAAAGATGCTGGGGTACCACCCTCCACCATAGGGAGGGGACCCTTGCTCACCCCCACAACTTGGGGCGACTCCACCACCGGGGCAGGGTTGATGGCCACAGGCTGCAGTGGCCCATATGTCAGCCTCTCCCTCTCCACAACTTTTATCTTTCGTCTCCCAACCTTCTCGTCTTCTGGGATAAGGTCATCGCCGAAATACATCTTTCCTATTGGGGACTCCAGGCTCCTGATTTTCTCCATCAGGAGCCCTTCACCATGACCGCCCTCCATCCCTGGGGCCGACTCCTGACTCCAGGAGCGGGACCCCTGTCCTGCGGGGATGGACTCCCCTTCAGACCCCTCAGATGCCACACTCCCACCCCCCTTTGACTCAGGGGCGCTAGGGTGGGACCTCCGTGCTCCAGAGAAGGAACTGGGGGAGCTAAGGGAGGGACCAGGGGAGCTAAGGGGGGGGGGGGCAGACAAAACGGGTCTTACAGTACCGGGCAGAACAGATACAGTACTGTCAACTTTCTAAACGGGACTGGGTCCCGGGTTAGATACGGATCCGGAAATTTCTTCAAAACGGCCATCGTTACGGAACTTTTCCATGAAGGGACCCCCGTTCCGCTCAATGGCCGTTTTCTTCCTTTCCAGTTCTGCGACCTCTTCCTCCAGCTTTTCCAGCTTGGAGGAGAGGGCAGACCTTTTGCGTCTCGGCAAAAGGGGCTCCTGCACTTTTGCGTTTTTTAGGTCAAGCCTGGCCCTTCTTAGGTCACGCCTGACCTCTTCATGAAGTTTTAAATAGTATATTACCCTGCTGGCCAGGGTTGCTGCGGACTCCGTGGGGCCCTGAACCCCCCAGTTCACATATACCTTGCCACTGCCTGCACCTCTACTGTCAGCACCAGCAGCAGATGCGGCTGGCAAAACACACTGTACATCAGGAGATAAAGAAGTTAAATCCACAGTGCCTTCAGGCACTCCAGCAGCCGGACCAGCCGGCGAACTATCAGTCCCAGCGTCTCTGGGGAGAGGTGTGCTGTGCCTCCCGGCACTGTCACGCACCCCATCCCCAGGCTTGGGCCTCCTTTGGCTGGCAGCAGCTGCTGGCTCACTGCCTGCAGCAGTCCCCGGACCTCTGGGGCCCTGTGCACCATGCCTCCCTGTCACGTACCTCTGGTCTCCTGGGTCCCGCTGCAGCCGCCGCTCTGGTCTCCGGTCTCCTCGCTTGTGCTGCCGACATGTGATCGCATGCGATCCTCACCGCCTCCTTCCTTGCCTTCTCTGTTGCCACTTCCCCTGCCGCTTACACAGCGGCGGGTCTTGGCTTCCCCGGGCGCACTTCAGACCGATCCAGGCTGCTCACCCTTCTCATGCCACGTGTAGTCGGCGTCCTCGGTATCTCCGGCATCACAGCTGGTATCGCGGCCGGCCTCTCCTCTTCCTCCAGTAGTAGCGGAACATCCCGCGACGGGCTGACAAGGGTCTCCATGCCGGGAGGGCAGCTCACCCCCTGCGGAAAGGGTGATGCTTCTCCTGGCTGGTGTATTACTGGAATCCCCTGGTCTCGGTCCTCCTGGAGCAGGAGCACACCACACCACCTCCACACGCAGCTGCTGAACTCTGGCTCCACCTTCTCCCCAGAGTTAGGCCCACTAGATCTACCTACACCCCAGAGTTGGAGTATGCAGCCTTTCTAGGCTGAGAAAACAGCAAGTATAGAATTGTCTATTTGGAACGATTGCCAGCGGTCCTCTACTTCGACCGGTTGCCACCGAAAAATGTATGGGTTCCTCTAGAGATAGAAACGTGAAAAGTTTGTTGTACATGTAGTCCCACTAGGTCTACCTACACCCCGGAGTTGGAGTATGCAGCTCTTTCCTAGGACGAGAAAACAGCAAGTATAAGAATACTGTACTTGGATAGGTTAGCATCGAAACATTTCTGGGTTCCTCTAGAGATAGAAACTTGAAACGTTTGATGTACATTTAGGCCCACTAGGGTACCTAATCCCCGGAGTTGGAGTATGCAGCTTTTCTAGGCTGAGAAAACAGCAAGCATAGAATTGTCTATTTGGAACGATTGCCAGCGGTCCTCTTCTTCGACCGGTTGGCACCGACAAATTTATGGGTTCCTCTAGAGATAGAAATGTGAAAACTTTGTTGCACATGTAGGACTTTTTTTAATTAAATAAATAAATGACAAAAGGAAATAACCACATCTCCACAGAGACCAAAACTTCTTACTGCACCCACCCCGACCAGTCTTCCACCCCACTAGTTCCCATCATCCATACTGCAAGAATACTAATGTGACCATATAACTTATTTACATATTTACATATTTATATGTCCTACATTTAATAAAAACTTCATAAAATATATACAACACTTACTATATACATACTATACAAAATTATACAATATTATACAATATAGATACTCTACACTATATACATTATATACAAATTAACCTATGCCTTAAGAAAGAAAACATTAACAAACCCCCCCCCGGTCCCCCTCCCAACCTAACTAAACGCCACTACAAACCTAATAATCCAGAAAGAAAATAACCAGTTATAAACATATATACACTATGATTACATCTTTAAGACAATATCACATCTGAAAAACAATATCACTACCCTTATACCAAACCAGCTATGGTTCGGCGCCCGTAAGCCTTTCCATACTCACCTTTCTTCAAAACAAAAGACTATGCGTGCTCTATTTCAGCCCATTCACCAGGAAAGAGTACTACTCAGCTAGGGTACCCCAAAACTGAAGCCCCTCCAAAGGCGAGAGGCCTTGGGGTCCCCCCCACATTTCGTACTCCAGAAAACGTACCTTCTCCAGGTCACCCATGATGTTCCTATAGACGTCTCCAACGGGAGGATTTTACGACTCGTCGACACTAAACACTGTGCACACCAGATGTGATGTCTAACCACTGCACTAACTACGAATAAAGTGCGACGGTCCCTCCCACCAAGGTCTTTGAACGCCCCATAGGCCCACTCCGCATAGGACAGGGTGGCCAGCCAAGGCCAACCAATGGATGCCCCCACCAATATTAAAGACACAGTGAAGCAAGAAATGGTCCATGCTTTCCAGCACGGCACCACATTCCTCCCGGGGACAACCCCTTTCCTCAGAGTTTCTCCACTTCACATTGGCCATTACATATAACTTACCATGGAAGCAGCGCCAAGTCACGTCCCAAACTTTAATAGGGATCCTTTCCGAGTTCAGCAAAGATAACCCACCCTCCAATCCTTCAAAGCTAGCGGAGCCTGAAAAAAGGAGGATAGGACCCTCCTGTCGAGGGTAAACCTCGACATGGTCTCCACCTCTCCCCTCTGCAGGCCCCACCGTCTCAGAGTCCTCAGAACCGGGGCAACATAAGCAGGGAGATATCCATGTGACGTACGCAGGTCTTTCGCACGCCCTCCTGTCTCCCATTCCTGGAAGAAAGGCCGAAACCATTCTCTACAGGAAATTACCCACCAAGGAGCCCTCTCTTTCCAGAGGTTTGCAATATTAATTTTCAAAAAGGTATTCGTTAAGAATACCACTGGGTTGACCATATCCAACCCGCCTAGTCTCCTTGTACAATAAGTAACCTCACTCACTCCTGATTAGGTTCAGCCTGTTTCCCCATAACATTTGGAAAAAGAGGCTGTAGACCGTAGCCCAGAGAGATCCTGGCAAGATACAAACACTGCTGAGGTACAAAAGTACCGGGATCAGGTAAGCTTTACACAGGTGAACCCTTTCCCTGATGGACAGCGACCACCCCTTCCAACGGTCCACCTTTTGTGCGACATCTTTCAGTCTACCCTCCCAATTTTGCTGATGGTAATCTCCATTCTGGCCAAAATGGATGCCTAAGATTTTTACCAGCTTCTGGGGTTCTGGAAGAGTGCCCTGGAGATTGAAGACAGGATCCCCTTCCCCCAGCCAGAGAGTCTCGATTGATCCGAGACCCAGAAACTTCTGAATAGCGCCCCACTTCTGACATCACCCATCCCACCTCCTCTTCCGAAGAGGCGAAAATGGAGACTTCATCGGCGTACGCTACTACCTTCAGAGATGGCCCCCCCGCCGTCAGTTCCATCCACCTAACCCCCGCCAACGGGTTCTCGGACACTGAGAACGGCGCTAAAAGCGCTCCGACTGGGAACGGAGCAGTACTGGGCCCCAGAAAGAAGCTCTGGCGCAAACTTCACCAGTCTGCAGAAGAGTATCTTTGCCAGAATCTTCCTGTCCACATTGAGAAGTGATATGGGTCTCCAGTTCTCAATGCGGGAGGGGTCTTTACCCTTTGACAGAATAATCAGGGCCGACTTACCCATTGACTTTGGCAGAGCGCCCGAGGAGAGACACTCATTAAAAACCTCAGTCAATAGGGGAACTAATTGTTCCTTAAAAGCCTTGTACCACTCGGATGTTAAGCCATCCGGACCTGGCGATTTTTTGGGCCTAAGCCCATCAATGGCCAGTCTCACTTCCTCTTCCCTGATAGACTCTGACAAAACATCAAGAGAGGGGTTCTTCCCCGCCTTGGGAACAGCTTCAGCCAAGAAAGCTGAAAAACTGTCTCGATCTAGTTCTTTCCGGCCCAAGAGGTGAGAGTAGAAAGACCTGACGATTTCCAGGATCCCTGATTTGGACCTGTTCAGGGAACCTGTACCATCGATCAGACCTGCTACGAACTTACTTTTTACTGCCATCTTGCAGTTGCCGTAGGGGTCGGGCGAGCGGTACTTCCCAAAATCCCTCTCGGCAACCAAAGAGGCGTACCTATCATACTGACACCTCTTGAGCAAGGATCTCACACGAGAGATATCCTCACGGCTACCTCCCGTCGAAACCAGTCTTTCAAGTTTCTTCCTCAGTCCCTGGTACAGACAGTATCTGTCCCAGCTCCTGAGGTTAGAAAGCTCACGGAAAAACCCCGCCGTCCTTTTTTTAAGATCTCCCACCGCTCAGACTTACTGCTGCAGAGGCCCATCAACGGTTCCTGGCTCTGAAGGAATTATTCAAAGAATTGTCTTACTGTCGCTTCTTCCAGGAGAGACAAATTCAGCTTCCACATTCCTCTGCCCATACAGGGAGTCTCTGCAACATTCAAAGAAAAAATAATCAAACAGTGATCGGAGAATTCTACCTCCACGGCCTCTAGGGCCGAGAAGACAGCCTCCCCCTTCAAATAAAACCTGTCTATTCTAGATCTATTATTCCCTGGATGAAAGGTGAAGTCCACGTGATCTGGCTTGTGTCTTAAATGAGCATCCACCAGACGAGCATCCTCAACTATCCTGCTTATTATGACGCTGTCAGCATCCAGCCCACCTTTGGTGCCTCCCATATCACAGGCCCTCGTTACATTATTGAAGTCCCCTCCAAATATCACTTGCCGGCTGGTAAAAAGAAAGGGCTTAATTCTCATGAGGAGACATTTGCGGTCCCACTTACTTCGTGGGCCATAGATGTTAATCAACCTCAGCTCCTGTCCCCCCATGAGGACATCTAAAATCAGGCACCTTCCCATTTCCAACTCTATTATCCTCCTGCATTCCACTCTCTCGGCAGTTTTAAAAAGTACTGCCACCCGCTACGCGGCTCAGCCGCAAGAGACCAGAATGACGGACCCAGCCGCCACTCCCACTTGGCTTTGGCCAGCAGGGCAGTACTTGTCAGCCAGGTCTCTTGCAAAAATAAAATATCAGCGTTAATACGACTGAAAAAATCAAAGGCCAGGAAACGAGCTGCATCAGACTTAATACTTGCAACGTTAATGCTTGCCAGAGTCAACGGGGCAAGTTCCGCCATCATTGATGATCGGGTTAGACAGCTTTCTTTTTCCCAGACCCACCACCATCAACCCTTTCATCCGAATCATCACATTCTTTCTGCCTTTTCAAACATACCGAGACATCCATACCTACTTGTTTGCCCAAAGCTTTGGGTTTGGCCTTTCCCCCCAGGGGGCAATTTCTCACCCCCCAAAGGACAGGGCCCGGCTACCTGCGAGGAGACCCCCACGCCCTCCGATACCACGTCCCCCTCCCCCCAGCTGCCGCAGCCAGGGGATCTTCGACTAGGACCTGATACCGGTTGGAGACCTCCACCAAAGGGGAACCAGTTGTTGCTTCCTTTGGCATCTGGTCAAGGGTCAGTGGGACAGACGGATCCCACTCCAGAGAGCTTGCGGCCCTCTCCTTTCTTCTTCCTCTTACTCTTTCTGTTCCTCCTTCCCTCCAACCACTCCTTGCCACCCTCGTCCAGGCTTTCGCCGTACGAGGAGGCAGGATTGGCGGATGGATTAGCCTCCACAAGTTGGGCCTCGGGCCCCCCATCGTCGCTGTACCCTGGGTCACTACAACCAGGATCCTCAGCCAGGTCAGCCGAAAGACCAGCTGACAGGTCAGCTGCCTCCTGTTCCCTGTTTTTATGGCGTTGTTCTTGCCGCCTGATCTTAGATGGCCTTTGCCTCTTTGGAACCTGTCCGCTTCTTCCAGCGCTGGCGGTTCCAGCGCTCGTCCCCTCGCCAACTGGCTCAGTCCCGGCAGCAGGCTCCTCCTCGACCTCAGACCCAGCCTCGCGGCTGGTTTCTGCCTGATTCTGAGCCTGGCCCTGAGTCTTGTTGGCGAAGGCAAGCGGACAGCGACTAAACGGGTGACTTAAGTCCCCACAGAGGTTGCACCGGATCCGCCTACACGATGCAGCAAGGTGACCAGTGTCCCCACACTTCGCGCACATGCGAACATCGCAATGCGCGCTGAAGTGGGTGGGACTACCGCACCTGTGGCAGACATTTGGCTGGCCCCTGTAAAAAAAACATAATTCTGTCCCTCCCTATGAAGGCAGAGGAGGGAATGTGAGTAACAGAGTTGCCACTATCGAAAAGCTCGACGCTAAACGTCCAGGCACCTGACCAGATGCCATGCTGATCAAGAACTTTGGCGGGGAACTGCCCAACCCTACCATTTTGACTTAGCCAGGTCATAATATCCACGCTAGACAGTGATTCGTTACAGGTCAAGACAGTCACTGCCTTCCCAGTCGATTGGCGTGAGATGGCCACAACGGCAAAATCCCGCCACTCCGGGGTGTTTTTCATCAGCTCGTATTTTGACCAGAAAAGCTCTAAACCTTCTAGCCTCACGAAGCTGACGTCAAACATGGCGGTGCTGTAGGGATGTATAAGTGCAAAGACGTAATTTGCAGTAAACCCCGCCCCCAGGAGAAGCTCCACGACAGCTATCCTATCAGGAGCTGGCACTTCCTTGCACCTTCAGTAGAGGCGGGCCACATTCATACGGCCCCTCCCCGGTGTAGGATGAGCCCAAACGGTCTCACCCCTCTTTGTCTCTCGGAAGGCCCTATACCCATGTCTTTCCGTCCAGAAAGATAGGTCAACCGGTTCTCCCTCTACCATTATGGAGGTCTCCTTCTCTTTCTTCAGGGCCTCCAAGAGGCGCCGTTGCAAGTGACCCTCACCCGAAACCTTGGGCAAAGAGTCATCCGTACCACCGCCAGCACCACACCTGCAAAAGTCTTAACTTCATCTACAGTTACCGTTCCACTCTCCACATCATTTTAAAACCACGTTCCCTGCTGGATCCACCACCACCGTATTCACTTCCACCCGTGTATCCTTTTTTGTACTGACATTCACCCCCTCCTGCACATCCCCATTCGCTTCACCATTCAAAACTCCCACCATGCCACTTGCAACCACATTTGCATCCTCAGTTACCTCAACATTCACAGTCACACTCTCATTTGCATCTTCATTTGCATCTTGCTTAACCTCAATACCACTCGCCGCTCTTTTTGCATCACCTTTTATTTTTACATCAACCCTTGCATTCTTCTTCCCAGCCATATCACCTTTCACCACCCTACGGGAATTGTTGTGGCGTCACCGGGGGCGGGGCCTGAGGAGCCCCTTGCAGACACTGCAGGGGACTCCCTTCCCACCTTTCTTGCCCCCTCAGCCACCACCACAGTCCGTGCAAGATGTTCACCCTTTCCAGCAGACTTTTTCACCACCACTGTCTTTTGCACGTTTTTTTGCACTTCCACTGACTTTAATGGTCCAGCCACAACCGCTTCCACTATTTTACTCTCCTTTCTACGAGATCCATCCACCACGTCCGTCATTTCTACCGCCATGTCCGCCATTACAACCTCCTCGTCCACCATCTCAACCGCCTCGTCCGCAACCACCACCGTCACCTCCGCAACACTGTCTGGGGCTTCAACCCCAGTACTCCCTGTGCTCCCCTTTCCACTGCCGGATAGGGGGGCACTTTTGACCGCCACCTTCACATCACTCTCCCGTACTGTGTGACCCGATCTCACCTCAGGAATCGGGCTGGGCTCAGTCACGGTTTCAAAAGGCAGAAACTTGAGGATTTCCTCCTTAATGTATTTATTCTTTTTTTTAAGTTTTACCTTTTCCCCCTCAGGGACCTCCTAGTCACCAAAATAAAGTTCTCCCACCGGGGACTCCAGCCGCCTGATCTCCATCATAAGTCTACCCCCAGGCCGGCCTTCATCCCCGGAGGACACTGTTACAGGATCTGAGGGGTCCCCTTGGCTGCCGGGCAGCGAGTCCATCTCTGGATCAGCCCCCACATCCTCATTCTCCTTCTGGCTCCCAGCCTGCTGCCCTGACAGGCTGGGACCAGACATGTCCGCAAATCTACTGTCATTTCAAAATTTTTCCTGGAAGGGGCCTCTATTTTTTTCTATGGCGGCCCTCTTCTCCTCCAGGACCGCAATCTCCTCCTCCAGCTTTTCCAGCCTGGAGGAGAAGGCTGGCCTCTTGGCATCATACTGTCCCTCACTCTCATTACACTATACTCTTTTTTGCTCTTCTTAATTCGTTTTTAGTTTACTCATAGAGGCTTAAAAAGTAGATTACTCTGAAGGTATAAACTGACGTGGACTCTGAGGGGCTCATCACCCCCAGTTGAATAGCCTTCTTGCCCCACCGCTACCAGGGCTAGGACCCGGCTTGGACTTCTCCCCCAAGGGCCGAGGCACAGTGACACCATGTTCAATGTTACTTACCCCGACCCCTGGGTCCGCCGTCATGGTCTTCCCTGCCGCTCTCCCCTTCGCTGCTGCCGTTGCTAGGATGCGTACCGCCGCTTGCTTGACAACGGGACCCGCCGATGCTTCGCCCGCTGCCTGTGCAGCAGCGGGCCTCCTCGCAGTTCCCAGCTTCACTGGGCGCACGCTGATCTTGTCCAGGGAGGACCCCAAGCTAGTCACCTTCCTGGGGCCCCCCCGGACCTCGCCCGGTGCTTCGCTGGGTTCCTTCTGGGGATCACGGCTGCTCCTGGTAGCGGGGCCCTTCCTCCACGCCGGGCTGCTCTCTGGTGCTTGCGGTCTCCCGGCCACGCGCTGTGAGCTCCTGGAGGGCTTCTCTCTGCTGGCGCTTCTCACTTCCCCGACATCCAGCAGCGCCAAGGAGTCCATGGTCGGGTCGCCATAAGCCGCATCACTCACTGGTTCCATGCCGCCGCCAGCCCGAGGTGTCACACGCCGGACGCTGGAGGGCCGCGGATCCATGCCGGGAGAAGACGCCACCCCCTGGGGAAAGGGTAGCGTCCTCCCCGGCTAGAATAGTAGGCAAGCCCCCGGTCTCACACGAGCCGCCGGCCACAGCACGCACAGAGCGCTCACCACACACAGCTTCTCCCACAAAGGATGTGTGTGCCTACACCCAGGAGGTGGAGTATGCAGCTCTTTCCTAGGCAGAGAAAACAGCAAGTATAGGTTTCCTCTACTTGGACCGGTTGCCACCTAAAAATGTATGGGTTCCTCTAGAGATAGAAACGTGAAAAGTTTGTTGTATATGTAGTCCCACTAAGTCTACCCACACCCCAGAGTTGGAGTATGCAGCTCTTTCCTAGAACGAAAAAACAGCAAGTATAGAAATCGTCTATTTGGACCGATTGCCAGAGGTAAAATTCTGGGTTCCTCCAGAGATAGACGTGAAAAGTTTGTTTTATATGTAGGGCCACTAGGTCTACCTACACCCCGGAGTTGGAGTATGCAGCTCTTTCCTAGGACGATAAAACAGCAAGTATAAGAATACTCTACTTGGATCGGTTAGCACCAAAAAATTTCTGGGTTCCTCTAGCGATAGAAACTTGAAACGTTTGCTGTACATTTAGGCCCACTAGGTCTACCTAATCCCCGGAGTTGGAGTATGCAGCCTTTCTAGGCTGAGAAAACAGCAAGTATAGAATCGTCTATTTGGACCGATTGCCAGCGGTCCTCTTCTTGGAGCAATTGCCACTAAAAAATGTCTGGGTTCCTCTAGAGATAAAAACTTGAAAAGTTTGTTTTATATGTAGGCCCACTAGGTCTACCAATACACTGGATTTGCAGTATGCAGCTCTTTCCTAGAACGAGAAAACAGCAACTATAGGAATCCTCTACTGGTACCGGTTGCCACCGAAAAATGTATGGGTTCCTCTAGATATAGAAATGTGAAAAGTTTGTTGTACATGTAGGCCCACTAGGTCTACCTACACCCCGGAGTTGGAGTATGTAGCTCTTTCCTAGGCCATGAAAAAAGGACGTATAGGAATCTTTTATTTGGAACGATTTCCAGCGGTCCTCTACTTGTACTGGTTGCCACCGAAAAATTCCTGGGTTCCTCTAAAGATGGAAACATGAAAACTTTGTTTTATACGTAGGCCCACTAGGTCTACCTACACCCCAGAGTTGGAGTATGCAGCTCTTTCCTAGACCAAGAAAACAGCAAGTATAGGAATCGTCTATTTGGACCGATTGCCAGAGGTAAAATTCTGGGTTCCTCCAGAGATAGAAACATTAATAGTTTGTTTTATATGTAGGACTTTTTAATTGGATAAATAAATAATTTACAGAGCGGAAGCTTAACACTTCTCCGCAAAGACTAAACCTTCCTACTACACCCACCCCAACCAGTCTTCCACCCCACTAAATCTCATCATCCATACTTCACGAAAAACCAATGCAACCACATACCCTACTTACATATTTACATATCCTGCATTTAATAAAAGCTTCATAAAATAAATACAACACTTATTATATACATACAATACAATATTATGCAGCATTCTGCTCTATATACATTAACGAACTAACCTATACCTTAACCTAAAAACCTAGAGAACTAACTTACCCATCACCAACAATCCAAAGTGGCAAATTGAAGACCCTCAAAGTTCAAGAGGTAAACCCCGAGCTTCGAACAGCCCTAGTCTTTTCCCCAGTCGGACTGGGGTCCCTCAATTTGCACGTGCATAAAGAAAAGACACACAAAAAAATTTTTTTTTTTTAAATTATACTTTATTTATGATAGAAAAAGAAAACATTAACAAGCCCCGCTCTCAACCTGACTAACCCCTCTACAAACTTAGTAGCTCAAAAAGAAAAGAACCAAATATAAACCTATATACATATATACAGTATAATTATATTTTTGTCGTCACTGAAAAGTACTATCATTACCCCTATACCAAACCAGCTATTGTTCAGTGCCAGTAAGCCCTTCCATACTCACCTTTCTTTAAAACAAAACAAAAAACTATGCGTGCTCTAATTCTGCCCATCACCGGGAAGGAGCACTACTCAGCTAGGGTACCCCAAAACTGAAGCCCCTCCAAAGGCGAGAGGCCTTGGGGTCCCCCCACTTTTCGTACTCCAGAGAACGTACCTTCACCAGGTCACCCATGATGTTCCTATACACCGTCTCCAGCGGGAGGTTTTTACGGCTCGTCGACACTAGACACCAGATGTGATGCCTAACCACTGCACTAACTATGAATAAAGTGCGACAGTCCCTCCCTCCAAGGTCTTTGAAAGCCCCATAGGCCCATTCCGCATAGGACAGGGTGGCCAGCCGAGGCCAACCAATGGAAGCCCCCACCCTTTTGTATACCTCTATATTGAAGAGACAGTGAAGCAAGAAATGGTCCATGCTTTCCAGCACAGCACAGCACAGCACCGCACTCCTCCCGGGGACAACCCCTTTCCTCTGAGTTTCTCCACTTTACATTGGCCCTTACATATAGCTTACCATGAAAGCAGCGCCAAGTCACGTCCCAAACTTTCATAGGGATCCTCTCTGAGTTCAACAAAGATAGCCCACCCTCCAGATCCTGACTTGGGCAAGCCTTCAAAGCTAGCGGAGCCTGGAAAAAGGAGGATAGGACCCTTTTGTCGAGGGTACACCTCGACATGGTCTCCACCTCTCCCCTCTGCAGGCCCCACCGTCTGAGTCCTCAGAACCGGGGCAACATAAGCCGGGAGATATCCATGTGATGTACGTAGGTCTTTCGCACGCCCTCCTGTCTCCCATTCCTGGAAGAAAGGCCGAAACCATTCTCTGCAGGAAATTACCCACCAAGGAGCCCTCTCTTTCCAGAGGTTTGCGATATTAATTTTCAAAAAGGTGTTTGTTAAGAACACCACTGGGTTGACCATATCCAACCCGCCTAGTCTCCTTGTGCGATAAGTAACCTCTCTCTTGATTAGGTTCAGCCTGTTTCCCCATAACATTTGGAAAAAGAGGCTGTAGACCGTAGCCCAGAGAGTTCCTGGCAGGATACAAACACTGCTGAGGCACAAAAGTACCATCCCTTCCACCGGTCCACCTTCTGTGCGACATTTTTCAATCTACCCTCCCAATTTTGCTGATGGTAATCTCCATCCTGGTCGAAATGGATGCCTAAGATTTTTACCAGTTTCTGGGGTTCTGGAAGAGTGCCCTGGAGATCGAAGGCAGGATCCCCTTCCCCCAGCCAGTCTCACATTTGTCCCAATTGATCCGAGAGCCAGAAACTTCTGAATAGCACCCCACTTCCGACATCACCCATCCCACCTCCTCTTCAGAAGAGGCGAAAATGGAGACGTCATCGGCGTACGCTACAACCTTCAGAGATGGCCCTCCCCGCCGCCAGTTCCATCCCCCTAACCCCCGCCAACGGTCCACGATCTACCCTTCTTACGAAGGGATCAATCGTGAACACGTACAGCAGAGGGCTCAAAGGACATCCCTGACGGACGCCGGAAGCCACCTCGAAAGGTCGACCCGTCCAACCGTTAACCAATGGGAAACTCTCTGCCCCTTTGTACAAGGTTTTTAACCATTCCACGAAACGCTCGGGTAGACCATACGGACCACAAGTATTCATGATTCACCCGGTCAAAAGCTTTAGCCTGGTCCAAGGATAACAAATACCCTTTCCAAAAGATCGCTCTACGGCTTTTCGGACACGACTGGGAACGGAGCAGTGCTGGGCCCCAGAAAGAAGTCCTGGCACAAACTTCACCAATCTGCAGAAGAGTATCTTTGCCAGAATCTTCCTGTCCACATTGAGAAGTGATATGGGTCTCCAGTTCTCAATGCGGGAGGGATCTTTACCCTTTGACAGAATAATCAGGGCTGACTTACCCATTGACTTTGGCAGAGCGCCCGAGGAGAGACCCTCATTGAAAACCTCAGTCAGTAGGGGAACCAATTGTTCCTTAAAAGCCTTGTACCACTCGGATGTTAAGCCATCCGAACCTGGCGATTTCTTGGGCCTGAGCCCATCAATGGCCAGTCTCACTTCCTCTTCTCTGATAGACTCTGACAAAACATCAAGAGAGGGATCCTTTCCTGCCTTGGGAACCGCTTCAGCCAAGAAAGCTGAAAAACTGTCTCGATCTAGTTCTTTCCGGCCCATGAGGTGAGAGTAGAAGGATCTGACGACCTCCAGGATCCCTGATTTGGACCTGTTCAGGGAACCTGTACTATCGACCAGACCTGCCACGAATTTACTTTTTACTGCCATCTTGCAGTTGCCGAAAGGGTCGGGCGAGCAGTATCTCCCGAAATCCCTCTCAACAACCAAAGAGCCGTATCTATCATACTGACACCTCTTGAGCAAAGATTTCACACGAGAGATATCCTCACGGTTACCTCCCGTCGAAACCAGTCTTTCAAGTTTCTTCCTCAGTTCCTGGTACAGACAGTATCTGTCCCAGCTCCTGAGGTTAGATAGCTCACGGAAAAACCCCGCCGTCCTTTTTTTGAAATCTCCCACCACTCAGACTTACTGCTGCAAAGGCCCATCAGCGGTTCCTGGCTCTGAAGGAATTCTTCAAAGGATTGTCTTACTGTCGCTTCTTCCAGGAGAGACGAATTCAGCTTCCACATTCCTCTGCCCATACAGGGAGTCTCTGCAACATTCAAAGAAAAAATAATCAAACAGTGGTCGGAGAATTCCACCTCCACAGCCTCTAGGGCCGAGAAGACAGTCTCCTCCTTGAACTAAAACCCATCTATTCTAGATCTATGGTTCCCTTGATGAAAGGTGAAATCCACGTGATCTGGCTTGTGCCTTAAATGAGCATCCACCAGACGAGCATCCTCAACTATTCTACTTAACGCGACGCTGTCAGTATCCAGCCCACCTTTGGAGCCTCCCTTATCACAGGCCCTCGTTACATTGTTGAAGTCCCCTCCAAAGATCACTTGCCGGCTGGTAAAAAGGAAGGGCTTAATCCTCATGAGGAGACATTTGCGGTCCCACTTACTTCGTGGGCCATAGATGTTAATCAACCTCAGCTCCTGTCCCCCCATGAGGACATCTAAAATCAGGCACCTTCCCATTTCCAACTCTATTATCCTCCTGCATTCCACTCTCTTGGCAGTTTTAAAAAGCACTGCCACCCCGCTACGCGGCTCGGCCGCAAGAGACCAGAATGACGGACCCAGCCGCCATTCCCGCTTGGCTTTGTCCAGCAGGGCAGTACTTGTTAGCCAGGTCTCTTGCAAAAATAAAATATCAGCGTTAATACGACTGAAAAAATGAAAGGCCAAAAAACGAGCTGCATCAGACTTAATACTGGCAACGTTAATGCTTGCCAATGTCAACTGGGTGAGTTCCGCCATCATTGATGATCGGGTTAGATAGCTTTCTTTTTCCCAGACCCACCACCATCAACCCTTTCTTCCGAATCATCACATTCTTTCTGCCTTTTCAGACATACCGAAACATCCATGCTTACTTGTTTGCCCAAAGACAGGGCCCGGATACCTGCGAGGAGACCCCCACGCCCTCCGATACCACGTCCCCCTCCCCCCCCAGCTGCCGCAGCCAGGGGATCCTCGACTAGGACCTGATATCGGTTGGAGACCTCCACCAAAGGGGAACCAGTTGTTGCTTCCTTTGGCATTTGGTCAAGGGTGAGTGGGACAGACGGATCTCACTCCAGAGAGAGCTTGCGGCCCTCTCCTTTCTTCTTCCTCTTACTCTTTCTGTTGCTCCTTCCCTCCAACCACTCCTTGCCACCCTCGTCCAGGCTTTCGCCGTACGAGGAGGCAGGATTGGCAGATGGATTAGCCTCCACAAGTTGGGCCTCGGGCCCCCCATCGTCGCTGTACCCCGGGTCACTACAACCAGGATCCTCAGCCAGGTCAGCCGAAAGACCAGCTGATGGGTCAGCTGCCTCCTGTTCCCTATCTTTACGGCGTTGTTCTTGCCGCCTGATCTTAGATGGCCTTTGCCTCTTTGGATCCTGTCCGCTTCTTCCAGCGCTGGCGGTTCCAGCGCTCGTCCCCTCACCAACTGGCTCAGTCCCGGCAGCAGGCCCCTCCTCGACTTCAGACCCAGCCTCGCGGCTGGTTTCCGCCTGATTCCAAGCCTGGCCCTGAGCCTTGTTGGCGAAGGCAAGTGGACAGCGACTAAATGGGTGACCTAAGTCTCCACTAAGTCTCCACACCGGATCCGCTTACAGGATGCAGCAAGATGTCCTGTGTCCCCACACTTCGCGCACATGCGAACATCGCAATGCACGCTGAAGTGGGTGGGACTACCGCACCTGTGGCAGACCTTTGGCTGGCCCCTGTAAAAAAACATAATTCTGTCCCTCCCTATGAAGGCAGAGGAGGGCATGTGAGTAACAGAGTTGCCACTATCGAATAGCTCGACGCTAAACGTCCAGGCAACTGACCAAATGCCATGCTGGTCAAGAACTTTAGCGGGGAACTGCCCAACCCTGCCATATCGACTGAGCCAGGTCATAATATCCACGCTAGACAGTGATTCGTTACAGGTCAAGACCGTCACTGCCTTTACAGTCGACTGGCGGGAGATGGCTTCAACGGCAAAACACCGCCACTCCGGGGTGTTTTTCATCAGCTCGTACATTGACCAGAAAAGCTCCAAACCTTCTGGCCTCACGAAGCTGACGTCAAACATGGCAGTGCCGTAGGGATGTATCAGTGCAAAGATGTCATTTGCAGTAAACCCCGCCCCCAGGAGAAGCTCCACGACAGCCATCCTATTAGGAGCTGGCGCTTCCTTGCTCCTCCAGTAGAGGCGGGCCACATTCCTACGGCCCTTCCCCGGTGTAGGGTGAGCCTAAACGGGGCCCAACCTCCTTGTCTCTCGGAAGGCCCTATACCCGTGTCTTTCCGTCCAGAAAGATGGGTCAACCGGCTCTCCCTCTACCGTTATGGAAGTCTCCTTCCCTTTCTTTAGGGCCTCCAGCAGGCGCCATTGCAAGTGACCCTCACCCGAAACCTTGGGCAAAGAGTCATCCACAACACCGCCAGCAACCACACCTGCAAAAGTCCTAACTCCATCATCAGCTACCGTCTCCCCTTCCACCTCATTTTCAACCGCGTTCTCTACTGAAACCACTGCCGCCGTATTCCCTTCCACCGTTGTGTCCTTTTTTTTACTGACTTTTACCTCCCTCTGCACAACCCCATTCCCATCACCATCCAGCACTCCCACCATGCCTTTCGCGACCATATTTGCATCCTCATTTGCATCAACATTCACTCCCTAATTTGCATCTTGCTTACCCACAATGCCACTCGCCACTCTTTTTGCATTACCTTTTGTTTTTACTTCATCCCTTGCATTCTTCTTCCCAGCCGTATCACCTTTCACCCCCCTCTGACTGGCCGGGTTCCCTGCGGGGATTGTTGTGACGTCACTGGGGGCGGGGTTTGAGGAGCCCCTCGCAGACACTGCGGGGGACTCCTTGCCCACTTTTCTTGCCCCCTCAGCCACCACCAACGTCGGTGCAAGATGTTCCCCCTTTCCAGTAGTCTGTTTCGCCTCCACTGTCTTTTGCAATGTCTTTTTTACTTCCACTGACTTTAATGGTCCAGCCACAACCGCTTCAACTATTTTTCTCCCCTTTCCATGAGATAAATCCACCACATCTGCCATCTCTACCGCCATATCCACCATTACAACCTCCTCGTCCACCATCTCAACCGCCTCGTCCGCAACCACCACCGTCACCTCCGCAACACTGTCTGGGGCTTCAACCCCAGTACTCCCTGTGCTCCCCTTTTCACTGCCGGAAAGGGGGGCACTTTTGACCGCCACCTTCACATCTCTCTCCCGTACTGTGTGACCCGATCCCACCTCAGGAATCGGGCTGGGCTCAGTCACAGTTTCAAAAGGTACAAACTTAAGGATTTCCTCCTTAATGTACTTGTTCTTTTTTTTAAGTTTGACCTTTTCCCCCTCGGGGACCTCCTCGTCACCAAAATAAAGCTTTCCCACCGGGGACTCCAGCCTCCTGATCTCCATCATAAGTCTACCCCCAGGCCGGCCTTCATCCCCGGAGGACACCGTTACAGGATCTGAGGGGTCCCCTGGGCAGCGAGTCCAGCTCTGGATCAGCCCCCACATCCTCATTCTCCTTCTGGCTCCCAGCCTGCTGCCCTGACAGGCTGGGACCAGACATGTCTGCAAACCTGCCATCGTTTTTAAATTTTTCCTGGAAGGGGCCGCCATTTTTTTCTATGGCGGCCCTCTTCTCCTCCAGGACTGCAATCTCCTCCTCCAGCTTTTCTAGCCTGGAGGAGAGGGCTGCTCTCTTGCCTTTTGGTGTCATACTGTCCCGCACTCTCATAGCACTATATTCTTTTTTGGCTCTTTTTAATTCATTTTTGGTAGTTTCATACAGGCTTAAAAAGTACATTACCCTGGAGGTATATATTGATGTAGACTCTGAGGAGCTCATGACCCCCCAGTTGAATAACCTCCTTGCCCCACCGCTACCAGGGCTGGGACCTGGCTTGAACTTCTCCCCCAAGGGCCGAGGCACAGTGACACCATGTTCAATCTTACTTACCCCGACCCCTGGGTCCGCCGTCACTATCTTCCCTGCCGCTCTCCCCTTTACTGCTGCCGTTGCTATGACGTGTCCCGCCGCTTGCTTGGAAACGGGACCCGCCGATTCTTCGCCCGCTGCCTGTGCAGCAACGGGCCTCCTCGCAGTTCCCAGCATCACCGGGCGCGCGCTGATCTTGTCCAGGGAGGACCCCAAGCTAGTCACCTTCCTGGGGCCCCCTGGACCTCGCCCGGTGCTTCGCTGGCTTCCTTCTGGGGATCGCGGCCGCTCCTGTAGCGGGGTCCTTTCTCCACGCCGGGCTGTTCTCTGCTGCCTGCGGTCTCCCGGCCACGCGTTGAGAGCTTCTGGAAGGCTTCTCCCTGCTGGCCCCGACATCCAGCAGCGCCGGGGAATCCATAGTCGGGTCTCCGTAAGCCGCCTCACTCGCCGTCTCCATGCCGCCGGCCCGAGGTGTCACACGCCGGACACTGGAAGGCCGCGGCTCCATGCCGGGAGAAGACACCACCCCCTGGGGAAAGGGCAGCGTCCTCCCCGGCTAGAATAGTAATCAAGCCCCCGGTCTCCCACGAGCTGCCGGCCGCAGCACACACCACACACAGCTCCTCCCACACAGGGCGTGCGTGCCTACACCCAGGAGGAGGAGTGTGCAGCTCTTTCCTAGATCGAGAAAACAGCAAGTTTAGGAATCCTCTACTTGGAATGGTTGCCACTGGAAAATATCTGGGTTCCTCTAGAGATAGAAATGTTCAAAGTTTGTTGTACATGTAGTCCCACTAGGTCTACCTACACCCCAGAGTTGGAGTATGCAGCTCTTTCCTAGACCGAGAAAACAGCAAGTATAGGAATCCTCTACTTTGACATGTTGCCACCCGAAAATTTCTGGGTTCCTCTAGAGATAGAAATGTGAAAAGTTTGTTGTACATGTAGGACTTTTTTAATAAAATATAAATAAATAACAGAAGGGAATAACCACATCTTCACAAAATCAAAACTTATTACCGTACCCACCCCGACCAGTCCTCCACCCCGCTAATTCCCATCATCCATACTTCAAAATGACCATATAACATATTTACATATTTACAGGTCCTACATTTAATAAAATCCTCATAAAAAATTATATACAATACTTACTCACTATGTACATATTATACCATACACTATGTACTATATAGACTATATACAAGTTACCCTAAGCCTTAAACCTAAAAACCTAACTTACCCACCACCGACAATCCAAACTGCAAATTGATGACCCCCAAAGTTCCAGGGGCTAAACCCCGAGCTTCGAGCAGTCCAAGTCTTTTCCCCAGTCGGACTGGGGTCAGTCAATTTGCGAGTGCACAAAGAAAAGGAGACATTTTTATTTATTTAATCTTTATTTATATCAGAAAAAGAAAACATTAACAAAAGAAAACATTGACGAAAATACTACCCCCGGCCCCCCTCTTCACCTGACTAATTCCTACTATAAGCCTAACAATACATTAAAGGAAAGTAACTAACTACATATATATACTATGATTACAATCTAAAAAACAATATCAATGCCATTATACCAAACCAGCTATGGTTTGGTGCCCGTAAGCCTTTCCATACTCACCTCTCTTCAAAACAAAACAAAAAGCTATGCGTGCGCTATTTCAGCCCATCACCAGGAAGTAGTACTACTCAGCTAGGGTACCCCAAAACTGAAGCCCCTCCACAGCCGAGAGGCCTTGGGGTCCCCCCACTTTTTGTACTCCAGAGAACGCACCTTCTCCAGGTCACCCATGATGCTCCTATACACCGTCTCCATTGGGAGGATTTTGCGACTCGTCGACACTAAACACTGTGCACACCAGATGTGATGCCTAACCACTGCACTAACTACGAATAAAGTGTGACGGTCCCTCCCACCAAGGACTTTGAACGCCCCATAGGCCCACTCCGCATAGGACAGGGTGGCCAGCCTAGGCCAACCAATGGAAGCCCCCACCCTTTTATATACCTCTATATTGAAGACACAGTGAAGCAAGAAATGGTCCATGCTTTGCAACACGGCACCGCACTCCTCCCGGGGACAACCCCTTTCCTCGGAGTTTCTTAGCTTCACATTGTCCCTTTCATATAGCTTACCATGGAAGCAGCGCTAAGTCACGTCCCAAACCTTCATAGGGATCCTTTCTGAATTTAGCAAAGAAAACCCACCCTCCAGATCCTGACTTGGGCAATCCTTCAAATCTAGCGGGGCTTGAAAAAGGAGGATAGGACCCTCCTGTCGAGGGTAAACCTCGACATGGTCTCCACCTCTCCCCTCTGCAGGCCCCACCGTCTCAGAGTCCTCAGAACCGGGGCAACGTAGGCCGAGAGATATCTGTATCTTGACGCACGTAGGTCTTTCACACGCCCTCCTGTCTCCCATTCCTGGAAGAAAGGCCGAAACCATTCTCTACAGGAAATTACCCACCAAGGAGCCCTCTCTTTCCAGAGGTTTGCAATATTAATTTTCAAAAAGGTATTCGTTAAGAATACCACTGGGTTGACCATATCCAACCCGCCTAGTCTCCTTGTACGATAAGTAACCTCTCTCTTGATTAGGTTCAGCCTATTTCCCCATAACATCTGGAAAAAGAGGCTGTAGACCGTAGACCAGAGAGATCCTGGCAAGATACAAACACTGCTGAGGTACAAAAGTACCGGAATCAGGTAGGCTTTGCACAGGTGAACCCTTTCCCTGAGGGACAGCGACCACCCCTTCCAACGGTCCACCTTTTATGCGACATCTTTCAATCTACCCTCCCAATTTTGCTGATGGTAATCGCCATCCTGGCCAAAATTGATGCCTAAGATTTTTACCAACTTCTGGGGTTCTGGAAGAGTGCCCTGGAGATCGAAGACAGGATCTCCTTCCCGCAGCCAGAGAGTCTCACATTTGTCCCGATTGATCCGAGACCCAGAAACTTCTGAGTAGCGCTCCACCTCCGACATCACCCAGCCCACCTCCTCTCCCGAAGAGGCGAAAATGGAGACGTCATCGGCGTACGCTACCACCTTCAGAGATGGGCCACCCCCCCGCCGCCAGCTCCATCCCCCTAACCCCCGCCAACGGTCCACGATCTATCCTTCTGACGAAGGGGTCGATCGCGAACACGTACAGCAAGGGGCTCAAAGGACATCCCTGGCGGACACCGGAAGCCATCTCAAAAGGTCGACCCGTCCAACCATTAACCAATGGGAAACTCTCTGCCCCCTTGTACAAGATTTTTAACCATTCTACGAACCGCACGGGTAGACCATACCACAAAAGAACGGACCACAGGTATTCATGATTCACCCGGTCAAAAGCTTTAGCCTGATCCAAAGATAACAAAAATAAGTGCAGAATCAAGGGCACACCGGTATAAATCACCTGGGATCACATCCAATTAAAATTTTTAGGTTTATTAAAAATACTAAAAATCACTGAAATAGCTGTCCAATAGTTTACGTATTTCAACTTGGATGGTACTGACAATCACTTCATCGCCATTACATGCATATAGGCTTGCCACAAAAACCTGCCGTAGCAGTCACATAAAGTGTATAGTGCTAAAGTGTCTCCCTAAGTGCTTCAAATAATAATTAATACATATGCCAATATAAAAAACTCATGTGCAAATATCCGGTCCTGTGCAAAAATTCATGTAACAAACAAATCAATAACTTATCAATTCATATAACAAAATCATATGTGCAATCAAATAATGTGTTAAAGTCCGTGCAGTAATGGCTGAGCCGCAGTCGGCAATCACCTTTCCCACAACAAAGTTGAAATAACTGAACATTTCAACTTTGTTGTGGGAAAGGTGATTGCCGATCATGCTTAGCCATTACTGCACGGACTTTAACACATTATTTGATTGCACATATGATTTTGTTATATGAATTGATAAGTTATTGATTTGTTTGTTACATGAATTTTTGCACAGGACCGGATATTTGCACATGAGTTTTTTATATTGGCATATGTATTAACTTAATTATTATTTGAAGCACTTAGGGAGACACTTTATTACTATGCACTTTATGTGACTGCTACGGCAGGTTTTTGTGGCAAGCCTATATGCATGTAATGGCGATGAAGTGATTGTCAGTACCATCCAAGTTGAAATACGTAAACTATTGGACAGCTATTTCAGTGATTTTTTAGTATTTTTAATAAACCCAAAAATTTTAATTGGATGTGATCCCAGGTGATTTATACCGGTGTGCCCTTGATTCTGCACTTATTTTTAATACTCTTGCCAGTGGATGGGTCTGGACCTTTACAAGTGAGCACCCGGGTGGTATCCTATCTGAACTAATCGGGTGAAGCCGTTCTATTGTTATTTGTTTCAAAGATAACAAAAACCCTTTCCAAAAGCCCGCCCTGCCCCGTTCAACGGATTCCCGGACACTGAGAACGGCGCTAAAGGTGCTCCGACCGGGAACGGAGCAGTGCTGGGCCCCAGAAAGAAGCCCTGGCGCAAACTTCACCAATCTGCAGAAGAGTATCTTCGCCAGAATCTTCCTGTCCACATTGAGAAGTGATATGGGTCTCCAGTTCTCAATGTGGGAGGGGTCTTTACCCTTTGACAGAATATTCAGGGCTGATTTACCCATTGACTTTGGCAGAGCGCCCGAGGAGAGACATTCATTTAAAACCTCAGTCAATAGGGGAACTAATTGTTCCTTAAAAGCCTTGTACCACTCGGATGTTAAGCTATCCGGACCTGGCGATTTCTTGGGCCTGAACCCATCAATGGCCAGTCTCACTTCCTCTTCCCTGATAGACTCTGACAAAACATCAAGAGAGGGATCCTTTTCCGCCTTGGGAACTGCTTCAGCCAAGAAAGCTGAAAAACTGTCTCGATCTAGCTCTTTCCGGCCCAAGAGGTGAGAGTAGAAGGACCTGACGATCTCCAGGATCCCTGATTTGGACCTGTTCAGGGAGCCTGTACTATCGACCAGGCCTGCCACGAACTTACTTTTTACTGCCATCTTACAGTTGCCAAAAGGGTCGGGCGAGCGGTACCTCCCAAAATCCCTTTCAACAACCAAAGAGGCATATCTATCATACTGACACCTCTTGAGCAAGGATCTCACACGAGAGATATCCTCACGGCTACCTCCCGTCGAAACCAGTCTTTCAAGTTTCTTCCTCAGTCCCTGGTACAGACAGTATCTGTCCCAGCTCCTGAGGTTAGAAAGCTCACGGAAAAACCCTGCCGTCCTTTTTTTTTAAGATCTCCCACCGCTCAGACTTACTGCTGCAGAGGCCCATCAACGGTTCCTGGCTCTGAAGGAATTATTCAAAGAATTGTCTTACTGTCGCTTCTTCCAGGAGAGACAAATTCAGCTTCCACATTCCTCTGCCCATACAGGGAGTCTCTGCAACATTCAAAGAAAAAATAATCAAACAGTGATCGGAGAATTCTACCTCCACGGCCTCTAGGGCCGAGAAGACAGCCTCCCCCTTCAAATAAAACCTGTCTATTCTAGATCTATTATTCCCTTGATGAAAGGTGAAATCCACATGATTTGGCTTGTGCCGTAAATGAGCATCCACCAGACGAGCATCCTCAACTATCCTACTCAACACGACGCTGTCAGCATCCAGCCCACCTTTGGAGACTCCCCTATCACAGGCCCTCGTCACATTATTGAAGTTCCCTCCAAAGATCACTTGCCGGCTGGTAAAAAGAAAAGGCTTAATCCTCATGAGGAGACATTTGCGGTCCCACTTACTTTGTGGGCCATAGATGTTTATCAGCCTCAGCTCCTGTCTCCCCATGAGGACATCTAAAATCAGACACCTTTCCATTTCCAACTCGATTATCCTCCTGCATTCCACTCTCTCGGCAGTCTTAAAAAGCACTGCCACCCTGCTACGCGGCTCAGCCGCAAGAGACCAGAATGACGGGCCTAGCCGCCACTCTCGCTTGGCTTTAGCCAGCAGGGCAGTACTTGTTAGCCAGGTCTCCTGCAAAAACAAAATATCAGCGTCAATACGACTGAAAAAATCAAAGGCCAAGAAACGAGCTGCATCTGACTTAATACTGGCAACGTTAATGCTTGCCAGTGTCAACGGGGTGAGTTCCGCCATCATTGATGATCGGGTTAGACAGCTTTCTTTTTCCCTGTCCCACCACCATCAACTCTTTCATCTGAATCATCGCATTCTTTCTGCCTTTTCAAGCATACAGAAACATCCATACCAACCTGTTTACCCAAGGTTTCGGGTTTGGCCCTCCCCCCAGAGGGTAATTTATCACCCCCTGAAGGACAGGGCCCGGATACCTGCGAGGAAGCCCCCACGCCCTCCAATACCACGTCCCCCTCCCCCCCAGCTGACGCAGCCGGGGGATCCTCGGCTAGGACCTGATACCGGTTGGAGACCTCCACCAAAGGGGACCCAGTTGTTGCTTTCTTTGGCATCTGGTCAAGGGTGAGTGGGACTGACGGGTCTCACTCCAGAGAGGGCTTACGTCCCTCTCCTTTCTTCTTTTTCTTACTCCTTTTGTTCCTCCTTCCCTCCAACCACTTTCTGCCACCCTCGTCCAGGCTTTCGCCGTACGAGGAGGCAGGATTGGCGGATGGATTAGCCTCCACAGGTTGGGCCTCAGGTTCCCCATCGTCGCTGTACCCTGGGTCACAACCAGGATCCTCAACCAGGTCAGCCGAAAAACCAGCTGACTGGTCAGCTGCCTCCTGTTCCCTGTCTCTACGGCGTTGTTCTTGCCGCCTGATCTTGGATGGCCTTTGCCTCTTTGGATCTTGACTGCTTCTTCCAGCGCCGGCAGTTTTAACGCTTGTCCCTTCACCAACCGGCTCAGTCCCGGCAGCAGGCTCCTCCTCGACCGCAGACCCAGCCTCACGGCTGGTTTCCACCTGATTCTGAGCGTGGCCCTTAGCCTCATTGGCGAAGGCAAGCGGACAACGACTAAACGGGTGACCTAGGTCCCCACAGAGGTTACACCGGATCCGCCTACAGGATGCAGCAAGATGTCCGGTGTCCCCACACTTCACGCACATGCGAACATCGCATTGTGCGCTGAAGTGGGTGGGACTACCACACCTGTGGCAGACCTTTGGCTGGCCCCTGTGTAAAACTATGATTCTATCCCTCCCTATGAAGGCAGAGGAGGGAATGTGAGTAACAGAGTTGCCATGGTCAAATAGCTCGACGCTAAAAGTCCAGGCACCTGACTCGATGCCGTGCTCATCAAGAACTTTGGCGGGTTAACTGCCCAACCCTACCATACCGACTGCGCCAGGTCATAATATCTACACTAGACAGTGATTCGTTACAGGTTAGGACCGTCAATACCTTTACAGTCGATTGGCGGGTGAATGCCTCGACAGCAAAACCCTGCCACTCCGGGGTGTTCTTCATCAGTTCATATTTTGACCAGAATAGCTCCAGACCTTCTGGTCTCATGAAACTGACGTCAAACATAGCGGTGCCGTAGGGATGTATCAGTGCAAAGATGTCATTTGCGGTAAAACCCGCCCCCAAGAGAAGCTCCACAACAGCCATCCTAGAAGGAGCTGCTGCTTCCTTGCTCCTCCAGTAGAGGCGGGCTACATTCCTACGGCCCCTCCCCGGTGTAGGATGAGTCCATACAGTCTCACCCCTCCTTGTCTCTCGGAAGGCCCTAATCCCATGTCTCTCCATCCAGAA